>CM029605.1:74989428-76189428 GCA_017311375.1 Mytilus coruscus
CTTTGTAAAACACATGTTTTTGTCGGTAATAAGACTATTTTATATATATGTAAATATGAAAGAGAATTCTAGCAATCTTTACATATACGAAGAAGATTTGAATAAATTATAACTGATATCTGACAGACTGATGACCACTGATGGCATGTGACTGGTGATCACTGATGGCATGTGAACATCTATCTGACAAACTGGTGATCACTGATGGCACGTGAACATTTGAAGAATGTCATATGGTAAATTTATAATTCTTTGAGATTTTCGAATCCATAGGGTCAAAAGCTCTCTCACTATCTATCAAAACATTTTGATTGTCTTTTAGGTTTCTGAAATGCATTATTCGGGTTTTGTGTCATGAACGAGAGTACGGATTGTGTTAAGAGAATATGGAATAATGGGCATTATTTAGAAAATGATTGGCAAACAAAAATAAAGAATAGAAATTGGATGTTGAATGTGTACTGAGTGAGTCTTAGATACATGATTTTTTTATTAGTTGTTATTGGCTTTGAACTAGCTGTCAGTTACTGCAAGAACTCTCAGAGACAGATATGTACTTTGTGTCTTTTTTGTTATGAGGGATGTATAAATACCTTGCCACAACCCGTCTGTGTTTTTGTTATGAGGGATGTATAAATACCTTGCCACAACCCGTCTGTGTTTTTGTTATGAGGGATGTATAAATACCTTGCCACAACCCGTCTGTGTTTTTGTTAGTTATTTTTCTGCTTTGTAACGATCTTAATAGTTAAGACCTTTCCAACTGATTTTTATATAAAAATATTAAAATAAGAAGATGTAATATGATTGCCAATGAGAAAACTATCCACCAAAGTTAAAATGAAGTGGATGAAAGCAATTATAGGCAACCATACGGCCTTCGAAAATTAGATAAACCCATACTGTATGGTTGGCTATAAAATGTACATGTAATAGACTTTCTTTGATTTTGGAACATTCAAATAAAAGATGAAATTTGATCTGTTTTGTAGGGTTCTTATATCAACTCAATTTTCAAACAGTTACAGACTTTACATATAGATTTGTTTTTAGTTCCTTTTTTTAAATTTTTGACCGCCTGCTTTTTTAATCTACTCCTTTGTATCCTCCTCCCTTTATGAAAGTCCTGGATCTGCCACTGGTGAAAGATATCATATGTTTACACGTAAATATGCCCCCTTTGAGGACCTCATTCTGAAATATAAGACAACTTTTCATGTAACTATTTTACCAAGTTATTTAATTCAATTCATAGTAAACCCAAACAGAAAAGCTGGACTTCATAATACAGACTTACTAAGCCTTGTAAGATGCACATATTTATTAGTTTAAAATAAACAAGTCTTACAGGTTTTTCAATCGTCTGTCTATTGCCCCGTAAATGATTTGTAAAAGCTACAAGTAATAGCTTTTCTAAAAAGCTTGCCGTATTTTAGCTGCTTATATTGAGATCGGTGGTTTGTGGGTATAGGTTTTTTTATCGGAATCTTGCACTCCAAGCACTATGAATATATAGTGTCTTTTTTCTCCTGGTTTTTGATTTTAGTTGTAGTATTGGTGGATCAGGGTTATCATGGAAGGAGGCTTTATAGTCACATATGATAATATATATATATATATATGGTTTGTAATAGCTAGAGTAACGATACAAACACATTTTTCTTTGTTTTGTGGAATATGATTGTTTACTCTTTATGACAATGCAAGTAGTTTTAACATGCATACTGCGTCTTGACAGTTATGTAATAGTTTGCAAGGTTATAATCAAGTTGATAAGAAAAAAGTATTATTTACTTTTGAGGATTATGTGTATGATCAACCAAAGTTTTCCCACAAAAGGGGGTCCCTGAAAACTCTCTAAATCCGGCTCTGACTACTATAGTTGGCCGTTCAAAAAATTTTGCCGGTCGACTGATATGTATATTGAGACCCCCATTACTAATTTCCAGATGCATGTAGTATTATTGTAAGAAGATGTTTTGTGGTAATGGATTTGGAATGAAATATTAATTGCAAATAATTTTCTAGAAAATGTACATGTTGTCAGCTGGCTTCTTATATTTTTTAATATTTTGTTGTGGTTTGTAATCTTGACATTTTTTTTGTAAGTTCTATAGATGAGAGCTTCATATTGGTATTAGAATTTAGTGCTTTATATTTGGTTGCATGTGTAAGCATATGCTTTTGTTAGTTTGAATATTTATATTTTCATTTCTGATGGCAACCAGTTCATGTAATACATATAGTCAGGATTATTAGTAAGCGATAGTTGTTAGTTTTATTTGTTTATGTTTATTGTCATGATTGATATGGACTACATGTATATAGTTTGCTGTTTGGTGTGAACCAAGGCTTCATGTTGAAGACCGTACTTCAACCTATAATGGTTTACTTTTACAAATTGGGACTTGGATGGAGAGTTGTCTTTGGTACTGATATGACATTCTATTATATCTATCGACAAGATTGAGAACACAATTTTTTGTAATAAAACATATTTAATTCTATAATTTCATATATAGAAAATGAAAGGGTATGGAGTAAATGTACATGGGACAAAATCGCACTCAATACAACAAATATAACAATTTATCTGTAATTTGTGCATTTTCCCTTGTATGTGTACTCGCTGATAATGTCAGTATCAGTTGACTGGTCGTGATATATAAATTATTGGGTCAGTTCGCAATTGACATGCACAGGTGCGCTGTGTCAGATTCTTCTTTCCCCTTTCATTCACAAAATCATGCATGATTTTTTTTTGCAGAACTGCAAGAGTGTTTTGGTGAATGAAACACTTCTCATATTGTTTGAAACTCATATTGTTTGAAAGTTTCAGTAAAGTTAGTTTTGCCTTTTCGACAGATTGTGTGAAAATTCGAACAGAATATGAATGAAAAACCCAATATACTTTTAAAAAATGCACTATTATTAAAAGCTTTCCTTGCTTATTCACAAGGATGTATAAATATATCATCCATGCTATTCTGATCTGAGTTTTTATTCATACATAGTCTGGTGCTGTTCCAAGTAGTCTTCTTTTACTGTTTCTTGAGAAATATTTGATTTACCTGTTCAGTCACTATAAAGTGTTACAATTAATATTTAGACGTAACACAGAATAGTGACCAAAAAGGTACTGCTACCATATGAGAGGAGCTAGAAAAAAAATTAAATGTACACATTTTCAACATTTTTGTGGGACCATGAAGATGTGGTTTCATTGTCAATATATAGACAGATATTCATAGACCAAAGAACAAATAAGCAACACATTCAAAAGTAGATGTAGGATGAATTATGGAAAAAAGGGGTGCCCGGGGGGCCCCAAACTTGACAAGGTTTGGTGTGGAACAAGTAAAATGTCTGCATTAACATTAAATGTAGGTTTTAAAAGGCAGTTCGCCTTTCCCTAAATCTGTTTCTGAAATTAAATGTAACCGCATATTTCTTGGCGCGGTTGAAAAATAAATGAACATGACTTTGAAAAAGCAAGAATATTAAGCTAATAGAAATAAACCAAATTTGGGTGACATCTATTAAAATGTTTGAAATAATTATGAAGTTGACAAGAAATGAACTTGTTCAGATAATAAACAGTCAGCCTACAGACAATGACAGACTTGTTGCCTCCTGAAATGTCTGCTTACAGTGCTTTCCTAAAATGATTTATAATGTGATCGTTTTCATGATGAATGCTGAGCAAACATAGATTACGCTGTTGGTTTTCTCGTTTGAATTGTTTTACATTGTTATTTCAGGGCCTTTTATAGCTGACTATTCGCTATGGGCTTTGCTCATTGTTGAAGGCCGTAAGGTGACCTATAGTTGTTTATTTCTGTGTCATTTTGGTCTTTTTTGGAGACTTGTCTCATTGGCAATCATACCACATCTTTTTTTTTATATGTATAATGACAAGATACATTTGTAAATGTTATGTTATCCACCCAACTAAGTAAAATATATAACTGCTCGTTGAACTTCTAAAACGACGATAAATCTGCTGATTCATATCGTATCATTCAATGCTGTCAGATGCTATGTGAAAAATAAAGAAATTTAACTTAATGTATGCTTCCATTATATTCAGCATTGTTATTCAGTTATGTCCAAAGCAGAACTTATGAAACGCATGCAATAATTTATTTTCAATAGATGCATTTGAAAAATTCATTTTCGGCACTAGTTAACATGGTTAAGGGACGTCTATGTTCATGATGTCATGTGATCATCTATAATATATAAGAATATTTCATTAGAGTTGATTTATTAAAGAGTGCTTTGAATCCTACATATTGCTATTTGTCTGCCATTACTGGCCATCACAAAGGTTCACGTAAAATGTTGATGTCATAATACAAAATATCTGACACCACAATGGAAAAGTAATTGTTGTATGATGTCAATGGTTGAAGCGGGAGATTCTCAGGTCAGCTGGGACAGAATTCCATAAAGCGATTAGGTGTATGGTAATTATATATGGGTACTATGTTCAGGAGGATGAATTCTAATATATATACGTAAAATACCTGTTCGGTTTTGGAATAACATCCTGGATCTGGATTTCCTTATCAACCACCATCATTGTTAACGCATCCAAGTCATAAACTAGAGCCTTTACATAGTCAGTTCCATCTGCCAATATCACATATTACAAACACTTCTATAAATACAGCCGATAGATTAAACTCAGCACCATTGTATATTGATGATTATACATATAGTATCAGCTCATTCAGATTTGAAAATGTTAGCAAAATAGCAGCACCATCTGAAAATGGGAAACCTTGATTATCTCGAGCATGTGAATCAAACAAATAATAATTATCATCACGACGAAATATACTTATTGTAAAACCTGGTACATTGTGATGTGAACAAATTAGAATTGGATTTCTATATATCAAATGCAGTTCTCAGTGCTGTTGATATATCAATTAACAATGACTGCTGAGCGCCAGTGTACAGTGGCGGATCCAGAACTTTTCAAAAGGCGTGGGGGGGGGCTATATAATCAACCATGGGGAGGGGCGGCCCCCCAGCCCCCTTAGGATCCGCCCGTGGTGTACAACGACTCCAAAGAATAAATCATCGTGTACGAGTACATTAAACTGTCTACCCTACATGCGAACATCATTTGGGACCTCGCTTGGGACCTCGCTGTGTTGCAAGTATCTTGGGTTTTCAGGAAATAAGATGCGATCATATTAATTCAAATTGTGTTAACTTATAGTAGTCTCAGCTTCAATTATAATTTCATCTATAGTCGTAGACGTCCAGCTAGAGGGGTCATTAAACAAACTATAGTGCACTGAAGCCCTTGCCCATAACTAAACCGTGATGCTTGGTGTTTGCTTCCTTGCACACACGCAACCATATTACTCACCTTGTTTGTTTTCTATTCTTCTAATCAGCTGTTTATCGGCAATTGTCTGTTTTGTTTACATCAGAAATCAATGAAGCGGTGAATGCGCGGGAAACGAAAGGACATCTTCGTATCAATACGGTAAATTTCGTGATTTGAATATTTTCTAATCAATATGTTCAAGCAATGAAAAATATGAGGATAATATTTTTATTCATAGAGCACACGTTTTGTTATTTACTATTTAAAATTAATAGTTTATGAAGAAATATAGCAAAATATGTTTCAATACGCACTATAAAGTCACTGTGAAGATTAGATGTATTATTGTGTTGTTTTTGATAGAACAAATGAGTTCTCAACTAAAATTTCAAATTCTCATGTACAGTTTTTTTCATACATTCCGTGAAATAACTAGGAAATAGCATATTTCAATGAAAAGATGCTAATTTTGAATAATTTGTCAAAGTATTTCTCAATTTTTTAATTGCTTTCATATTTTGTATAAGGTAGCATCTTTTTATAGTAAGTATGCTGTCTGTTTGATTTTATATGCTTCCAGCATTAAAATTTGATGTAGATGCTGTTGTTAAAATAATAATGTACTGGAGCATCTTACTTCTACTGGGATGCTAGTTTTGCATATTTTTTTTTTAATATTTTTTATTTTTTTGGGATGCTGGATTTCCTATATATTGGAATGCTGGCATCCCATTATTTTGGGATGCTGGCATCCCGTTAAATTGGGATGCTGGCAACCCGTCATATTGGGATGCTGGCATCCCGTTATATTGGGATGCTGGCATCCCGTCATATTGGGATGCTGGCATCCCGTTTTATTGGGATGCTGGCATCCCAATAAGAGCTGGAAGCTGGCATCCAAAACTGTAAGAGTGCAGACATCGCAAAATATCCGAATGCAGTAATCCTACAAGTTCTGTTTGATACTGTTGGCCGAATTTCTATACATGTACTACAATGCATAATTTTGTGCAAAAAACAAAACAACAACAAAAATCCGTTTGTTGTTTTCCTCCCAACACTTTATTTCATGACGTCAGGGATATTATGACGTTACATGTGATTTACCATCAGGCGTAGAGATTCATGCAGAGGCTGTAAACATGATAAGAAATCAATTCTTAAGAATCACTTATACCGATATAAATAATTTTTGAAAAGTAATGAAAACAGATAACCCTTTTTATATTCTGTTATTTATTAGTTTTTCTAATGTTTAATACTGAAAGAGCTTGCACTACTTTTCTGCGCTAATTGCGGCAAATCCCACCCGCATGACGTCATGTAAAAATTGTTTAAAATCGGCGAAGTGGACATGGTTGCAAGGGGAAGGACGAAAGACACTTCTTTGACCAGTATGCCGCAATTTATTATCATTTTAATATAACAGAAACATGTACGCAACATAATGCTATACCGGTAAGTAGATTTGCCTATTTTTTTACATGCACTTCTGTCAGACAGTTGTCCGAGATGTCTCAGATTTAGCCATTCATACATGCATAAGGAATTCTACTCAACTGTAATGGTTTCATATAATATTATCGGATGTCGATTTTTTCTATAGAAGACGATTTGACTTGTGCCCGTCCGAGATTACTCTGACATCCTACGCTCATGGGCCTCTGCCAGCTTGTCTTGCAAAACAGCCGTTTGAAGTCCGAGTAATCTCGGACTAGCACTTCAGTGACTTGATACGCCAGCCGGATTATAATTCTGATTACTTCAATTTCCAGACGGAAAATTACAGGCTTAAATGGTTAGGCAACACTGATTAATGTCAGTCGGGATATTCTCCCATGTCCTCGGGGAGGGGTGCACTTCGATCCGTTTGTAGTAGCCAATGATGAATCCAGAACTTTCTATAAATGGGGTGGGGGCACTGACTGCCATAACAGAGGGGCCCGCTAAAGTCATCGTTTAGTGATTACCTATATAATCAACCAATTAAAAAAGGGGGTGCTGGATCCGCCTATGGTAGCGATGAGCATCCGAGACAGACATACTTTGATATGAGAGTTTTAACATTTTTTTACATTGAATATATGGGAGAGAAATTCTGACTTTAACAGTGCTTAGTGCAAAATTACAAAAAACTTGAAGGAAGCCTATTTCTATAATAGGGTAGTCTCATTGGCACTCATACCACATCTTCTTATATCTAGGTATGGAAATAGGTACATTATCATGACGTTATGCGTGATTTGAATAGTTTTGACAAAAATTTGATCGATGTGAACCCCACCGAGATGAGTAAACACCATCCATATGGCCATGGCCAGTAAAATATCTGGTCCACAAAATTACTTTGTTTACCCTAACCTACGACCTATACACCTTATCGCTAATCCCGGCTGACCCGGCCGCTTGAACTTTGACGCATACAACAATCACTTTTCCATTGTGGCGTCAGATATTTTGTATTATGACGTCAAAATTTTACGGGAACCTGTGTTATATCCAGTATTATTATACTTCACGTTAAAATGCCATATTTTGATTGGCTAAAACGAGGGTGTTAATTTACTCTATCACATGGCTGAGCGGGTGACAATTTTTTGAATGTTACCCTCTCGTCCAGACCAATCAAAATCGATAATTTAAAGGACAATGAATTGAATTTACATCAAGTAATTAGTTCTGCGTTTTGGCTCCGATTTTATTATTTGATTGTCAAAATAAAAAAAAAAACATCTTGCTAAACTTTTGTTGTTTTTCTAATACTCGTAACGTTATGTACGTGACGTCATAAAAATACTTTTAAAATAAAATATAATCTGTAAAGACAATAATGATAGGACATTCAGTATAATAAATTAAATAACACATAGCTGAGAGGGTGATAGAGCAGATTGTTACCCTCAAAAGCATTGTCAACCTTGGCGAAGGTTGACAATGCTTTCGAGGATAACAATCTGCTCTATCACCCTCTCAGCTATGTGTTATTTATATAATGGCGGACAAATAGCGATAAGGTGTATTGAATGTGTAGTTTGCCTCTTTTTGCAAGGGTCTAAAACCAGTTGACTTGTGCCCGCCCGAGATTACTCTGGCGTCCTACGCTCATGGGCCTAGCTTATCTTGCAAAACAGCCGTTTGAAGTCCGGGTTATCTCTGAGTAATGGTATGATTGCTAATGAGACAACTCTCCCCCGGACTGAGACCAAATAATATAGCACTAAGCAGTTAACAATTAAAGGTCAGCATACGGCCTTCAACAATGAACAAAACTCATACCGCACAGTCATATATGAATCAGAGTGAATGTAAAATTTGAAATACTATGTTTTAAAGAAAGAAACGCATATCATACATAACAGATTTACCGACTTCAAAATAAATTTACTCTAATATATATACATTTTGTACTTAGCTTACTGGAAGAAATTATTTTCGTAATTTTTTCTTTTTTTTTAAATACGAAGCTCGGTGGAAGCTTGATAATAAAGCAATACATAGCAAATTTGCAAAATGAATGAAAAGAAAATACGAAAATTAAGGAAAATGTAAATATCGCTACACGAGTTTTGTGTTCCAGGACTAGGCTGAAGAAAAAAACCAACACAAATTAAGGTGTTAATCGAATACACCCTTAGATGGGAACAAAATTTCACGAAAATAGCTAAATACATGTAGGATGTATTTCTAAAAAAAAAAAAAACAACATTGATGAAATTGCACACTTTTCTCCCTTTCATATTGTATATCTATCTGGATTTTGTTCTATAAAAATTAATTGAAATAGTGGTTCATATGTGTTTTCAATAGTTTTTAACGACTACACAGAAACATCAGGCATATATTGGTGTGGAAAACTTAAGTTAAAAGGAGTTTAAATGAAGGTTTTCTTCGAATAATAATGCGTTTTCTCGTGGGGAAGGGGTGTGCAAGTATTTTTTATCAACCAAGAGTGAGGAAGCAATCTTTAAATTTAATACTACATCATTATGACATCATACATGAATATATTTACTTTCTGATCCCTAGTGTTGTGATGTTACAACGAAAATTATTGTTGATAATATTTCATATATTATTTCTCGTTTCAGCATTTGTAAAGAAGTGGCTACACCTTTCTGGTTACTATTCATGTGTTGTGTATTAATGTATCGTAACACTTTATAGTTATTGGACAGGTTAAACTCAGACGACGAAACATCAAAACAGCACCAGATCATTTGTGATTCCAGCTGATTTCAGATTACTAGCAATAAATGATAAAAAAAGTTAGAAAGTTTCAGTTCGTGTAACTGATTTGATTAATTGATTAACAAATATTGAATAATTAAAATACAGAAAAAAGATACAAGTTTAATAATGATTGTAATAAAGAAAATGTAAGTTTTGTTAATGAAATGAAAGACTCAAGTACTAGAAGATCCTGACATGATGTACTGACGCATTGGAAGATATATAAGCAAGTCTAGAGATACTGATAATATCCAGTACGTACAGATCAAAGACACTGTGTACCAGTATCGATAATAGATTTTTGTTTTAAATATTGCATTGTGGTACATGTTTTATTGTATACAGGCAATTGCGGAAAACAAATCTCCTTAATTTGTACATTGAAAGCCAATGGGGTTTGTCATAGACGCAAAATAAAATTATTATGCAGGCTTATATATAACACACCTCATATTTAGCATCTTAATAAAGGTACAGTCACCAATCCGTTTTGTAGAGTGTATGTCCTGGATGACTTAGTTAATCAGACATTCCCAAGGTTGATGGTCATAGGGCAAAGACCAGTAAAAATTGGTTTAATAAAATTCGTTTGATTGATAATATGCCCTACAAAATGAGAAGTAAAACTTTATTTTGTCCAAATCATATGTGTGATTGTCCTGTAAAAAAGAATCTAGTCAAGTAAAAAAATACGTCCAGTTGATTTCTGAAAGCCTTGGGAACTGCTAAACTTGATATCATTTAAGCAGGCTATTGCATTAAGCTTATTTTCAAAAGGTTTATTCTATGAACATTCGAAACGGAGCATATCAGACTTGAAAATTGTAGTCCTGATGTCATCATATATAAATGTATTGTTTCGAGACCACAATAGTCAATAACATGTATACATAATGGTAATCAAAGTCAGAAAAATAACATTAAAATTGGCCAATAATGGAAACTTGGTACATTGACATAGTTTTATAAATATCAAATTGTTGACATCAGCATTCACATGGTGAACTAGCACTTAACGAATCAGATTCAGTATGTTGGTCAAGTATACATTTCACACACTCTGACCCATGATTTCACATTCTCAATACGCATTGAACTGGCCACTGGACAAGAACAAAGACAAAAAATATCATCTTCCCGGCATTCATCAGTAGTGTTTTTTTTTTATGTTAACTGGATTGATTTCATGTGCATTCAAAACACATCAAAACCTGAGGAAATGTACTGGGTTTTATATTGGTGGATTAATACTAAAATCCAGTTGATTAGGAAGCAGCATTTAAATTCGTATGACATAATGAAAAAAGGTATGTCTGAATGGTTGTGATGCCAGAATTCCCATATTTTGGGATGCCAGCATCCGGATATTTTGGGATGCCAGCATCCATATATTTTTGGATGCCAGCATCCGGATATTTTTGGATGCCAGCATCCGGATATTTTGGGATGCCAGCATCCGGATATATTGGGATGCCAGCATCCGGATATTTTGGGATGCCAGCATCCAGATATATTGGGATGCCAGCATCCGGAAATTTTGGGATGCCAGCATGCAGATATATTGGGATGCCAGCATCCGGATATTTTGGGATGCCAGCATCCAGATATATTGGGATGCCAGCATCCAGATATTTTGGGATGACAGCATCCCGATATGTTGGGATGCCAGAATCCCAATATTTTTGCATACTAGCATCCAAACTGATATGATGTCATCATTCCAATGTGATGTGATGCAAGCATCTAAAAATAATTGGAAGCCAGCATGTAAACGATGAGGTATTCAATATAAAATTAAAAGAATTACATCAGCATCTATCAAAGGTGAAGATGCAATTTTATTTTTTTTCTTCATTATCCGCAGACTCTTTTTTTAAATATGCTATATACAGAAATAACAAGTGCTTTTTATACAAAACAATTTCACAACAACAAAAGTTATTAATATAATCGAGAGAGCATCCATAATCTTTGAGAACCAATAAAATCCATTATGCAGCATCTGCTATTCATAGAAATAAATGAATCAGTATGATTTTATGTTAAATGAGCATATGTTGATACTAAAACAAATGCAATATAGTATAAATATTCCGAATATGGAACATGGCCGTAACATTTTCACTGGACATTGAAAAATTTAGTAGAATACAACATAATTTTACCTTAAAAATTCAAAAATTGTCGAAAAGTTCTCTTTTAGCATATGAGAATTACAAATTTTAGTTGAGAACCCATTAACATTAATAATCCATAAATATACACCTGTGTACCCAAATTGCAACACAATTTCAAGATAACATAAATTTCATCCTCACAGAATGATATTATTTGCTCAAATTGACAGGGCTTCGTGAACTAAATTTGGCTTAAATTATGATAGCAATTGAACACTTCATTATAGTTTCTACCGATGACCTACTATCATGATTTTCCGATCCCACTTACGGACGCATTGACATATCATTCGTCACAACTCGGCCGATTCCGTACCTTCATCTAACGGGATAGAAGGAGAGTAGCGGATTCACCCGAGGATTGCCGATTGATTGACATATAATACATACAACTCAATAATAGCCAATCAGACGTTAAGATATCCTTCACTTCCCCCAGAAGCAGCCCGGAAGCAGCTGAGATGCAGCCATTAATCTTATTTATAATCAATGAGATACTGTTAACAGATTTACCACATTCCAGACGTCCAGCCTTTGACTAATCAGACCGTATCACCATGGTGATACGGTAATCAGTGCTCTTTCAATGGGTAGCTAACAAAGGTAAATCTATTTAAAGGTCCATCTAACAAAGAAGTAAACCTAACTAACTTCCTCATTCATTGTACACGCAAATCTATCAGGAAGCAAGTTAACTCGTACCATTGCAAACTCGTACCACGTGAATGTGACCTACCAAATTATACTTATTACCGGATTTGTACTAACATGAGCAACACGACGGGTGGCACATGTGGAGCAGGATCTGCTTACCCTTCGGGAGCACCTGAGATCACCCCCAGTTTTTGGTGGGGTTAGTGTTGTCTTTAGTTTTCTATGTTGTGTTTTTTGTGTACTATTATTTGGCTGTTGGTCTTTTCCTTTTTTAGCCGTGCAGGGCTCACACTACTTCAGAATCAGATTCACCTGACCAGGACTTCATTTCATGGATCAGTGATCAAGGTTAAAATTTCATAATGAAGTCCATATCCCGCAATGGTGGTAAGTCGTGCACTTAAGGGCATTTTTATTTTATTTTCTGTAGACTTAGCTTTGTTTTTTTATTACTGTGTATTGTCAAGCTTGGTTACTCATAATTGTTTCTCAGTCACTGAATGTACGATGTTGTTCCATACTGGAGCAGCTGACCCGGTTTGTTTACATTCAAATTCTAATGGCTTGAAAACCACGTGACACATTGAATCGATATATCCAATCAAACTGCTCTACTGTCAATTAGGTGATTTTGTAGTACAGGGCAATTATATTATTTGTTTGTATGATATTGCTTTGAAATAGTTTGCAATAAATTGGGGGTTTATTCAATAGGAAACCTCATTATTAGCCATGAAATTTGACATCAATGGAATTTTATATGAATATTTACTTATGGTCAGAATATCGATCTCTTTATATTGAACCAACATTTTTTTTTATGAAAAATATATGTATATTGTTTTTTATTAACCTACTCTATATTCCTGAACAAAAACATGGCATGATTATCGTTTGTTTTCCAAAGTTTTCTTTCAATTTTGATGGGTTTTTTTTGCGGGAAAATCGCGTAAAGACGTAAGGTGCTTGTTATTTTGAAATTCTTAAAAATACGATTTGCTTGGCCTGTTTGATCTGCCATTAAGATTGATGACGCTTAATGGAATGTAAACAAAGCAATGGAGGCGGAAGAGGATTTTCTGAAGTTCTGATATGTTTTAGGCATTTGGAAGTCAGGTTTGAAACGGCCATTAGAAAATTGGCATTTTTTTACAATAGTTTAGAATAACAATGAAAACATATCTTTAGAAATGTTTTTTTTTAATTAGAAGAGCAGAAGAATGTATTCTGCACTAATTTTGTACGCTGGTATAAGCGTAGTGACGTCAATGCGGAGTTTTCCGTGTGATAAGTACAATTACAAAGTCCGAACGAACCAACATGATGACCGATTATAGACTACGGTAGGATATCTCAGATACCATAAGCAATAGGTCAGCTATATTTGGTGTATGGAATGCTTGTATGGTGAACATGCTTGTCTGGCAGGATTTTCAGACCTTGATCTTATTTTCATGGTTCATTGGTCAGAATTAAGTTTTTGTGGTTTGGTCAGGTTCTCAGATACTATAAGCAATAGATCAGCTGTATTTTGGTTTATAGTATGCTCGTAAGGTAAACATGTCTGTCTATCCACATGGTTTATATAACCGTTACCCTATTTTCATGGTTCATTCGTCAATGTTAATATTTCATGGTTATATAAAGATGAGGAGATGTGGTATGATTTTACATATTTTACAATCATGACAAATCTTTGAAAATTATATAAATGCAAAGTTTTTAGTATTTGATAGTTGCTATTATCATTTGATATAAAAATAAGGAGATGTAGTATGATTGCAAATGAGACAACTATCCACCAAAGTAAAAATAAAGAGATGTGGTATGATTGCAAATGAGACAACTATCCACCAAAGTAAAAATAAAGAGATGTGGTATGATTGCAAATGAGACAACTATCAACCAAAGTAAAAATAAAGAGAGGTGGTATGATTGCCAGTGAGACAACTATCCACCAAAGTAAAAACAAAGAGATGTGGTATGATTGTCAGTGAGACAACTATCCACCAAAGTAAAAATAAAGAGATGTGGTATGATTGCCAGTGAGACAACTATCCACCAAAGTAAAAATAAAGAGATGTGGTATGATTGCCAGTGAGACAACTATCCACCAAAGTAAAAATAAAGAGATGTGGTATGACAGGGCTCACACTACTTCAGAATCATAGGGAGAAGTGACTTCTCTTTTTGAAACTGATAGGGAGAAGTGGTGAGATTTGAAAGAGAAGTGCTCCGCGCGCTGCGCTACAATGTTTTGATTTTACTATAGTACAATGTATAAAGGGTCGTATGTAAAAAATGTTCTTTTTATATTGTTCAATTCATATCTCAGTATACAATTAAATTAACAGTTCAAATTCAAAGTTGTTTAAGTTTAGGTTCTTGTGAGAAACTACCAACTAAATATCTAGCACTAAAAGAATTTTTTTATGTCAAAAGGTAAAGAAATTATAATATATGAATAACAATTCAATTAAAAACTATCTTGTTTATCATGTTATGAAATTCAGTGTTTCTCATCAAAAGACATACAAAGTTAAGCTGGGCCATAATATATTGATATTAGTAATTAAGCAACTTTAATCAATATTTTGAAACAATCCATATAAATTATGTGGAATTATATACATTAATCAATTAGATCTAACCAAAAGTCTGTTAATGCGTGTGGAATGCGTAGTTTTTCCTTTTGGGATCAATATTCTTCTGTCAGCTTTTCCATTCATGCATCCGTAGTTATTATTGTAAAAATACAGATTTCGGTCATAGTTGGTCCGGTACCGATCCGTAGTTAGAAAACTATTAATGGCGGACGAAGAAAATTTACAAAAATAAACGATGTTTGACAAGCTATTTGGAAAGGAATATGACGTTTTTAATGCAATAAATGGATTAAACATTCACTGGAGGCAACTTTTATCACTTTCAAATGAAGTAACAAACTTATTTTGCCGCCGAAAGTTAGATTGATGTACGCTCTCTGAGTAAAAAGTACCGGAAGTGCATGCAGTGATAAAAAGTTGTCTTTTTATTAAATAACCTGCTACAAACTGTAAAGTCAATGCTTAAACCTCTTTTCTTAAGAAAATGAATCGTTTATGTCTGAATTTCTTTAATAATCAATAAAAAATTGATGTTTTATCAACTTGGTAAAAATTGAAAATGTCCGATGACGAAAGCGACTGAAAGCGAGTATCGTAAACAACAGGGCGACTTGTTTTCGCTTTTGAGGGTCGGGCAAAGCGAAGTGACGGACGGGAAAGCGACTTCTTCGCCCTAGTCGCCTGGTAGCGTGAGCCCTGGTATGATTGCCAGTGAGACAACTATCCGCCAAAGTAAAAATAAGGAGATGTGGTATGATTGCCAGTGAGACAACTATTTGCCAAAGTAAAAATAAAGAGATGTGGTATGATTGCCAATGAGACAACTATCCACCAAAGTGAAAATAAAGAGATGTGGTATGATTGCCAGTGAGACAACTATCCGCCAAAGTAAAAATAAGGAGATGTGGTATGATTGCCAGTGAGACAACTATCTGCCAAAGTAGAAATAAGGAGATGTGGTATGATTGCCAGTGAGACAACTATCTGCCAAAGTAAAAATAAAGAGATGTGGTATGATTGCCAATGAGAACTATCCATCAAAGTAAAAATAAGGAGATCTGCCATAGTAAAAATAAGGACATGTGGTATGATTGCCAATGAGACAAATATTGACCAAAATTAAAATAAGGAGATGTGGTATGATTGCCATTGAGACAACTATCCGCAAAGTAAAAATAAAGAGATGTGGTATGATTGCAAATGAGACAACTATCCACCAAAGTAAAAATAAAGAGATGTGGTATGATTGCCAGTGAGACAACTATCCGCCAAAGTAAAAATAAGGAGATGTGGTATGATTGCCAATGAGAACTATCCATCAAAGTAAAAATAAGGAGATGTGGTATGATAGCCAACGAGAACTATCCACCAGAGTAAAAATAAAGAGATGTGGTATGATTGCCAATGAGAACTATCCACCAGAGTCAAAAAATAAGGAGATGTGGTATGATTGCCAATGAGAACTATCCACCAAAGTAAAAATAAGGAGATGTGGTATGATAGCCAATGAGACAAATATTGGCCAAAATGAAAATAAGGAGATGTGGTATGATTGCCAATGAGACAACTATCCGCCAAGTAAAAATTAGGAGATGTGGTATAATTAGGGCCCTGCGGAATGGCGGACCCCCTATAGTGATCAGTCTGTCTGTCCGTCAGTCTGTCTGTCCTTCTGCCCGTCCATAACAAATTGTGTCCACTCTATATCTAGAGAACTGTTATGATTTCAAAGTTTATACTTGACATGTATATTAACCAACACCAGAAGGTGTGTCATAATGTATGTACAACTTCCTAGGTCAAAGGTCAAGGTCAAAAAATTTGGTTTGAGTTGACAACCCCATGTCCTATGGTAAAGATCGTGTCCGCTCTAGATCTTGAGAACCGTTATGATTTCAAAGTTTGTACTTGATATGTATATTAACCAACACCAGAGGGTGTGTCATAATTTATGTACAACTTCCTAAGTCAAAGGTCAAGGTCAAAAACTTTGGTTTCAGTTGACAACCCCATGTCCAATGATAGATACAAATTTTTTACAACTCATTATTCACAGCGGGGCCCACAGAGATGGCTCCCATCTCAATGATATCTAGTTGCCAATGAGACAACTATCTTCCAAAGTAAAAATAAGGAGATGTGGTATAATTGCCAATGAGAACTATCCACCAAAATAAAAATAAGGAGATGTGGTATGATTGCCAATGAGACAACTATCCGCCAAGTAAAAATTAGGAGATGTGGTATAATTGCCAATGAGACAACTATCTTCCAAAGTAAAAATAAAGGAGATGTGGTATGATTGCCAATGAGAACTATTTGCCAGAGTAAAAATAAGGAGATGTGGTATGATTGCCAATGAGACAACTATCTTCCAAAGTAAAAATAAGGAGTTGTGGTATGATTGCCAATGAGAACTATTTGCCAGAGTAAAAATAAGGAGATGTGGTATGATTTCCAATGAGAACTATTGGCCAGAGTAAAAATAAGGAGATGTGGTATGATTGCCAATGAGAACTATCCGCCAAAGTAAGAATAAGAAGATCTGCTATAGTAAAAATAATTGCCAATGAGACAACTATCTTCTAAAGTAAAAATAAGGAGATGTGGTATGATTGGCAATGAGACAACTATCCGCCAAGTAAAAATAAGGAGATGTGGTATAATTGCCAAATGACAACTATCTTCCAAAGTAAAAATAAGGAGATGTGGTATGATTGTCAGTGAGAACTATCCACCAAAGTAAAAATAAGGAGATGTGGTATGATTGCCAATTAGTAAGGTGCCCTATGTCCAAAAAGTCTTCTAGTTAACGAGTTTAAGTCAACGGATAACACACTGCTAATTGTTTTTGCAAATTATAGAAATATCATTATATTTTACAATCATGATTGTCATCGTAAGTTCCCATGGTCACAATTTTCCAAATTTGTGTTTTTACAGGGTACCTCCAGATACTGTATATATACATTTGTACATGGAATCTTTTGCATGAAAAATAAAATTATTACGCTCTTCGTTGGTGGTTAAAATAGTACTTTTAATATAGTTTATACATTAAATATACGATATAACAAAAGCGGAAAGTATTTCAGTGATTTTAGTGTAATTATTTCAGCATTTTAGGAAGACTAAAATTTTCCCGATATTTACCACCTTTTTATAGAAAGCAAAATTATTATGTGTATCATCACAATATTTTTTACTCTGATTAAAGCAATAAGACACTGTGCATGTGTATGCCAAATTTCATGTGTGAAATTAAAGTAGTTTTGAAAAAATATATCACATATTACAAACACTTATATAAATACAGCCGATAGATTAAACTCAGCACCATTGTATATTGATGATTATACATATAGTATCAGCTCATTCAGATTTGAAAATGTTAGCAAAATAGCAGCACCATCTGAAAATGGGAAACCTTGATTATCTCATGCATGTGAATCAAATAAATAATAATTATCATCACGACGAAATATACTTATTGTAAAACCTGGTACATTGTGATGTGAACAAATTAGAATTGGATTTCTATATATCAAATGCAGTTCTCAGTGCTGTTGATATATCAATTAACAATGACTGCTGAGCGCCAGTGTACAGTGGCGGATCCAGAACTTTTCAAAAGGCGAGGGGGGGGGGGGGGGGGCTATATAATCAACCATGGGGAGGGGCGGCCCCCCAGCCCCCTTAGGATCTGCCCGTGGTGTACAACGACTCCAAAGAATAAATCATCGTGTACGAGTACATTAAACTGTCTACCCTACATGCGAACATCATTTGGGACCTTGCTTGGGACCTCGCTGTGTTGCAAGTATCTTGGGTTTTCAGGAAATAAGATGCGATCATATTAATTCAAATTGTGTTAACTTATACTAGTCTCAGCTTCAATTATAATTTCATCTATAGTCGTAGACGTCCAGCTAGAGGGGTCATTAAACAAACTATAGTGCACTGAAGCCCTTGCCCATAACTAAACCGTGATGCTTGGTGTTTGCTTCCTTGCACACACGCAACCATATTACTCACCTTGTTTGTTTTCTATTCTTCTAATCAGCTGTTTATCGGCAATTGTCTGTTTTGTTTACATCAGAAATCAATGAAGCGGTGAATGCGCGGGAAACGAAAGGACATCTTCGTATCAATACGGTAAATTTCGTGATTTGAATATTTTCTAATCAATATGTTCAAGCAATGAAAAATATGAGGATAATATTTTTATTCATAGAGCACACGTTTTGTTATTTACTATTTAAAATTAATAGTTTATGAAGAAATATTCAATACGCACTATAAAGTGAAGATTAGATGTATTATTATGTTGTTTTTGATAGAACATTAATAATCCATAAATATACACCTGTGTACCCAAATTGCAACACAATTTCAAGATAACATAAATTTCATCCTCACAGAATGATATTATTTGCTCAAATTGACAGGGCTTCGTGAACTAAATTTGGATTAAATTATGATAGCAATTGAACACTTCATTATAGTTTCTACCGATGACCTACTATCATGATTTTCCGATCCCACTTACGGACGCATTGACATATCATTCGTCACAACTCGGCCGATTCCGTACCTTCATCTAACGGGATAGAAGGAGAGTAGCGGATTCACCCGAGGATTGCCGATTGATTGACATATAATACATACAACTCAATAATAGCCAATCAGACGTTAAGATATCCTTCACTTCCCCCAGAAGCAGCCCGGAAGCAGCTGAGATGCAGCCATTTAATGTTATTTATAATCAATGAGATACCGTTAACAGATTTACCACATTCCAGACGTCCAGCCTTTGACTAATCAGACCGTATCACCATGGTGATACGGTAATCAGTGCTCTTTCAATGGGTAGCTAACAAAGGTAAATCTATTTAAAGGTCCATCTAACAAAGAAGTAAACCTAACTAACTTCCTCATTCATTGTACACGCAAATCTATCAGGAAGCAAGTTAACTCGTACCATTGCAAACTCGTACCACGTGAATGTGACCTACCAAATTATACTTATTACCGGATTTGTACTAACATGAGCAACACGACGGGTGGCACATGTGGAGCAGGATCTGCTTACCCTTCGGGAGCACCTGAGATCACCCCCAGTTTTTGGTGGGGTTAGTGTTGTCTTTAGTTTTCTATGTTGTGTTTTTTGTGTACTATTATTTGGCTGTTGGTCTTTTTCTTTTTTAGCCGTGCAGGGCTCACACTACTTCAGAATCAGATTCACCTGACCAGGACTTCATTTCATGGATCAGTGATCAAGGTTAAAATTTCATAATGAAGTCCATATCTCAGATACCATAAGCAATAGGTCAGCTATATTTGGTGTATGGAATGCTTGTATGGTGAACATGCTTGTCTGGCAGGATTTTCAGACCTTGATCTTATTTTCATGGTTCATTGGTCAGAATTAAGTTTTTGTGGTTTGGTCAGGTTCTCAGATACTATAAGCAATAGATCAGCTGTATTTTGGTTTATGGTATGCTCGTAAGGTAAACATGTCTGTCTATCCACATGGTTTATATAACCGTTACCCTATTTTCATGGTTCATTCGTCAATGTTAATATTTCATGGTTATATAAAGATGAGGAGATGTGGTATGATTTTACATATTTTACAATCATGACAAATCTTTGAAAATTATATAAATGCAAAGTTTTTAGTATTTGTTAGTTGCTATTATCATTTGATATAAAAATAAGGAGATGTAGTATGATTGCAAATGAGACAACTATCCACCAAAGTAAAAATAAAGAGATGTGGTATGATTGCCAGTGAGACAACTATCTGCCAAAGTAAAAATAAAGAGATGTAGTATGATTGCAAATGAGACAACTATCCACCAAAGTAAAAATAAGGAGATGTGGTATGATTGCCAGTGAGACAACTATCTGCCAAAGTAAAAATAAAGAGATGTAGTATGATTGCCAGTGAGACAACTATCCACCAAAGTAAAAATAAAGAGATGTGGTATGATTGCCAGTCAGACAACTATCCACCAAAGTAAAAATAAGGAGATGTGGTATGATTGCCAGTCAGACAACTATCCACCAAAGTAAAAATAAAGAGATGTGGTATGATTGGCAGTCAGACAACTATCTGCCAAAGTAAAAATAAAGAGATGTGGTATGATTGCCAGTCAGACAACTATCCACCAAAGTAAAAATAAGGAGATGTGGTATGATTGCAAATGAGACAACTATCCACCAAAGTAAACATAAAGAGATGTGGTATGATTGCCAGTGAGACAACTATCCGCCAAAGCAAAAATAACGAGATGTGGTATGATTGCCAGTGAGACAATTATCCGCCAAAGTAAAAATAAGGAGATGTGGTATGATTGCCAGTGAGACAACTATCTGCCAAAGTAGAAATAAGGAGATGTGGTATGATTGCCAGTGAGACAACTATCTGCCAAAGTAAAAATAAAGAGATGTGGTATGATTGCCAATGAGAACTATCCATCAAAGTAAAAATAAGGAGATCTGCCATAGTAAAAATAAGGACATGTGGTATGATTGCCAATGAGAACTATCCACCAAAGTAAAAATAAGGAGTTGTGGTATGATTGCCAATGAGACAAATATTGGCCAAAATTAAAATAAGGAGATGTGGTATGATTGCCATTGAGACAACTATCCGCCAAGTAAAAATTAGCAAATGTGGTATAATTAGGGCCCCGCGGAATGGCGGACCCCCTCTACTGAGGGGGTCCGCCATTCCGCAGAAAAACTAAAGCAGATAGAGCAAATCTTCCTATCTCCTTCAAAATATTCATTTTGAAAATCCTCCTCCCTTTCTTACAAATGTACCTTCCCCCCTAAAAAAAATGAAATGATTGTCCCCTAATACCAATGAGACAACTATTCACAAGAGGCCAAAAAGTGTAGATTTTATCAACATACATCATACAGCCTCCAACAATGAGCCAAACCCTTATCCCTGTTGGGATTCTGTGTCTGGAGCGATTTTGTTATTTGGCTGCCTTCAGATAATCATTCCGTACACAGAATCTGAAATGGGGTTTAGTGTAAATCCCGTACCACAAGCTATAAAAGCCAGACATAAGAAAATGTAAAACAATTCACATGAGAAAACCCAACATCATGATTTATTGTTTTACAGTAAAACCCATACCACAAGCTATAAAAGACAGACAAAAGAAAATGTAAAACAATTCACATAAGAAAACCCAACATCATGATTTATTGTTTTTTATGATGAGTTTTAACAGATGTAGAAGACATTGACTGGTGGAGCATTGACTTTTGATTTGTCAAAATTGTCATATGCTTATTCAACTAGTGCACTCAACAAAGCAGCTTGAGGAAGATTTGTAAATAAAAAAACTGTAACGTAAGGCATTCTTGAGATAAATCTGAGGAGTTTAGACTGGAAAGGAATTAATAAACCGTGATATGTTTATCGTCTTTCAGGTAAACATACCACATTTGTAGCCAGGAAGTGAGATGTAGACAAAGTTCCCCCTTTGTGAAAAACAAAAATATAATTAACCCCTTATAAAGTGGAAATTCAGAATAAAATTTTTTATTAACGTTCCAGCAATGACCAAGATAAATCCCATTAGAGAAAAGTTTGGCTAATAACAGGCTTCAATGTACCAAGTCGGGAATATGAAAGTTGTTTTCCATTCGTTTATTACCACAAATCACAGATCAAGTTTGAATTTTGGTGGCGTCACTTTTACCGTTCTAGAGTTATGTCCCTTTTCAAATGGAAAAATAACTGCATTTTTCGTGTCCGTTCTCTATCTTTATTTTGCCTCAACCAAATGTTATGAAACTTATACACAATGCTTATTACCACAAAACACAGATCAAGTATAAATTTTGGTGGCATCACTTTTACCGTTCTAGAGATATGCTCCTTTACAAATGGAAAAATTGCTGAAATTTTCGTTTCTGAGCTCTAACTTACGTTTGCCTCATTTAAATGTTATGAAACTTACACACAATGCTTATTACCACAAAATTTAGATCAGATAAAAATTTGGGAAGCGTAACTTTTACAGTTCTGGAGTTATGTCCCTTCATAACATTATATGCAAGCGGGGCATCAGGACACATTCCCCATTTGTTTCATATTATTATGAACTAATTCTAAAAACTCTAACACTGAGCTTTGTATGGAACTATGGAAGGTTTAGACCTCTTCTTTTTTCATTTATAACAATTATATAAAAATTCAGAGAAAGTTTAACCAGTATTTAAATAAATATGATGTAAACTGAAATTGAGCTATTTTATACTTTCAGTTTGAAGATCTATTTGTATTTATCTATTCAAGGGCCAGTCAATTTATAACTATAGGTAAGTGAACATAATAGTCAAATTGTATTGGAACGATTAATAATTTAGTTTATCAAATAAACTACAATGTTCATGTGAATATTAAAATTTTCAAAGGGGAGATAATCAAGAGCTAGCTGGTTCATTTACACTGGTCAGTGCTTTTTATTTTTTTTTAACAGGATTAACATTTTTCACTTTGCAACCTCTATACAAAAATAACATGAAGTAATTACATATTTAATTGCATTTAAGAGTAAAAAACTGATTAAACATTGTAATCATTAAAATAGGAATTTTATATAACAATAGAGTTGTTAACTAAGTAATCAGCTGTATGAATGAAAGATGGGAGACAATGTTCTCAGTAAGGCAGTCAATGAGTCATGGACTCATGAAAATCGGTCTGGACTCATCATTTTCAAAGCGGATGAATCTAAAGATGCATAAGGATCATAAAATATTGTATCAACTAAGCACGCATATCATCATATCATTTTATAGCAAATATTTAAAAATAATCAAAATTTGATGTCATTTCCTTTCTCTGTTTTATCATATAGACTAAAGCAATAATTATGTAGCAATGAAATTTCTTCTCACTGTTGAAATCACCATGGTCATAAATGACGATTCCCTGGACTTGCCTTCAAAAGTCCTTGGTCAGAATCCTAGGAGGTCTGTGTCAATCAGACAGCAACCAATCAATGACGATTCCCTGGACTCGCCTACAAAAGTCCTAAGTCAGAATCCTAGGAGGTCTATGTCAATCAGACAGCAATCAATCAATGACGATTCCCTGGACTTGTCTTCAAAAGTCCTAATTCAGAATCCTAGGATGTCTACATGTATGTCAATCAGACAGCAACCAATCAATGAGAGAGGTCAAAATGGTAATCAACAATAGATTCCCTGGACTCCCCTCCAAAAATCCTTAGTCAGAATCCTAGGAGGTCTGTGTCAATCAGACAGCAACCAATCAATGAGAGATGTCAAAATGGTATTCAATGAGTCTTTATTTAATACATGTTATTATTTCTACTTTAATACAAACATTTATATTTCCAGATTGGACATCTATTATTGATATTTATTTATAGACCCTTGTCCAGTCAATGTGATCCTCGTCCAGTCAATGTGACCCTCGTCCAGTCAATGTGATCCTTGTCCAGTCAAGTTGTTGTTATAGGTAAGTGTACATTATTTGTGAACTATATATATATCCAACTGATAAAACATTTATAATGGAAAATACCTTAAAAAGATAATTTATAATCAGATTTTTAGCTCACCTGGCCCGAAGGGCCAAGTGAGCTTTTCTCATCACTTGGCGTCCATCGTCCGACGGTTGTCGTTAACTTTTTACATTTTGAACTTCTTCTAGAGAACCACTGAATGGAATGACACCAAACATGGCATGAATGTTCCTTATGAGGTGCTGACCAAGTGTTGTTACTTTGTAGCCAATCCATCATCCAAGATGGCCGCCAGCGGGGGACTTAGTTTAACATAGGACCCTATGGGAAATGCATACAAATGACTTCTTTTAGAGAACCACTGAATGGAGTGAAACAAAACATAGCATGAATGTTCATTAGGAGGTGCTGACCAAGTGTTGTTACTTTGTAGCTGATCCATTATCCAAAATGGCCACCAGCGAGGGACTTAGTTTAACATAGGACCCTACGGGAAATACATACAAATGTCTTCTTTTAGAGAACCACTGAATGGAATGAAACCAAACATGGCATGAATGTTCCTTATGAGGTGCTGACCAAGTGTTGTTACTTTGAAGCCGATCAATATTTCAAGATGGCTGCCAGTAGGGGACTTAGTTTAACATAGGACCCTATGGGAAATACATACAAATGTCTTCCTTTAGAGAACCACTGAATGGAATGAAACCAAACATGGCATGACTGTTCGTTATGAGGTGCTGACCAAGTGTTGTTACTTTGAAGCCGATCCATATTCCAAGATGGCCGCCAGCAGGGGACTTAGTTTAACATAGGACCCTATGGGAAATACATACAAATGTCTTCTTTTTAGAGAACCACTGAATGGAATGAAATCAAACATGGCATGAATGTTCCTTATGAGGTGCTGACCAAGTGTTGTTACTTTGAAGCCGATCCATCATCCAAGATGGCCGCCAGTGGATGACTTAGTTTAACATAGGACCCAAAGGGAAATACATACAATTTGAATGTCTTCTTTTAGAGAACCACAGAATGGAATGAAACCAAACATAGCATGAATGCTCCTTATGAGGTGCTGACCAAGTGTTGTTACTTTGAAGCCGATCCATATTCCAAGATGGCTGCCAGCAGGGGACTTAGTTTAACATAGGACCCTATGGGAAATACATACAAATGTCTTATTTTAGAGAACCACTGAATGGAATGAAATCAAACATGGCATGAATGTTCCTTTTGAATTTCTGACCAAGTGTTGTTACTTTGAAGCCGATCCATCATCAAAGATGGCCGCCAGTGGAGGACTTAGTTTAACATAGGACCCTAAGGGAAATACATACAAATGTCTTCTTTTAGAGAACCACTGAATGGAATGAAACCAAACATGGCATGAATGTTCCTTATGAGGTGCTGACCAAGTGTTGTTACTTTGAAGCCGATCCATATACCAAGATGGCCGCCAGTAGGGGACTTATTTTAACATAGGACCCTATGGGAAATACATACAAATGTCTTCTTTTAGAGAACCACTGAATGGAATGAAATCAAACATGGCATGAATGTTCCTTTTGATGTGCTGACCAAGTGTTGTTACTTTGAAGCCGATCCATCATCCAAGATGGCCGCTTTGGGGGGGATTAGTTTAACATAGGACATCATCCATGATGGCCGCAAGCGAGGGGACTTCCTTTAACATAAGACCCTATGGGAAATACATACAAATGCTTCTTCTAGAGGTGCACTGAATTGAATGAAACCAAACATGGCATAAATGTTTCTTATGAGGTGCTGATGAAGTGTTGCTACTTTGTTGCCGATTTACTGTTCAAGATGGCCACCAGGATTTTTTATTAAATTACAGGGCCAATATTAAACCAAATTTGGCCTCACTCAATAGGTATCTGTTATGATTTTAATCTATTTTTACATGATTTCCAAAACCAAAGTAGAATCAGGTGAGCGACACAGGCTCTTGAGAGCCTCTAGTTAAAATATGTTTATACTTGATTTAAAATCGGCATCCAATGAAATTGATTAGGGCTTTTCCAGAATTATTTGAATGGGGGTTTATTCAAATTTGATGCGTGGTGGTTATTTTAGACAGAAAGCCTTAACAATTTCATTAAGTTATCAATTAAAATTTTATGCATGGCAGTGTTAATTTAAAAGTGCATTCCTATGACCCCCTGCCAACCAACATGGCCGACATGGCTCAAAACTCAAAATAGAATTTATGGTTAGAATGCAAGTTTTGTCTATTATCTTGAAAACTGCTATAGATAAAGAAATTCTGACAGGCAGAAATGTTCAGAATGTTTACATCCACCTACTGTCCACTTGAACCGATCAAAACTGGCCTACAACTACTTATAGAAGTTATTACCTTTGAATGACCAATTGTACCATTTTTTCTTGCAAGGTCTACATGTCAGTCACACTGGATTCACCTGACCAGGACTTCATTTCATGGATCAGTGATCAAGGTTAAAATTTCATAATGAAGTCCATATCTCAGATACCATAAGCAATAGGTCAGCTATATTTGGTGTATGGAATGCTTGTATGGTGAACATGTTTGTCTGGCAGGATTTTCAGACCTTGATCTTATTTTCATGGTTCATTGGTCAGAATTAAGTTTTTGTGGTTTGGTCAGGTTCTCAGATACTATAAGCAATAGATCAGCTGTATTTTGGTTTATGGTATGCTCGTAAGGTAAACATGTCTGTCTATCCACATGGTTTATATAACCGTTACCTTATTTTCATGGTTCATTTGTCAATGTTAATATTTCATGGTTATATAAAGATGAGGAGATGTGGTATGATTTTACATATTTTACAATCATGACAAATCTTTGAAAATTATATAAATGCAAAGTTTTTAGTATTTGTTAGTTGGTATTGTCATTTGATATAAAAATAAAGAGATGTAGTATGATTGCAAATGAGACAACTCTCCACCAAAGTAAAAATAAAGAGATGTGGTATGATTGCAAATGAGACAACTATCCACCAAAGTAAAAATAAGGAGATGTGGTATGATTGCCAGTGAGACAACTATCTGCCAAAGTAAAAATAAAGAGATGTGGTATGATTGCCAGTGAGACAACTATCTGCCAAAGTAACAATAAAGAGATGTGGTATGATTGCCAGTGAGACAACTATCCGCCAAAGTAACAATAAAGAGATGTGGTATGATTGCCAGTGAGACAACTATCCACCAAAGTAACAGTAAAGAGATGTGGTATGATTGTCAGTGAGACACCTATCCACCAAAGTAAAAATAAAGAGATGTGGTATGATTGCCAGTGAGACAACTATCTGCCAAAGTAAAAATAAGGAGATGTAGTATGATTGCCAGTGAGACAACTATCTGCCAAAGTAAAAATAAGGAGATGTAGTATGATTGCCAGTGAGACAACTATCTGCCAAAGTAAAAATAAGGAGATGTAGTATGATTGCCAGTGAGACAACTATCTGCCAAAGTAAAAATAAGGAGATGTAGTATGATTGCCAGTGAGACAACTATCTGCCAAAGTAAAAATAAGGAGATGTAGTATGATTGCCAGTGAGACAACTATCTGCCAAAGTAAAAATAAGGAGATGTAGTATGATTGCCAGTGAGACTACTATCTGCCAAAGTAAAAACAAAGAGATGTGGTATGATTGCCAATGAGACATAGCCACCAAAGTAAAAATAAGGAGATGTGGTATGATTGCCAGTGAGACAACTATCCACCAAAGTAAAAATAAGGAGATGTGGTATGATTGCCAGTGAGACAACTATCCACCAAAGTAACAGTAAAGAGATGTGGTATGATTGCCAGTGAGACAACTATCTGCCAAAGTAAAAATAAAGAGATGTAGTATGATTGCCAGTGAGACAACTATCCACCAAAGTAAAAACAAAGAGATGTGGTATGATTGCCAGTGAGACAACTATCTGCCAAAGTAAAAATAAAGAGATGTGGTATGATTGTCAGTGAGACAACTATCTGCCAAAGTAAAAACAAAGAGATGTGGTATGATTGCCAGTGAGACAACTATCTGCCAAAGTAAAAATAAAGAGATGTGGTATGATTGCCAGTGAGACAACTATCTGCCAAAGTAAAAATAAGGTGATGTGGTATGATTGCCAGTCAGACAACTATCTGCCAAAGTAAAAATAAAGAGATGTGGTATGATTGTCAGTGAGACAACTATCTGCCAAAGTAAAAACAAAGAGATGTGGTATGATTGCCAGTGAGACAACTATCTGCCAAAGTAAAAATAAAGAGATGTGGTATGATTGCCAGTGAGACAACTATCCACCAAAGTAAAAATAAGGAGATGTGGTATGATTGCCAGTCAGACAACTATCTGCCAAAGTAAAAATAAAGAGATGTGGTATGATTGCCAGTGAGACAACTATCTGCCAAAGTAAAAATAAGGTGATGTGGTATGATTGCCAGTGAGACAACTATCCACCAAAGTAAAAATAAGGTGATGTGGTATGATTGCCAGTGAGACAACTATCTGCCAAAGTAAAAATAAAGAGATGTGGTATGATTGCCAGTGAGACAACTATCCACCAAAGTAAAAATAAGGAGATGTGGTATGATTGCCAGTGAGACAACTATCCACCAAAGTAAAAATAAGGAGATGTGGTATGATTGCCAGTCAGACAACTATCCACCAAAGTAACAGTAAAGAGATGTGGTATGATTGCCAGTGAGACAACTATCTGCCAAAGTAAAAATAAAGAGATGTAGTATGATTGCCAGTGAGACAACTATCCACCAAAGTAAAAACAAAGAGATGTGGTATGATTGCCAGTGAGACAACTATCTGCCAAAGTAAAAATAAAGAGATGTGGTATGATTGCCAGTGAGACAACTATCCACCAAAGTAAAAATAAAGAGATGTGGTATGATTGCCAGTGAGACAACTATCCGCCAAAGTAAAAATAAGGAGATGTAGTATGATTGCCAGTGAGACAACTATCTGCCAAAGTAAAAATAAAGAGATGTGGTATGATTGCCAGTGAGACAACTATCTGCCAAAGTAAAAATAAAGAGATGTGGTATGATTGCCAGTGAGACAACTATCCACCAAAGTAAAAATAAGGAGATCTGCCATAGTAAAAATAAGGACATGTGGTATGATTGCCAATGAGAACTATCCACCAAAGTAAAAATAAGGAGTTGTGGTATGATTGCCAATGAGACAAATATTGGCCAAAATTAAAATAAGGAGATGTGGTATGATTGCCAGTGAGACAACTATCCGCCAAAGTAACAATAAAGAGATGTGGTATGATTGCCAGTGAGACAACTATCTGCCAAAGTAAAAATAAAGAGATGTGGTATGATTGCCAGTGAGACAACTATCCGCCAAAGTAACAATAAAGAGATGTGGTATGATTGTCAGTGAGACACCTATCCACCAAAGTAAAAATAAAGAGATGTGGTATGATTGCCAGTGAGACAACTATCTGCCAAAGTAAAATAAGGAGATGTAGTATGATTGCCAGTGAGACAACTATCTGCCAAAGTAAAATAAGGAGATGTAGTATGATTGCCAGTGAGACAACTATCTGCCAAAGTAAAAATAAGGAGATGTAGTATGATTGCCAGTGAGACAACTATCTGCCAAAGTAAAAATAAGGAGATGTAGTATGATTGCCAGTGAGACAACTATCTGCCAAAGTAAAAATAAGGAGATGTAGTATGATTGCCAGTGAGACAACTATCTGCCAAAGTAAAAATAAGGAGATGTAGTATGATTGCCAGTGAGACTACTATCTGCCAAAGTAAAACAAAGAGATGTGGTATGATTGCCAATGAGACATAGCCACCAAAGTAAAAATAAGGAGATGTGGTATGATTGCCAGTGAGACAACTATCCACCAAAGTAAAAATAAGGAGATGTGGTATGATTGCCAGTGAGACAACTATCCGCCAAAGTAACAGTAAAGAGATGTGGTATGATTGTCAGTGAGACAACTATCTGCCAAAGTAACAATAAAGAGATGTGGTATGATTGCCAATGAGACAACTATCCACCAAAGTAAAAATAAAGAGATGTGGTATGATTGCCAATGAGACAACTATCAACCAAAGTAAAAATAAAGATAGGTGGTATGATTGCCAGTGAGACAACTATCCACCAAAGTAAAAATAAAGAGATGTGGTATGATTGCCAATGAGACAACTATCCACCAAAGTAAATATAAAGAGATGTGGTATGATTGCCAATGAGACAACTATCAACCAAAGTAAAAATAAAGAGAGGTGGTATGATTGCCAGTGAGACAACTATCCACCAAAGTAAAAAGAAAGAGATGTGGTATGATTGCCAATGAGACAACTATCCACCAAAGTAAAAATAAAGAGATGTGGTATGATTGCCAATGAGACAACTATCCACCAAAGTAAAAATAAAGAGATGTGGTATGATTGCCAGTGAGACAACTATCTGCCAAAGTAAAAATAAAGAGATGTGGTATGATTGCCAGTCAGACAACTATCTGCCAAAGTAAAAATAAAGAGATGTGGTATGATTGCCAGTGAGACAACTATCTGCCAAAGTAAAAATAAGGAGATGTGGTATGATTGCCAGTGAGACAACTATCCACCAAAGTAAAAACAAAGAGATGTGGTATGATTGCCAGTGAGACAACTATCCACCAAAGTAAAAATAAGGAGATGTGGTATGATTGCCAGTGAGACAACTATCCACAAAAGTAAAAATAAGGAGATGTGGTATGATTGCCAGTCAGACAACTATCTGCCAAAGTAAAAATAAAGAGATGTGGTATGATTGCCAGTGAGACAACTATCTGCCAAAGTAAAAATAAGGTGATGTGGTATGATTGCCAGTGAGACAACTATCCACAAAAGTAAAAATAAGGAGATGTGGTATGATTGCCAGTGAGACAACTATCTGCCAAAGTAAAAATAAAGAGATGTGGTATGATTGCCAGTGAGACAACTATCTGCCAAAGTAAAAATAAAGAGATGTGGTATGATTGCCAGTGAGACAACTATCCACCAAAGTAAAAATAAGGAGATCTGCCATAGTAAAAATAAGGACATGTGGTATGATTGCCAATGAGAACTATCCACCAAAGTAAAAATAAGGAGTTGTGGTATGATTGCCAATGAGACAAATATTGGCCAAAATTAAAATAAGGAGATGTGGTATGATTGCCATTGAAACAACTATCCGCCAAGTAAAAATTAGGAGATGTGGTATAACTAGGGCCCCGCGGAATGGCGGACCCCCTCTACTGAGGGGGTCCGCCATTCCGCGGAAAAACTAAAGCAGATAGAGCAAATCTTCCTATCTCCTTCAAAATATTCATTTTGAAAATCCTCCTCCCCTTCTTACCTGCCCCCTAAAAAATGAAGTGATTGTCCCCTAATACCAATGAGACAACTATTCACAAGAGGCCAAAAAGTGTAGATTTTATCAACATACATCATACGGCCTCCAACAATGAGCCAAACCCTTATCCCTGTTGGGATTCTGTGTCTGGAGCGATTTTGTTATTTGGCTGCCTTCAGATAATCATTCTGTACACAGAATCTGAAATGGGGTTTAGTGTAAATCCCGTACCACAAGCTATAAAAGCCAGACATAAGAAAATGTAAAACAATTCACATGAGAAAACCCAACATCATGGTTTATTGTTTTACAGTAAAACCTGTACCACAAGCTATAAAAGACAGACATAAGAAAATGTAAAACAATTCACATAAGAAAACCCAACATCATGATTTATTGTTTTACAGTAAAACCTGTACCACAAGCTATAAAAGCCAGACATAAGAAAATGTAAAACAATTCACATAAGAAAACCCAACATCATGGTTTATTGTTTTACAGTAAAACCTGTACCACAAGCTATAAAAGACAGACATAAGAAAATGTAAAACAATTCACATGAGAAAACCCAACATCATGATTTATTGTTTTTTATGATGATTTTTAGCAGATGTAGAAGACATTGACTGGTGGAGCATTGACTTTTGATTTGTCAAAATTGTCATATGCTTATTCAACTAGTGCACTCAACAAAGCAGCTTGAGGAAGATTTGTAAATAAAAAAACTGTAACGTAAGGCATTCTTGAGATATAAATCTGAGGAGTTTAGACTGGAAAGGAATTAATAAACCGTGATATGTTTATTGTCTTTCAGGTAAACATACCACATTTGTAGCCAGGAAGTGAGATATAGACAAAGTTCCCCCTTTGTGAAAAACAAAAATATGATTAACCCCTTATAGGTTGCATTTCTGTAAATATTGACAATGCAATTTCCCATAGGAACTCCTTTTATGGCTGAAACTGTACCACTTTTACTATGAAGTTTTGAAAAAAATCATATCCTAGAATGGAAAGTTCATATGCACTACAATTTTTTTCAAAGGTCAAAATATAGGGCTGTGCGGCATATTTTCAATGTTTATATGCCATGAACTTCTAAGAGTTTAAACTAACACTAAATTTCTTAACTATCCCTACCTTGACTGTAGGATTACCACAGATTTCTATATAGACAATATGCATATGCATATTTACTGGTAACATTCCCAAGTTATGTCTCTATGAGATGAAACCTAGAGATCATAACTAGGAACCAGTATGTAAACAAAATTAATTATCTATGAATATTCTATATCTCCCCAAAAGAGGCGTGGTTTGAGAAACAGCTGTATTTACAAAGTGCAACCTATACAAACATTTATTCCAATAGAAAACTCTCTAAAAACACTTTTTTTCACATTAATACTGATTTATCAGTATTGTAGCCTTAAAGAAATCACTGCATTAACTCTAAGTTTTCTTTTACTGTTCATTTGATACCCCCTCCCCTGTTTCAATTTTTAAAAGAATTTGAAAACAAGACTTTAATTATTGCCAGCTTACCCTATTTGCATGTTTTCTGACATGAAATGCCTAGAACCTGTTTAAAACTGTTCTGATAACATATTAAAAGCATTTCAGAATACTGTAAATGTTATGTTTAGCAGTCAATTATTTCAACATTCAAGATTATATAAAGGATCAAATCCTGCCTGTGTCTCCAGTCCACATTTTACTGTATGCCTATTTGTCAATGGAAGTTCACAATTTCTGCCTCAAATGGTCAATTTAGAATTCTTGTCACAACAGTATCATCTCTAACCATATATCTGACATGATTTAGCTAATATATGAGCTAGAAGTGTTAAAACAAAGCCATATTTGCAATAGTTGTATATATGCAGATACCAGTCTGATGTATAAATTCACTTAAAATTTTATAGAAATGACTGCTAACATCTAATTTTGCATAACTTCCAAGCACAGTTATTGTTTTCTATATAAAGACCTTTAAAATCATAAAATCATAGCATTTACAAGTTAAATTATTTGTTTTATGACCCAGGGGGTAGGCAATTTTCTCTATTTTTTGCCCCTGGGGCCTCAAATTTCCTAAATTATTCTGCTGTTTCTAGCATTATGGAATATTTAGTACATATTCAGGATAGAACACACTATTGTAAGTTTTGTTGAGATATTTTTGTATTTCTAGATTGTATTTTTTATGCGGCAGTGACAAAAAAGCAGATTTAGGCGTTTCGGCTTACTTTTGGGTTATCGACAGGACAAAATCATCCCACCAATAATATTCAGGAAGGATCTATGAGTTTCAATGACTGTGAAGAGTAAATATAAGCACTTCTAAACAATTTAACTTACAAATATGCATATATTATGAATTTATTTTGCATTCAGGGCTTTAAGTAAACTATGCATACTGTAAACTGTGAATTTATGCTGAGTCATCATAGCTAAAGCCCAGGATTTTCTCAATCTTCATGAAATATTTATAAAACTTCATATTTGAGTTAATTTCTTTAAAATCTGTGAGATAAACCAAATTTGGTTAAATTCTGTATGTTCTCTTTTTTTCACCCAATATAGGTTGCACTTCTGTAAATATTGACAATGCAATTTCCCATAGGAACTCCTTTTATGGCTAAAACTGTACCACTTTTACTATGAAGTTTTGAAAAAAATCATATCCTAGAATGGAAAGTTCATATGCACTACAATTTTTTTCAAAGGTCAAAATATAGGGCTCTGCGGCATATTTTCAACGTTTATATGCCCCGAGAGTTTAAACTAACACTAAATTTCTTAACTATCCCTACCTTGACTGTAGGATTACCACAGATTTCTATATAGACAATATGCATATGCATATTTACTGGTAACATTCCCAAGTTATGTCTCTATGAGATGAAACCTAGAGATCATAACTAGGAACCAGTATGTAAACAAAATTAATTATCTATGAATATTCTATATCTCCCCAAAAGAGGCGTGGTTTGAGAAACAGCTGTATTTACAAAGTGCAACCTATAAAGTGGAAATTCAGAATAAAATTTTTTATTAACGTTCCAGCAATGACCAAGATAACTCCCATTAGAGAAAAGTTTGGCTAATAACAGGCTTTAATGTACCAAGTCGGGAATATGAAAGTTGTTTTCCATTCGTTTATTACCACAAATCACAGATCATTTTGAATTTTGGTGGCGTCACTTTTACCGTTCTAGAGTTATGTCCCTTTTCAAATGGAAAAATAACTGCATTTTTCGTGTCCGTTCTCTATCTTTATTTTGCCTCAACCAAATGTTATGAAACTTATACACAATGCTTATTACCACAAAACACAGATCAAGTATAAATTTTGGTGGCATCACTTTTACCGTTCTAGAGATATGCTCCTTTACAAATGGAAAAATTGCTGAAATTTTCGTTTCTGATCTCTAACTTACGTTTGCCTCATTTAAATGTTATGAAACTTATACACAATGCTTATTACCACAAAATTTAGATCAGATAAAAATTTGGGAAGCGTCACTTTTACAGTTCTGGAGTTATGTCCCTTCTTAACATTATATGCAAGCGGGGCATCAGGACACATTCCCCATTTATTTCATATTATTATGAATTAATTCTAAAAACTCTAAAACTGAGCTTTGTATGGAACTATGGAAGGTTTAGACCTCTTCTTTTTTCATTTATAACAATTATATAAAAATTCAGAGAAAGTTTAACCAGTATTTAAATAAATATGATGTAAACTGAAATTGAGCTATTTTATACTTTCAGTTTGAAGATCTATTTGTATTTATCTATTCAAGGGCCAGTCAATTTATAACTATAGGTAAGTGAACATAATAGTCAAATTGGATTGGAACGATTAATAATTTAGTTTATCAAATAAACTACAATGTTCATGTGAATATTAAAATTTTCAAAGGGGAGATAATCAAGAGCTAGCTGGTTCATTTACACTGGTCAGTGCTTTTTAATTTTTTTTAACAGGATTAACAATTTTTCACTTTGCAACCTCTATACAAAAATAACATGAAGTAATTACATATTTAATTGCATTTAAGAGTAAAAAACTGATTAAACATTGTAATCATTAAAATAGGAATTTTATATAACAATAGAGTTGTTAACTAAGAAATCAGCTGTATGAATGAAAGATGGGAGACAATGTTCTCAGTAAGGCAGTCAATGAGTCATGGACTCATGAAAATCGGTCTGGACTCATCATTTTCAAAGCGGATGAATCTAAAGATGCATAAGGATCATAAAATATTGTATCAACTAAGCACGCATATCATCATATCATTTTATAGCAAATATTTAAAAATAATCAAAATTCATTTCCTTTCTCTGTTTTATCATATAGACTAAAGCAATAATTATGTAGCAATGAAATTTCCTCTCACTCACTGTTGAAATCATCATGGTCATAAATGACGATTTCCTGGACTTGCCTTCAAAAGTCCTTGGTCAGAATCCTAGGAGGTCTGTGTCAATCAGACAGCAACCAATCAATGACGATTCCCTGGACTCGCCTACAAAAGTCCTAAGTCAGAATCCTAGGAGGTCTATATCAATCAGACAGCAATCAATCAATGACGATTCCCTGGACTTGTCTTCAAAAGTCCTAAGTCAGAATCCTAAGAGGTCTACATGTATGTCAATCAGACAGCAACCAATCAATGAGAGAGGTCAAAATGGTATTCAACAATAGATTCCCTGGACTCCCTCCAAAATCCTTAGTCAGAATCCTAGGAGGTCTGTGTCAATCAGACAGCAACCAATCAATGAGAGATGTCAAAATGGTATTCAATGAGTCTTTATTACATGTTATTATTTCTACTTTAATACAAACATTTATATTTCCAGATTGGACATCTATTATTGATATTTATTTATAGACCCTTGTCCAGTCAATGTGATCCTCGTCCAGTCAATGTGACCCTCATCCAGTCAATGTGATCCTTTGTCCAGTCAAGTTGTTGTTATAGGTAAGTGTACATTATTTGTGAACTATATATATCCATCTGATAAAACATAATAACATGATAATTTATAATCAGATTTTTAAAATATGTTTATACTTGATTTAAAATCGGCATCCAATGAAATTGATTAGAGCTTTTCCAGAATTATTTGAATGGGGGCTTTTATTCAAATTTGATGCGTGGTGGTTATTTTAGACAGAAAGCCTTAACAATTTCATTAAGTTATCAATTCAAATTTTATGCATGGCAGTGTTAATTTAAAAGTGCATTCCTATGACCCCCCCTTTCCCCCTGCCAACCAACATGGCCGACATGGCTCAAAATAGAATTTATGGTTAGAATGCAAGTTTTGTCTATTATCTTGAAAACTGCTATACATGTAGGTAGAGAAATTCTGACAGGCAGAAATGTTCAGAATGTTTACATCCACCTACTGTCCACTTGAATCGATCAAAACTGGCCTACAACTACTTATAGAAGTTATTATATATATAATTACCTTTGAATGACCAATTGTTCCATTTTTTCTTGCAAGGTCTACATGTCAGTCACACTGGATTCACCTGACCAGGACTTCATTTCATGGATCAGTGATCAAGGTTAAAATTTCATAATGAAGTCCATATCACAGATACCATAAGCAATAGGTCAGCTATATTTGGTGTATGGAATGCTTGTATGGTGAACATGTTTGTCTGGCAGGATTTTCAGACCTTGATCTTATTTTCATGGTTCATTGGTCAGAATTAAGTTTTTGTGGTTTGGTCAGATTCTCAGATACTATAAGCAATAGATCAGCTGTATTTTGGTTTATGGTATGCTCGTAAGGTAAACATGTCTGTCTATCCACATGGTTTATATAACCGTTACCTTATTTTCATGGTTCATTAGTCAGTGTTAAGTTTTTGTGGTTTGGTCAGGTTCTCAGATACTAAAAGCAAAAGAGCAGCTATTCGCCAGAGTAAAAATAAGGAGATGTGGTATGATTGCCAATGAGAACTATCCACCAAAGTAAGAATAAGAAGATCTGCTATAGTAAAAATAATTGCCAATGAGACAACTATCTTCTAAAGTAAAAATAAGGAGATGTGGTATGATTGCCAATGAGAACTATTTGCCAGAGTAAAAATAAGGAGATGTGGTATGATTGCCAATGAGACAACTATCCGCCAAGTAAAAATAAGGAGATGTGGTATAATTGCCAAATGACAACTATCTTCCAAAGTAAAAATAAGGAGATGTGGTATGATTGTCAATGAGAACTATCCACCAAAGTAAAAATAAGGAGATGTGGTATGATTGCCAATTAGTAAGGTGCTAAATGTCCAAAAAGTCTTCTAGTTAACGAGTTTAAGTCAACGGATAACACACGGCTAATTGTTTTTGCAAATTATAGAAAAATCATTATATTTATACAATCATGATTGTTGTCTTAAGTTCCCATGGTCACAATTCTCCAAATTTGTGTTTTTACAGGGTACCTCCAGATACTGTATGTATACATGGAATCTTTTACATGAAAAGTAAAATTATTACGCTCTTTGTTGGTGGTTAAAATAGTACTTTTAATATAGTTTATACATTAAATATATGATATAACAAAAGTGGAAAGTATTTAAGTGATTTTAGTGTAATTATTTCAGCATTTTAGGAAGACTAAAATTTTCCCGATATTTACCACCTTTTATAGAAAGCAAAATTATTACTGTATCATCACAATATATTTTACTCTGATTAAAGCAATAAGACACTGTGCATGTGTATGCCAAATTTCATGTGTGAAATAAAAGTAGTTTTGAAAAAAAATAGCAATTAAAAACACAAATTAAGTCAACATTTTGTCATTGATTAAACACAGATTATCCTGTGACATTATAAGGTCATTAACAAGGACAGTGGTCACTCAATACATTTCTCATTTTTGCTTGTTGTGTGGTTGATTTATTTGTTTTGAATAGCCAGCTAACTTCGTAAATTGTTATTTTCTTTGGAGGAATATATGTTTTGTGTCTGTTTTTCAATACTTTTAAACTTTTTATTGAATAGATTTTTTTTTTACAATTGTAGTATAAGAATCAAATCGGTCGGTTCCGTTTCACACCTGGAATATGGCACATCAATTAAGTCTATGTTATGGTCTTGCATGATGTTTTCGACCTAAATCCCCCTCGGTGTGAACGACAACAAAAATATATCACTGTTCGTGCTATAAATTATACACCAGCAGACACAACTGCAATAATTTCAAAGCTGAATTGGCAATAGGTTTGTCCAAGCAAACCAATGAAGCCAATGACCTATATGTGCCAAGCTGGCAGCAGGAATTTTTTTTTCTTATTGACCATTTGCCTTTATCTGTTGCTACGCATGCTTATTTTTTTTCGTGGCTTTGCTGCGGGAAAATTTATTTTCACTTTTGTACACATTGATATCCTCAACTATCCTGCATTTCATGTTGCAGAGTATTCATTTTCATCTGGTCTTGTGCAAAGTCAAATATTTTCAGTTCATACCAAGCCAAGTTACTGATGTTCAAAATCCTACTCCCCTCCCTCCTTTTGGAATCAAACGGTCATCCCCTTACTGAAATCTAATGAAAGGACGTCATCAATTTATAGTCTGAGAAAAGTCTGGTCATAAACATCATTACCGTCAAAACAAAGATTCTACTGGTATAAACAGCATGTTTTACTAACTGATTGAATTATGTCGGAATTCTTAGAGAAAAGCTAGGATTATACATTCTTTATATGCCTGTACCAAGTCCGGATCGAGCAGGCATTTGAGTGGTTATCGTTTGTTCATATCTGTCAATTTTGTTTTGGTAAATTGTTTTGTTATGAATTAGGCTGTTGGTTTTCTCTAATGAATTGTTTCAATTTTTTTATATCCGGGCGTTTTATAGCCGACCATACAGTGGGTTTTTCTCATTGTTGAAGGCAGTACAGTTGCCTAAAACTGCTTACTTCCACATATCCTTATTTTTATATATGACAAGTATTACATAAAATTAACATTATCAATGTTCCATGTACAGTCAGGGATACTACCGGTACTTGTACAAGTAATTTTTATTTACTTGAAGAAATAAATATTAATATACTTATATAAGTAAATTTGTAGGATACTTATACAAGTGTATTTTATTTACTGTGGATTCATTTATTTTCGTGGGTATCAATTTTCGTGGATAGAGAAAAAAAGACGTTTCGTGGTATATGTAAATTCGTGGATCGCTGATTACAAAAAAAAAAAAATCAGATAAGTAATTCGTTGATTTCTTTTTGATTTAGGAGATCATATAACCTCCTTGGTTTGATCAATAATAAAACAAACAAAAAAGAAGGAATTCATTGAAAAAGGTTTGAATTGTCAAAATCCTCGCTTGGTCATTCTAGGTTAAAGTGTTCATTGAAAACTTCAATTACAATAATGGACAGAGACAACTAATTATTTGTTTTTTTTACAATTTATAAATTCTTGTCGGAATTTTATAAGGCATTCAAAACTCTATGATTGAAAGCTCATTTCCCTAATCATTATAAAATATACAGTCATATAAGTAAAAGGTGTGAAAATAAATGTTCCTGTCATAAACAATATTACCTATGGGCAATATCCCCGTACTTAATCCTATTGATTTTTAATCACCAGTAAACCAAATTATGACACGGTAATTAACAACTTGCAGTTATTTTCCATGAACAGTTTTAATCGATTTTAAAAAGTAAATTATCACTGATATTCGATATATTTATTATTCATTTAATCAAAATACTTGAATCTTCTTTCAATAAAAACAGGTGTTATGTTACAATGTTCATCGCTAGTCAACACTATACTAGAACTGCATAACATAACCGGAAATAAAATATGTGAGTTCGTGGTCTAGTGGTTAAGACCGATGGCTACAGTGCTGAAGGTCCCGAGTTCGATTCTCACTCCGGGTGCTAAAAATATCAGTACATCAGAAGGGTGATTTTCACCCTCTCACACACATCTCTGGTACCCAGACCGGAGTTTAAACTTGAATGGGTACTATGGGGGCCTCGGTTGGTCAAAGTTGCTCCAGACTTTGACCTGGAGATCAATCTGCTGATATCTCTTCGGTTTGTCTGTTCCCGCCAAGCAGCCCGGTGGTTCTCTCCGAGTACTTCGGCTTCCTCCACCATAATAACAGATCCGCCCGGTGTCCTAACACTCCCTGGTGTTGGGGTGGGGATTGTCCTTGTAAATATTGCACATTGTAAATACGTTAGTGACACATCTGCATTAATCCCAATAGGGAGTGTACACGGATTCCACTGTACCCTCGCAGCTCTCGAGGGGTGCTCCGTGGCGTGGGATCTACGTACATACATACATACATCCGACTCCATACACATTTCTCTGGATTATTTTTAGTTGAATTCTTAAATTCGTGGTTTGCTGTGACCCACGAAACCCACGAAAATTGGTATACCACGAATAAAAATGAATCCACAGTACTTGTATAGGTAAAAAAAATTGGGCTTAGTTATGTCCCTTAGACATTCAGATTTTTTTACTTATACAAGTAAAAAAGTCATCCTATGTTCTTTTCTTCAATTCTTAGGACTTCTTTGCTCTAATAGAATTTTGAATTGTCTGTCCTTTGCAGATGTCTTTACTAATCATTTAAGTGTAATTTCATGGACAATGAAAATCTCATTTGCCTGTTATCTTCAGAACACTGCTCATTAATTTACAAGCCCCAATGCGGCAATTTTTGAAGGCCTTGCGCAAATACTTAAGATCTTTGCGCAATCAGTTTCTTTGTTGAATTAATGAGATGAAACATTGAACTCTAATAAAAAATTATGAGCTAACCTGAGAAAAATTGTTAAAGGCATGTTTTGTGGGATTGTAAAAAAAATTTTTGAGAAAATTAAGGGGAGATTATTCAAACATTATAATTAACTTATATAAGTATATTTTATTTACTTCTTCAAGTAAATAAAGATTACTTGTACAAGTAGTACCCCTGACTGATGTAAATGAGGTAAGGTCAGATGAACTCTGCCACAAAGACATGTACACTTTGCTACCATTGCATACACCAAATATATTTGAACCACTACTTATATCACCTGAGATAAGGACTTGACCACTGAAACTTAACCTTGTTCACTGATCCATGAAATGAGGCCGAGGTCAGGGGAACCATGTATGACCGACAAGTAGATCTTGCAAGGATACCATATATTAGTAACCAAATATAGAACTTTATCCTAGAACTCACAATAAAAGAGATGCGAAGGATACATAAGCGACATTCAAAAAAACCAGTGAGACATTCACATGAAGAAAAAAAGCTATACAGTTGTTTAGCAGTCACTAAACCATGAAAATGAGGTCAAGGACAATGATTATATGACTGATGGGAACTTCGTGACACAATGGATCTATATACAAAGTATGAATCATCCGATTCCTGTACCCTCTGAAATATAAAGATACAAATGTGTACAAATATTTATTTGTTCAGTGTATTTCACTGGTGTTAATCATGTTAATATGTCTTTTGATTGAGTTAAGCCATTTCAATTGATATTTTATAGTGTGTCTTTCTATGTTGTGATGTTACACTGTTGTTTCAGATAAGGGTGAAGGTTTGGTACCATTAAAATGTTTAAATTGTTTGCACCTGTCCTAAGTCAGGAATCTGAAGTTCAGTAGTTTTCGTTTGTTGATGTGGTTCATAAGTGTTTCTCGTTTCTCGTTTTTTTATATAGATTAGACCGTTGGTTTTCCTGTTTGAATGGTTTTACACTAGTAATTTTTGGGGCCCTTTATAGCTTGCTGTTCGGTGTGAGCCCAGGCTCCGTGTTGAAGACCGTACTTTGACCTATAATGGTTTACTTTTATAAATTTTGACTTGGATGGAGAGTCATGTCTCATTGGCACTCATACCACATCTTCTTATATCTAAATAGTTAACAGTGTTGCCGACGCCACCATCAAATTGTATGCTGTATTCCTTCGCATTCTGTGACTTGCTTCAAATGCGATTTTAAAAAGAACAACTGAAATTAGCTCTCTAACCTAAACCTGGTCGGTGGGCTTTCAACTTAACAGTCATGACAAGTAGACAAAAAACATAATAGCTACTGCTAGCTTCGACATTTTGTTTATGTTGTTTCAGTCTGATTAAAATTCTGATCTATATTAACATGATTAACTTGCGCGCTCGTATATATAAGCTCATATGAGGATAACGAAATCAGAGATCTGTATTTCAATTAGATTGATGTTGTTTACAAAATTCTTTTTGTAGATAATCTTTAACTTCATGTCATTTGTAGGCCAATTTATGCTCAATAAGGCATATATAAGATTGTAAGATGGAGTGATTAACATTTTTTATAATTTTTTGTTTTCATATATACCGGTACTTCAACAGAAACCCTCCCTCTTTTCCACCGTTTGCAGTCTTTCTTATTTCTATAAAGCAACGGTATACTCAGACCTGCTAATTCAATCCATTCTGCGATAGTATTACACCAGCTTTGGAACTAAATGCAATTTTATGTGCTTCACCACTTACCAAAAGAAAATTGGATATTTACCCAGAAAATCATTACGAACACCTTCTATCAAAAGATGGAAAAATAACATGTTGGCAGGGCAACTTATAAATGTTAATATCTAAAAACATCTCTAGAGATCACTTGTATCGAATCTTTTGTAAAAATTCCGAATTTGAAAATTTTAATAGGTCAAGGTCATTGTTATTTAACAGCTAAATGAAAATTGTAAATGTGCACCCTATAAGTACAAATGCCAATCTCGAACCATATTTGGCAGCATAAATATCAAATAAGTCCTTGATATAGAAACTTTAGTTATAATCCTTTGAATTATTCAAAATTATTTTGCTATAAATGCATATATGTAGGGGCGGCCAGCTGTCTAAACGTGACTCTGCGTTTTCCTTGAAATTTTAGATTTGACCTTTGACCCAAATTTAAGAAAATCGTGACCACTGTAGACAACGACGACATCAATATTTCGATGAGTCTTGTTCTTCTCTTTCCAATGATATGAAATACAGCCGTGTGTTATTCCGTTAACCCAAATCGATCAAATTTGCTGACTGGGCACCCTACTAAATGAGAACTATCTGCCAAAGTAAAAATAAGGAGATGTGGTATAATTGCCAATGAGAACTCACCACAAAAGCAAAAATACGGAAATGTGGTATGATTGTCAATGAGAACTATCCACCAGAGTAAAAATAAGGAGATGTGGTATAATTGCCAATGAGACAACTATTTTCCAAAGTAAAAATAAGGAGATGTGGTATAATTGCCAATGAGAACTATCCGTCAAAGTAAAAATAAGAAGATCTGCCATAGTAAAAATAAGGAGATGTGGTATAATTGCCAATGAGACACCAATCTTCCAAAGTAAAAATAAGGAGATGTGGTATGATTGCCAATGAGACAACTATCCGCCAAGTAAAAATAAGGAGATTTGGTATAATTACCAATGAGACAACTATCTTCCAAAGTAAAAATAAGGAGATGTGGTATGATTGTCAATGAGAACTATCTGCTAAAGTAAAAATAAGGAGATGTGGTATGATTGCTAATGAGAACTATCCGCCAAAGTAAATATAAGGAGATGTGGTATGATTGCAAATGAGAACTATCCACCAAAGTAAAAATAAAGAGATGTGGTATGATTGCCAATGAGACAACTATCTCCACTACGTGTTTCCAGGGAAACTCAATTTGCGACAGTAAAACTACCGATGGACGTCTGCACAGCTTCACATAGAATACAGTTATATCTAATCTAATCTATCTTACATATATATATAAATTAGTTTTGGCAAAGTAAACAGTTTTGCCTCACCGGTTAGTTGGATAATCTTTTGACCGATTATCCGGTTAGCCTGTAGTTAAGTTGATTGATAAAATCTTTGTCTACACTACTCTTAAAATATAAAAATAATATATAGATGTGGTTTGATTGCCAATGACAACACTCCACCAGAGACAAAATGACATAGAAGTTAACAAAACTATATGTCATCGTACGGCTTATGTGTTTTTACGGATTTGTTTTCTCTCAATCGATTTATGACTTTTGAACAGCGTTATACTACTGTTGCCTTTATTTATGACGATGAGCAAAACACATACCGCATAGTCAGCTATAAAAGGTCCCTAAATGAAAAATGTAAAACAATTCAAACGAGAAGACTATATATAAGCTAACAGCCTGACTTATGTAAGAAAAACAAATATGGTACACAAGACTTCCACTGAATTACTGGCTCCTGACTTGGGACAGTCACATGTAGAATGTGACAGGGTTAAACACACGGCTTCATGGAACGATGAATTGAAGTTTATTCTTAGCCATTATAAGGCTTGGCTTTTAGAATTCTTGTTTTAGATATTTTTAATAATCCAATACAACTATATCTACAGTAATAAATTCAGATTGAGAAAATGGAAATCTTCTTGATCTATGTGAATTGACAAAGTATGAACATTCTGTTGGGTATTTTAATTTGAGATGATTAAGCATGTTACTCTACCTCTCATATATATGTTAATTCCATTCACATAATTTGCATTCCCCGGTTTTTGAGTCGGAATTTCGTCTTGATTATGAGAAAACCTTTCACGATGGAAGTGGCATATTTACGCAATATTAAATAAAAAATGAAATATTGAAGTAAACAGTAAAATTTAGTCAGCTTATAATTGTTCAAAATACATACATGTATAACTTACATGATAATTATGTTTACTTTAGATATTGCCGCTAGCTGATAGACAAGTTGTATTTGTGCTAATTAATTTTTTAAAATTGGAATGTTTTCAAGGTAATTGAAAAGCAATCAATATACTGGACATTGATCTGTCAAATTAAGTAGCAAGATGATTATTTAAAAATTTGAATATAATGACTGCAATACACAGTTTATATATCTAATCTATTAAAATTGAAAAAGGTCTCGTTAACCGGTTAACAGATCAAAATGGTATTCAACAATAGATTCCCTGGACTCCCCTTCATAAATCCTTAGTCAGAACCCTAGGAGGTCTATGTCAAACACACAGCAACCAATCAGTGAGACAGGTCAAAATGGTATTCAACAATAGATTCCCTGGACTCCCCTTCAAAAATCCTTAGTCAGAACCCTAGGAGGTCTATGTAAAACAGACAGCAACCAATCAGTGAGACAGGTCAAAATGGTATTCAACAATAGATTCCCTGGACTCCCCTTCAAAAATCCTAAGTCAGAACCCTGGGAGGTCTATGTAAAACAGACAGCAACCAATCAATGAGACAGGTCAAAATGGTATTCAACAATAAATTCCCTTGACTCCCCTCCAAAAATCCTTAGTCAGAACCCTAGGAGGTCTATGTAAAACAGACAGCAACCAATCAATGAGACAGGTCAAAATGGTATTCAACAATAGATTCCCTGAACTCCCCTTCAAAAGTCCTTTGTCAGAACCCTAGGAGGTCTATGTCAAACAGACAGCAACCAATCAATGATAGATGTCAAAATGGTATTCAACAAAAAATCATCGTCTTGATAAAATTTTCGGGCCTCGGTGGCTGAGTGGTCTAAGTTGTCGACCTACTGTTTCACTAGCCTGTCAACACTGAGGTTGCGAGTTCAATTCCCACATGGGGCAGGAGCACTTGACTCCAATCTTAATTGACTAGGATTGTCAGTTTTTCTACCGAAGGTTGGTGGTTCTCTCCAGGCTCTCCGTCTTCCTCCACCAATAAAAACTGACTGCCACGAAATAGCACAATTGTGTTGAAAGTGGCATTAAACACCAATCAGTCGATCAATCAATTATAAAGTGTTATTATTATTTCTTATTGAAATAGAAACATTTATCTGTTTATATTTCCAGATTGAACATCTGTTATTTGTATTTGATCCTTGTCCAGTCAATGTAAACCTTGTCCAGTCAATGTGAACATTGTCCAGTCTAGTTGCTATTATAGGTAAGTGTACGTTATATTCGAACTATATGTAGGACCATTTACTACTGAAATTTGTTTGAAATGTAAGAGTGTCTCAACTCTAAAAGGGAAGATAATCAACATATAGTTTTTCATTCAAAATACTGCAACATTAAACAAGACACAAAAAAGCCCAAAGAATAATTACAAAATTATATTCCTATATATATATAGATTGGTTGAACTTCAGCATTGAACTTGTGCTAAATGAAAAAAAATGTGAAATATATGTCAATGAGACAGTAACCAATCAATGAAACTTGTCAAAATGGTCTTCAACAATAGACAGTATGACCTGATAACATGTTATCTAAATTGTCATATGAAGGAAAGACAAATTTAAAATAATTATTTTAATCTGAAAATAGAAACATTTATGTTTTCAGTTAGAACATCTCTTATTGGTATTTGACATTTGATCCATGTTCAATGATAGTCAACAGATAGTTTTTACATTCAAAATACCAGAACACCAATGTTTTTTTTTATAGTAAACAAGAGAGGAATGAAATAATTGCGCATTATATCTTTATTGTAAGTTTATTTTATTGAAACAGGGAGATAACACAGATAACACACAAACATTGGTATGTTTATAAGAAACATTTACAACAGTTGACTAGAAAAAGATGTACAGATGAAGTATTATTAAGTAATACATATATTGTACGTATATCAGACTGGACGGGTAAAACAAAAGAATTTAGAAATCGTATTTTACTTCTTCTCCAAAATGAGGTAAATTAATACAATGCATCAAAAAATGATACTATGAAATCTTAAGAAGTCTTTTTTTCCCTTTTATTCACAATATTGTTTGTTTTAGGAGGGGCTGGCAGAAGAATACTTATTTATGATTTGTATCCAGTGATTTATTATTAGGTCATATATATATATATATATATTTTCTTTTTAGTTCACCTGGCCTAAAAGTCTATTGTCGTCATTAACTTTTACAAAAATCTCTTAAACTACTGGGCCAAATTTGACCAAACTTGGCCACAATCATCATTTGGGTATCTAGTTTATTAAAAAAAAATATGTCTAATGACCCCCTCCTGCCAACCAACATGGCTTACATGGCTAAAAATAGAACATAGGGGTAAAATGCAAGTTTGGTCTATTATCTTGAAAACTGAAATGAAAGGAGAAAAACTGTTGGGAACAAAAATGTTCAAAATAATGAGATCTACATATTATCTATTACTTCAAAACTGGCAGACAATTTCTTATCATGCTTATAGGAGTTATTGATAATGAATGATGAATTTTACAGATATTTTCATGTTTGCCTAATATCTGAAAAACTTTAACAGATAGAGAGAAACTTTATATACCAAAAATGATCTGCAAATAAGTTTACATGGTCGAAATCGTCAGACGACTCCTTATTGGAGTTAATGCCCCTTAATGACAATTTTTGTCATTTTTGCATTTTTGCCTTATATCTGAAAAAGTATAATAGATACAGGGCTCACACTACTTCAGAATCATAGGGAAAAGTGACTTCTCTTTTTGAAACTGATAGGGAGAAGTGGTGAGATTTGAAAGAGAAGTTCTCCTTCGCGCGGCGCTACAATGTTTGGTTTTTACTATAGTTTAAGGGGTCATATGTAACTTATTTTCTTTTTATATTGTTCAATTCATATCTGAGTATACAGTTAAAGTAACAGTTCAATTTCAAAGTTATTTAGGTTCTTGTGAGAAACTACCAACTAAATATCTAGCACTAAAAAGAATTTTTTTTTATGTCAAAAAGGAAAAGAAAGTATAATATATCAATCACAATTCAGTTAAAAAACTATTCTGTTTATCATATGCATATTTATGAAATTCAGTGTTTCTCATCAAAAAGATATATAAATTTAACAAAGTTAAGCTGGGCCATAATATATTGATATTAGTAAATTAGTCCTGGAGTTAAGCAACTTTAATCAATAAATTGAAACAACCCATATACATGGAATTATATACATTAACAAGTTGCTTTCTTTAAAAAGAAATGCAATCGTAAACCCAAATGCGTGTTTGAGCCAAGGCTCCGTGTTGAAGGCTGTACCTTGACCTATAATGGTTTACTTTTATAAATTGTTACTTGGATGGAGAGTTGTCTCATACCACATCTTCCTATATCTATTGGCATTAAATATCAGATAATTGTTTAATAAAGATGCATTGTTTTACTCTTGTTAAAGGAATCATTTTTTTAATCTCCGCACTCGAAAGACAACATGCTAAGTCAACCATTGGATATTCCATTCTAAGGTGCTGTTTTTTTTTTATATATAAGAGTTAGTTTTCAGGCTAAAGTTCAAATGTGAAGAAATTTAATCAATTAATCATGATTATTTGTTTTGTAGCCAGTTTGAAAAAGTTATAAATTCGAGCTGCATTCTTTTTGATAATCCCAAACTAAAACCTTTTTTTTATAATTGTATCAAACTGGTTTATATATATATATAACTTTGTAAGTCTAGTATGTGTTTTAATTTTAGTTTATTTATATGTTTTGGAGTTTAGTGTAACGTCCATTTTCACTGAACTAGCACACAATTTTAGTTAGGGGCCAGCTGAGGACCACCTCCGGTGCGGGATTTTCTCGCTGCATCAAGACCCATTGGTGGCCTCGGCTGTTGTCTGCTCTTTGGTCGGGTTGTTGTCTCTTTGACATATTCCCCATTTCCATTCTCAATTTTATATATATATTATTGGTTTATATTTTTAAAACTACTCAAAATATCATAACAACAATGTTAAATCTGCAACTGCGGAAGCAAATTTTTGTTTTTTTCCTCGCGGAAATGCTTATGCCCCAGTCACACTAGACCACGATCGCACCTCGCTCACCACGATCGAAAATAATTTCAGATCGTTGTGAGCTCGCAGTATGAGCGGCATGAAAATGTAAATTTTCGTTTCAATCACGTTGCTAGTACTACGTCTTCATTACGCTTCTACAACGATCCCGCTACGATTATACCACATTCTCACCACGCTTATTCTGCGACCTCACTACGATTATCACGATCTTTCTACGCTCATCACGTCCCCACTACGACCATACTACGATTTATCTGATTGCAACACGATCTTACCACGCTACTACTGCGATTATAGCACGCCTTACCACGACCATACTACGATCATACCACGTTCATACCGCGATCTTACTACGCCCCAGCAATAACGTCAACATCGTGTTCCATATAAATGCTGTATCATTCCTTCTATTTCTCATTGATACGTAGAGTTTCTCGAAACAACGCAGTCATGCAACCAAAATCTACGTAAGGGTAAGGGTAGAGGTAGCGGCAGAGGAAGATCTGATAGTAACGAATCATGATCGATCCAGAAGATATATGTCGGACCGACCAATCCAACCTGAATCACAACTTATTGCTGGTCCATCAAGATCAAATGATGATGTTTTAGTGAACGATAGTAGGGATGACACAGATGTGTCAAGAATGATTGAGCCGTTTGAGATAAAGGACAAGAGTTCCAAATAACATACAGACAAACAAAAGCTGGAGAGCTTTTATAAATTTTATATGACAATAACAAAGAGCATGATGATCGTAGTATGAACGTAGTCGGGTCGTAAGAACAGCGAGATGAGGACGGCATGGGCGCTAAGATCGTACTATGGTCTTGAACAGCGTGGTATAGCGTGGTATAAACATGGTATAGTCGTAGTGGAAGCGTGTTTGGGTCGCGGTAAGAACGTGATGGTCGTGGTGAGGTCGTAGTAAAGTCGCTGTGAGATCGTGAGCGCAGTCTTACCGACTAGAATCGCGCTTTCGCTACGCTGTCGCCACGATGGTACAGCGACCTTGCGATCTTACCACGACCTTAGTGCGCCTCACCACGCTTCTACTACGACCTGATTTCGCCACGACCGCACCACGATTGTTTTGAACATGTTCAAAGTTGGCCACGCTCATCACGATCATGAAGACCTCACCACGACCGCATTTCGACCTTAAAGCGATCTGCACGATCATTTTTTCACAGATCGTAAAAGCGATCGTAGCCTAGTGGGATAATTTTATACTCACTTACTGTCTTGTTAACTAATTAATTAGTACAACAACCGATTTGTTTTTGCAAGGCTAATTTAACACCACAAAGAAACACATACAACCCATACACCGTAGCGATTATATAAGACATCAGAGGAAGTTTAGTTTACACAGTTATGAGAACTGTTGACCAGGAGCTTTTAATTAATTTATAGAGAACGCGTTTATATCAGTACATTATCAAAATGATTACACAAAGCTTTGTTGCTTTTGATAAAAATTTAAAAAAAATTATCATTAATAAAACAAACTTCAAAATTTCATAATATTATTTTACATGCATAAAAAACCTAAATATCAAATTTATACATAATCTATTAAAACCGAAAATTCATTATCTGATTGTTTTCACAAAAATAATTATTTTGTTTTTATAAAGAGGAACATTTTAAAATTAATTACTACAGAAGTGATAATTAGTACTGTTGACCAGGAGCTTTTAATTAATTTATAGAGAACACGTTTATATCAGTACATTATCAAAATGATCACACAAAGCTTTGTTGCTTTTGATGAAAATAAAAAAAATTATCATTAATAAAACAAACTTCAAAATTTCATAAAATTATTTTACATGCATAAAAACCTAAATATCAAATTTATACATAATCTATTAAAACCGAAAATTCATTATCTGATTGTTTTCACAAAAATAATTATTTTGTTTTTATAAAGAGGACCATTTTAAAATTAATTACTACAGAAGTGATAATTAGTACTGTTGACCAGGAGCTTTTAATTAATTTATAGAGAACACGTTTATATCAGTACATTATCAAAATGATCACACAAAGCTTTGTTGCTTTTGATGAAAATTAAAAAAAAATTATCATTAATAAAACAAACTTCAAAATTTCATAAAATTATTTTACATGCATAAAAACCTAAATATCAAATTTATACATAATCTATTAAAACCGAAAATTCATTATCTGATTGTTTTCACAAAAAATAATTATTTTGTTTTATAAAGAGGAACATTTTAAAATTAATTACTACAGAAGTGATAATTAGTTCCTGGCTAAGGTAACTATAAATAGAAAGTGTTTGTGGCTAAGGTAACTATAAATAGAAAGTATTTGTTCTCATCTCTATCTGCATCTGTCATCACTCGGTATCTAAAATAGACATTTGATATCTTATCGCTGACCCTATTAAGTCTACCGAAATTGCATGCATGATTAATTTTAAGATTTATGATCGTAATTAAAGCGGCGCTTTTAGGGTGCAATTGTTACTAACTAAAGTTTTGAAAACGTTTTGAGGCGTTTGTTGTTATTTTCTAACTGCTACAGAAGTAGAAACATCGTTTAATATTTCCTTTCTGATCCTATTTGAACTTTCAATAATTCATGCTCATGTTGTTGAAAACATACTTTTATAAACGAGAAAAAAATCGTTTAAACAGGTTCAAGTTAGAAACAAATTAATGTTTGCATGTATTGTATTAACAAACGAAAACGACAAAACATTTGCATAGTCAAGTGTATTTTTTTTAATATATTTAGTTGTAGGTTTCCGTTTTATTTTATTTTTTCATATTCAATATCTATTTAATTACATTTTAATAACCAATTTTTTTTATTAAAGTTGCAATATTTAATCACAAAATAACTGTAATTTAATCATATGCAAGAAAGACTTCCTTTAATTTCAGTATAAAAAATAAATAGCTTGCTTTTACATCATGTACATCTTCCTAAACTTAAAATCTAAAATAAAATGCTACTAAAACTCTTTCTAAAGATTTTATTTTAATTATTCTCGTTCAGAATATAAAGCGCATTGTTTACATGAAATCTTATCTCATATCTAAACACAGCTGGTTTCAACGTTTGACTCTAATTAAAATACTACGCATGTAGGTTAATATTAGCAGCTTGTAATCGTGTGCAAGAAAATAATTTTATTATATCATAATAAATTTCAGATCATACGTAAAATATCTCTATAGCAACTTAAGATGCTAATGCTTATTCAACAGATTAGTAAGCTATTGCGCATGTATTTGAAAGGTGGTCATAGAAAGAACAGAAGTGTTCGAATAACATCCGGTGTTCGAAAGACTACATCTATCGTCCAATATATACTGCGAAACCCTCAGGGTTTACGCAATCAAGTAGTTCAAAATAGATATAAGAAGATGTGGTATGAGTGCCAATGAGACAACTCTCCATCCAAGTCAAAATTTATAAATGTAAACCATTATAGGTCAAAGTACGGTCTTCAACACGGAGCCTAGGCTCACATCGAACAGTAAGCTATAAAGGGCCCCAAAATTACTAGTGTAAAACCATTCAAGCGGAAAACCAACGGTCTAATCTATATAAAACGAGAAACGAGAAACACTTATGAACCACATCAACAAACGACAACAACTGAACATCAGATTCCTGACTTAGGACAGGTGCAAACAAATGCAGCGGGTTTAAACGTTTTAATGGTACCAAACCTTCACCCTTTTCTGAAACAATAGTGTAACATCACAACATAGAAAGACACACTATAAAATATCAACTGAAATAGCTTAACTCAATCAAAGGACATAGTAACACCATTGAACATACACTGAACAAATAAATTTGACCTATGATACAATGTAAATTCAAAATAAATAAACTAAGGGAAGAATAATAAAAGTAACATGTTATATCGGTATGAAATGTTAAACAATTTAAGAAAAACAATATGCTCGAACAAAATATCAGCCATTTGCAATAACTTTAAACACAGGTAAATAAAATAATTTTGTTGTTAGGTATACGTATACAGTTACAATAGAGAAAGGAAATATTTTAACAAAATAAATAATTTTGATGTTCATAGTACTAAGTGGAAATTTATATTAGTACCAAACACTTATCAAAGCTGGTATATAGACCAGATATAACCCTGAATAACATTAAATAACAAAAAGCATTACAATTAGTATCAACAGGTCAAATAAACAAGAAAGTACGATTTGAGAGTACTACAGTTACTGACAGCTAGTTAAAAGCCAAAACAATTAATAATAAAAATCATGCATCAGAGACTAAAATCAACTAAAACACATCCCAGGGATTTAGTATTTTAACGTCATGGACAGTCAAAGAAGACATGACTAGTGCAATGCCAAAAATAAATGTATCGACAGACAGTAGGATAGTTAGGAGTTTAACCTTTTATAGATCAAAATGAACGTGGGTGTGTCTTTAAACATCCCGTTTGAAAAGAATACAAATTTAGTTATGTTTTAATTTGCTGATGACAAAATCGATATTAGTGCCAATGTAAACTATATTCAAAGATCTAATTACAACATTGGTAAGATAACCTGAACTAATAAGTTTATTTAAAGGTTCGATGAGTTTACACGGATCATATAGTGATTTCCGCGCTTTAAGTACAATATTACCGTAAAATTTAGGATGTGAAATACCGTTTTAATCAGTTTTCTACAGGTACAGCCAAATTTACTAATCAAATCTTTGTATCTATGAAAGAACTTAGCAAAAGTTTTACGTAATTTATGGTAACGAAATCCCTGACTTAATAATTTACTAGTGATGCATTGATTACGTTCGTTAAAATCTATGACATCACTACACACACGGGCATAACGAACGAGTTGGGATATATACACACCGTATGATGGAGCCAAAGGAACATCGCCGTCTAAAAAGGAAAATTAACAATAGGGAATGAAAATCGTCTCTTTGTCGTAAATTTTCGTATGGAGTTTTCCTTTAGAGATTGAAATGTCCAAGTCCAGAAAAGGACAACTACTGCTGTTTATGTTAGATTTAGTTAAAGTAAGTTCTATTGGGTAAATTTCGGTAGTATATTTAGAGAACTCTGGATTATTTAACGAAAAATATCATCTAGATAATGGAAGGTATTGTTGAATGTATCAACCAAATGTAACAATGACGTGTCTTTACTGAGTTTGGTCATAAACTGAGATTCATAGCAATACAGGAATAAATCTGCTATTAAAGGCGCAGTTAGTGCCCATAGGAATACCTACTACTTGTCGATACACTTTATCACCGAAACGTACATATATGTTGTCCAGGAGAAAATTTAAAGCTTCAATCATATCTTCACATTTCCAGTAAGTGTATCTAGCATACTTTCCTTTTTCGTTACAGAAAAAGGCTTTAAACGAGTTACAGCAAATAAATTTGTAATGAGATTTTTCAAAAGACCATTTAATTAAATATGAAAACTTTTTAGTCTGTTAATGCGTGTGGCATTGTGTAATTTTTATACGGCGCATAATTTTTTTTGCGTCATATGCTATGATGTCGTCGTCGTCTACATTGGCGTCAGCGTTGTCCGAAGACACATTTGGTTTCCAGACAATAACTTTAGTTTAAGTGAATGGATCTCTATGAAATTTTACAAGAAGGTTCAATACCACAAAAGAAAGGTTGGGATTGATTTTGGTGGTTATGGTACCAACAGTTTAGGAATTAGGGGCCAAAAACAAGCATTTTTGTAGTTTCCGGACAATAACTTGTGTATAAGTGTATGGATCTCTCTGACATTGTACCACAAGGTTCCATATCACAAAGGGAAGGCTGGGATTGAGTTTGGGGGTAATTGCCCCAAACATGCAGGAATTGGGGCAGAAAAGGGGCCAAAAACAAACATTTTTCTAGTTTCCAAACAATAACTTGTGTTTAAGTGTATGGATCTGTCTAAAATTGTACTACAAGGTTCCATACTACAAAGGGAAGGCTGCGATTGAGTTTGGGGGTAATTGCTCCAAGGGGGGTTTTTTCCCAATTCTTTTAAGGGGTTCATATTTTTTTTTTCAAAATTTTTCAAATTTCAAATTTTTGAAAAGTTTCAAGAAGAAATCTTCATTTCACAGTATTGCGCAATAGATTTTTTAAGATCTTTGACCACATTTATTTTTTGTCAGAAACCTATATTATGTCAAAAATTGGATCAAAATCCAAATTCAGACAGTATCAAACTTCATGTTCATCCCATGCATCGTAAAATTATAACTCAAACAATCCCTTTTAAATTGTCTACATTTTAAATTTGTACAGGTACAAATCGATGTTGTCCCTATAAGATCAATCATGAACCATATTTGTACTCTGTCGCTTCAAAACTGTTCAAACATAATTACCGTCTCCTCGGAGACAGTCTTAATAGTTGAACAATGCACAGTCTGCGGGCTGAATGCTTCTTACTCTCTGATTGGAAGATAATTACTGACTCTGTAGTAGTGAAGTTCGTTGATTGGTTGGGACAATCATAACCTAGTAAATGTCTGTTAATCCCGTAGAGTGTCGGATTTGAACTCTTTATTTTAGCAATTAGATTTTGCCTGGTTACCAATCATGAATATCGGTACACAGGTAACACTTATCTATAAATAGCCAAAACTCCTAAAATTTTGTAAACACACACATGATTATTTCACATTCAATCCAGTCGCTCACTGCCAAGTTACGTACATTTTATACATGAAAAAATAGAAAAACACTGCACTTGCTTTTTTCTTAGCTAGGTTATAGATATTAATTTTAGTAAAATAATCAAATGGTAGGGGTAACTAGCTGAGACATCCAATACCCCACCCTTTTCATATATCTTGAATAACAAAAGAACATACCCTAGCTATCATATTTTTATACACCCGTTTACGGGACGTATTATGGTATACTGTTGTCCGTCTGTCCGTCCATCGTCAACATGTCGGACATTAACTCAAAAACGCTTCAACCAATTTGCATAAAACTGTGGTGAAATGTTCATATCTATTGATGTGAGCTCCCTTTCGTTTTTTATAAAATTTAGATTTTACATTTCTGAGTTTAGGGTTTTGTTCATTAAAAAAGGGGGGATTTTCCAGTTTTCGGACAATAAATCTAAAATGCTTTCACCAATTTGCAAGAAACTTTGGTCAATTGTTTATATCTATTGACATGAGCTCCTTTTGATTTTTATAAATTTTAGATTTTATGTTTCCGAGTTATGGAGTTTTATTCATTAAAAACGAAGGGGGATTTTCCAGTTTTCGGACAATAACTCAAAAATGCTTTCAGCAGTTCTCATGAAACTTTGGAGAATTGTTTATATCTATTGATGTAAGCTCCCTTTCAATTTTTATAAATTTTAGATTTTACACTTTCTAGTTATGGGATTTTATTCATAAAAAAGGGGTGATTTTCTAGTTTTTGGACAATACCTTTAAAGTGCTTTGAATAGTTTTCATTAAACTTTGGTGACTGGTTTATATCAATTAAGATAACCTCCCTTTATTTTACAATAATTATACCTACATATAGCTATCATTGTTACGCTATTTCAACAGAGATGAATAGTTTTGGCAAATGTCTTAAGCATTTACGACAGTAATTTTAATTGCATCTGTAAAAAAATATCGACATCTGATTAGTTTCAGATTCACAATCATCCACCTTGTTATATATTTCACCTAAATTTCTCGACCAGTGGCTCATCCCTTCCACTCATTATAATAAGTGCCTCCCCCTTTCCACATACCCCAAGATATTTAGGGGATCCGGGTGTGGGCTGGGTTGGACGTTGTCTAACTTTCCCTAGCTCTTCCTATCAAGATAACAGACGTTGAAGAACAGAAAACTAAAAAACTCCAGACAATAAAAGCAATTATACATTCATGCTAGCATATTTTAAGGAATATTTGATATTTATGCATGATTTAAAAGGAGATGTGAAGTATACATAATGTATTTAGAAAGCAACCCAATTAAACAACAAACTAAACAATTTACTTCTAAAGTTCAACATACAGTCTTTTACAATGGACATGTCATTACAATATTTTAAGTTCTTTATCCTCCGAAGTCTAGCTATAATATGTAGCATAGTTGTAAATACATTTTGTACATGTAAAAAAATATCTTAACAGCAAAAAATTCATAAGGGGTTCCGGGGAACCATGTGTCGCCTGCGATTGCTGCTATCAGTGTAAAGTGTAATGTTGACTTAAAAAGTGAGTCCATTTATCAGTATAAAGAATTTTTAAAAAATTTCAAATTTTTCTTTAGACATGTTAGATGCTTTTTCCTGGTCTTGAAGATTAGCTTATGTCCAAGTTTCATAACAATCCATGGAGTAGATATAGGAAGATGTGGTGTGAGTGCCAATGAGACAACTCTCCATCCAAATAACAATTTATAAAAGTAAACCATTAGGTTTGAAAATGTCAAAAAAGTTTAATACCAGACTGTCTGTAAATGTTAACTGTAAGAAACTAAGTCCATCTATCAGAAAAAACTGAAATTAAAAATAATATTTTCAAAAGTTTGCTACAAAGACACAGATGATTAAGACATTACCCCTCCGTTTCCTGTGTTAATACAAACATTCCCCAAAAAAAGATTTTGGTAAATCTAAAAAATTGTATAAGCCTTTTATAAGTTTTGTAATCCACTGCAATTTATATACAAGGCTATTCTGAATGAATTAAACTACAAAGCGAAAACATTTTCGTCTTCCATCAGCTAAAGTCAGCTAGCTTTTTAGAAAAGCTATTACTTGTATTATGAAATTCAATTCAATAAATTGTCGGCCATTAAATTTTTTATTTTGTTCCAAGGGAAATAAATCGAAAAGGTTTTGCTAAAAGAAGGATTGCAGAACAGATATTAAATTACGGTGCGGCGTTCTAAAATACAATGGTAAAGGGGCATGGCACCAATTTTTTTTCCTAAAAAGGGCAGGGCGTCAAGAAAACATGGCAAGGCGCCATACCACGCCAAAACCTCCTGTAGGAAACACTAATTGTACAAGGAAAATTTTTGTAAAACTTTTCTTGGCTTTTAAGGAAGGGAATGCTTTTATATTTGGTCTGCAGCTGATAAAGTTGAGTCTTAGCATGTTACACAAGAGTAAGTTCACGACAGGTTAAAATTGACCATAAGATTTTGATGTTTTTTTAATCAGGCCAAAATGCTACAAATTTTACATAGAAATAGATGTGATATTACTATAAATACAAAATAACTTCAGTTTGGCACATCACATTAAAAATGACGAAGTATTGACTCCTTAAGTATGAATTATTTGAGTTGAAACATCAACTTTGGTCATATTTTCAATAATTCTTAACAGTTTTCTGTATAATTTACTTTGGCTGCAACCCATGTTCCAGAAAGTTTTTGTGTCTAGGGATTCAATATAATCATTGGCAACTTTTGGTTACAGAACATTTTGGATCCTAGGTTGCAGCCAAGGGTTGCCTCAAGCTTTTAGGTCCGAAAAAATGCATAAAATCATCTTATTTTGACAATACATGTATATCTAAAATGTGCTGATTTTGAAGCCAAGAATGTACTCTTATGAAGAGATTTATTTTAACAAAGAAGTAAGACTTTTGAAATAGATCCATTTAAGAAACCAAATTATGGCCATTTTGAAATTTTCTGATAAAGTTGAAATTCAAGGCCATATTTGGCCTAAAGTGAACCTTTTTATATTAGGTCTGCACCTTGATAATGTTGAGTGGTAGCCTGTTACAAATTTTAACATTTGCCGTGCAGCCACTTTCTTTTTTCAAAAGTTTGAAATTTTACAACACTCATTGTTCAAGGAAAACTTTTGTAAAACTTTTCTTGGCTTCTAAGGAAGGGAATGCTTTTATATTTGGTCTGCATCTTGATAATCTTGAGTTGTGGCATGTTAGCAATTTTTGCATCTGCTGTGTAGCCACTTCCTTTTTGCCAATAGATTGAAATTTTACAACGCTCATTTTACAAGGAAACCTTTAATCAAAGTTTTCTTTATAAAAATAAGAAGATGTGGTATGATTGCCAATGAGATAACTCTCCACCAGAGACCAAATGACGTAGAAGTTAACAACTATAGGTAACCGTACTACCTTCAACAATGAGCGAAACCCATATCGCATAGTATTCTATAAAAGGCCCAGAAATTACCAATGCAAAACAATCTGACAAAACAAAAAAATTAATTGCATGATTTATGTAAAAAACAATAAACCAAAACCAAATATGATATACAGCAACAAACGATACAACTGAATAACAGGCTCCTGACTTGAGACAGGCACAAACAGAATAGGCTAGTGTCATTTTTGAAGAGGGCTTTGATCGTGTTGATTTAAGGACTTTAATGCACCAACCTAAAATATGGCTATATAATAAAACTTTGAAATATTATGACTTAACTTTTCAGGGGTTTAAATTATTGGAAGTCCAAGGTACATAACCTTTCATTTCTGAGAGGAAACCTTTGGTTTTTGAAATACAAAAGTCCAAAACCTCCCATCTTTTTACATTGATGTTTTTTTTAGGACCTATGACTTTCTGAAGGGCCTTTCACTTAAAAATTCAAATGGTCCAGGACCTTATATTCTTTAAAGCAAATTTAAGAACTTACTAATAGAAGTAAATTTGAACCTTCAATCCTGTTAAAAGCAGGGGAATATATCTTTGATCATTATATCATTTTGTTATATAATAATTATACCCCATGGAACAAAGTTCAGTAGGGTATAATGTTTTTGACTCATCCGTCAGTCTGTTAGTCAGTCAGTCAGTCAGTCAGTCAGTCCGTCCGTCTCTCAGTCCTGTTCTTGTCATAGCAACTCCTCTCAAACCACACAACAGAATTTCATGAAACTTTGTAGATAATTAGGACATAATATGTAGATGTGCATATACTCAAGAAATTTTTATCAGTTGACTTTTGTAGGAGTTATTTGCCTTTGAACTTAGAAATTGGGCGAGATTTTGTTTGCCCAGTGACAATGTGGGGGTGTTGGGTATGTAAGTGTGCTCACAAAGGTTCTTTAATTAAGAGATGTTGTATGAATGATGGTGAAACAGTTATCCCTAGTCAGAAGGACAAAGATATAAACAACTACAGATAATAGATATAAGAAGATGAGGTATGAGTGCCAATGAGACAACTCTCCCTCCTAGTCACAATTTATAAAATTAAACCATTATAGGTCATAGTACGGCCTTCAACAAGGAGCCTTGGTTCACACCGAACAGCAAGCTATAAAGGGCCCCAAAAAATTACTAGTGTAAAACCATTCAAATGGGAAAACCAACGGTCTAATCTATATAAAAAACGAGAAACATTTATGAACCACATCAACAAACGACAACTACTGAACATCAGATTGACAGGTCTCTCAATAGCCTTCGAAATTGCACAAAACCAGTACCATATAATAATATAAAAATCTATAAACAGCATTGATATGATAAAATGTGTAACAAATCAAAAGAGAAAATCAACAGCCTATTACAACAATGAAAACAGGGGAGGGAATACAGCTACCAACAACAACCACTATACTACAGGTTCCTCGATATGGACAGGCACACAAAGAGAGTGTAAAAAGAACAATTGTTTAATGTGATTGCCATGATTGCCTTGCTCATTTGTGGACAGTTTATTTTAGAGAGGCTGGAAATTAATGAATTCAATATTGTCTTAATGCTGGTAAATAAAACTTTTGAAATTTTTAGGTCGGCAAAAGTGCAATTGATGTTTTTGTGTTTGAAGGAAAAAATCACACCCTGTTTGTAGAATACCTCATTTAGGTATGTAATTAGATATACAAGGTTTTGAGTTTAGTTTTTAGCTCAGCTGGCCTAAAAGGCCATGTGAGCTTTTGCCATCCCTTTGCGTTGGTTGTCTGTCCGTCTTCCCATGTTAACTTTTTCAGAGATCTTCTCTGAAAACAGGGGACCAATTTTATCAAACTTGGGCTGAATTATCCTTAAGGTATCTAGTATAAAGTTTGTGTTTTTTTGTCTATCAAGAAACATGACCACCATGACAAAGAAAATAAAACATAGGGCAAAAAAAGAAGTTTATGGCTTATATCTGAAAAAAAAGCAGTTAAAGCAAAACTGACCTACATAAAAATGATAAGCATGTAAAGATTTATCTGCCACGAAAATTTCAAACCAATGGGACAACCCTATTTGGAGTTATTGCCCCTGAAATAATAATTGTTATTAAAGTTCCTGTTTTTTATTTTATCTAGAAAACTATTAAAGATAAAGAGAAATTTCAACAGCAAAAATGTTCAGCAAGTTTAAAAAAATCTACAAATAGGTCAAACTGAACAAAATTGTAAATTAATCCCTTATTGGAGTTATTGCCCTTGAAAGATGCAGAAACTATGATAGATAGAGAGAAACCTTTAGTGGCAAAAATGTTCCACAAAGTAAGATCTACCAAAATTATAGGAGCTAGGTAAAAGTGAAACTGTAAAAATTATCAGCACGACAAGATGTATCCACCCTGAAAATTTGGTAAAAACTAACCACTTGTTTTTGCCTCTGAACTATCTATTTTAGAATTTTTCACAGTTGATGGCTGCTATCATAAAAACTATAGGAGTTAGGTTAAAAGTGTTAATTGCAAAAAGGTGCAACACAACAAAATGTATCTAACCTAAAAATTGGAGAAAAATCTGTCACCCTGTTTTAGAGTTATTGCCCCTGAAAAATCATTTTTATACGACCGCAAAAAATTTGCGTTCGTATATTGCTATCACGTTGTCGGCGTCCGAAGACATTTGGTTAAGTGTAGGGATCTCTATGAAATTTAACCAAAAGGTTCAATACCACAAAAGGAAGGTTGGGATTGTTTTTGGGGGTGATGGTCCCAACCAGTTTAGGAATTAGGGGCCAAAAAGGGGCCCAAAACAAGCATTTTTCTAGTTTCAGGACAATAACTTGTGTATAAGTATTTTGATTGCTCTGAAATTGTACCACAAGGTTCAATACCACAAGAAGAAGGTTGGTATTCATTTTGGGGGTAATTGTCCACACCTTTCAGGAATTAGGGGCCAAAAAGGGGCCAAAGCAAGCATTTTTCTAAGTTTTCAGACAATTACTTGTGTTTAAATGTATGGATGTCTCTTAAATTGTACCACATTTTACAAAAAAATTTCTTCAAATATTATTTTTTTTGGAGGGGGGTAAACAAAAAATATTTTTTTGGGGGTCAATTTTTTTTCCTCAAGATTTAAGAAATTATCAATTTTCCATTATTTTTCTGGAGGGTGGGTAAACAAAATTTTTTTTGGGGGTGGGGTCAATTTTTTTCCCTCAAGATTTAAGAAAGTATCAATTTTCCTAAAAAAACATTGGGGGTCACAATTTATTTTGCTAATTCTTTGTATATAGTCTTAAAACAGATTTACTAAGTATTGCGCAACAGCACAGTGTATTGCACAACAGCAAGAAATCTTCAATTGAATATAAATTCAAATCGTATAACCAATTTCAAGTTCTTTGACTACATTTATTCTGTGTCAGAAACCTATAATGTGTCAAATATTTAATTACAATCCAAATTCAGACCTGTTTCAAGCTTGAATATTGTGTCCATTTTTGCCCCAACTGTTCAGGGTTGGACCTCAGCGGTGGTATCCAGCTGCGCTTGCGAAGCACATTTATTTAAAGTGTTATCCTGTTATTGATAAACATGTAGGTGCTAGGTTAAAAGTGTAAATTACAAAAATGGTCAGCTTGACAAGATTTTATAACTCTGGAAATGTTGAAAAAAATATGTAAACCTGTGTTTTTGAGTTATTGCCCCTGAAAAATACATTTTCCAATTTTTTCATTTTTGCCTGTTATTTGGAAAACTATAGGAGCTAGCTATAGGTTAAAAGTGTAAACTATAATTACGATCAGCATGACAAGATCTTTTTACTCAGTTTTTTTTAACTACAAGTTTTGGAGTTATTGCCCCTGAAATATTGATTTTTACAGGTTTTTGTTCATGCCTGCGACTTCTCTCGCAGAAAGCTCGACAGGGATAGTGATCCAGCGGCGATGGCGGCTCTAACTAACTACTAAATAGCTAAATATTTCAGAAGCTAGAATACTTGGATGTTTCATACTCTGTATATAGATGTTTTATGTTATGAAGTTTCTGTCTGTCATATGATATGATATGTCCATTTTCCTTGACCTCATTTTCATGGTTCAGTGACTACTTGAAAAAAAATTCAAGTTTTTTTGTATTGTTAATTTCTCTCTTATTATGAGTAATAGGATAACTATATTTGGTATGTGCGTGCCTTGCAAGGTCATCATGCCTGTCAGATAGTTTTCACTTGACTTTGACCTCATTTCACAGATCAGTGAACAAGGTTAAGTTTTCGTGGTCAAGTCCATATCTCAGAAATAAGCATATAAGCAATAGGTCTACTATATTTGGTGTATGGAATGATTGTAAGTTGTACATGTCCAACTGCCAGGTGTCATCTGACTTTGACCTCATTTTCATGGTTCAGTGGATATAGTTAAGTTGTTTTGTTTTGGTCTGTTTTTCTAGTACTGTATGCAATAGGTTGACTGTATATGATGTATGGAAATATTTTATTATGTACAAGTTAGTCTGGCAGGTTTTATTTGACCTTGACCTCATTTTCATGGCTCATTTCTCAATGTTAAGTTTTTTGTTTTGGTCGTTTTTCTTAAACTTTAAGCAATGGGTCAACTATATTTGGTGTATGGAATGATTTTAAAGTGTATATACTACATGTACTATATAGATATAAGAAGATGTGATATGAGTGCAAATGAGACAACTCTCCATCCCAGGCACAATGTGTAAAAAGTAAACCATTATAGGTCAAAGTACGGCCTTCAACACAGAGCCTTGGCTCACACTGAACAGCAAGCTATAAAGACCCAAAAATGACTAGTGTAAAACAATTCAAACAGGAAAACCTTTCTTGCAGGTTTCATCTCAACTTGACATCTTTTTCATGGTTCATTGGTCATTATGATGTTTTCCTGGTTTAGTTTTTTCCTTAAATACTATATGCAATAGGTCAACTATGTTTGATCCATGGAATGATTGTAAGGTGTATATGTCTGTCTGACAGGGTTCATCTGTCCTTTACCTAATTTTCATGGTTCATTTGTCAATATAAAATTTTAATGATTTGGTCTGTCTTGTATACTACTAGCAAAAGATCAACAATATTTGGTGTATGGAATGATTGTAAGATGTACATGTATTTTTGGCTTGGTTTATCTAACCTTGACCTCATTTTATTTGATCATATTAAGTTCATGTGATACTTGTAGTAAAACTGTATATTAAGGAATATCAACATAAATGGTCAGTAAAGAAGGCGAGACATTTCAGCGTGTGTACTCATGTTTGCAGTTTTGGCTGTTATCTAAAAACCTATAGCACCTAGGTTAAATATGTAAATTGCAAAAATTATCAGCAACACAAAGAGTAACTAGTATGTGCATATAAAAATCGTAGTGAGCAAACTAGCGATATTTTCACCAGGTGAGCGACACAAATTTCAAATAGTGCAGAAAAGTTGAGATAGTCTTTTAGATGCTAGTATTACATGTTTTTGGATTAGATTAATATCTGAAAATATTAGGTCAGTAATTTTCAAGTCCATACTGATCATGTATTTTCAATTGGCATTAACAATTATAACTCAATGATAACTACAACAGTATATATTTGAAATATTTTTTTTTCTATTTTTAGGATATAATGGAATATTGGAATAAGGTAAGATTTACTTTTAAGTCCAATTGTCATGTGACCTTTTATTTCCATTTTCTTACCAAAAATACATGTATGTGATGATTTGAGATACAAACTAGTAGAATTCTACGTGACCTACAAAAAAAAGATATTACAAGATCAAAGATAAAACACAACAAAGATTGGTACAAAGAAAAATGTACTACAAACATTTGACTAAGGTGTTGCTAATAACAACTCATAGCAAAGATAGGCATAAACTGCATGAAATTTCTTGCCTATTTTATTTTTATGCCCCTGCCATAGCGGAGGGGGCATTAAGTTTTACCCTTGTCCGTCTGTACATACGGACGGACGTCCCAAAATTGGTTACCTTTCTCTAACTTTAGTTTGCCTCAACCAAATGATATGAAACTTATCCACAATGCTTATTACCCCAAAACACAGATCGAGTTTGAATTTTGGTGGCATCACTTTTACCGTTAGAGAGTTATGCCTCTTTACAAATGGAAAAATTGCTGAATTTTTCGTTTCCGTTCTCTAACTTTAGTTTGCCTCAACCAAATGTTATGAAACTTATCCACAATGTTTATTACCACAAAACAGAGATCAAGTTTGAATTTGGTGGCGTCACTTTTACCATTCTAGAGTTATGCCCCTTTACAAAGAAAAAATTGCTGATTTTTTTGTTTCCGTTCTCTAACTTGAGTTTACCTCAACCAAATGTTATGAAACTTATCCACAATATTTATTACCACAAAACACAGATCAAGTTTGAATTTTGGTGGTGTCACTTTCACCGTTCTAAAGTTATGCCCCTTTCCAATGGAAAAATTGCTGAAATATTAGTTTTTGTTCTCTAACTTTAGTTTGCCTCAACCAAATGTTATGCACAATGCTAATTACCACAATACACAGATCAAGTTTGAATTTTGTTGGCGTCACTTTTACCGTTCTAGAGTTATGCCCCTTTACAAATCTCAAAATTGCTGAAATATTTGTTTCTGTTCTCTAACTTTAGTTTGCCTAAACCAAATGTTATGAAACTCATGCACAATGCTAATGACCACAAAACACAGATAAAGGTTGAATTTTGGTGGCGTCACTTCTACTGTTCTAGAGTTATGCCCCTTTAAAAATGAAAATTTTTTTCGTTTCTATTCTCTAATTTAAGTTTACGTCAACTAAATGTTATGAAACTTATAAACAATTCTTATTACCACAAAACTCAGATCAAGTTCAAATTTGGGTAGCGTCACTTTTACAGTTCTTGAGATATGTCCCTTTATAACGTTATACATGTATGCAAGCGGGGGCATCATCTGTTTACCATGGACACATTCCCCATTTATTTTTTATAAATCATTAGTAACTTGCCAGAAATCCTCTGAAGTCATGGTGTCAGTAACTTGGAGCTGATTATCATGCATAATTTAGTGGCAGTTTAGTGTTTAAGGTTTTTTCATTTTCAGAAATGTATCGAATGTTTTTTAAATATAAGTGTATACACTCTCTTAAGGTTTATTCTATATCTAGTACCTTCAGAATGCTTGTTCACAATGTCAAATACATAACCCTATTGAGTTGTTAGAGAAAATATTGGACAATTTTTAATAAATAAAAAATACAGAAGTTCTCTCCTCTTGCAATTGTTAAGTTCATTAGTTGAAAAAAAAAAACATATCTATTTTATGGTATAAAGTGTAAATTGACACAACGCACCATTGTTATCCAAAAGTTTTTTTTATGCCCCATCAACTGAAAGTTAGGGGCATATTGTTTTACCCCTGTCTGTCCTTCCGTCCCATTATGGGTATATAGTTATTCCAGATAACTCCTCCTACAGTTTGAATGCTAGGAAGTTTTAACTTTTCTGGCTGTTTGAACATATATTGAAGGTGTGCATGTTGTCAGGGTTTAGATTTTGATTAATATTTGCTCTTTTGGGAGATAGTTGAACTTTATCATTTTTGGAGTATATATTTGCATATTTAAGAGGCGCATAGCGTTTCCAGATAACTCCTCCTACAGTGAACCATAGACCTATGTGCTCCCATGCTCAACTGTGTGTATGTTAAAATAACACTTTGCATCTGTGAGGGCATCATTTGTGTCTCCAAGACACCATTATATCTCAAGGAAAGGATAAGTTTGACCCGAACTTATCAAGTCATTTTCCGGTTTGCTGGTGAAACAAAGAAAACACTTGTTTCTATAATGCTAAATACACAAATACAATCCGATAAATCGATTTACAGATTGTCATCATTTTGATGATATTTAATTTATATTGTAAAATGTCAGCTGCTGGACACAATATGAAGCCTCTGAACTCATTCGCTGTGCTCCCATGAAAAAAGCTTCATATTGTGAATCACAGCTGATTCTTAACAATGTTAATATGCAGGCAACCTGATCATTGGTACATATCCTCTCTGCCTGAATGTTATTTGAAGTGAGGATACCCCCGATTTATATAGTTATTTGTCATGCAGGATAATAAATAATTATTGCTTTATTTAACAGTTGTTTCATTTATTTTTCATTACAATCTATTAAATGTAAAATCTATGTTTTACTTACAGAAACTTCTTGCAGATGCTCGGACTGGAAATTTAAACGATGTGAAAATATGCCTTGAGAATAAAGCAGACATTGATTATCAAGATGTAAGTAAAACAGTCTCATTAGGTACAGTAGTAACATCCAAATTAGTACTAGAGCAAATTAATTATGTACAGTAAAAAAAAAACACACACCTACAGATAACTTCAGCATATAGTAGATCTTACTTGAGCAATACAAATCACATAACTACATGTTACTTCAAAATACAGCAAATTGTAATAGAATGAAATACAATTACATGTTACTTCAAAACCTGACAGTTGAACATAAACAGTATAAAACACTTAAATAACTTAAACCTTGCTGGTTAACAATACAGCAGATTAATATGGTATAAATCACAACTGCAAGTCACTTCAAAACATAACAGTTAGAACATTAACAGAATAAAAGACACAACTGTTAGTCACTTCAAAACAACAGTAAGAACATAAACAGAATGAAGCACACAACTGTTAGTCACTTCAAAACATGACAGTAAGAACATAAACAGAATAAAATACACAACTGTTAGTCACTTCAAAACATAACAGTAAGAACATAAACAGAATAAAACACACATCTGTTAGTCACTTCATAACATAACAGTAAGAACATCAACAGAATAAAAGACACAACTGTTAGTCACTTCAAAACATAACAGTAAGAACATAAACAGAATGAAACACACAACTGTTAGTCACTTCAAAACATGACAGTAAGAACATCAACAGAATAAAAGACACAACTGTTAGTCACTTCAAAACATAACAGTAAGAACATAAACAGAATTAAACACACAACTGTTAGTCACTTCAAAACATGACAGTAAGAACACAGAATAAAACACACAACTGTTAGTCACTTCAAAACATAACAGTAAGAACATCAACAAAATAAAACACACAACTGTTAGTCACTTCAAAACATAACAGTAAGAACATCAACAAAATAAAACACACAACTGTTAGTCACTTCAAAACATGACAGTAAGAACACAGAATAAAACACACAACTGTTAGTCACTTCAAAACATAACAGTAAGAACATCAACAGAATAAAACACACAACTGTTAGTCACTTCAAAACATAACAGTAAGAACATAAACAGAATAAAACACACAACTGTTAGTCACTTCAAAACATGACAGTAAGAACATAAACAGAATAAAACACACAACTGTTAGTCACTTCAAAACATGACAGTAAGAACATAAACAGAATAAAACACACAACTGTTAGTCACTTCAAAACATGACAGTAAGAACATAAACAGAATAAAACACACAACTGTTAGTCACTTCAAAATGTAGCAGTAAGAACATAAACAGAATAAAATACACAACTGTTAGTCACTTCAAAACATGACAGTAAGAACATAAACAGAATAAAATACACAACTGTTAGTCTCTCCAAACCATAACAGTAAGAACATAAACAGAATAAAACACACAACTGTTAGTCACTTCAAAACATAACAGTAAGAACATAAACAGAATAAAATACACAACTGTTAGTCACTTCAAAACATAACAGTAAGAACATCAGGAGAATAAAACACACAACTGTTAGTCACTTCAAAACATAACAGTAAGAACATCAACAGAATAAAACGCACAACTGTTAGTCACTTCAAAACATGACATTAAGAACATAAACAGAATAAAACACACAACTGTTAGTCACTTCAAAACATGACAGTAAGAACATAAACAGAATAAAACACACATCTGTTAGTCACTTCAAAACATGACAGTAAGAACATAAACAGAATAAAATACACAACTGTTAGTCACTTCAAAACATAACAGTAAGAACATAAATAGAATAAAACACACAACTGTTAGTCACTTCATAACAAAACAGTAAGAACATAAACAGAATAATACACACAACTGTTAGACTCTCCAAACCATAACAGTAAGAACATAAACAGAATAAAATACACAACTGTTAGTCACTTCAAAACATAACAGTAAGAACATAAATAGAATAAAACACACAACTGTTAGTCACTTCAGGTTGTACATATAAAGTATAAAACACACAACTACATGGTTGTACAAATAATGTATAAAACACACAAAACAAGGTTGTACATATCACTCAATGTAAATCTGACCTGTGATCAAAATACAACAGTGAATGTGAAAGCTACCTGCAGTCAAAGTACAACACTTAATGAAAAACCTACCTGTAATCAGAGCTCATTGGGGAATTTGAAACATACCTGTAATCAAAGCACATCACTAAAAGTGAATATGTGAGACATACCTGTAAACAAAGCGAAACATGCCTGCAATCAAACACATCACTGAATGTGAAACATACCTATTATCAAACACAACACTGAATGTGAAACATACCTATTATCAAACACAACACTGAATGTGAAACACACCTATTATCAAACATAACACTGAATGTGAAACACTGTAATCAAACACAACACTGAATGTACCTGTTATCAACACAACACTGAATTAAACATGCCTATTATCAAAGCATCACTGACACTAATCAAACACAACACTGAATGTGAAACACTAATCAAACACAACACTGAATGTGAAACATACCTAAAGCACATCACTGAATGTGAAACAAATCAAACATAACACTGAATGTGAAACATACCTTATCAAACACAACACTGAATGTGAAACATACCTATTATCAAACACAACACTGAATTTGATCAAACATAACACTGAATGAATGAAACATACCTATTATCAAAGCACAACACTGAATTTGAAACATACCTATTATCAAACACAACACTGAATGTGAAACATACCTATTATCAAACACAACACTGAATGTGAAACATACCTATTATCAAACAACACTGAATGTGAAATATACCTATTATCAAACACAACACTGAATGTAAAACATACCTATTATCAAACACAACACTGAATGTGAAACATACCTATTATCAAAGCACAACACTGAATGTGAAACATACCTATTATCAAACACAACACTGAATATGAAACATACCTTTTATCAAACACAACACTGAATGTGAAACATACATTATTATCAAAGCACATCACTGAATGTGAAACATACCTATTATCAAACATAACACTGAATGTGAAACATACCTATTATCAAAGCACAACACTGAATGTGAAACATACCTATTATCAAAGCACATCACTGAATGTGAAACATACCTATTATCAAAGCACAACACTGAATGTGAAACATACCTATTATCAAAGCACAACACTGAATGTGAAACATACCTATTATCAAAGCACAACACTGAATGTGAAACATACCTATTATCAAACACAACACTGAATGTGAAACATACCTATTATCAAACACAACACTGAATGTGAAACATACCTATTATCAAACATAACACTGAATGTGAAACATGCATGTTATCAAAGCACAACACTGAATGTGAAACATACCTATTATCAAACACAACACTGAATGTGAAACATACCTATTATCAAACACAACACTGAATGTGAAACATACCTTTTATCAAACACAACACTGAATGTGAAACATACCTATTATCAAACACAACACTGAATGTGAAACATACCTATTATCAAACACAACACTGAATGTGAAACATACCTATTATCAAACACAACACTGAATGTGAAACATACCTATTATCAAACACAACACTGAATGTGAAACATACCTATTATCAAACACAACACTGAATGTGAAACATGCATGTTATCAAACACAACACTGAATGTGAAACATACCTGTTATCAAACACAACACTGAATGTGAAACATGCATGTTATCAAAGCACATCACTGAATGTGAAACATACCTATTATCAAACATAACACTGAATGTGAAACATACTTGTTATCAAAGTACATCACTGAATTCGAAACATTGTAATCAAAGTACAACACTGAATGTGAAACATACCTGTTATCATGATTATACTGAATCTACACAAAATCATGTTGTTAATCAGACAGTTTTAATGAACAAATATTTGTAATAATTATATCAAGTGGGGTCTCATTTTACTCATATTATTGTTCTGAATCAGAAAATATTACTCCTTTTCATGTTTCTTTAAAAAAATTATTTTATTAAAATGAATTATTCAACTGAATCTACACTAAATCCTGTTGTTAATTAGACAGTTTTAATGAACAAATATTTGTAAGAATCATATAAAGTGGGGTCTCATTTTGCTTGTTTTGTTCTACTGAATCCATTGATATAATTATTTTACACATTTCTTGAAAAAAAATTTTTTTTTAAGATATCAGGTTTAATGGAAGTTTTGACATTTCACAACAGAACATGTTTATTTGTTGTTTATGTACAATATAGATACAAGTGTAACTGGTCATTTTATTCAGTTTTGACCACTGATTCATGTGATATATATTTTGTTTATATTTAATACATAACATTGTCCAGTTTATCAGACAAGTTTTGATGTCAGTTGTATTATTCCAGGATGATGGAGAGACAGCATTAATGTTTGCTGCCAGTGGAGGACACCTGGAGGTCTGTCGACTTCTCATTGATACAGGATGTAAGATCGACACCACAACAGTATGTTATCTACTTAGTCTGATCACATTACTATTAATCAACACAAAATCATATTGTTAATTAGACAGGTTTAATGAATAAATATTTGTAATAATTATATCAAGTGGGGTCTCATTTTACTCGTATTATTGTTCTGAATCAGAAAATATTACTCCTTTTCATGTTTCTTTAAAAAAATTATTTTATTAAAATGAATGATTATACTGAATCTACACTAAATCCTGATGTTAATTAGACAGTTTTAATGAACAAATATGTGTAAGAATCATATAAAGTGGGGTCTCATTTTGCTTGTTTTGTTCTACTGAATCCATTGATATAATTATTTTACACATTTCTTGAAAAAATTTTTTTTTTTTTTTATATCAGGTTTAATGGAAGTTTTGACATTTCACAACAAAACATGTTTATTTATTGTTTATATACAATATAGATACAAGTGTAACTGGTCATTTTATTCAGTTTTGACCACTGATTCATGTGATATATATTTTGTTTATATTTAATACATAACATTGTCCAGTTTATCAGACAAGTTTTGATGTCAGTTGTATTATTCCAGGAGTATGATGGATGGACAGCATTAATGTTGGCTGCCAGTGGAGGACACCTGGAGGTCTGTAGACTTCTCATTGATACAGGATGTAAGATCGACATCACAGATGTATGTTATCTACTTAGTCTGATCACATTACTATTAATCAACACAAAATCATGTTGTTAATCAGACAGGTTTAATGAACAAATATTTGTAATAATTATATCAAGTGGGGTCTCATTTTACTCGTATTATTGTTCTGAATCAGAAAATATTACTCCTTTTCATGTTTCTTTAAAAAAATTATTTTATTAAAATGAATGATTATACTGAATCTACACTAAATCCTGATGTTAATTAGACAGTTTTAATGAACAAATATGTGTAAGAATCATATAAAGTGGGGTCTCATTTTGCTTGTTTTGTTCTACTGAATCCATTGATATAATTATTTTACACATTTCTTGAAAAAAAATTTTTTTTTTTTATATCAGGTTTAATGGAAGTTTTGACATTTCACAACAAAACATGTTTATTTATTGTTTATATACAATATAGATACAAGTGTAACTGGTCATTTTATTCAGTTTTGACCACTGATTCATGTGATATATATTTTGTTTATATTTAATACATAACATTGTCCAGTTTATCAGACAAGTTTTGATGTCAGTTGTATTATTCCAGGATTATGGACAGACAGCATTAATGTTGGCTGCCAGGAAGGACACCTGGAGGTCTGTAGACTTCTCATTGATACAGGATGTAAGATCGACACCACAGATGTATGTTATCTACTTAGTCTGATCACATTACTATTAATCAACACAAAATCATGTTGTTAATAATACAGGTTTAATGAACAAATATTTGTAATAATTATATCAAGTGGGGTCTCATTTTACTCGTATTATTGTTCTGAATCAGAAAATATTACTCCTTTTCATGTTTCTTTAAAAAATTATTTTATTAAAATGAATGATTATACTGAATCTACACTAAATCCTGATGTTAATTAGACAGTTTTAATGAACAAATATGTGTAAGAATCATATAAAGTGGGGTCTCATTTTGCTTGTTTTGTTCTACTGAATCCATTGATATAATTATTTTACACATTTCTTGAAAAAAAATTTTTTTTTAAGATATCAGGTTTAATGGAAGTTTTTACATTTCACAACAGAACATGTTTATTTGTTGTTTATGTACAATATAAATACAAGTGTAACTGGTCATTTTATTCAGTTTTGACCACTGATTCATGTGATATATATTTTGTTTATATTTATTACACAACATTGTCCAGTTTATCAGACAAGTTTTAATGTCAGTTGTAGGATATGGTGTATATTATTGATATTGATAACAAAGTGTTGTCCATAATATTTACATGTTATTTGGTTATATTATAGATTAATGGATACACAGCTTTACATTGGGCTGCTGAGAGGAAATCTACAGATCACAAGATATCTAGTAGAACAAGGAGGTGCCAGTCCCTTGGTCACAACACCTGAGGTAATATTTTATAGTATATGACCAGTGTTCAACTATTAAGTAATGAATCACGAAAATGATGTATAAGATATGGTTGGTCAAATTGATTCTTTTTCAAGGAAATAGTCAAAAGTCATCTGATCCTTTAAATTTAACTTAAGATATGAAAATGTTTTATGGAGGGTGTGGATACAGTCATAGGAGGGTGTGGATGGGGTATACAGATATAGGAGGGTGTGGATGGGGTATACAGATATAAGAGCATGTGGATGGGGTATACAGATATAGGATGTGGATGGTGTATACAAATATACACCATTCATTCATTATGATCTATAAAGAGGTTAACTCTAACTATGCTACTGCCTGTCGATACATTTATTTTTGGCATTGCACAAGTCATGTCTTCTTTGACTGTCCATGACGTTAAAATACTAAATCCCTGGTATGAGTTTTAGTTGATTTTAGTCTCTGATGCATGATTTTTATACGACCGCAAAAATTTTTGCGGTCGTATATTGGTATGACGTTGGCTTCGTCGTCGTCGTCGTCCGAAGACACATTGGTTTTCGCACTCTAACTTTAGTTTAAGTAAATGGATCTCTAGGAAATTTTACCATAAGGTTCAATACCACAAAGGAAGGTTGGGATTGATTTTGGGGTTATGGTACCAACAGTTAAGGAAAAGGGGCCAAAATAAGCATTTTGTAACTTCCAGACAATAACTTGTGTGTAAGTGTATGGATCTCTCTGACATTGTACCACAAGGTTCCATATCACAAAGGGAATGCTGGGATTGATTTTGGGGTAATTGCCTCAAAATTTTAGGAATTAGGGGCCCAAAAGGGGCAAAAATAAGCATTTTTCTAGTTTCAGGACAATAACTTGTGTGTAAGTGTATGGATCTTTCTGAAATTGTACTACAGGGTTCCATATCACAAAGGAAAGCTGGAATTGAGTTTGGGGTAATTGCCCTAAACGTTTAGGAATTAGGGGCCAAAAGGGCCAAAATAAGCATTTTCTAGTTTCAGACAATAACTTGTGTTCAAGTGTATGGATCTCTCTGAAATTGTACTGCAAGGTACCATACCTTAAAGGGAAGGCTGGGATTGAGTTTGGGGTGATGAATCATAAGGGGTTCAAAAATTTGGGGGTTTTTTTTTCCTTTTTTCCTTTTTCCTTTTTTTTTCTTTAAAATTTTCCATTTAAGTTGGTTATTTCTGATTTATATTTAAAAGCAAATAATAATGATATATGGCAGGAGATACACACCAAACAGTATGTGTAAATTATTATATAATAAGTATTGTGCAATAGCAAGAAATTTTCAATTGCACAGTATTGCAATAGCAAGAAATCTTCAATTACACAGTATTGCGCAATAGCAAGAAATATCCAATAGCACAATATTGCACAATAGCAAGAAATTGTCAATTGTACAGTATTGCAATAGCAAGAAATATTCAATTGCACAGTATTGCACAATTGCAAGAAATATTCAATTGCACAGTATTGTGCAAAAGAAGATACTTTGTATAAATTGCTTATTTCTTGACCAATTTCAATGGGGTTTTATTCTTGAATTCTTGGGGTTCTTTAATATGCTGAATCTAACCGTGTATTAAGTTTTTGGATTTTGGGCCCGTTTTAAATTGGTCCACATTGAGGTCCAAAGGGTCCAAAATTAAACTTTGTTTGATTTCATCAAAATTGAATTATTGGGGTTCTTTGATATGCGAATCTAACGGTGTATTTAGATTCTTAATTTTGGTCCTGTTTTCAAATTGGTCTACATTAAGGTCCAAAGGGTCCAAAATTAAACTTAGTTTGATTTTAACAAAATTGAATTCTTAGGGTTCTTTGATATGCTGAATCTAAACATGTATTTAGATTTTTGATTATGGGCCCAGTTTTCAAGTTGGTCCAAATCGGGTCCAAAATTAAACTTTGTTTGATTTCAACAAAATTGAATATATGGAGTTCTTTGATATGCTGAATCTAACCATGTATTTAGATTCTTAATTTTTGGTCCCGTTTTCAAATTGGTCTACATTAAGGTCCAAAGGGTCCAAAATTAAACTTAGTTTGATTTTAACAAAATTGAATTCTTAGGGTTCTTTGATATGCTGAATCTAAACATGTATTTAGATTTTTGATTATGGGCCCAGTTTTCAAGTTGGTCCAAATCGGGTCCAAAATTAAACTTTGTTTGATTTCAACAAAATTGAATATATGGGGTTCTTTGATATGCTGAATCTAACCATGTATTAAGTTTTTGGATTTTGGGCCCCGTTTTAAATTGGTCCACATTGAGGTCCAAAGGGTCCAAAATTAAACTTTGTTTGATTTCATCAAAATTGAATTCTTGGGGTTCTTTGATATGCGAATCTAACGGTGTATTTAGATTCTTAATTTTGGTCCTGTTTTCAAATTGGTCTACATTAAGGTCCAAAGGGTCCAAAATTAAACTTAGTTTGATTTTAACAAAAATTGAATTCTTAGGGTTCTTTGATATGCTGAATCTAAACATGTATTTAGATTTTTGATTATGGGCCCAGTTTTCAAGTTGGTCCAAATCGGGGTCCAAAATTAAACTTTGTTTGATTTCAACAAAAATTGAATATATGGGGTTCTTTGATATGCTGAATCTAACCATGTATATAGATTCTTAATTTTTGGTCCCGTTTTCAAATTGGTCTACATTAAGGTCCAAAGGGTCCAAAATTAAACTTAGTTTGATTTTAACAAAAATTGAATTCTTAGGGTTCTTTGATATGCTGAATCTAAACATGTATTTAGATTTTTGATTATGGGCCCAGTTTTCAAGTTGGTCCAAATCGGGTCCAAAATTAAACTTTGTTTGATTTCAACAAAATTGAATATATGGGGTTCTTTGATATGCTGAATCTAACCATGTATTAAGTTTTTGGATTTTGGGCCCCGTTTTGAATTGGTCCACATTGAGGTCCAAAGGGTCCAAAATTAAACTTTGTTTGATTTCATCAAAATTGAATTATTGGGGTTCTTTGATATGCGAATCTAACGGTGTATTTAGATTCTTAATTTTGGTCCCGTTTTCAAATTGGTCTACATTAAGGTCCAAAGGGTCCAAAATTAAACCTAGTTTGATTTTAACAAAATTAAATTCTTAGGGTTCTTTGATATGCTGAATCTAAACATGTATTTAGATTTTTGATTATGGGCCCAGTTTTCAAGTTGGTCCAAATACAGGTCCAAAATTAAACTTTGTTTGATTTCAACAAAAATTGAATACATGGGGTTCTTTGATATGCTGAATCTAACCATGTATTTAGATTCTTAATTTTGGTCCGTTTTCAAATTGGTCTACATTAAGGTCCAAAGGGTCCAAAATTAAACTTAGTTTGATTTTAACAAAATTGAATTCTTAGGGTTCTTTGATATGCTGAATCTAAACATGTATTTAGATTTTTGATTATGGGCCCAGTTTTCAAGTTGGTCCAAATCGGGTCCAAAATTAAACTTTGTTTGATTTCAACAAAATTGAATATATGGGGTTCTTTGATATGCTGAATCTAACCATGTATTTAGATTTTTGATTTTGGGCCCGTTTATGAACTTTGTCCACATTGAGATCAAAAGGGTCCAAAATTAAACTTTGTTTGATTTCATCAAAATTGAACTCTTGGGGTTCTTTGATATGCTGAATCTAACCATGTATTTAGGTTTTGGATATTGGACCATAATAGGTGAATGTCCAATTTAAAATTTTTAAGTTCTTAGACCACATTCATTCTGTGTCAGAAACCTATGCTGTGTCAAATATTTAATCACAATCCAAATTCAGAGCTGTATCAAGCTTGAATGTTGTGTCCATACTTGCCCCAACTGTTCAGGGTTCGACCTCTGCGGTCGTATCAAGCTGCGCCCTGCGGAGCATTTTATTTATTATGGCCCCGCAACAAAGTTGTCGGGGCGATATAGTTTTACCGTCATTCCGTCATTCCGTCATTCTGTCATTCCGTCATTCCATCATTCCGCAACAAACCATTATACAGAGTTTTTTTTCTAAACGCCTTCAGATATTGGGCTGATTTTTGGTATGTGAGTTAACCATGATGAGTTACAGATCAAGTGTAAGTTTCGTTCCGCTCCGCTAATTTTTGTCTAAATTACGGGCTTTGGACTTTGATTAATTGTTGAAAACCACAGTTATACAGACTTTTTTCTATTCAGATATTGGGCTGATTTTTATCGACCGCAAAAATTTTTGTGGTCGTATATTAATATAACGTTAGCGTCGTCGTCGTCGTCGTCGTCGTATTGGGCTGATTGAAGACACATTAGTTTCGCACTCTAACTTTAGTTTAAGTGAATGGATCTCTAGGAAATTTTAACATAAGGTTCAATACCACAAAAGGAAGGTTGGGATTGATTTTGGGGTTATGGTACCAACAGTTAAGGAATTAGGGGCCAAAGGGGCCAAAATAAGCATTTTGTAACTTCCAGACAATAACTTGTGTGTAAGTGTATGGATCTCTCTGACATTGTACCACAAGGTTCCATATCACAAAGGAATGCTGGGATTGATTTTGGGGTAATTGCCTCAAAGTTTTAGGAATTAGGGGCCAAAAGGGGCAAAAATAAGCATTTTCTAGTTTCAGGACAATAACTTGTGTGTAAGTGTATGGATTTTCTGAAATTGTACTACAAGGTTCCATATCACAAAGGAAAGCTGGAATTGAGTTTGGGGTAATTGCCCTAAACGTTTAGGAATTAGGGGCCAAAAGGGGCCAAAATAAGCATTTTCTAGTTTCCAGACAATAACTTGTGTTCAAGTGTATGGATCTCTGAAATTGTACTGCAAGGTACCATACCTCATTGAAGGCTGGGATTGAGTTTGGGTGTGATGAATCATAAGGGGTTCAAAAATTGGGGGATTTTTTTTTTACTTTTTCCTTTTTTTATTCTTTAGAATTTTCCATTTAAGTTGGTTATTTCTGATTTATATTTAAAAGCAAATAATAATGATATGGCAGGAGATACACACCAAACAGGATGTGTAAATTATTATATAATAAGTATTGTGCAATAGCGAGAAATTTTCAATTGCACAGTATTGCACAATAGCAAGAAATCTTCAATTGCACAGTATTGCGCAATAGCAAGAAATATCCAATAGCACAATATTGCACAATAGCAGGAAATTGTCAATTGTACAGTATTGCGCAATAGCAAGAAATATTCAATTGCACAGTATTGTGCAATTGCAAAAATATTCAATTGCACAGTATTGTGCAAAAGAAGATACTTTATAAATTGCTTATTTCTTGACCAATTTCAATGGGGTTTTATTTTTGAATTCTTGGGGTTCTTTAATATGCTGAATCTAACCGTGTATTAAGTTTTTGGATTTTGGGCCCCGTTTTAAATTGGTCCACATTGAGGTCCAAAGGGTCCAAAATTAAACTTTGTTTGATTTCATCAAAAATTGAATTATTGGGGTTCATTGATATGCCGAATCTAACCGTGTATTTAGATTCTTAATTTTTGGTCCCGTTTTCAAATTGGTCTACATTAAGGTCCAAAGGGTCCAAAATTAAACTTAGTTTGATTTTAACAAAAATTGAATTCTTAGGGTTCTTTATATGCTGAATCTAAACATGTATTTAGATTTTGATTATGGGCCCAGTTTTCAAGTTGGTCCAAATCGGGTCCAAAATTAAACTTTGTTTGATTTCAACAAAATTGAATATATGGGGTTCTTTGATATGCTGAATCTAACCATGTATTTAGATTCTTAATTTTTGGTCCCGTTTTCAAATTGGTCTACATTAAGGTCCAAAGGGTCCAAAATTAAACTTTGTTTGATTTTAACAAAATTGAATTCTTAGGGTTCTTTTATATGCTGCATCTAAACATGTATTTAGATTTTTGATTATGGGCCCAGTTTTCAAGTTGGTCCAAATCGGGGTCCAAATTAAACTTTGTTTGATTTCATCAAAATTGAATATATGGGGTTCTTTTGATATGCTGAATCTAATCATGTATTTAGATTCTTAATTTTTGGTCCCGTTTTCAAATTGGTCTACATTAAGGTCCAAAAGGTCCAAAATTAAACTTAGTTTGATTTTAACAAAAATTGAATTCTTAGGGTTCTTTGATATGCTGAATCTAAACATATATTTAGATTTTTGATTATGGGGCCAGTTTTCAAGTTGGTCCAAATCGGGGTCCAAAATTAAACTTTGTTTGATTTCAACAAAAATTGAATATATGGGGTTCTTTGATATGCTGAATCTAACGATGTATTTAGATTTTTGATTTTGGGCCCTTTATCAACTTTTCCACATTGAGGTCAAAAGGGTCCAAAATTAAACTTTGTTTGATTTTATCAAAATTGAACTCTTAGGGTTCTTTGATATGCTGAATCTAACCATGTATTTAGATTTTGGATATTGGACCATAATAGGTGAATGTCCAATTTAAAATTTTAAGTTCTTAGACCATATTCATTCTGTGTCAGAAACCTATGCTGTGTCAAATATTTAATCACAATCCAAATTCAGAGCTGTATCAAGCTTGAATGTTGTGTCCATACTTGCCCCAACTGTTCAGGGTTCGACCTCTGCGGTCGTATCAAGCTGCGCCCTTTTTATTGTATGTGAGTTAACCATGATGAGTTACAGATCAAGTTTAAGTTTAGTTCCGCTCCACTAATTTTTGCCGAAATTAAGGGTTTTAGACTTTGAAAATTGTTGAAAATCACAGTTATACAGACTTTTTTTCTATACGCCTTCAGATTATGCGCTGTTTTTTGATATATGAGACTACCATGATGAGTTACAGATCAAGTTTATGTTTCGTTCCGCTATGCTGATTTTCATGTCGTTTCAACACATCTTGTTAGATCTGCAGTACATCCACTTCCTGTTTGCTGATAGTTTGAAATTTAATTACTCATTGATCAATGAAATTTTTCATCAAACTAGTATTGGTCTTGAGAGCTGGATACTATCCATGCATGTTTGTGTCCACATGTGTTGTTGAAATTGCAGATTTTTCAACTTTTTGAGACGGGGCCATTGGTGTCGTTCTGACACATTTAGTTTGTTATTTAATTTTTACTTATTCAGGGTTATATCTGGTCTATATACCAGCTTTGATAAGTGTTTGGTATTACTATAAATTTTCAATTCTTCGTACTATGAACATCAAAATCATTTATTTTGTAAAAATATTTCCTTTCTCCATTTGAACTGTACACGTATACCTAACAACAAAATTATTTTCATTTACCTGTGTTTAAAGTAATTGCAAAAGGCTGATTTTTTTGTTCAAGCATATTGTTTTTCTTAAATTGTTGAACATTTCACAGCGGTATAACATGTTACTTTAATTATTCTTCCCTTAGTTTATTTGTTTTGTATTTACATTGTATCATAGATCAAATTTATTTGTTCAGTGTATGTTCATTGGTGTTAATATGTCTTTTGATTGAGTTAAGCCATTTCAATTGATATTTTATAGTGTGTCTTTCTATGTTGTGATGTTACACTATTGTTTCAGATAAGGGTGAAGGTTTGGTACCATTAAAACGTTTAAATCCGCTGCAATTGTTTGCACCTGTCCTAAGTCAGGAATCTGATGTTCAGTAGTTGTTGTTTGTTGATGTGGTTCATAAATGTTTCTCGTTTCTTGTTTTTTATATAGATTAGACCGTTGGTTTTCCTGTTTGAATGGTTTTACACTAGTAATTTTTGGGGCCCTTTATAGGTTGCTGTTCGGTGTGAGCCAAGGCTCTGTGTTGAAGACCGTACTTTGACCTATAATGGTTTACTTTTATAAATTTTGACTTGGATGGAGAGTTGTCTCATACCACATCTTCTTATATCTATAGAAGGGTCAGGATGGTATACAGATATAGAAGGGTCAGGATGGGGTATACAGATATCAGAGGATGTGGATGGGGTATACAGATATTGGAGGGTGTGGATGGGGTAGACAGATATAGGAGTGTGGATGGGGTAGACAGATCTAGAAGGGTCAGGATGGGGTATTCAGATATAGGAGGGTGTGAATTGGGTATACAGATATAGAAGGGTCAGGATAGGGTATACAGTTATAGGAGAGTTTGGATGGTATACAGATATAGGAGGGTTTGGATGGGTATACAGTTATAATAGGGTCAGGATGGGGTATTCAGATATAGGAGGGTGTGAATGGGGTATACAGATATAGGAGGGTGTGGATGGGGTATACAGATATAAGAGGGTGTGGATGGGGTATACATTTATTATAGGGTCAGGATGGGGTATACAGTTATAGAAGGGTCAGAATGGGGTATTCAGATATAGGAGGGTGTGAATGGGGTATACAATATAGGAGGGTGTGGATGGGGTATACAGATATAGGAGAATGTGGATGGGGTATACAGATATAGGAGGATGTGGATGGAGTATACAGACATAAGAAAGTGTGGATGGGGTATACAGATATAGGAAGGTGTGGATGGGTAAACACATATAGGAGGGTGTGGATTGGGTATACAGATATAGGAAGGTGGATGGTGTATACAGATATAGGAGGTTGTGGATGGGGTATACAGATATACGAGGGTGTGGATGAAGTAAACACATATAGGAGGGTGTGGATGGGGTAAACAGATATAGGAGGCTTAGGATTGGGTATACAGATATAAGGGTGTAGAGGGGGTATACAGATATAAGAGGGTGTGGATGGGATATGCAGATTAGAAAATCATGAATGGAAGAAAAAAACATTGAAAATGGAAAGAAATGGGAGAAAAATTAATGAATAGAAAAGAATTGGGTGCAAAAATATAAAGAATAGAGAATAATATTTGGGTGTTGAAATATAAAGGACTATCAATAATGTGTCTAAAAAATTAGAAAAGATTGTTAAAAATGAAGACCCCCAAAGTCCCACAACCCTTATGTAGACATAAGGATGTATTTACCAATCTTTAAACTGCAAAGAAAACTACAAAGATCAATTGGTGACAGATGGAACTTTTATTCATATGCTTTATAAAGAAAAGTAAAAAGCCTATTTTATTTTAAAGTCTTCACAAAATTGATAAAAATAATCTGAATGTCGTCTCATGAGTTATATATATATGGTTAGTATCTGTTAAGAAAAAATAAAACACCACTCAGCTGCTACTGGTCGTACTAATTGTAAGATACTTGTTACAGAAGTCTTCTTTGTGGTTAATAGATGAAAGCAATATAAAGATTTATCTGTATTTCAGGGTAAGACTCCATACGATCTAGCAGCAGCAGCAGCAGCAGCAGGATATTATGGGCAGTATAAAAAGTGATGGAATATTTACAGGTACATATAGTGTTGAATTGCAAATGCTTACACTTAGAATGAATCAATTAGAAAATAATTTACAAAATGTAAAGAAATATAAAACTAAGAAATCAAATGCCGCAAAACCAAGATACTTCAGGGTAGAAATAATAAAAAATGACTTCTTAAGGAGTTATAACCTTAAATGACAAAACATGACTGAAAAGTAAATAGCCGCATAAAAAAATGGCAACTGGTCACTCTCAACGAAATGAAAGTGTTTTTATCCCCAATCATCGCCATGGGACTTGTGAAAAAAAAATGATATCCAACAGTAATGGTCAAATTTAAAGTCATGGACACTCCATTCTTCCGGTATTATGTGAGCAGGGATTGTTTTCTTGCTATCCACCGCAACTTGCACCTGGTTGATAACAAGAGACAGGTACAAAGGGGACGGGTAGGATTTGACCCTTTGTTCAAAATTCGTCCATATATTACATTAATTATGGAAAGGTTTCTTGATGTGTATTGCCCTATAAAAGAACTCAGCTTTGAGATTTAACTTGAGATTTAAAGTATATAATCCGTCAAAGCCCACAAAATTCGGAATAAAACTCTTATCAAGTGTGTGAAGCCAGTAGTGGCTATTGTATAGGATTTGACGTCAGATTTCTAAACAAGCTGACCTTATTCTTGGTGAGAATAAATGCAATACAACCACAACAGTGGTTATTGGTTTGTTGGGTCCGGTATGGACTTTTGGAGAGTCACCATGTGTACATGGACAATTATTACATGTCGCCAGAACTATTTACAGAACTATTATTTTGAACAAAAAGTATCCACCAGTAAATAAAACCAGAAAAGAACATTACATTTTCAGGACATCTGTAGTAAATGCTCTCATTCAGGTGGCTGTTAGTGCTCCCCGACCGCAAATTGAGATGGAGAGGAAAATCTTAGGAGAAAAACCGAAGCGATTACTTGATCGTCATTTCCCACATCATATTCCTGCAAAGGAAGGAGCAAAACATGCACATCCTGCTAGAGACTGTGTAGCTTGTAACTATAAAAAGTCTTTGAGAGAAACATGTAAACGAAAACAAACAACTTGTTGGTGTCCTGAATGCAAAGTTGCATTGTGTGTACCTAAATGTTTTCAGGTGTACCATACATGCCAGAACTATAGAGCAATCCTCTTACCTGCCGGTAAAAATTCTGCAGATTCTGGATAAACACTTGTTATTGTTGCTTGATCAGTAATTTTGAACATTAGAAACATTCATTGTTTTTACAAAGTATTGTGTTATATTTATACTGTTTTATTTACATTTTAAAGTGTTTTTTGTCCTTAACAAGTTTTTTTGACTCACCTGTGTCATACCTGCAGTATTACCTGTGAATTTTACAAGTTTTTCGCCAAATATTTTTTTACAAATATCTAATAATTCCAAATGTACTTGTTTTACAAAGTTTTATGTTTATTGAATTGTTGAAATATATTAAATTATAAAATATTACCATTATTTGCACATGTACAGGTAAAAAAATGACTGCAGACACAAACACACACAAAAAATGAAAAATCCAGAATCTAACAATAATTTTTCACATAACTTTTATTGCCGTATAGTCAATATTTACAAAGATATAGCAATTTAAAGTAAACGAGTCGATTTCATAAATAATTCATATTTTATTCAGCATTGCACAATGACACAATAAAATCAATGCAGCAGTCTAAAACACCAAGAAGCAATAAATCCAATTTAGTTTTGCCAAAATTGCCAAGGTTCACGAGTGATACGCTCTTGTTTGAGCCTCTGGTTTATTTTTCATTTCTGCTTTTTAACCGGATTTTCAAAGAAAATATCGATTATTGATTTGGGGATGTACGGCGGGCGGGTGGGCGGACGGGCGGCTGCCAAACAGTGTCTCTTCAATAACATGAAAACGCTGTGATGATTTTTTTTCAAATTTAGATATGTTGTTTCTTGTGACTAAATGAATAGTCCAGCGGATATCAGAATAATTGATCACTTTATGGTAAAAGCATGAAACTTTGCACAGTGTTATCTATGATGATAATAAACATTTTTATAAGACCACAAAATTTTTGCGGTCGTATATTGGTATGACGTTGGCGTTGTCGTCGTAGTCGTCCGAAGACATTTGGTTTTCACACTATAACTTTAGTATAAGTTAATAGAAATCTATGAAATTTAAACACAAGGTTTATGACCACAAAAGGAAGGTTGGGATTGATTTTGGGAGTTTTGGTCCCAACAGTTTAGGGGCCAAAAAGGGCCCAATAAGCATTTTTCTTGGTTTTCGCACAATAACTCTAGTATAAGTAAATAGAAATCTATGAAATTTAAACACAAGGTTTATGACCACAAAGGAAGGTTGGGATTGATTTTGGGAGTTTTGGTCCCAACAGTTTAAGGGGCCAAAAAGGGCCCAATAAGCATTTTTCTTGGTTTTGCACAATAACTCTAGTATAAGTAAATAGAAATCTATGAAATTTTAACACAAGGTTTATGACCACAAAAGGAAGGTTGGGATTGATTTTGGGAGTTTTGGTCCGAACAGTTTAGGAATTAGGGGCTAAAAAGGGCCCAAATTAGCATTTTCTTGGTTTTGAACAATAACTTTAGTATAAGTAAATAGAAATCTATGAAATTTAAACACAAGGTTTATGACCACAAAGGAAGGTTGAGATTGATTTTGGGAGTTTTGGTCCAAACAGTTTAGGAATTAGGGGCCAAAGGGTCCAAAATTAAACTTTGTTTGATTTCATCAAAATTGAACTATTGGGGTTCTTTGATATGCGAATCTAACCTTGTATTTAGATTCTTAATTTTTGGTCCCGTTTTCAAATTTGTCTACATTAAGGTCCAAAGGGTCCAAATTAAACTTAGTTTGATTTTAACAAAAATTGAATTCTTGGGGTTCTTTGATATGCTGAATCTAAACATGTACTTAGTTTTTTTAATTATGGGCCCAGTTTTCAAGTTGGTCCAAATCGGGGTCCAAAATTAAACTTTGTTTGATTTCAACAAAAATTGAATATATGGGGTTCTTCGATATGCTGAATCTAACCATGTATTTAGATTTTTGATATTTGGGTCCAGTTATCAAATTGGTCCACATTGAGGTTTAAAGGGTCCAAAATTGAACTTTATTTGATTTCATCAAAATTGAATTCTTGGGGTTCTTTGATATGCTGAATCTAACCATGTATTTAGATTTTGGATATTGGAATACCACAAAGGGATGGTAAGAATTGTCTTTGGGAGTTATGGCTCAAACCATTAAGGAATAAGGTGCAAAAAAGGGGGGAAAAGGGTTTCCAGGTTAATGAACAATTACTTTAGTACAAAACATAATTTAAAAGGCAGTGTAAGGTTGGTAATTGAAACTCATTTGAATATCTCACCTAAACTGCTTTTAATTATGTATATTAAATTGCCAAAACTTTATTATTAATGTCTTTTTTAGAACTTCATTGAAATTTGCCAGTGAATGGAATGAAACCAAACATGGCATGAATGTTCCTTATGAGGTGCTGATTATTATGTCATTTACTATTTTAATAGGGTCCAAATTTAAACTTATTTTTTATTTTAATAAAATTGAACTCTTGGGATTCTTTAATACTGAATCTAAACATGTAGTTTTGATTATGGGCCCAGTATTAAGTTGGTACAAATATGATTGTGTCCAAACTTGCCAACTGAATGTCTCCGTATCAGGCTGCGCTCAGCAAGTGTTTTTATTGGATATGGGCCACAATCATTCAAGATGACAGTGAATTAAAGATGGCCGACATAAACACTGAATACAATACCATAACTGGGGTCTACCAATATGTTAGAGTTCAGTATATATATTCATGTAGGGTATCAAGTGAAAGCCAGGATATTAGCTTTCTAAATATTATCAGGTTTTCAGCTTTGTTGTTCACCATTATTCTCATAATTAAAATATATACCCCCTAACCGATGAAAAATCGACAAAAATGCTAAAAAAAACCATGTATTTGTTGATCCCAAATACATAAATTATAAACACTAATTGAAAGTTTGATGTATTCTGATAGTAATTGCAATAACTGAATATATTTGGTTGCATTTGACCTGTTTGAAGCAATTTTTGTAGTCAGAATCGAGGAAGTTGGAAAATTTCAGATTTTAGATTTTCCCTTTGTTTAATTTATTTTGCATTTGTTTACCCAAAACATATTTGAATCATTAATGGTTATCATTTTATAGAACACTGTTTAAGCTTTTTAATGAATACCAAAACTGGGTAAATTTATTAGGATAAAACCTTAAAATATTGAAAATATTACCCTTAGCCCAACATATTTCAACAAAATTTATGAATTTCAAACACTGAACACCTTTAATTATTCAACTAAACCATAATCTGGTATAAATCAGTACTATTAACATACAACAGATGTATATTCAACCGTCTGGCAATATGCTAGAGCTCAGCACATATTCAGGTTGGGTATCAAAGAAAGCCTAGGCTATAAGCTCCAAATATTATCAAGTTTTAGCTTTGTTGTTCACGATTATTCTAATAATTGAAATATATACCCTTACCCAAGAAAAATTGGCGAAATGCTAAAAATGTCTTCTTGTTAAGAACCACTGAATGAAATGAAACAAAACATGGCATGAATGTTCCTTAATGAGGTGCTGACCAAGTGTTGTTATGTCGGTTTGCAGTGCGGTCCATCATCCAAGATGGCCGACAGCGGGGACTTAGTTTAACATAGGACCCTTCACAGGAAATACATACAAATGTCTTGACCCTTTTAGAGAACCAGTGAATGGAATGAAACCAAACATGGCATGAATGTTCCTTATGAGGTGCTGACCAAGTGTTGTTACTTTGCAGCCGATCCATTATCCAAGATGGCCGCCGGTGGGTGACTTAGTTTAACATAGGAACCTATGGGAAATACATACAAATGTCTTCTTTTAGAGAACCACTGAATGGAATGAAACCAAACATGGCATGAATGTTCCTTATGAGGTGCTGACCAAATTTTGTTACTTTGCAGTTAGTCCAGCATCCAAGATGGCCGCCAGCGGGGGACTTAGTTTAACATAGGACCCTACGGGAAATACATACAAATGTCTTCTTTTAGGGAACCACTGAATGGAATGGAACCAAACATGGCATGAATGTTCCTTATGAGGTGTTGACCAAGTGTTGTATTTTGCAGTCAATCCATCATCCAAGATGGCCGCCAGCGGGGGACTTAGTTTAACATAGGACCCTATGGGAAATACATACAAATGTCTTCTTTTAGAGAACCACTGAATGGAATGGAACCAAACATGGCATGAATGTTCCTTATGAGGTGTTGACCAAGTGTTGTTTCTTTGCAGCCGATCCATCATCCAAGATGGCCGCCAGCGGGGGACTTAGTTTAACATAGGACCCTATGTGAAATACATACAAATGTCTTCTTTTAGAGTACCACTGAATGGAATGAAACCAAACTTGGCATGAATGTTCCTTATGAGGTGCTGACCAAGTGTTGCTACTTTGTTGCCGATTTACTGTTCAAGATGGCCACCAGGATATTTTATTAAATAACGGGACCAATATTAAACCAAATTTGGCCTCAATCATTATTTGGGTATCTGTTATTATTTTTATCTATCTTTGCATGATTTCTAAAACCAAAGTAGAGTCAGGTGAGCGATACAGGCTCTTGAGAGCCTCTAGTGATTAAATTACGGGGCCAATATTAAACCAAATTTGGCCTCAATCATTATTAGGATATCTGTTATGATTTTTGTCTATTTTTACATGATTTCGAAAACCAAAGTAGAATCAGGTGAGCGACACAGGCTCTTGGGAGCCTCTAGTTTGTTTATCTCACCTAAACTGCTTTAAAATTATGTATATTGGAAATTTGCCAAAAACTTTATTATTAATAAATTCCATTGGAAATTTGCTAATATAAAATGTTGTTGATGAAGCTTTTTTGTTTATTTTTAGCCATGATTATTATGTCATTTTCTATTTTAATAGGGTCCAAATTTAAACTTATTTTGATTCTAATAAAAATTGAACTCTTGGGGTTCTTTAATATGCTGAATCTAAACATGTATTTAGATTTTTGATTATGGGCCCAGTATTAAGTTGGTACAAATATTATTGTGTCCAAACTTGCCCCAACTGTTCAGGGTTCGACCTCTGCGGTCGTATCAGGCTGCGCTCAGCGAAGCATTTTATTGGATATGGAGCCACAAAAAAATTCAATATGGCCGCCAAATTAAAGATGGCCAACATAAGGTACTGAGAATACAATACCATACACTTAATGGGGTCTACCAATATGTTAGAGTTCAGTATATATATTCATGTAGGGTATCAAATGAAAGCCCAGGATATTAGCTTTCTAAATATTATCAGGTTTTCAGCTTTGTTGTTCACGATTATTCTCACAATTAAAATATATACCCCCTAACCCATGAAAAATCGACAAAAATGCTAAAAAAAACATGTATTTGTTGATCCCAAATACATAAATTATAAACACTAATTGAAAGTTTGATGTATTCTGATAGTAATTGCAATAACTGAATATATTTGGTTGCATTTGACCTGTTTGAAGCAATTTTTGTAGTCAGAATACGAGGAAGTTGGAAAATTTCAGATTTTAGATTTTCCCTTTGTTTAATTTATTTTGCATTTGTTTACCCAAAACATATTTGAATCATTATTTTGATGGTTATCATTTTATAGAACACTGTTTAAGCTTTTTAATGAATACCAAAACTGGGTAAATTTATTAGGATAAAACCTTAAAATATTGAAAATATTACCCTTAGCGCAACATATTTCAACAAAATTTTATGAATTTCAAACACTGAACACCTTTAATTATTCAACTAAACCATAATCTGGTATAAATCAGTACTATTAACATACAACAGATGTATATTCAACCGTCTGGCAATATGCTAGAGCTCAGCACATATTCAGGTTGGGTATCAAAGAAAGCCTAGGCTATAAGCTCCAAATATTATCAAGTTTTTAGCTTTGTTGTTCACGATTATTCTAATAATTGAAATATATACCCCTTACCCCAAGAAAAATTGGCCGAAATGCTAAAAAAAGTTCTTTCAATTGTTAACAAACACCAAAAATATAATAAACAATTGATTATTTGATGTATTCTAATAATTATTGAAGTATTGGACATATTTGGTGGTATTATGTCGGTTTGAAGCACGATTTATAGTCAGAAAATGAGTAAATCGTAAATATATTTTCAACATTCCAGATTTGTCAAATTTCACCTTCTTCACAGCAAAGTAAGATCTACAAATAAGTCAACATGACCAAAATTGTCAATTGACCCCTTAAGGAGTTATTGCCCTTTATAGTCAATTTTTACAATTTTCATAAATTTTATAAATTTTGTAAATTTTACAAAATTTTCCACTGTAACTACTGGGCCAAGTTCACTTTAGATAGAGATAATTGTAAGCAGCAAGAATATTCAGTAAAGTAAGATCTACAAACGCATCACCATCACCAAAACACAATTTTGTCATGAATCCATCTGTGTCCTTTGTTTAATATGCACATAGACCAAGGTGAGCGACACAGGCTCCTTAGAGCCTCTAGTTTTTATATTGCCTTTATCAGGAACGTTCATAGCCAAATATTTGAAAGCCAAGAATGTTTAAAAACTGAAACACTTGAAGATCTACATGTATATGATAAAAAAAGACACCAAAATAATAGCCAAATCCATCTGATGTCCACTTTGCCCGAGGGAAGAATAAATTTAATATTAAGTGCATATATTTTAAGACAACTAGATCGTTCAAAGTTATTTCTGTAAACAGAGAAATTAAAAGAGAGGCGAAAGATACCAAAGAGACATTCAAACTCATAAGAACAATTCATAAAAACGGATAATTTCAGATTTGCATATTTTTCTGATTTAAAAAAAAACTAAAATGCCATTAATATCCATTTAACATCAAAATGCTTTTGTTAACTCTAAAGCTATTGGCTTTTATAAATTTTACATTGTATTTTACATTTTTACACCCTAGAGATCAATAATTTTCTCTTACAATATCTAATGATAAAGCAAAAAATGCCCCTACACTTTCAAATTGAGCAAAAATTTAAAAATGTGACTAATCATGGCTTAAATTTACAAAACTAAACAATAATTTGATCAAAATACTTGCATTTATACAGAATACTTATATTCTAGGCAATACAAATTAACAAAAGTCATTTTGTAGTCACAGGCTTGAGAAAATGGACATTTTGGATTTTTTTCCTGGTCATATCCCATTTTTTTTTTCCTCATCTTAATAGGAAGTGAATACTTTCAAATGTTAAAATAAAATTTGATGGCCTCAATGAAGTCAGTAATGTATTTGCTTTCAAATGTATACAGAACTTTGATCAATTCTACTGATAAAACTGCAGATTAATACCCCACTTCCAAAAATATGCATGTATGTATAAATCAACGAACTTTTGTGGGAGGGGTATTATTTCCAATTTTGTTATGATTTACGCTGCAGAATTAATTTAAAATTTGTGTTATATAGAACTCCAATACATTACTGATTCATTGAGAACATCAAATTCAATGTTAACAAATGCATTAAGTTCTCAAAAAATTTGGGATAATCTGAACATTTTGATAATCTGAAATGGTCCGTTTATATATATATATATATATATATATTACAGAAATGGCTTTGAACAATCTGGGATGCTTTGAATCTAAGTATTTGATACAAATGAGAGAAATTTGAACAAAATTAATGCTTGTGTTTATAATGCATGTGTTTGATTTGAATGCAAGTGATTTGAACCAAAACACTGTCTAGAAATGAGATTTTTACCCTTCATTTGTCAAATTTCTGTATTTTGTTCAAATTTGTAAGGGCTAGGAGTAATATTTTCCATTTCCGTAAAATTTTGTACAAGAAAATGACACATCTTTAGAGTTCATAAGATGTCAAATACTCTGTTGCATGCCAAAAGGCCGAATCTTTTTTGTGTCAACATATTTTTTCTTTTATTTCAAAAGGATAAATGATATACTTGAGACGTTCTGGAAAATCAATATATTCGAAATTTTCCTCTTTTTCAATACTGAAGCAACATAAATGGCATTAGGCGAACCAGACGGTTGAATATACATCTGTTGTATGTTAATAGAACTGATTTATAGCAGATTATTGTTTACTTGAATGATTTAAAGGTGTTCAGTGTTTGAAATTCATATATATTTAGTTAAATATGTTGGGGTAGGGGTAATATTTTCAATATTTTAAGGTTTTATCCTAATAAATTTACCCAGTTTTTGTGTTCAATAGAAAGCTTAAACAGTGTTCTATAAAATGATAACCATCAAATTAATGATTCAAATAAGTTTTGGGTAAACAAATGCAAAATAAGGTAAAAATTTGGAAAATCTGAAAATCAGAAAATTTTCCATCTTCCTCGTATTCTGTCTTCAAAAATTGCTTCAAACAGGTCAAATGCAACCAAATATATTCAGTTATTACAATTACTATCAGAATACATCAAACTTTCAATTTGTGTTTATAATTTATGTATTTGGGATCAACAAATTAATGTTTTTTATAGCATTTTTGTCGATTTTTCATGGGTTAGGGGTATATATATAAATTGTGAGAATAATCGTGAACAACAAAGCTGAAAACCTGATAATATTTAGAAAGCTAATACCCTAGGCTTTCATTTGATACTCTACATGAATATATACTGAACTCTAGCATATTGGTAACCCTCATTAAGTGTATGGTATTGTATTCCCAGTACCCTATGTCGGCCATCTTTAATTTGGCGGCCATATTGGATTTTTTTTTCGTGGCTCCATATCCAGAAAGATTCGTTAGCATCATTATTAACACTGTGCAAAGTTTCATGCTTTTACCATAAAGTGATCAATTATGCCAATTTATAGGACTTAACTGCTGGACTAGAAGGTTGAGTTCAATTTTCAGTATTTTTGTATTTATCCTTTTTGAGTTATCGCCATTTTTAATATCCAAAAGTGGTATTTTTAAATATTTTCTCTTGTTATCATATTATGACTAAGCATAGTAAATGTCTTATCTTAAAATTAAAATTGTAGTTACAGATTTATTTGAAAATTTTCTATTTCCTAAGTGGTGATGATTATAAGCTATATTATTAGACATTTTGAAGTTAATTACATTATTAATTATTATATATTATGTAATGTTAGAGTACTATGTTAAACCATAGTTCTGTTCAAAAGAATAACCCTTCAGATTTGCAAGTATGATTTTCATTATTAATTAGATCTGGGAAATATCTTAGCATATGATAATCATGGGAGTGACAGATTTATTTGAAAATTTTCTGTAGGACTGTATATATAAAGTATGAAATTTACTAGAAGTATTGTATAAATGAAGTTTGAAATTTACTGTTCATTATTAGACATTTTGTAGATAATTAAGTCTCCCTAAACCATATATATTCTTACCCCCACCCCCTTCAATATGAGAATGTGCTTTTATCTTATAAACAGTCGAGATCCCCACCCGTAAACCATATATATTCTTGCATGGGACAATAAAACAAATCAAATGAAATATTGGGGGAGTCCCCGGGTTCACCCCACCCGCTTCTTTTTGAAAACTTGTAAACTGTCAAGATCCCCACCCTGAAACCATATATATTCTTGTATGGGACAATAAAAAAAATCAAATGAACTAAAAGGCGAGTCCCCTGGGGTCACCCCCACCCCCTCCTGTTTGAGAACTTGTAAACGGTCAAGATCACCATCCCTAAACCATATATATTCTTGTATGGGACAATAAAACAAATCAAATGAAATATAGGGGAAGTCCATAGGGGTCACCCCCACCCCCTTCTTTTTGAAAACTTGTGAACGGTCAAGATCCCCACCCCGAAACCATATATATTCTTGTATGGGACAATAAAACAAATCATATGAAATAATAGGTGAGTCCCCTTGGGTCAACCCTACCCCCTCCTGTTTAAGAACTTGTAAACGGTCGAGATCCCCACCCCTAAACCATATTTATTCTTGTATGGGAAAATAAAACAAATCAAATGAAATATAGGGGAAGTCCATGAGGGTAACCCCCCCCCTTCTTTTTGATAACTTGTAAACGGTCAAGATCCCCACCCCAAAACCATATATATTCTTGTATGGGACAATAAAACAAATCAAATGAAATATAGGGGAAGTCAATGGGGGTAACCCCCACCCCCTTCTTTTTGAAAACTTGTAAACGGTTGAGATCCCCACCCCTAAACCATATGTATTCTTGTATGGGACAATAAAACAAATCAAATGAAATATTGGTGGAGTCCCCGGGTTCACCCTGCCCCGCTTCTTTTTGAAAACTTGTAAACTGTCAAGATCCCCACCCTGAAACCATATATATTCTTGTATGGGACAACAACAAAAAATCAAATGAACTAAAAGGCGAGTCCCCTGGGGTCACCCCCACCCCCTCCTGTTTGAGAACTTGTAAACGGTCAAGATCACCACCCCTAAACCATATATATTCTTGTATGGGACAATAAAACAAATCAAATGAAATATAGGGGAAGTCCATAGGGGTCACCCCACCCCCTTCTTTTTGAAAACTTGTAAACGGTCAAGATCCCCACTCCGAAACCATATGTATTCTTGTATGGGACAATAAAACAAATCAAATGAAATAAAAGGAGTCCCTGAGTCCCTGTTTAAGAACTTGTAAACGGTCAGATCCCCACCCCTAAACCATATATATTCTGTTTGGGACAAAAAACTCATGAAATAAGGCGGTCCCCTGATCTCCACCGAGATCTCCACCCCTAAACAAACATATATATTCCTGTTCGTCATTTCAAGAAGATTTGAATGACATACAGGGTCAATCCATAGGCGTCACTTATGCATATCACAAACCAATTTGTACTGGACTTTGCCAAATGTCAGGCGACCATGGGAATGACGAATTATTGAAGCTTTGTTTGGGAGACTTCGTAACAGCATCCTGTTACAATTATTTCTTGTTACTGATAAGTTTTATAGATTTTGAAAAGACATGGTATTAATGATAAATAAGATTTTGGATTTTTTTCTTTTCATTGGTAAATTGTTTGAAGAATTTTGTGGCAAGTTTGTTTGTTATTCTGTAAAAACTAATTATTTTCTGAATGCTATATATTTTTTTTTGATGAAGTGAACTCCTTTAAAAACTAAGCTTATATTGTTTATTAATAAACATATATTTAGATTTCTGATTTTGGGCCCAGTTTTCAAGTTGGTCCAAATCGGGGTCCAAAATTAAAGTCATCACTGGTTGTTGTTATTATATTATTGATTATAATTTTAAAAATTGCATCATATCTCATTTCAGAAAAATTTTATCCAGTTTGAGTTATTTCCCTTTGTACAGAAAATATTATGGATAAAATTAACCTGTGTTTCATTTCAACATAAATTAAATATATATAGGGTTCTTTCAAATGCTGAATCTAAACCTGTATTTAAATATTAGATTTTTGGGCCCAGTTTTCAAGTTGGTCCAAATCAGGTTCCAAAATTAAACTTTGTTTGATTCAACAAAAATTGAATTTATGGGGTTCTTTGAAATGCTGAATCTAACCATGTATTGAGAGATTTTGGATTGTGGGCTCCTTTATCAAATTGGTCCACATTGAGGTCTAAAGGGTCCTAAATTAAACTTTTGTCTGATTTCATCAAAAATTGAATTCTTGGGTTTCTTTGATATGCTGATTCTAATTTGTACTTAGATTTTGGATATTGGACCATAATAGGTAAATGTCCAATTTCAAATATTTCAGTTCTTTGACCACATTCATTTTGTGTCACAAACCTATGCTGTGTCAAATATTCAATCACAATCCAAATTCAGAGCTGTTTTAAGCTTAAATGTAGTGTCCATACTTGCTCAACTGTTCAGGGTTCGACCTCTGCAGGAAAATCGGGTTTGCTGTCATCCTGACAGCCTCTTGTTATCTTTAAAACTATAAAACTTGGTCAAGCCAAAATGATCAGCAAGACAGGTTTTGGCACACAGTTTCCATTAAACACAAATATTCTTGTTGCATTGCATAATTTTTTTAGGCAAAAATGCTGAGTAAGCGATATACAGGCTCCTTTGAGCCTAAATAGTTTATTTATACCCCAAATGCTACCTTAAAGGACAATTTTATTATACGGTGGAACAGATCTATACTTGATTTACCCAATATTACATACTTCAAATGGAGGTTATCCAAAAGTTGACGGCGACATAATCAAGACAAATGATAAGTGTGAGGTCACAGAATGTTAGAATATTCTACAGTTGGAATAATTTTCTATTCAAAGGTGCATTCAAATTGCATTTGCTAATAACATGAAGCAAGTTTATGTCTTCAAGGGGATGTTCCAAATTCAAAACAACCAGTACACTTTAAGCTATATCTCTCTATTACTCTGGGCCACACATTTTCCTGAAAAATATTAAAATTTGTTCAATATATATAATATAATGTGAAACATTGTTATTATATATTATTTTTGGGGGTTGATATTTTAGAAATTTAATAGTTCTACAAGTGACATGAGTGAAGGTATATTCACAGTGCATATTCCTCTTTTTTCAGACTGTCATGTCGGAGAAATCTTCAGGTGTGACTACTGGACTAGAGAAAGAAGGTAATTTTTTTAGGACTTTATATCATTATTATATATATTGTCGCTGGGCTTCCAAAATGTTGTATATGACTTTTTTGGTTGTTGCTAAAACCTATATTTTCACACAAACCGGCTTTGCACAAGGTCATGTTTTTCTCTGACTGTTTATGACGTCTTTACACCAAATCCATTGGATGTTGGATGTGTACGGATTGATAATTTAGTCTTAGATGCATGATTTTTTTATTAGTTGTTAGTGGCTTTGAACTAGCTGTCAGATAACTGCGAGTACTCTCAGATCTGTTCCTAGTGTCTTTTTGTTGTTGTGATGTACAAGTACCCTGCCACGTCCACTTGTATTTTTGTCCATCTGATGAGTTAAGCCTTTTCAACTGATTTTTATAGTTCGTTCTTATGTTGTACTGTTATATCACTGTCCCAGGTTAGGGGGAGGGTTGGGATCCCGCTAACATGTTTAACCCCGCCACATTATGTTTGTATGTGCCTGTCCCAAGTCAGGAGCCTGTAATTCAGTGGTTGTCGTTTGTTTATGTGTTACATATTTGTTTTCGTTCATTTTGTACATAAATAAGGCCGTTAGTTTTCTCGTTTGAATTGTTTTACATTGTCATTTCGGGGCCTTTATAGCTGACTATGCGGTATGGGCTTTGCTCATTGTTGAAGGCCGTACGGTGACCTATAGTTGTTAATTTCTGTGTCATTTTGGTCTCTTGTGGACAGTTGTCTCATTGGCAATCATACCACATCTTCTTTTTTATATTGATGGGAGGAAATCTCTGATGTGCCAAAATATCATATAGTTGAACCAATCAAAACATTGGAAATAAGATTAATAACTATAATAGATAATAACAAACTATGGACCTATAGCGTTAGCACCTTTCCATCTGATGTTCCAAAATATCATACAGTTAGACCAATCAAAACATTGGAAATAAGATAAATAACTATCATAGATAATAACAAACTATGGAGCTATAGTGTTAGCAGCTTTCCGTCTGATGTTCCAAAATATCATACAGTTGGACCTCAAAACATGGGAAATAAGATTAATAACTATAATAGATAATAACAAACTATGGACCTATAGCGTTAGCACCTTTCCATCTGATGTTCCAAAATATCATACAGTTAGACCAATCAAAACATTGGAAATAAGATAAATAACTATCATAGATAATAACAAACTATGGAGCTATAGTGTTAGCAGCTTTCCGTCTGATGTTCCAAAATATCATACAGTTGGACCTCAAAACATGGGAAATAAGATTAATAACTATAATAGATAATAACAAACTATGGACCTATAGCGTTAGCATCTTTCCATCTGATGTTCCAAAATAGCTTTCAAATATATGATATACACGACATAGTAAGTACCACCAAATATATGGTCTTCTTTAGAATGCTATAGTACAAGCAATATTCTACTTTGCTAGAATTATTTCACCAAGACAGGGTTCAAATTAACATTAGGTACTGGAAGGTCCAGGACCTTTCAAACTCTAAACTCAAAGGTCCACAACCAAAATCTCAGGTCCTACTTTTATATAAAATATTTCATAACTGATAAACTCATCTTGTTTGTCATATAACATGTATAATGGACTATTCAGGATATAGACAGTTTACAACCTCCAATATTGAGCGCTGCTTACCAATATCAACGTCATTTTGCAATGGATTTCAAGAATAAATTTAGTCACTGAAGGGTTTCCTTTGTTTAATACACTGTATTTAGTGTTGAAGAGAATCTTGTATCTATTTAACAGATCATGTTTACATTGCTGCTTGAGAATACATTGTCCAAGTTTAGAGTCTGACAATAAATCATAAGACTTAAATTTTGGGTCATTTAATGGATCCACTGCATTAAACAAGATAAATGTTGGGGTGTTACTTTGTGTATATTTATTTGGTCTATTTTCAGATTTTGTGTTCCCTTACAACTTTCTTTTTCTGAACGGGTGGGAACTTTTGGCAGATTGTACCATGATGAACACATTAGAACAGTCAAAGTATAGCTGCGGTCGATTGATTTTCCAGAGGGATTACATTTCGTTCTTGTTTTTCACGATCGGCTTTAAATTTGGTCTTAAGTCTTTCATGGGTCCGGAAGCTTCTCAAAGTGGAGCTAAGAGCGATCTTTCCGCCAATGAGACTGGAATTTTCGCACGTTTGAACTTTCTGGCGATCTTAACTTTAAGCCTTGTTTAAACTTTCATAGCTTCATTGTTGGACTTCTTAAACTTTTGTTAAGCTACACGAAGTACATTCAATGTAGCCAGAATTTCATCTGCTTCATCCGTTTTCTCCTAAAAGGCGTGATGCCAAGCGAAACAAACTCGTGGTTTAGTAATGTTGACAACCACATGCGTTAATATGGCGAACGAGACCTCCACAAAGCACCATAAAATTGTCATCTGTACTATTAATGAACCAGGAAGTAGATCACTGAGTTGAAAGTAAATTTCAGCACAAAGCTAATGTATCGTGACTCATCAAGTTATAACAAAGTGTTTCATACAGAAATTCATCAGTTATATGTTTTCTGAAACTTGAAAATCGAAAGTCCGTCGGGTGCAGCTAATAACCAAATCGAAGTCCGACCGTAAATCTTATTGGTCCCGGACCTCGGACCACCGCTAATTTGAACCCTGCAAGAAAAAGGTAGCCATTGTATAGATGACACGCTGACATAAACGCTGTTAGAAATCAATAAATTTGTCTCACATGCGACAAAAGTCAAAGAATGTGAGATATAAGGATCACACTCCAATCATGGCATGGCTCAGTGATCAAGGTTAAGTGTTCGTTGTCAAGTCAGTATCTCAGATGCTATAAACAGTAGGTCAACCATATGTGATGTATAGAATGATTGTAAGGTAAACATGTCTGTCTGGCAGTTTTCATCTGACCTTGACCTCATTATGGTTCATTGGTCAGTGTTGAGTTTTTGTGTAAAGTCTGTTTCTCGGATCATGTAAGCAATAGGTCAACTATATATGATGTATAGAATAATTGTAAGGTGAACATGTCTATCTGGCAGTTTTTAACTGACCTTGACCTCATTTTCATGGTTCATTGGTCAATGTTGAGTTTGTGTGTTTTGTCTGTTTCTTGGATCCTGTAACCAATAGATCAACTATATTTTGTGTATGGTATGATTGTTAGAGGTACAAGTCTGTCTTGCAGGATTCATCTGAACTTGACCTCATATTCATTGTTCCTTTGTCGATTTTTAGTTTTCATACTAAGGTCTGTTTCTCGGGTACAATAAGCATTAAGTCATCCATATTTACTATTTAAAATAAGGTATGGTGTGCATATCTTTCTGGTAGAGTTCATGTAAACTTTTCATGTCAGGGCGTTTTGTGGTCAAATATGTATGGTGTGTGCTTTTCTCATCGTTGAATGCCTTGCAGTGACCTATCATTTCTTTTCTCCACTTACTTGAACTCTGGTGGATAATTGTCTCATTGGCAATCATACCACATCTCCTTAATTTTATATTGACCTCGTTTTCATGGTTCATTGGTCAAAGTTTAGTTTTCTTGGTTAGGTCTGTTTCGCAGAAACTTTAAACTAAAGGTTAACTATATATTTTTTATGGAATGATTGTAAGGCTTACATGTCAGATATTTACTACCTGTTTGCAGATACTTGATTTTTCAATATGTTGAATGAACTTAATGAACTCAAATATTTTTGTCTAACATTTCTCTCAAATACTGCAAAACAGAATGACTTCATATTTGGTCATCTGCTTTTTATTGATGAGTTCTAATGTGTTTGCACATTTCTGATCGTCAGACACCTACTTCTTGTTTTCCAATACTTTGAATTAAGCAGTGGAGGTACGCTCAGTCGGAAAGCAAGACCTTATAAACAACCGTTGTTGATACTTTCTAAAGACAACAATGGGACTGATATAATAAATATAAAAAGTATGGGTCACCGGACTTTTTTTCATGCTACAGGTTGTGCAAAATTGTCAGATTTTGTATAGATTATGCATGGAAAATCCAATTTTGTGTGATAAAAAGAAAACTACACCATAGAATTTTAAGATAAAATGTAAGAAGATAGGTCTTATAACATGCTTTCAGATAAGAAAAAGAAAACATGGGGTCACCAGACTTGTTTTCTTGCTACATATTAAAATACGTAAATTCACAACACTTTCTATTATAAAAATTACTTAAACTGAGTTATTTCCCCTACTATCTTAGTTATCTCCTCTTGTGTGGCAAAGTTTAAAAAATGAATCAAACAAAAATATTGTGTTTTTGTCTCGCCTTGACGGATTAAAAAAGCGAGACATAGGTATGCTGTTTCCGGCGTCGTTGTCAACAATGTATTAGTTTGTGATTAGGTCTAGTTTATGGTGAACCACAAGTGGTAGGTCAATCATATTTAGAATGCAGTTGTATTAGCATTGGCATATCTCATTACTCTGGAGATTATTTGGCCCTGCCCCCTCAGTCATGGTCTATTCACATTGAAACTTTTGCTTATTTTACATGTATTAGTTTGTAATTAGGTCAGTTTATGGGGAACCACTAGTGGTAGATCAATGATATTTGGTATGCAGTTGTATTATCATTGGCATATCTCATTTCCATGGAGATTATTTGTCTCCGCCCCCTTAGTCATGGTCTATTGACTTTGTTAATTTTGCTAAGTTTACATGTATTAGTTTGTGATTAGGTCAGTTCAAGGGGAACCATTTAGGGTAGGCAAATATTAATTGGTATTCAGTTGTATAAGCATTAGCACATCTCTGTACCTTGGAGAATATTTGGCCCCGCCCCCTCAGTCATGGTCTATCGACTTAGAAACTTTTGCTTAGTTTACATGTATTAGTTTGTGATTAGATCAGTTTAAGATGAACTGCTAATGTTAAGTCAATGATATTTGATATGCAAATTTATTGGCATTTGCAAGTATCGTTTCCATGGAGATTATATAGACCCACCCCCTCTTCATGGTTCATTGTCTTCGAAACTTTTACATAGTTTACAAGTTAATGTTTGTGTTTAGGTTTGTTCAAAGGGAACGACTTATAATAAGTCAATGGTATTTGGTATGCAGTTGTATTAGCTTTGGCACATCTCATTTACATGGAGATTGTTTAGCCATGTACCTCAGTCATGGTTCATTGACTTTGAATATTTGCATAACCTATAAAACATGTTAAAGTATTGCTATTTTAATTTCAACATTTGCATAATTAAAATTACAAAAGGGCGAGACATATCTCTGTGATAACAGTTTATTTAGAAAATACAGCCATAAATATGATAAAACACACAATTTTCTATATTAACATGAAAAGTTTTACACATGAATTACATATGTATTGTCTATCATTTGTTGTTTCGAAATTATTGGTCTTTTGTTGGGCAATGTATGACAAATATATGTTCAAAACCTCGCCCGTAATTATAAATTATATAATTCATTGACCGCTCCCGACATGTGTAACTTCAAGGCATATTTTAGCGGCGATCGATGTCTTTCAAAATTACTTTATTTTATCAATAGTACCGCTTAAGTCGGCTAGGGCCGTCTTGACCTTGTTGTAGGGTATGAATGATTTGTTCATTGTTGAAGACCCTACATCAACTGTCAAGATGAAGAACAGGAATAAAGCCCTGTTCATTGATAATTTTCTATGTTTTCTATGTATTGTGTGCGATTTTGTCCCATGTACATTTACTCCATATCCTTTCATTTTCTATATATACTACTCTCAAAATTTGTACTTTCATTAAAGATCTAGACCAATTGTTATCAGCTACTTCAAAATCCAAGATGGAGGAAGACACCCAAGCCTCCTTAAAACCCGCCATTCTGAAGTTGCGTTATACTGAGGGAAAATGAAATTGGCGGCAATTTAGAAATTTTCTGTTTTCTGTTTCTTACTTCCCGTTGGAGTCAGAAATTGATGTCTTAAGCATGTGTCTTGTTATAAGGCCAAAAAAAAATATATGTCTGTTTACGGTTACCCGACCTACCCTATTTTGAGCGCCGACCCTAAGCCATTTTATTTCCGTCGTAAAGTGAAAAATAAACTGAACTCGTGTTAAAAGTGAAGATAGTGTTGCCTGATACATCCCAATGTTCATAATCATGAATATGATAGCTGTTTTAAGGAAATTCGTGACTCGTGTGATGAAATAAACATTTTGCCACCATTTTTTCCCAATCAATAACAAAGGGAAATAATCCAATCATTAACATTACGGGTAAACTCGGCCCATGATCAACTCGGACCACGACAAGACGAAACCGCACACTCAAAATCATGTCACAAAAAATAAAATGAAAAAATAAAATAAAATGAAATGAAAATACCGACCTACCTACCCTATTTTTTTAAAGCATGTAACCTTAAACAGACATATATTTTTTTTTGGCCTAATAGAAAATATAATTGAAATTGGCCGTCCTAAAACAAATACGTTCAAAATTATGCGAATTGTCTGTTAGTTTTTTCTTCTATTTTCACAAATAAACTTGCATTAACTATTTCACAAATAAACTTGCATTAACTAAATTTTACAGAAATATAAAAAATAATACATATCTCAAAGTAAAAAAAAATTTTAAAGTCTAAAGGTCTGTCTCCCCTTATGAAACCCCATTTGAACTAAATTCCAAAAGAAAGACATTTTTTGACATGATTGTAGTTTTTTTTGTCTCAAACATCGATGTCAACATGCATGTGAACCGAATGTACACAACATTTAGTGTGTTTCATTCAATTATTTTAATTATGTTCACTTGTAAATAACAGCATATGGTGCTAAGATAATAATTATTCTAATTTGTTTGAAGTGTCAAGAAAGGGACGTAACTCGTAAATTACTATTGCAACCGCTTCATCAGAAATTTTGACTGATCGAAGTGGCACATTTGCGTATTACAGTGTATTAAGTGTCACTTTGACACTGGCCAGTTCAGAAAAAGTCTCACCACATAATTTAAATTCAGCATAGCTCAGAAGTTAAGAAAGAAATTTCAACTTCTTTGTAGAAAAAAATTGTCTCGACGGGTGACAAGCTCGGGTTTAAAGGCGTCGTATTCTAATCATTACATTTTATCAAAACAATTTTTATGTTAGAACTTCTAAAAATACGCAGTTGTCAATTATAGCGTACAGCATGCTTGGGTTTCATTTGATATGACTTTTAAATGAAACCGACTCGTTTCAGTTGAGCAGAAAATAAAAAAAAAGAATGCCCAAATATGGTAATCACATGACTTCCATTGTTGTCTAAGTAATGGGGTCAAACCGGGGTCAGCTTTCCGACTGTGCTTAGAACAACAGTGTGTGCCTTCTTGTTTTTTTAACCCACTTTCTCTCTTTTGAGGACTCAAATATTTGGTTTTGTAAAAATGTAAATTGTTATCAGATCAACATTTATTATATCTTTAAATATGAAAACAATCTATTCTGAAGTGAGAAAAGATCATATTTATTTTTTGTTTGGCCTTGACAAAGTCAAGGCGTCGAGACTTGGGCCTGCTATTGGTGGTGTCAACAATTTGTTAAAAATTGTGATTAGTATAACAATAAGAAGATGTGGTATAATTGCCAACGAGACAACTCTCCACAAGAGAGTCATTCAAGTATTACCTTATAGTTCCAGCAGTCCATCCATACTGACTGGAAGTAAATAGGACTTGAGTGTCTTGCTGGGGAATTATTATTGGCAATCCAGGTCTGCCTAAATGTCCGTTTTTCAGATTTCTGACAAAACAGTGACCTAGATTTTACAGACCAGATTTCTTTTTGCCATATTATACCTCCTTGTGTTTCTGTATCACCTATGCATGTATTTATGATAATAGTTAATACCTACAGCCCATACCAGTAACGTAGGGGTCATCAAAAGACTACCACACCCACCTGATTTTGGCTGCTTTTCACATTTTCCGAATTTGAACTCTAAAAAGGCCATTACAGTTGCCATATTTTCATAAACACACATCTGAGAAGAGTTTATGGACCATAAATTGCATGATTGAAGTCCCTGCTGTCAAGACAGCTCAGCTGAGGCAGTTCTAAAAAAGTATGGAGGGTCATACAGGCCATCAAATGGTGGTTTCCATCACGACTACAGGCGGGATTGGGGGCGAAGGGGTTAAACGTATTTTATCAAAATTGTCAAATTTGACTTCCTGCAGGTTTCAGGGGTGTTTTGGGGTGTAAAACTGATCAAAACACTCTTTTAAGATTGAAAATCGGAAATTTTTTTTTTAGTTAAACGTATTTTATTGAAATCATCAAATTTGACTTCTATTGGGTTTCAGGGGCGTTTTGGGGTGTAAAATTGACCAAAAACACTCTTTTAAGGTTGAAAATCGGAAAAAAATTTTGTTTAGTTTAACTCATTCGACCTCAAGAGATTTCTGGAAAATCAGGCATTTTCGAAAATTTGCAAACATGCAAATTATATGCAAATTAGTAGACTCTTGATGCTGTAACTCATGCTGATCTATTTAACTATGCATTGAGATTTGGGGGCGGATGTCATGGGTTGGTGGTTGGGTGGGAGGTGGTATATTTTCTGGTAGGTTTGAACCCACCCCTACTGGAAAAATGTCATTTTCAGGCTATTTTTCGATTTTAATACGACCTTGAGAGGTAAACATTGACCAAACTGTGTTTCTTTGTCATTCAAGTATTACCTTATAGTTCCAGCAGTCCATCCATACTGACTGGAAGTAAATGTAACTTGAGTGTCTTGCTGGGGAAGTATTATTGGCAAGCCAGGTCTGCCTAAATGTCCATTTTTACAGATTTCTGACAAAACAGTGACCTAGATTTTACAGACCAGATTTCTTTTTGCCATATTATACCTCCTTGTGTTTCTGTACCACCTATGCATGTATTTATGATAATAGTTAATACCTACAGCCCATACCAGTAATGTAGGGGTCATCAAAAGACTACCACCCCCACCTGATTTTGGCTGCTTTTCACATTTTCCGATTTTGAACTCTAAAAAGGCCATTACAGTTGCCATATTTTCATAAACACACATCTGAGAAGAGTTTATGGACCATGAATTGCATGATTGAAGTCCCTGCTGTCAAGACAGTTCAGCTGGGGCAGTTCTAAAAAGGTATGGAGGGTCATACGGGCCATCAAAGAATGGTGGTTGCCATCAAGACTTTAGGCAGGATTGGGGGCAAAGGGGTTAAAGTGAAAAATAATTTCAGAAATGCAAAAATTAATGAATTCTTTTCAACAAAATATGCTTTCAGGTACATTTGGCAATAATAAACATTTCCATTTACCCATGACTGATCATGACTTGGGCCACAGTTTTTCATTTGTTTGTTTACAGAAGTTGTTATCTGAAATGATGGGCTCAGGTGATCATGGTGGTCGTAGTCCAAATAATTATGACATCATGAAAGGCTATTTTATTATTTTTCTGTGACGCCTTCCTACAAAAAAATAAAATAGCCTTTCAAGAAGTCATAATTATTTGGACTAGGATAGTCGAAGAAAAAAAAAAAATCAAACAAATTACATTCTATGAGTAAAATTTTGTTTCTACAAAAAAGTTTCAATCATTGTTCAAACTTATAAGTTTTACCATGCAGCATGTGGCTTTTATTTCATACTCGTAAATATTGTCAGTGTTTGTCTTTAGTCATCTCTTTATGTTGTTGGTTGCATAAAGTTTATCTTTCATGGAATTTGAGTGTTGATAGCAGATAATTTGAAGTCTTTGTTAAATTAATATATCCACATGATAATAAGTCCTTGAACAAGTTCAAAAACCTGTAATTTCTGTTGTTAATGTAGTACAACTCGATTTCACGTTTTTTGTTTGATAAATGACGAAATGTAACATCCTTATAATGTAATGTCCGTTGATACTTTGCTGAAGAGTGCTTTCGTTCACATCCGCTTTTCTATCAAGTATGTATAAATAAGAAGATTTGATATGAGTGCCAATGGGACAACTCTCCATCCAAGTCACAATGTGTAAAAAGTAAACAATTATAGGTCAAAGTACGGCATGTCAAGTTAACATTATCATGATTATACAATTATTGACTTTTGATGAGGTTGATACAATAATAACCCCAGAGATATGATATTCACCGAGGACAACGGCAGAGGGTGAATGTCATATCTTTAGGGTTGATAAATCTTTGTATCAAATGAAATCAAAAGTCAACAATTGTTTTTATTAGCTCACCTGGCCCAAAGGGCCAAGTGAGCTTTTCTCATCACTTGGCGTCCGTCGTCCGGCGTCCTGCGTCCGTAAACTTTTACAAAAATCTTCTCCTCTGAAACTAATGGGCCAAATTTGACCAAACTTGGCCACAATCATTATTAGGGTATCTAGTTTAAAAAATGTGTCCGGCCATCCCGCCAAATAAACATGATGGCCACCATGGCTAAAAATAGAACATAGGGTAAAAATGTAGATTTTGGCTTATAACTCTAAAACCAAAGCATTTACAGCAAATCTGACGGGGTAAAATTGTTAATCAGGTCAAGCTCTATCTGCCCTGAAATTTTCAGATGAATCGGATAACCCGTTGTTAGGTTGCTGCCCCTGAATAGGTAATTTTAAGGAAATTTTGTTGTTTTTGGTTATTATCTTGAATATTATTATAGATAGAGATAAACTGTAAACAGCAATAATGTACAGCAAAGTAAGATCTACAAATAAGTCAACATGACCAAAATGGTCAGTTGACCCCTTAAGGAGTTATTGCCCTTTATAGTCAATTTTTAACATTTTTTTGTAAATTTTTGTTATCTTTTACAAAAATCTTCTCCTCTGAAACTACTAAAACAAATTTAACCAAACTTGTCCACAATCATCATTAGGGTACCTAGTTTTTAAATTGTTTCCGATGACCCCGCTCGCGAACAAGGATGGCCGACATGGGTAAAAATAGTATATAGGGTAGAATGCAGTTTTTGGCTCATATCTCTGAAACCAAAGCATTTAGAGCAAATCTAACAGGATAAAATTGTTCATTAGGTCAATTCCTTTCTGCCCTGAAATTTTGAGACCATTCAGGCAACCCGTTGTTGGGTTGCTGCCCCTGAATTGGTAATTTTAAGGAAATTTTGCTGTTTTTGGTTATTATCTTGAATATTATTATAGATAGAGATAAAATTTAACCAAACTTGGTTTCAGTCACCACTAGGATATCCAGGGACCAGTGTGTATGATGACCCTGCCTGCCAACATGGCAGACATGGCTGAAAATAAAACATAGGGTTCAAATGCACTTTTTAGGCTTATATCTCTGAAACTAAAGCAAAAGTATAACAGTTGCATTATATCATGCATCACTTGTAAATAAAAATATCAGGTGAGCGAAACAGGGTCCTTGGAGCCTCTAGTTATACGACTTTTTATCGTTCTCCAATTTTCAACTTTTGCTTAAGATACTCTTAAAACTGCTCCCTGTTTTTACACTCTATATATCATCTGATTTTGCAGTACAAATGTAGTTAATTTTCATAAGTTGAAATATTCAACAAAGCTTACTAAAAAATACACCGAAAACCAGTTGAAGATCAAATAATACTAAGAAAACAAGAAGAAAAAGAAAAAAATAGGAATTTGCATGACGTCATGTACCTTCATCATTGACGTTGCTTTGGAATATCTATATTTAGGTACACGGACTCTGTTCCAAATCTTATATTAACCTCTTGTGTTTTTTTTTCGCGGTGAATATAATGTTTTATCGTAGAGGATTTCCTATGCTTTTAGCCAATGAGAAAACAAAAAATTTATAGTCATATAATAATTTAGATAATTATTAAGGATGGTGAAAATAAATTCAGAACTGTGAACAATAACATATATTGTAATTCAAACCTCATAAGAAAACACCATGTGATAATTTTTATTCTTCGATTTTTTTAAGTTCAAAGCCATGTTGCACAGCAGTGGTTAAATTAAGAGAAGGTTTTCAATCATTTTTTATTATTAAAATGAAATTGCGACTTGTTCATTACATTTATTAACAAAACAAAACTCTGACCAAATATTTTTTTGCAGTTAAAAACAAAAATAAAGATCAAATAAAACTATCTGACACTTTGATGTATCTTGTGTCCAATAATCACACGGGAAAAGGGGGGTTGCTGTTGCATAATAGTTAATATATAAATGAGAAGATGTGGTATGATTTCCAGAAAACAAATGACATAGAAGTTAAAACAACTATAGGTCACCTTACAGCCTTCAAAAATAAGCAAAACCATACCACAAATTTCGCTATAAAAGGTCCTGAAATGACAAATGTTAAATAATTCAAACGAGAAAACTAATGGCCTGATTTATGTACAGAAAAATTAACAAAAAACAAATCTGATATACAGCAATAAAGGAAAACCACTGAACTATATGCTCCTGACTTGGTGACAGGCACATGCAGAAAGATTACAAGGACACGGACGGGGGTGGGGTCTCTTCCTTTATAAAGGTATACACAGACATACCGCTGGTATGGGTCACTTTTTTGGAATGTCAAATATATCAATGGTGTGTTATTTTACGGAGGTTATACATCAAGGTGCCCAAATTTATTATATGTCAATGGGTCATACATGTTAATCTTCTGTTCTGATGTCTGTAAAAACTGTGTTTTGATCTGTTTATCTCATAATATGAATCATGGATCCCATGGGTTTAAGATAAGATGACTCATGATAGCTTGAAAATGTATATAAATGGGTTGTGATTTTCTTATGAAATGCATGAATGGGTAGGGATTTTAGCATAAATCTATAAATGAATTGGGTGTGTTAATCAAACCCCAGCCGGACGTCTGTACCCAAATTTATAGGTTGAAACCCCCCCCCTTTTTGACAAGAAGCTGTTGTCCCTTTTAGGTGGTCTCTTTTACAATTGGAAGTGATAATGCTACAACTGACCAAGATGAATAACAGCTTACTATGAATAAAATATCTATGAAGTTTATATTTCTGATTTTTTTAGGGATTTGTGCTCAATCTGCAGTTACTGTTTTTATTTTTGTTATTGCCCTTTGTCTTTATGTCACCTCTTTTTGGTCATGTTGTTGTAATTTTTTTATTAGACTTATGATTGTTTATCCCCCCCCTTTACTCTCCGTCATTAATATGCATAAAGTATTTGCCACTGGACGTTCAGCCAACAACAATCAATCATATCTCCTCTAAAAATAACAGCAATATAATGACTTTTAACATAATTAGATAATTAATAAATGATTTGTGTAATCCATTAAGCAGATATATACATGTCTCCTATTATTTCAAACTACAACAAAAAAAAAAGAAAAATAAACACAAATACTAAATATCAAAGGATCACATTGTGTTTCTGCATGGGTTGTTTGTCTCATGATGATGTTGATGGATCGGTGTTTAACGTCCAGCACGGAAAATTAGATGCAAATATGTTAATATGCAATATGAATATTAATTATATAACCCTGCTTTGTACTAGACAGACTGGCTTACTCAGACCTTGGGCCTAAAAGGCCAAGTGAGCTTTTCTCATCACTTGGCGTCGTCGTCAGTCCCCTTTTGTCCGTTTAACCAAACTTAGCCACAATCATCATTGGGGTATCTAGTTTAAAAAATGTGTCCGATGACCCAGCCTGCAAATTAAGATGGCCGACATGGCTAAAATAGAACATGAGGGTAAAAGGCAAGTTTTTCCTATTATTTTGAAAACGGCTATAAATAGAGAAAATCTGAAAGGGTCAAACATGTCAGAATGTTGAGCTCTACCTACTATTCATTCACGTTAAAACTGTCAGTTGACTTCTTATAGGAGTTATTTCCCTTAAATGATGAATTTCACCATTTTTAAAATTTTTTGCCTGTTATCTCCAAAATTATAATCGATAGACAGAAACTTTAAATAGCAAAAACGATCAGCAAGACAAGATCTACAAATAAGTCAAACATGACCAAAATCTTCAGTCAACGCCTTGTTAGAGTTATTGCCCTATAATGACAATTTTTACCAATTTTTTGCATTTTGTCTTATATCTTAAAACTTGTAATAGATAGATATAGAAACTTTAAAAAGAAAAAAAATATCAGCAGGGTAAGATCTACAAATATGTCAAAATGACTGAAATTGTCAGTTAAGCCTTAATAGAGATATTCCCCTTTAACGATGTTTTTTTTACTAAAAGGTGGCCCTTGAGGAAGATGCAGGTAAGCGACACAGGCTCTAGTGTACCTTTTCAACTGGACCAAATCACTTTTTTATCTTAAAATTCACAACCCAAATTGTTTTTACATGTTATTTCACCCCCTACTTACTATCTTTATATATATATATTGATTGATTGATTGATTGATTGTTGGTGTTAAACACCACTTTCAGCACTATTGGCTATAACTTGGGTTATAATTTTCATTGTTGGAGAACACAGGAGTGCCATGAGAGAACCACTGACATTCTGCAAGAAAACTGGTTATCGTAGTCAATTAGGATTGGAATTGAACACACCCGCCAAGTGCAGGGTTTGAACTCACAACCTCAGTGTTGACAGACTAGTGATACAGTAGATGAACTATTTAGATCATTCGGCCACTGAGGCCCCTTTTATGCATATAATATGTAGAAATAAATTTGGAAGGTATATGAAAAAAATTTGCAAGTAATACGTTGTAAACAGGCCGTTAGAACCAGACCATAAATACAACATAATATGCACATTTGTTCTGTGATAATCTACGTTTTTCTAGATGAGCCTTGAAACAAAAATAGCAATACACAAAAACCTGTCAGATAAAAGTCATTAGGGTATCTAGTTTAAATAAATCAGAGGCAGATTTAGAGAGAAGGGCCCGCCCCAACTCCCACTTTTCTGGTAAAAATTTGGTTGATTACATAGGGAATCACTGAAGCATGACCTGAGCAGGCCCCCTCTTAGGCAGTCAGTGGGCCCCTACTTAGGAAAATTTCTGGATCCACCACTGTAAATGTGTCTGATAATCCTGCATGCCAACCAACAATATGGATGACATGACTAAAAATAGAATGCAAGTTTTGTTTATTATCTTGAAAACCGCTACATATATAGAGAGAGTGTGACAGAGGCAGAAATGTTTAAAAAGTTGAGATTAACCTAATGTCCATTTACATTAAAAATTTCGAAAGGGGTTCCACGGAACCCTATGTGTCGCCTGCGATTGCTGCTGTAAGTGTAAAAGTGTAATGTTGGCTTGAACAGTGAGTCTATTTATCAGTAAGATACAGAATTTAAAACAAAAAAATAATTCAAACTTTTCTTTAGATGCTATTTTTTGGTCTTGGAGATTAGCTTCTGTCAAAGTTTCAAAACAATAAGGTTTGCAAATTTATCATGTCATATTTATTTTGTCTGTAAAGGTAAACTGTAAAATAATTAAGTCCATCTATCAGAAAAAATACTGAAATGAAAAAATACTTTTTCAAAAGTTTGCTTCAGATATTATCTCTTAATCTTAAAAAAGCTTCTGCCAAATTTTCATAAAATTTCATGAAGGTTTGACAAAGTAATTGATGTGTAACAAACTTAAACCCCCAACTGTATCTACTTGTTACCTGTAAAAAAAAAAGTCCATTTATCAGTAAAAAACGGAAAAATAAATTAAAAGATTTTAAAAATTTTGCTCTGGATACTGTATTTTTCACCACAAGAAACTTCAGTCCAAATTTTTAAAAAAATCATGAAGGTTTGACAAGTTATTGATGACTGAAATAACGTCAGACTGAGCCATCATGTTAACTGTAAACAAAAAATCCATTAATCAGTAAAATAGGGGAAAATGAAAAAAAATGTTTTCAGCATTTTGCTCTGGATACTGTGTTTTGGTCACAAACAAGCTTCTGTCCAAATTACATAAAATTCCATGAAGGTTTGACAAAGCCATTGAAGTCTCCAAAATTTTTTACCACAGACTGAACATAAATGTTGACGCGGACGACGGAATCTAGGATCGCTATTTCTCTCTTTCGCAACATAAATGTGGCAGGGCTCTAGAAAAATGGGAGACCTAATTTTATAGGAATTTAAGTTATGTGCAAATTTAAGAAAATTCCATGACAAATTTACAACGACGGAATCTAGGATCGCTATTTCTCTCTTTCGCAACATAAATGTGGCAGGGCTCTAGAAAAATGGGAGACCTAATTTTATAGGAATTTAAGTTATTGCCCTTTAATGACAAATTTACAATATTTTATCATTTTTAGCTCACCTGGCCCGAAGGGCCAAGTTTGCTTTTCTCATCACTTGGCGTCCGTTGTCCGTCGTCATCGCCGTCGTCGTCATTAACTTTTTACATTTTGAACTTCTTCTAGAGAACCACTGAATGGAATGAAACCAAACATGGCATGAATGTTCCTTTTGAGGTGCTGACCAAGTTTCGTTACTTTGTAGCTGATCCATCATCCAAGATTACCGCCAGGGGGGACTTCGTTTAACATAGGACCTAATGGACAATACATACAAATGTCTTCTTTTAGAACCACTGGATGGAATAAAACCAAACATGGCAAGAATGTTCAATATTAGTTGCTTACCAAGTGTTGTGACTTTAAAGCCGATCCATCATCCAAGATGGCCGCCAGAGGGGGGCTTAGTTTAACATAGGACCCTATGGGAAATAAATACAAATGTTTTCTTTTAGAAAACCACTAAATGGAATGAAATAAAACATGGCATGAATGTTCCTAATGAGGTGCTGACTAAGTGTTATTACTTTGAAGCCAATCCATCATCCAAGATGGCCTGAAGCGGGGGACTTCGTTTAACATAGGACCCTATGGATAATACATACAAATGTCTTCTTTTAGAGAACCACTGAATGGAATGAAACCAAACATGGCATGAATGTTCCTTATGAGGTGCTGACCATGTGTTGTTACTTTGAAGCCAATCCATCATCCAAGAAGGCCACCAGAGAGGAACTTAGTTTAATATAGGACCCTATGGGAAATACATACAAATGTCTTCTTTTAGAGAACCACTAAATGGAATGAAATAAAACATGGCCTGAATGTTCCTTATGAGGTGCTGACCAAGTGTTGTAATTTTTTAGGCGATCAATCATCCAAGATGGCCTCCAGCAGGGACTTAGTTTAACATAGGACCCTATGGGAAATATATACAAAAGTCTTCTTTTGAAGAACCACTATATGGAATGAAACCAAACATGGCATGAATGTTCCTTATGAGGTACTGACCAAGTGTTGGTACTTTAAGGCAAATCCATCAACCAAGATTGCTGCCATCGAGGGACTTAGTTTAACAAAGGATCCTATGGGAAATATATACAAATGACCGCTTTATGGATTGAAACCAAAAGTGGAAGGAATGTTTCTTTTGGGGTGCTGACCAATTGTTGTTACTTTATAGCTGATTTGTCATTGTTCTTATAAAGTCATTTTCTACAATTTCAATGAATTTATTGGTAATTTCTGTAAACTTTACAAAAGTCTTCTGCTTTTGATTAAATTACGGAGCCAATTGATATTAAACCAAATTGTCCTCAATCATTTTTAGGATATCTGTTATGATTATAATCTATTTTTAAGTGATTTCCAAAACCAAAGTAGAATCAGGTGAGCAACACAGGCACTTGGGAGCCTCTAGTTATAAGATCGCAAAAATTTGCGTCCGTATAATGGTATGGCTATGTTTCCGTCCTCCAAAGACATTTGATTTCCAGACAATAACTTGAGTATAAGTGAATTGATATCTTTGAAATTGTACCACATGATACATATACCACAAAAGAAGGTTGGGATTGATTTTGGGGGTTATTTGTCCCAACTGGTTAGGAATTAGGGGCCAATTACTTTTTTTTAATAAATTTATGGATCTCTATGAAATTGTACCACAAGGTTTCATATCTCAAAAGAAAGGTTTGGAATGATTTTGGGGATTATGGACCAAACATTTAGGAACTAGGGACCAAAAAAAAACAAGGATTTTCTGGTTTCCGGACACTAACTTCAGTATAAGTCTATGGATCTCTATAAAATTGTACCACAAGTTTTCATACCAACAAAGGAATGTTGGGATTGATTTTGGGGGTTATGATCTTAACTGTTTAGAAATAAGGGGCCAAAAAGGGACCAAAAACAATACTTTTCTAATTTTTTGTATACATTGCTTATTTCTTGACCAATTTCAATGGGGTTAAATACAAAGTCTTGAATTCTTTGGGTTTTTAATATGCTGATTCTAATCCTGTATTTAGATGTTGGATTTTGGGCTCCGTTTGGAAATTGGTGCACATTGAGGTCCAAATGGTCCAAAATTAGACTTTGTTTGATTTCATCAAAAATTGAATTATTGGGGTTCTTTGATATGCTGAATCGAACCATGTATTCAAATTTTTATATTTGGGCCCCATTTTCAAATTGGTCCACAATAAAACTGTTTGATTTCAACAAAAAATAAATTCTTGGTATGCTGAATGTAAGCATGTATTTAGATTTTTGATTTTGGACCTTGTTTTTAAATTGGTCCACATTAAGGTCCAAAGAGCCGAAAATTAAACTTAGTGTGTTTAAAAAAAAAAGAATTCTTAGGGTTCTTTGATAGCTGTCGTATCTAAACATGCATTTAGATTTTTGATTTTAGGCCCAGCTTTCATGTTAATCACAAATCGGGGTCCAAAATTAAACTTAGATTAAAATTATAAAAATTTTGTGTATGGGGTTCTTTGATATGCTGAATCTAATCATGTATTTAGATTTTGGACTGTGGACCCTGTTATCGAATTGGTCCACATTGAGGTCCAAAGTGTCCAAAATTAAACTTTGTTTGATTCCATCAGAAATTGAATTCTTGGGTTTTTTTGATATATACTAAATCTAACCATGTATTTAGAGTTTGGATATTGGACCAAAATAGGTAAGTAAATGTCTAATTTCAAATTTTTAAGTTCTTAGACCACATTCATTCTCTGTCAGAAACCTATGCTGTATCAAATATTTAGTCACAATCAAAATTAAGAGCTGTATCAAGCTTGAATGTTGTGTCCATACTTGTCCCCAACTGTTCTTTGTTGAACCTCTGCGGTCGTATCAAACTGTGCACTGCATTGTATTGCCTATTATCTTGAAAATTTTAAATAGATCAGGAGAAACTTAGAGTTGCAAAAATGATCAGCAAGATAAGATCTACAAATAGGTCAACAAACCCTTAATCATCAGTCGACTCCCTATAGGAGTTATTGTCCTTGAATAATTTTTACCAATTTTGATGGAGATAATTGGCACATCAGTCATGGCCTATTGACTTAGAAACTTTTGCATAGTTTACATATGAACATTTGTGATCAGGTCAGTTTATGATGAACCACTAATGATAAGTCAATGATATGTTGTATGCAGTTGTATTAGCATTTGCAAGTCACATTTCAATTGAGATAATAGGGCCCCGTCCCACATCATTATAAATATAAAAATAAGAAGATGTGGTATGACTGGCAATGAGACAACTATCCACCACAGTTCAATTGAAGCGGAAAAAGGCAATTATGAGTCACTGTATGACCTTCAACAATGAGAAATTTACTTTGAAACTTTTGTATAGTTTACATGTTTAAATCAGTTTAAAAGAAACATCTTATGATAAGTCAATGATATTGTGTATGCAGTTGTATTAGCATTGACATTTCTCATTTCCACAGAGGTTATTATATGATGAAAATTACATAATGTGAGACAGATCTCTGTATCAACAGTTTATAAAAATTTTACTTCTGTTATTCCGGAGGTACTAGACTTTAGTTGATTTAAGAACATTTTTCACATATCCTGTAATGACATGAGCTAGGTAGGATTTATGCTGTGGTTGGGATTGAAGTATTAAGCTCCCTCTTAATTTGAAAAAAAAATGTCATGTATGTTTTTCAGAGTTATCATCTTAAGTGTTAGATTTAGGGCCTGAGACTGATTTAATGTATTCAATATTAAGTTTTATTTTTTCACCAATTTCGATATGAATATGAAGGACAAATCTTGTGCTACTGGTAAAACTGTTTACTTTGTTATGATTTTTTTGAAATTATAATAGAAAAGACAGGATACGGGGTATCAATTCATGACACAAAATCAATACACAGTTGAAAAAAAAACTAAAAGCAAAGAAGCAACACTTTTTGGGGTTTTTTTTCACTTCAAATTCACATTGACATGGAGGAAAATTTTTCATCTCACTAGTTTGAGCATATTTTTTGCTATATGTTGTTCTCGCTACAACATAAGTTGAAAAACACATCTGCAGGGTAATATCTTCAAATTATGAAACAAAGGTTTCTAGTAAATACTGTCCAACAATCTCACTAATACCGAAACAGTACAAACATTTAGATAACCAATGTACAGCAAGATATATGATAGATAAATTGACAGGAAATGAACAATCATAATAACTTATGTATGTACATAGATAAAAAGGTCTTGTATCTCGAGTCTATCATATATATATATAGAATAACTATACATTGTTATGACATATAGAATTTATTTGAACTCAGCTGGAAAGACTGGACAAAAAAATGCTCCACACAATTACCTATAAATAGGGCATAATAGACACCTTTATTTTTGTTCCTCATTTAAAAAGTCAAATTGAGGCCTCTTACATTGAGCAAAAGTTCTAACATCACAGCAAGTTGAAGGCAGTCCCTCAAGCTATTGTTCAAGTATCTTTTCGTATGACTTCAATGCTTCTTTTTGTAATTTTTTTAAGGCGTAAAATAGATGACCGATGCACATTTTGTACTACAAATGTGCTAACCATAAATGCTTTTACAACCCTATAGAATGAAAAAAGAAGGAGTCAATTCTTATAATTAGATTTTTTTGCTAATCATAAAATAGCAAGTCATATCAAGCTTTTCGTTAGTTTAACTATGCATTGTTTATCTTTTCATGGAAAGCACATGCAGTCATGAAAGGTGAATTTTATTGGTAAATGAAGTATAATTTTGGAATGCTTCGCTACTGATGTCTGCCAATCAAAACTACCAATTTGAATAAAACATACATGTAATGTATTTGAATGTGAAATACATGTATTAAACATACAGTGAAAACAGGGTCACAAAAGAATATTTACATGTGTATACTTAATTTAATAGAGTAAAGTTATAATGTTCTTCTTTATGAAAAAACTCTATACCATATCTTTGTAGATGATGTAGTTCCAACTGAAATAAAATTAATGGCTGACAAAAGATCTATTGATTTGTACCTCAAATTACTTGAGTCAGGCTCTGAGAAAAAGAGAGACATACGTTTAGTAGTTGTTGGAAAAAAAGGTGCTGGAAAGACATCATTGATTAGAAGATTGTTTGGTGAAGACATTACAGATGTTACCAGTACAAATGGAATCGAAATTCACAAAATAAAATGCAAAGCAATGTCTGATGATGGCATATGGAATAAATTAGATGGTATGATGTTGATAATTAAAAAAAATGGTTTGTCCTTATCTGGTATACTGATCATAATGGTCTGATGGTATAGTTTTGCATATATCTATTTTTTTTTTTTAGTTCTGTATAGTTTTGTTTTAGGATATACCTTTCAGTCAGACATGATTCATGTGACCTAAACCCAGGGTTGGTAAAGTATTACCCGGGCGGGAAAACCCAGGTGGAAATTCCCAGGTTTCCCCGGGGTTGGGCAATACTCTCAGAAATGGGTAATACTGGGCATTACTGGGCAATATGATTTTTTAGCTTATTTATACACAAAATAGTAAATAGATATTGTAGTTAAAAAATCATAGTATTATTGCTAAATATATACATTTTACACAGATAAACATTAAGAGTCATTTCAGAGGATAAAAAATTCTATTTCTTCCTTTTTTATAATAATTCTATAGAAGCAGCATACAATTAAGTTTTGCACATTTTTGAATACCTTGCTTAATCCAAGCTTTGCTTAGATGAATCCAAAGTTTGAAAAAATGCATTACTGTGTATTGTATCAGTGAATTGAAAATTGAATTGCTGTAAATTCATATTGCTAAATAAACACCTTAAGGGGACATGTCACCCACACTTGTAAGAGATGAAAAGGTCAAATATTGTAATAAAAACAAATCTGTAATTACCTATTAATTAGTGATATACATGTAGTATGCTTGTGCAAACACTTTTTAACAATGAAAAATGATTGTTGAATTTTGATTTTCATTACAAATATGTAGTATAATTGCCAATGAGACAATTGTCCACCAAAGTCCAAATGAGGTGGATGTCTGCAACTATAGTTGACTGTACAGCCTTCAGGAATGAGAAAAACATGTTTGTCTTGAGTTGCTGGACCAATACTTTCTCAAATTTATACACTTTGTAATAAGTCTCAAACAAGAGAACTTATAAATTCAAATATTGTGTCTTATAATATTTTTTATATCATATTGCATTTGTATTTGATTACTGATCGATCATCTTAAGTTACAAGCAAGTATTTCTTACAACCCAGTATTGCCCAGTATTACCCAGTAAAACCCGGGTTTTCCCAGTATTTCCCACTGGGCTGGGCAATACTCATAAAACCCGGGTTTTTGCCAACCCTGCCTAAACCTCATAAAATCTAAGTACTGTGATCAACTTTAATATTCCTAATAATGTCTCTTTCTCAGATGGGTCAAGATGTGCAATTCCTTTCAGGTAGGCGATAAATTGGTAGCCTTTTCTTCCATTTTATTCAGGCTAGACATTTTAGTGTATGCACTCTTGTTAGCTCATTTTACCCCTAAGAAAATTCCTTGGGATGTCAAAATTTACTCCCTTTTCATTTCTAACAAATGACCCAATAAAAGAGGCATTTCTCTTAAATGGCCATTTTGTGCAATTTTAAGAGTTTTTATCTAGACCCCTATTTATTTTTACCTCACCTGACCCATAGGACCATGTGCATTAATCGTTTACAAAAATCTTTTTCACTGAAACTACTAGGTCAGTCTGAATCAAACTTTACGTCAATAATTTTTTTCTCGCCTGCAACTTATAGCGAGACATAGGGATTGCTTTTCTGGTGACGGCTACAGCGGTGGCATCAACAATTGTTAAGTTTTCTGCTTAAGTTAGTTTGATAGGATCTACATGTGATAGATCAATGATATTTTGTATGAAGTCGCATTACTATCAGCACATCAGTTTGATGACTATATTGAGGCCCTCCCACAGGACATGGTCCAGTGACTTTGAATTAATTAGCAATTTTCAGTGTTAAGTTTTCTGCTTAAGTTAGTTTGAAAAAAATGTTTGATAGGAACTTGTTATGATAGACAATGATATTTTCTATAAAGTTGCATTACTATATCAGTACATCTCAGTTTGACGATCATGTCGATGTGCTATCATCTTCGTCATGGTCCAGCAACTTTGAATTAATTAACAATGTTGCTGTCTAACAGGTTTCTTTTTCTTAATGTTTTGCTGACAGACGAGACATATCTATCTGTCAACAGTTTAGTTTAGTTTTTCGCAGAAACAATGATAGATATAGACAGAAACTTTAAACAGAAAAATGTAAGACCTACAAATAAGTCAACATGGATATAAGAGTTATTGCCCTTGAAAGATTTTTTTTACCTTTTTAAAATTTTTTTTGCAGAAAATATGATAGATAGAGAGAACATTTTAAAGTCATGTTTAAACACGCATTGATATACATAAAAAAGCAAAATAATCAATTGATGACTGAAAGCTGATGATTTATGCTTAAATAGATAATCCAAAAAAGATCAAAAGGTTGCAAACTGGGAATATTTGTAAAATAGTTAAATATTGCATACTGATTATAACAAAAATATAATTAATGTTTAACTATTTATTTTTAAATCTTTTTTAATGAAAATTTAAAAGGTACCAATTTAAATGCATTCTTTTATGTTATTTTGAACCCCTGATACATTTGGTACCAACATTTTTTAGGAATATGATTAAATAGTTTTGCTGACTGTCGTCCAATCAACATGGTCATTCAACTTTGACCTACCGAATTAGACTTATCACATGGTTTGTACTTACATAAGCATCATGCCAGTTGCCACATATTGAGCAGGATCTGCCTACCCTTCTGCAGCACCTGAGATCACCCCGGTGTTGGGTGGGATTCGTGTTGCTCAGTTCTATGTTGTGTTTTCTTTACTGTTGTTTGTCCTTTGGTCATTTTTCATTTTCTTTTTTCACATTGTCATTTTGTTTTTGAATAAAGAGTTTGAATATCTCTTTGGTATCTTTCGCCATGTTTAATGCTTATTTTATACCTTTATCTTAAGCCTTTTCTCATTTCTTCTTGCATAGAATATCAGAAAAAACTAATATTTTCATTTTCTAATCATAGATAACTATGAAGAAACTCAAACTCATGCAAGACTTTTTAAAGAATATTTGGGAAAACTTCAGGACAAAAGAACAATTAAAGAACCAGTAGAAGCCCACATAGCTATTAAGGACAACACACCAGTAATATTTGTTGATGAATCAAAGAAATCAGAGACAGTATCCAAGCAACCTGATATAATAAAACCTCCAAAAGCAGCTGAACCTCCAGCAGAACATCCAGTTAATCCCCAGCAGTCAAACCAATCATCTGAACAAGCAGCAAGGGATTTTGAAACCATGCTTACCGCTAAATCTAAAGTTGATGTACATGACAAAGAGGAATATGCCACATTTATGCTATGGGATTTTGCAGGAGATGAAGAATTTTACCACACACATCAAACCTTTCTGTCCCAAGATGCAATGTATCTTGTTGTAACAAAACTCAATGAAGCTGATGAGCCTAATGCAAAAGGTAATATCTCAAATAGATCAGTTAGTAAGTTATAAAATGATATTTCATATTTTTCTTAGATTTTAAGATATTTTTACCAAAACTTTTGTCCTCAAGCAGACTGCTGTAATTATAAATTTTGTTCATTGCAATTTAGCTTCTACAATATGGGTTGATATGTAAAGCTTGATTAAAGTTTCAAAATGGTTGATAGTACATATATTTAAAAGGAGTATAATGCATGCATATGTGTCTTTGTCATTCATTTGATAGTTTTGTTCTACTTTAAAATGGACCTTAAGTCTTGAGTTCAAACTAATTACAGCTTATTCTTATATTTGAAAGGAAACAAAGGTTGAAAATTTTGTTTAGAGGGCTAACAATCTGCCCTATCACCCTTAATTCAATCTTTCAGTTGTATGTGATATTCAAATTAAAATTCTGAATGTTCTGTTATTTTTAATTAACATTGTTAACCAGGGCAAAGACAAATATTTTAAAGGAGACACGACACCAATTTCAATTTTTGTTTAAAAATGTTTATTGTCGAGTTTGCAACTTTTGTCGCAAAAGCGAGACATAGCAATCCTACATTCCGTCGGCGGCAGCGGCGTCCACAAATATTCACTCTGTGGTTAAAGTTTTTGAAATTTTAATAACTTTCTTAAACTATCCTGGATTTCTACCAAACTTGGACAGAAGCTTGTTTATGATCATAAGATAGTATCCAGAAGTAAATTTTGTAAACAAAAAAATCCTTTTTATCCGTATTTTTCTTATAAATGGACTTAGTTTTTCTGCCAGTTAACATTACATTCACTCTGTGGTTAAAGTTTTTAAAATTTTAATAACTTTCTTAAACTATCCTGGATTTGTACCAAACTTGAACAGAAGCTTGTTTATGGTCAAAAGCTAGTATCTAGAAGAAAATTTTGTAAAATTTATTTCCTGTTTTTCCGTATATTACTTATAAATGGACTTAGTTTTTCTTCCAGTTAACATTACATACAGTCTGCAGTTAAGTTTTTAAAACATTTATTAGATTCATAACATCCTGGATTTTTACCAAACGTGGACAGAGGCTTCTGACAATCAAAAGATTACATAGACAACAGCAAAAGTAGGCGAGACACTGGGTTCCGCGGAACCCTTACAAATTTTTTATACATAATTTTCCCCAAAATTACATAGATAGCAATATTTAAGTGACAAATATTTAGTAAAATATGTATTTTAATGGAACGATCTATCGACCTGTTAAATATGCATATTTCCATCCCAGAAGTCAATCTGAACGAGGATGCTACGTCAGGGGTTCCAATCATTCATATTGGCATTAGGAAATAGCGCAAATTTATTTTCGATTATTATCCAACAAAACGCACGACAGTGATAAACAATGATTCTGTGTGATGCCGATGGATTCAACAATATAAATAAAAAGGCTAGTGACATGATATTTTCCGTTTTTTGAATGACCCGCAGACTTAGAACGCGTAAAGATTGGACTTTTTACCAACACCAAACTACACTTTGTTCCACCCACTTTCCTAAGGAATCCAGAGTTGGGGTCTAGGATGCCATGCCATCAGTTCATCATAGGTCACTGGTATGCGGTACAGGTGATTAAATTTTGCAATTTCAGGTCTTGTTTGAAGTTGTAAGCTGTAGGTGTCACGCCACATGAGTGATTGATAAGACATAGTTATTATGCAATATCACTTCATATGCTCTGACTTTGTGTACATCTTTGATATTGGTTTTGCCCTCTACAATAATACAGGTATAACTACCTGATGTTTAATAAATACCTGTAGTACGACCATGGCAATACCCTATGCACCACAGATTTGATACCCCAACTAGTTCTGATAACGTATACACGACCTGTTTTAGATCTTATTTCTTATTGTTTTTAAGAATATGCATATATACAAAGGTTTATTGCATTATACAATTTTTAACCGGATTTTCGAAGGAAATATCGGTTATTGATTTTGGGATGTACGGCGGGCGGGAGTGCGGCTGCCAAACAGTGTCTCCTCAATAACATGAAAACGCTTGGACAAATTTTTTTCAAATTTAGATTTGTTGTTACCTATGACTAAATGAAGGTCAAGTTCAATTTTCACGATTTTATCTTTTCCCCTTGTTGAGTTATTGCCCTTTTTAATATCCAAAAGAGGTATTTTAATGTGATTGAGTTATTTCTCTTTGAACAGAAATGGTTAATTATATATATAAAGTTTGATTACACTAACATGACTTATTTTCACCTGTTGATAGATAAGAGCATCTGGTAAATGTCTCACACAATTATAATTGGACTGACAGATTTATTTGAAAATTTTCTGTTTTCTAAGTGTTGTTGGTTATAAGCTATATAGGACAGGGCTTCCAAAACAGTCGTATTTTCTGGACATGACCGATAAATTATAAATATGACTTATTGTTCCAAACTTGAAACGGACATTTAACGTGGGTTTGCCATTTTAACATTATGAATTCAGAAAAATTGAAGTTTTTGCGAACTTTTTAACCTGACCTTTTGTCTTAAACAGCCACATTTCCAGTCATAAAAGTGACATGGTGAATAAGTACTATCAAAACAAACACTACTTAAATACCCTCTCATTACAATCAAGGTTAATTAGTTGTCAGACAGTTGAAATTTACCTGTTCAGGTGACAGGTAAACTAATATGTACCGGACATTGATAGGTCTATTTGAAGTTTATTTTCATAAATTTGAGCGGTTTGCATCTAATTAATTTAATCAAAAAGATTTAAATTATCAAAAATATTTATATAATTTAAATATGATTTGATGAAAATTTTCAAAAGGTAGTTATAAAGGTTTTAAGCAAAAAAATCGTCAGGACCACGTTGTTTGAACAAAGTACACGCGTGCGCATGTGCGCAGTTGTGATATTAAATTATGCATCCGAATTCTTCAAAAATGCTAAAATTACTATTGGTACCTTTATCTAACGTTCATTTCAAGTATTTTCTTGAAGAAATAACATTGAAAAGAGCTACTTAAACTCCATTGTACTTTGCAAACGTACACAGAGTTTTCATATCCGACTCTGGTCTGTGTTTTACCATTGTAAAGTCAACTTCCGGTATAAGAAAATGTACCTTCAAAAACGAAAGTAAAGATTTTGACAACGTATTTTTGCACAAATGAAATAAAGATTCTAAGGCAGATATTAGTATGCTAATGTTGCACACTTCGAATTATGCACTATCAATTTAACAGTTTACGTCAGTACATCGAATTTGTATCAAAAGTCATGTTTAATATCCTTTTTTATTTCAATCATTCATTGTTTAAATGATGCCCAACTGATAAGCATGATTGCCTTTTGTTACGTAGTCTTAAGGGATCAAAATCGGGATAAGACAAAAAATGTCCGGCTGGCACAAATATTTTTTGGAAGCCCTGATATAGGACTGTATAAATAAAGTTAGAAATTTACTGTTCATTATTAGACATTTTGAAGATAAATACAGAAAAGTTTTATAGGTTTTTAAAAGACCTTGTATTAATGATAAATAAAATTTAAAACTTCACACACTTGTTAGTTATATTAATCTGAAGATCTGTATACTTTTTCGTGATGATTTTTTATTTTATTTTTGAGTTATTGAATATTTATTGAGCTTTTGGTAAAAAAGGTACGCTTTTGTTTGGTCACATTTCGCGCCGTATCTCTATTGCTTAAAAGTTTACACGCTTATGTTTTGCCGGGTTTCCATATACATTCCACCAGCAGCTCTACTAAATAAAGGGGGATTTCAGAGGAATTAGTCAGGATATACTTAGCATGACTTCCTGTACAACCCCCGTGTTATTCCAAAAATATTTATTATGTTTTTTTCACAAGATGACGGGCGTATCATGCGCTCGTGGCGCAGCTGTTTATTCTAATACTGTATGCAGTAGGTCAACTATATTTGGTGTATTGAAATATTTTACGATGTACATGTCAGTCTGGCATGTTTTATTTGACATTAACCTCATTTTCACGGTTCATTGCTAAATATTAAGATTTTGTGTTTTGGTCTGTTTTTCTTATACTGTATGCAGTAGGTCAACTATATTTGATGTATGGAAATATTTAATGATGTACATGTCAGTCTGGCAGGTTTTATTTGACCTTGACCTCATTTTCATGGTTCATTGCTTATGTTAAGTTTTTGTGTTTTGGTCTGTTTTTCTTAAACTAAGCAATAGGTCAACTATATTTTCTTGGAATGATTGTAAGGTGTATATGTCTGTCTGGCAGGTATCATCTGACCTTCACCTCATTTTCATGGTTGATTGGTCAATGTTCAGTTTTCCTGGTTAACTTTTTTCTTAGTTACCTTAAGCAATAGGTCAACTATATTTGATGCATGGAATGATTTTTAGGTGTACATGTCTGTCTGGCAGGGTTCAAATGACCTTGACTTCATTTTCATGGTTCCTTGGTCAGTATAGAATTTCCATGGTTTGGTCTGTTTCTTTTATACTATAAGCAATAGGTCATCTATATTCTGTGTATGGAGGGATTGTATTAAAGGTGTACATGTATTTCTGGCTTGGTTTATCTGACCTTGACCTCATTTTCTTGGATCATAAATGTTAATGTGATACTTGTAGTAAAACTTTATATGTAGGACTATCAACATAAAATCAATGGTCAGTATAGTAGGCGAGACATTTCAGCGTGTGCACTCTTTTTTAAAATTAAAAATGCATACATGAAGTTTACTTACTTTTAAACTATTGGACTATCGAAAAAAGCTTTGTGCTTGTCACTCTCATTAATTTACCCCCACCACCACGCACACCCACACACGTGTTACTTTTATAAAGAGCATGAAAAGTAAACTTAAGGAAATGATACGAGAATATGAATCATAAATCTTTCACATTATTATATTGAACATCGAATATAATTATTGACTATTAACTATCTAGTTGGTAAAGAATCAGATGATGAAAACCATTTCTTTCATACTTGTCAACCTCGAGCTCTGAATCTGAAAATGCATGACCTGCATTGAAGAAGCAAACGTCAGGTCATAATGCGTACAAACTTTTTCCGTCCAATTTTGAGAGAATTATTGAGAGTTTTTTTTTATAGTTTTTTTATATATACGTGTACTATAACATATACACATGTACCACTGAGTTTCCTAAAAATAATCACTTTTGTATTTGTAGGGTATATAAATATTTATCTTTTTATCTTTCTAAAGCAATGCCCTCTTATTGTTTTATTCACACTAGTTAACTTCTTTTTAATGAATGTCATAAACCCCAGCTATATACATGTAATTAGAAATCAATTATAGCTAATGTGCTCCTATACACATAGAAAGAAGTTAGTGTGTTTCCTTTCAGTGTAATATCTAGAGCATATGGATTTGATTTAAAGCTTTTACATTTAAGTGATAACAAAATTATTCTCTCCAACAGAAATGTATTGTAATGTTCAAATTGATTTAAAATAATTTTTACAGAATATTTGATATTTGCAAACAGCAAATCTTTTAACCAGCATAGAATTGTATGTCAAGATTGACTGGCTTCAACTTTCTGGGGTACAATTAACAAACAATCCTCGAATTGTTACTTTTCAATCAAATGTTTTGATAGCCGTCATTGGCACGGTAAAAATGCAAATTCTAAGTTTTGACTTGTCAATTGATTACCTTTTCACAGGAAAAACGCTGAGAAAACCGAAAGTATATTTGACTTCTAAATACCGTATACAAAACCCGTCAGAAATACGGGTGAAAACAGGTCATTTTTTGAAATCCCGGATTATTTGAATACCCGGCGAGTATTTAAAAAATCCTGTGTGAAAGGAGAATTTGGTGGGTGTAAACCACAGACTACGGGTCAGTTGACAGCTATGTTTCTTTATAAAATAATTGAAGAACGTGTCGTATGAACCAAATATTTGGTATAACCATAGATCTAATAGACATATATAAAGTACTGACCCCTCATCAAAAGCAGATGATATTTGCCGAATTTTTATCACCCACTTACTATTGACATGTCACGGTTGGTGTTAAATATCCATAACTGGTAGTTGCTGTCGATCAATATCAAATAGATAACCAATAGGAAACATGTTTTATGATTATTTGGGGTATATTATCTTTTAAACTTAGTTTTACTGTGCGTATTGCTGTGTGTTTGTTTTTTTCAACATTGGCTAGAGGTATAGGGGGAGATTTGAGATCTCACTAAACATGTTTAACCCCGCCGCACTTTGCGCCTGTCCCAAGTCAGGAGCCTCTGGCCTTTGTTAGTCTGGTATGATTTTTAATTTTAGTTCATTTATATGTTTTGGAGTTTAGTATGACGTCAATTTTCACTGAACCAGTACACATTTTTGTTTAGGGGCCAGCTGAAATCCAGCTCTGGGTGTGGAATTTTCTCGCTGTGTTGAAGACCCATTGGTGGCCTTCGGCTGTTTTCTACTGTTTGGTCGGGTTGTTGTCTCTTTGACACATTCCCCATTTCCATTCTCAATTTTATCATGCTAAATTGTCATTATTATATAAAACTTGAATCTTCACTACATCGACAAAGTAAGACAATTGTGAAAATAGATAGCCGTGGAGTCAGCCAGATAAGACACAGTGCGAAATAAAGTATTAGAAAAATTAAGCTGATTTACAGTATTTGGATTAAATGATTAAGGACTTCATAATAAGTTGTAGAAAATGCTCTATTAAAGCAATATGGCTTTTTAGCTCACCTGACCTGAAAGGTCAAGTGAGCTTTTCTCATCACTTGGCGTTCGTCGTCCGTCGTAGTCTGTTAACTTTTACAAAAATCTTCTTCTCTGAAACTAATGGCCCAAATTTAACCAAACTTGTCCACAATCATCACTAGGATATCTAGTTTAAAAAATGTGTCTGATGACCCCGCCTGCCAACCAACATGGCCGACATGGCTAAAAATAGAACATAGGGGTAAAATGCAGTTTTTGGCTTATCTCTCTGAAACTTAAGCATTTAGAGCAAATCTGACAGGGGTAAAAATGTTCATCAAGTTAAGATCTATCCCCCTTTAAATTTTCAGACGAAGCCAACAACCCATTGTTGGGTTGCTGCCTCTGAATTGGTAATTATAAGGAAATTTTGCAGTTTTTGGTTATTATCTTGAATATTATTATAGATAGAGATAAACTGTAAACAGCAATTATGTTCAGCAAAGTAAGATCTACAAAAAAGTCTTATTAACAAAATTGTCAGTCGACCCCTTTAGGAGTTATTGCCCTTGATAGTCAATTTTTAACAATTTTTCATAAATTTTTGTAATTTTTTACAAAAATCTTCTTCTCTGAAACTACTGAGACAAATTTAACCATACTTGGCCATAATCATTATTAGGGTATCTAGTTTAAAAAATGTGTCCGATGACCCCGCCTGCCAACCAACATGGCTGACATGGTTAAAAATAGAACATAGGGGTAAAATGCAGTTTTTGGCTTATATCTCTGAAACTAAAGCATTTAGAGCAAATCTGACATGGGGTAAAAATGTTCATCAGATTAAGATCTATTCGCCCTTAAATTTTCAGACAAATCCAACAACCCATTGTTGGGTTGCTGCACCTGAATTGGTAATTTTAAGGAAATTTTGCAGTTTTTGGTTATTATCTTGAATATTATTATAGATAGAGATAAACTGTAAACAGCAATAATGTTCAGCAAAGTAAGATCTACAAATAAGTCTCATGACCAAAATTGTCAGTCAACCCCTTTAGGAGTTATTGCCCTTTATAGTCAATTTTTAACAATTTTTCGTAAATTTTTTTAATCTTTTACAAAAATCTTCTTCTCTGAAACTACTGAGACAAATTTGACAGGTGGCAAAAATGTTCATCAGATTTATATTTATCTGCCCTGAAATTTTCAGACGAATCTGACAACTTGTTGTTGGGTTGCTGCCCCCGAGTTAGTAATTTTACGGAAATTTTGCAGTTTTTTGTTATCTTAGATATCATTATAATATCTAATATCTAATACTATTAATTATGATTTTAACCTTATTTTACATGATTTCCAAAGCATCAGTAAATACAGGTGAGCGACACAGGCTCTTGAGAGCCTCTAGTTATCATTTCTTATTTATTTTGGGTGAAGTTTATAACCTTATGCCATTACTGCTATCTTTACAAAGCACCTGATTACATAACAGTGGTAAAATTAAAAACAAATAAAGATGTTTAATTAAATGTCGATATATATAAACAAAGCCCATATGGCGGCATGTAGCTGTTTACATCCTTATATATTTTGTCTTTGGATTACATTGTACAGATATCATAAGTGTCATCATCTCTGTCATATTGGCCATATATTTTTATATCCTTTTGTGTATCAGTAAAGCTGATCTGTTATTTTACTGATTGTGTCCTACTATAAACCAGTATAGTAACATGTATCTGATCTGTTATTTTACCTATTGTGTCCTATTATAAACCAGTATAGTAACATGTATCTGATCTGTTATTTTACCTATTGTGTCCTATTATAAACCAGTATAGTAACATGTATCTGATCTTTAATTTTACCTATTGTGTCCTATTATAAACCAGTATAGTAACATGTATCTGATCTGTTATTTTACCTATTGTGTCCTACTTCCGACTGTGACATTTTTATACTGTGTATCAGTAAAGCTGTTCTGTAATTTTACTGATTGTGTCCTACTCCCAACTGTGACATTTTTATACTGGGTATCAGTAAAGCTGATCTGTAATTTTACTGATTGTGTCCTACTCCCGACTGTGACATTTTTATACTGTGTATCAGTAAAGCTGATCTGTAATTTTACTGATTGTGTCCTACTCCCGATTGTGACATTTTTATACTGTGTATCAGTAAAGCTGTTCTGTAATTTTACTGATTGTGTCCTACTCCCGACTGTGACATTTTTATACTGTGTATCAGTAAAGCTGTTCTGTAATTTTACTGATTGTGTCCTACTCCCGATTGTGACATTTTTATACTGGGTATCAGTAAAGCTGATCTGTAATTTTACTGATTGTGTCCTACTCCCGATTGTGACATTTTTATACTGGGTATCAGTAAAGCTGATCTGTAATTTTACTGATTGTGTCCTACTCCCGACTGTGACATTTTTATACTGGGTATCTGATGAGTAAAGCTGATCTGTAATTTTACTGATTGTGTCCTACTCCCGACTGTGACATTTTTATACTGGGTATCTGATGAGTAAAGCTGATCTGTAATTTTACTGATTGTGTCCTACTCCCGATTGTGACATTTTTATACTGGGTATCAGTAAAGCTGTTCTGTAATTTTACTGATTGTGTCCTACTCCCGACTGTGACATTTTTATACTGGGTATCAGTAAAGCTGATCTGTAATTTTACTGATTGTGTCCTACTCCCGATTGTGACATTTTTATACTGGGTATCAGTAAAGCTGATCTGTAATTTTACTGATTGTGTCCTACTCCCGACTGTGACATTTTTATACTGGGTATCAGTAAAGCTGATCTGTAATTTTACTGATTGTGTCCTACTCCGACTGTGACATTTTTATACTGTGTATCAGTAAAGCTGATCTGTAATTTTACTGATTGTGTCCTACTCCCGACTGTGACATTTTTATACTGTGTATCAGTAAAGCTGATCTGTAATTTTACTGATTGTGTCCTACTCCGACTGTGACATTTTTATACTGTGTATCAGTAAAGCTGATCTGTAATTTTACTGATTGTGTCCTACTCCCGACTGTGACATTTTTATACTGGGTATCTGATGAGTAAAGCTGATCTGTAATTTTACTGATTGTGTCCTACTCCCGATTGTGACATTTTTATACTGGGTATCAGTAAAGCTGTTCTGTAATTTTACTGATTGTGTCCTACTCCCGACTGTGACATTTTTATACTGGGTATCAGTAAAGCTGATCTGTAATTTTACTGATTGTGTCCTACTCCCGATTGTGACATTTTATACTGGGTATCAGTAAAGCTGATCTGTAGTTTTACTGATTGTGTCCTGCTCCGACTGTGACATTTTTATACTGTGTATCAGTAAAGCTGATCTGTAATTTTACTGATTGTGTCCTACTCCCGACTGTGACATTTTTATACTGGGTATCTGATGAGTAAAGCTGATCTGTAATTTTACTGATTGTGTCCTACTCCCGATTGTGACATTTTTATACTGGGTATCAGTAAAGCTGTTCTGTAATTTTACTGATTGTGTCCTACTCCCGACTGTGACATTTTTATACTGGGTATCAGTAAAGCTGATCTGTAATTTTACTGATTGTGTCCTACTCCCGATTGTGACATTTTTATACTGGGTATCAGTAAAGCTGATCTGTAATTTTACTGATTGTGTCCTACTCCCGATTGTGACATTTTTATACTGGGTATCAGTAAAGCTGATCTGTAATTTTACTGATTGTGTCCTACTCCCGACTGTGACATTTTATACTGTGTATCAGTATAAAGCTGTTCTGTAATTTTACTGATTGTGTCCTACTCCCGACTGTGACATTTTTATACTGGGTATCAGTAAAGCTGTTCTGTAATTTTACTGATTGTGTCCTACTCCCGACTGTGACATTTTTATACTGGGTATCAGTAAAGCTGATCTGTAATTTTACTGATTGTGTCCTACTCCGATTGTGACATTTTTATACTGGGTATCAGTAAAGCTGATCTGTAGTTTTACTGATTGTGTCCTGCTCCCGACTGTGACATTTTTATACTGTGTATCAGTAAAGCTGATTTGTAATTTTACTGATTGTGTCCTACTCCCGACTGTGACATTTTATACTGGGTATCTGATGAGTAAAGCTGATCTGTAATTTTACTGATTGTGTCCTACTCCCGATTGTGACATTTTTATACTGGGTATCAGTAAAGCTGTTCTGTAATTTTACTGATTGTGTCCTACTCCGACTGTGACATTTTTATACTGGGTATCAGTAAAGCTGATCTGTAATTTTACTGATTGTGTCCTACTCCCGATTGTGACATTTTATACTGGGTATCAGTAAAGCTGATCTGTAGTTTTACTGATTGTGTCCTGCTCCCGACTGTGACATTTTTATACTGTGTATCAGTAAAGCTGATCTGTAATTTTACTGATTGTGTCCTACTCCCGACTGTGACATTTTTATACTGGGTATCTGATGAGTAAAGCTGATCTGTAATTTTACTGATTGTGTCCTACTCCCGATTGTGACATTTTATACTGGGTATCAGTAAAGCTGTTCTGTAATTTTACTGATTGTGTCCTACTCCCGACTGTGACATTTTTATACTGGGTATCAGTAAAGCTGATCTTTAATTTTACTGATTGTGTCCTACTCCGATTGTGACATTTTATACTGGGTATCAGTAAAGCTGATCTGTAATTTTACTGATTGTGTCCTACTCCTGATTGTGACATTTTATACTAGGTATCAGTAAAGCTGATCTGTAATTTTACTGATTGTGTCCTACTCCCGACTGTGACATTTTTATACTGGGTATCAGTAAAGCTGATCTGTAATTTTACTGATAGTGTCCTACTCCCGATTGTGACATTTTTATACTGGGTATCAGTAAAGCTGATCTGTAATTTTACTGATTGTGTCCTACTACTGACTGTGACATTTTTATACTGGGTATCTGATGAGTAAAGCTGATCTGTAATATTACTGATTGTGTCCTACTCCCGATTGTGACATTTTTATACTGGGTATCAGTAAAGCTGATCTGTAATTTTACTGATTGTGTCCTACTCCCGATTGTGACATTTTTATACTGGGTATGATTCACATTGTAGATGATGCATGAATAGCAGGATATCATGTGATTCCTTCAGTTGCTGTTTTTTACTTTGATTTGTCTCTTCCAAATCGATTTATGATATTTGTATATAACACTATTGTTGCCATAATTTGAATTGATAGGAACTGGCAATCTTTATTACACTTGAATAAATGCTGATATGAAATTATTTTACTATGACTTTGTAGCTTTATTCCAACTCTGGATTGACTCAATACATTGCTACAGTAGACTGGAAGAGCAAAATATTGTATCTGATGACAAGACGACGACGTCAGATGATCTTGATCCACCAGTAGTTATTGTTGGCACATGGAAAGATGCTGTGACCTTGGAAGCAGACACGGTATTCGATGTTTACAAATTCTTAAAAATTTAGACACATTATTCAGTGATCTGGAAAGATTTTTTCTCTATGGGCCCAGGGCCCCCTAAAACTAAAATCAATGGGCCATTTTTAGAATTAATGTGCCATGTTGTCAAATGAGTGGGCCATTAGTTTATAACAAAAAATTAAAAAGTGTATGTTTCAGCAAAGAGGTACTAACCTGTATGATTTTAATTGACATCATGGATATTGTTCCTGTGCTTTTGTAGTTTCAGTGAATAAAAGTTAATTTAGTTCATGGTGATTGAGTTGTGAAATGTAACATCACTCAGAAATTAAACTTTTAATGACTTATAATAAAAAAAACTATAAAACTGAGCAACATATGACTAGACAGGAAATGCTGAGATCAAGAATAGACATCTGATATGGACTGATTTTTAAAATCTGTACTAGTATTATTGAAAAATCTATGATATTTGATTAAATGTCATTCTTTTGAGAAAACATGAAACTTGACAATACGTCATGCATATAAATAATTATCAAACCAAACAGCACAGTCATAGAAGTGACATAATAAAAGATAAAAATAATAACTATAACTCTGTATTAATATTTGGCAAAAACAATAAACTGAATTACTAGAACTATGACAATGGCTGACTAAAACTAGCTGATCTAGATTTTGTGGCACAAAATTGAAGAAAGAAGAAATGAATCTTAATAAGAAAACTAGAACAATTAAATTCCAAGATAGTTGAAATGATTTTTGGCAAGATTTGCAGTAAATTTTGCAGCCATCATACAGAAACCAGACCCATAACTTCTCCCAAACTGGGCTATATTTAAGAGAACCTTTATTTGAAATATTAATACTGGTACCGTCGCCTTGTTCATATTCATGTTCCTTTGACATTGAATTTTGGTCTTCGTCGATTGCCATACTTTATTCCCGACGTTCCGTATTAGAGGACGTTACACATTTCCTGTATCATTATTATTTTATCAAGACTTACAAAAGATAGTAACGTTTTTTTTATAAGACACAACAACAATTCGCTGAAGGCATGTTTACAAAATTTACAAACGAACCAAAGACCAAAAAATTGACAAGGACAGTTAAGCGCCTTTTATGGCTTTTTATATTTAAAAAAGGCCTTTGGGTTTTTCAATCAAAATTATAGTAAGTTTATTTTAAAGATTATAATTTAAAAAAAATTCTCGCCTGTACTGGCCAATTTTCACAAAATTTAAGTTGTTTACTTTTAAAATTTAGATCATGGATGATGGTTTATTACGTTTTTTGCGGTAATCAGATATACCGCATGTGGCTATCCTTAACACTAAGGAAAACGCCCGAGACGGCCCAAAAATATATAAGTGGTGCTCCTGTCATTGGAGGGAACACAACACAATTTTTTACACAAATATGGCGACACGAAATATGATCTGAAATACTTTTTAGTATATATCTAAACGTTTAGATACGAACCGAAAAATATCCTGCGCCACACTGGCGCTGACATTTGCCACTCTATGCGCCATTTCTGGTCAAAAAGTACAATTGGCGCATGGCGCACGACCTTCCCGATCACTGATTACTATTGTTTGTTCTGATTTTAAAGGATTATATTATTTTGTTAAAGAAGTGGAATCATACCAATATTATTTAAAAATTCTTTTTGTATTTTTTTAAGGGTATAAAAAAAAATTTTGTATGAATTGTAGAAGCATTTTATTCTAACAATTACATTTTAGCGCACCTTCCCAAAAAAACCATGTCAGCTTTTGCCTTCATTTTGCATCCGTCGTCCATTGTCAAGCTCCCATTGTCTGTCACCCGAAAATGTTTCTTTAAAAATCATTTACTTTGAAACTGTTCAATGGAATTCATTTTGAAATATCTGTCATATTGTTTAGGAGTTATTGCCCCTGCATTGTTGATTTCTAATTTTTTTTGCAACCATCTTCTGCTCTGAAAATACTGGGCTAAATTTAAACAAACTTGGCCACAATCATCATTTGGGAAACTAGTTCAAAAAATGTGTCCAATGACCCCACCTTTCAACCAATATCACCGACATGGCTTAAAATTGAACAAAAGGATAAAATGCTAGTTTTGTCTTTTATCTTGAAAACTGCTCTGAGTAGAGAAAATATGTTAGGGGTAGAAATGTTGCGAATTAATGTTCAGATCTACCTGTTGTCCATTTATGTCAAAACTGTACGACAACTTCGTATACGGTAGGACAAATTAAATCAATTTTATTTTCATTTTTGCCTATTATTTTGAAAACAATAATAGATAAACGATAATTTTATATAAGAACAGATGATAAGCTAGACAAGATCTACAAATAAGTCAACATGGCTGAAATCATCAGACGACTCCTTTTGGAGTTCTTGCTCTTAAGGATGTACTTAGGTGAAATTAAATAAATCAAGAATTTAAAATTGATACTATAAGCCATAAGAGCATTATTTAAGGATCAAAATAAGCTAAAAATATTGATAGGTCATGGAGCTCCTTTTCAAGATATTTGATTTTTAAAATATGGCGGGAAAAGGATGACTCGGACTTTTACCTTGTATTTGCATTGATATTATTTGGGTCTCAAACTCAAAGAAAGAAAATCAAGAATCTGCTTAAATTTTGTTAAATGGCCTTTTATGAGCTATTATGAAAAAAAAAATGGGTGTTATGGGGCAAAATATTTTACCTTGTATCGTAGGGAAAAACACGAAGGAGTCCCAACATCTGACACATATTCCAAAACCTCACCTAAGTACATCCTTACATGACAATTTTACCATTTTTTGCTTTTTAGGCTTATATCTTAAAAGCTATAATAGTTAGAAAAAACTTCAAAATGACAAAATGATCATGAAGTCAATTTAAAATCTATATTGTATTCATAGTAAACAATATTGTGTGTACTCGATTAATATGCTTTGAAGCAACAGTTGCAAGCAACTGTTGGTAGGAAAGGTTTATAGTTATGAGTTATTTTCCCTGAAACTACATAGACAGAAAGAATCTAAATTACAAAACAAATTTATAACCTATATAAATTTTCTACGTAATAACTTTATATCGATATAAAATGATTAAGTTTTGTCTTTTTATAAGACCGCAAAAAAATTTTGCGGTCGTATATTGGTATGACGTTGGCGTCGTCGTCGTCCGAAGATACATTGGTTTTTCGCACTCTAACTTTAGTTTAAGTGAATAAGTGAATGGATCTCTATGAAATTTTACCATAAGGTTCAATACCACAAAAGGAAGGTTGGGATTGATTTTGGGGGTTATGGTACCAACAGTTAAGGAATTAGGGGCCAAAAGGGGCCAAAATAAGCATTTTGTAACTTCCAGACATAACTTGTGTGTTAGTGTATGGATCTCTCTGACATTGTACCACAAGGTTCCATATCACAAAGGAATGCTGGGATTGATTTTGGGGTAATCGCTTCAAAATTTTAGGAATTAGGGGCCAAAAAAGGGGCAAAAAACAAGCATTTTTCTAGTTTCATGACAATAACTTGTGTGTAAGTGTATGGATCTTTCTGAAATTGTACTACAAGGTTCCATATCACAACGGGAAAGCTGGAATTGAGTTAGGGGGTAATTGCCCAAAACATTTAGGAATAAGGGGCCAAAAATAAGCATTTTTCTAGTTTCCAGACAATAACTTGTGTTCAAGTGTATGGATTTCTCTGAAATTGTACTGCAAGGTACCATACCACAAAGGGAAGGCTGGGGTTGATTTTGGGGGTAATTGCCTCAAAATTTTAGGAATTAGGGGCTAAAAAAGGGCCCAAATAAGCATTTTTCTTGGTTTTTATACGACCGCAAAATAATTTTGCAGTTGTATATTGGTATGATGTTGGCGTCGTCGTCGTCGTCGTCCGAAGACGCATTGGTTTTCGCACTCTAACTTTAGTTTAAGTTGAATCGATCTCTATGAAATTTTACCATAAGGTTCAATATCACAAAAGGAAGGTTGGGATTGATTTTGGGGTTATGGTACCAACAGTTAAGGAATTAGGGGCCAAAAGGGCCAAAATAAGCATTTTGTAACTTCCAGACATAACTTGTGTGTTAGTGTATGGATCTCTCTGACATTGTACCACAAGGTTCCATATCACAAAGGGAATGCTGGGATTGATTTTTGGGGGTAATTGCCTCAAAATTTTAGGAATTAGGGGCTAAAAAAGGGCCCAAATAAGCATTTTTCTTGGTTTTTATACGACCGCAAAAAAATTTTGCGGTTGTTTATTGGTATGACGTTGGCGTTGTCGTCGTCGTCGTCGTCCGAAGACGCATTGGTTTTCGCACTCTAACTTTAGTTTAAGTTGAATCAATCTCTATGAAATTTTACCATAATGTTCAATATCACAAAAGGAAGGTTGGGATTGATTTTGGGGTTATGGTACCAACAGTTAAGGAATTAGGGGCCAAAATAAGCATTTTGTAACTTCCAGACATAACTTGTGTGTTAGTGTATGGATCTCTCTGACATTGTACCACAAGGTTCCATATCACAAAGGGAATGCTGGGATTGGTTTTGGGGGTAATTGCCTCAAAATTTTAGAAATTAGGGGCCAAAAAAGGGGCAAAAAACAAGCATTTTCTAGTTTCATGACAATAACTTGTGTGTAAGTGTATGGATCTTTCTGAAATTGAACTACAAGGTTCCATATCACAAAGGGAAAGCTGGAATTGAGTTTGGGGCAATTGCCTGAAATGTTTAGGAATTAGGGGCCAAAAGGGGCCAAAATAAGCATTTTCTAGTTTCCAGACAATAACCTGTGTTCAAGTGTATGGATCTTTCTGAAATTGTACTGCAAGGTACCATACCTCAGAGGAAGGCTGGGATTGAGTTTGGGGTGATGAATCATAAGGGGTTCAAAAATTTGGGGGATTTTTTTCTCCTTTTTCCTTTTTTTTCTTTAAAATTTTCCATTTTAAGTTGGTTATTTCTGATTTATATTTAAAAGCAAATAATAATGATATGGCAGGAGATACACACCAAACAGGATGTGTAAATTATTATATAATAAGTAATGTGCAATAGCAAGAAATTTTCAGTTGCACAGTATTGCGCAATAGCAAGAAATCTTCAATTGCACAGTATTGCGCAATAGCAAGAAATATCCAATAGCACAATATTGCGCAATAGCAAGAAATTGTCAATTGTACAGTAATGCGCAACAGCAAGAAATATTCAATTGCACAGTATTGTGCAATTGCAAGAAATATTCAATTGCACAGTATTGTGCAAAAGAAGATACTTTGTATAAATTGCTTATTTCTTGACCAATTTAAATGGGATTTTATTCTTGAACTCTTGGGGTTCTTTAATATGCTGAATCTAATCGTGTATTAAGTTTTTGGATTTTGGGCCCGTTTTAAATTGGTCCACATTGAGGTCCAAAGGGTCCAAAATTAAACTTTGTTTGATTTCATCAAAATTGAATTATTGGGGTTCTTTGATATGCGAATCTAACCGTGTATTTAGATTCTTAATTTTGGTCCTGTTTTCAAATTGGTCTACAGTAAGGTCCAAAGGGTCCAAAATTAAACTTAGTTTGATTTTAACAAAAATTGAATTCTTAGGGTTCTTTGATATGCTGAATCTAAACATGTATTTAGTTTTGTGATTATGGGCCAAGTTTTCAGGTTGGTCCAAATCGGGGTCCAAAATTAAACTTTGTATGATTTCAACAAAAATTAGATATATGGGGTTCTTCGATATGCTGAATCTAACCATGTATTTAGATTTTTGATATTTGGGCCCGGTTATCAAATTGGTCCACATTGAGGTTTAAAGGGTCCAGAATTGAACTTTATTTGATTTCATCAAAAATTGAATTCTTGGGGTTCTTTGATATGCTGAATCTAACCATGTATTAAGATTTTGGATATTGGAATACCACAAAGGGATGGTAAGAATTGTCTTTGGGAGTTATGGCTCAAACTGTTAAGGAATAAGGTGCAAAAAAGGGGGGAAAAGGGTTTCCAGATTAATGGACAATTACTTAAGTACAAAACATAATTTAAAAGGCAGTGTAAAGTTGGTAGTTGAAACTCATTTGAATATCTCACCTAAACTGCTTTTAAATTATGTATATTGGAAATTTGCCAAAAACTTTATTATTAATAAATTCCATTGGAAATTTGCCAATAACTTTAGTTTAATGAACTTCATTGGAAATTTGCCAATATAAAATGTTGCTGATGAAGCTTTTTTGTTTATCTCACCTATACTGCTTTTAAATTATGTATAATATTGGAAATTTGCCAGCCATGACTATGATGTCATTTTCTATTTTAATACTTATATTAAGTATTGTGCAATAGCAAGAAATTTTCAATTGCACAGTATTGCACAATAGCAAGAAATCTTCAATTGCACAGTATTGCACAATAGCAAGAAATCTTCAATTGCACAGTATTGCCCAATAGCAAGAAATCTTCAATTGCACAGTATTGCGCAATAGCAAGAAATATCCAATAGCACAATATTGCACAATAGCAAGAAATCTTCAATTTCACAGTATTGCGCAATAGCAAGAAATATTGAATTGCACAGTATTGCGCAATTGCAAGAAATCTTCTTTTGCACAGTATTGCGCAATAGCAAGAAATCTTCAATTGAAATTTAATACAAATTTTTTAACCCATTTAACATTTTTAGATAATTCACCACATTTATTTTGTGTCAGAAACCTTTATTATGTCAAAAATGTGATCACAATCTAAATTCAAACAGTATCAAGCTTGAATATTGTGTCCAAACTTGCACCAACTGTTCAGGGTTCCACCTCTGCGGTCGTATCAGGCTGTGCTCAGCGAAGTATTTTATTTTGGTAGGTTTTAAGAAACATGAACAAATAAAATGAATTTAAACAAAATAAATTGACCTCAATAACAAAAGAATAATGATAAAATTAATTTAAAGCCAAATTTTATTACGTTTGGGTTTACTTAAATAGTAAAGAAATAAAACAAAACGTATTGTCTATGTTTCCATTCTTGTCAAAATGTAATTGTTAATTAGAAGAAAAATAGAGTTAACAGTGTATAAGTATGAAACATATGAACTTGTGATATGACATGTACAGATAGAATACAGTCCCTGTAACATAGATCAACTTCTGTTCTATATAGATATAAGAAGATGTGGTATGAGTGCCAATGAGACCACTCTCCATCCAAGTCGCAATTTGTAAAAGTAAACCATTATAAGTCATAGTACGGCTTATTATCTTGAAATCTTTAATAGACAGACAATTACTTCAAAAGCAAAAGTGATCAGCAATCCTAAATCATCAGTCGACTTGTTATTGTAGTTATTGCCCTAGATTGATAGAAACTTTGAATAGCAATTGATCAACAATACAGGATCTGCAAATAGGACAGCTCCCATACAGAAAAACTGATAGGATGGCCAACTGCATTGCTCAACTGGCCGCCAGTTGAGCAAACAGTTGAGGGCTAGCTGGCCGTCAGTTGAGCAAATAGTTGAGGGCCAGTTGAGGGCTACCTGGATTTTTGCCATGCAAATTAGGTAGCCCTCAACTATCAATTGCTCAACTTTATGCAAATTAGTTGAGCAAGGTTGAGCAAAATATCATAGTTGAGGGCTAGGTGTCCAACAGTTGAGCAATTAGAGTTGAGGGCTACCTTGCTAACAGCTGAGGACCAGGTCATTAAAAGTTGAGAGCTAGGTGGCCAATAATTGAGGGCCAGGCCATTAAAAGTTGAGGGCTAGGTGGCCAATAGTTGAGGGCCAGGTCTTTAAAAGTTGAGCATTAGCTGGTCATTGCAAACTGATGACTACAAATTGTAGAAAAAATAAATTTAAATTGTGTATTTTATATAGCCAAAATACTGCTGAAAGATCTAAACTCACAACAGACTACATGACAGCTTTATCCTTGCTTTTTAAATGTTATGTAGTAAATAAAATCTGGTTAATACTAGTACTGCAGCCATATTACTTTTTATGCACGAAGAAGTAAGATATATATTGAAACAATGTTTAATGTTGAAAAATCCTTAATTGTCCTTTTCTTTCTTTTGTAATATCTTCCTTCCACTGTAAAATTGAGAATGGAAATGGGGAATGTGTCAAAGAGACAACAACCCGACCATAGAACAGACAACAGCAGAAGGTCACCAACAGGTGTACATTTTTTCATTAATTGCACGTGTGACATCTGTGGACAACATCTTGGATAAGACCAAAGTTATATATATATATATGGCCTTCCAAATACCGTTTCGATCCCTAACATCACTGAAGAGACATTAATTGTCGAAATCCGGATATGGTGTACTAATTTTTGCACCTTTTGTTTGCGGTATACCATCTTTTCCGCAAGTTTATTGTTTTTTGTTTAGTATTTAATTAATAATTTTAAAAGATCCATTTTGTAACATCTTGTGATCTTTTTATTTGGCAATCGCCAATGGCAGTTAGCAGGGTTTAAGAACATATGTTGTTCGACCTGTTAGTCAAATGCGTTTTGTTAAAATATACTTTTTCACTTTTTAGTTCTTTTGGAAAATGTTGTTTGTGCTGTATTTAGACCCCTCTATCAAGAAATTTGTTTTGCATGCACACGTATAAAAATTGCAGTTTTTATCCAACGCAATCATAGGTTTGAACGTTGTTTTCAAATTAGACTTGTTTATATTTTTTCGTTTGGGCTTGTATTATATTTTCCTTCGGGTTTATATGATCCGTTCCTCCTATTTCTAATATTTCGACTCTTCAAAGTTCAAGAGTTTATCCTAAATTGAGGTAAATTATATGGCCTGCCAAATACCGTTTCGATCTCTAACATCACTGAAGAGACATTAATTGTCGAAATCCAGATATGGTGTACTAATTTTTGCACCTTTTGTTTTGGTATACCATCTTTTCCGCAAGTTTATTGTTTTCTGTTTGGTATTAAATTAATAATTTTAAAAGATCCATTTTGTAACATCTTGTGATCCGTTTATTTGGCAATCGCCAATGGCAGTCAGCAGGGTTTAAGAACATCTGTTGTTTGACCTGTTAGTAAAATGCGTTTTGTTAAAATATACTTTTTCACTTTTTAGGTCTTTTGGAAAATATTGTTTGTGCTGTATTTAGTCCCCTCTATCAAGAAATTTGTTTTGCATGCACACGTATAAAAATTGCGGTTTTTATCCAACGCAATCATTGATATGAACGTTGTTTTCAATTTAGACTTGTATATATATATAATTATGATAACTATAAATGTGACAAAACCAATTATACAAATCAAATAAACTAAACAAATGTGGATAAATACAAGATAAGAATGTGTCTGATACTTTGCCTCACTATTTGAGAAAAAAAAAAGTTTTGAAATTGTTCTTCCCCACTATTTTAATCTGTTGACTGTCAGAGTGCCTCGATAAAGCAAAGTATTGTAAAAATAATTCTAAATGCTGTCTTCATGATTGATCACTCTATAGTTTAAATCAGAGGCTAGTAAAATTGCTCTAGCTATGTCTAAGGAAGTTGTTTAAAATTATAGTTAAAGGTCTTAATGACATTTCTATTACCCTATTAACTGTATGAAGTGTACCTGCTCATTTAACCCTAAAACAATTATCTTTCCTTAAAAATTTCTACCACCACCCCCTTGATAAACCAAAATGGCAACAGTCAGTACAAAAGGGGGTATTCAAAGTGCATATTGCAAAAATACTCAAAACAGAAAGTGTTGTTCAACCAGAAAAAAAGATACATATATTTATCTGTCATTTGTGGATAGATGTCTTATTGGCAGTCATACCCCAGATCTCTAGTTTTATACCAAATTCATTATATTAGAAGATTCTTATTTTATTAGTAATACTTTCTAAAACAAATTGTCTTAATAATAAAAAAAAATATGTCTCCTGTCTTACACATTTTGATAATATATAAATTAATGCATAAATATATTATCTAATTTTTTCTTCAATCTAAAAAGTTAAGAAGACACTTTAAATATCACTATATTGAACTAGACACTTTAAATATTACTATTTTGAACTAAAAGAGCATATGCACTAATATTCAAAATGGTGGAAATTCTAATCCAATGTACTTACCAAAAAGATGTTATCCATAATTATGTGTAAACATCAATCTTCCTAATACAAGAGTTACGTCATCAAAAGAATACATCTGCACTAATCAGTGTCAATACAATTAATTGTAACTTTTTGATCTACATCCATTGCAAAATCCATATTTTGGTCATGATAGCTAGAAGACATCTTTGCTTGCCATGTGCATGCTCATATCCAGTTCAAATTTTAAATTTATTTGAGGTTGTTTAGGGTATTGTGACAGTGTGATCCCTTTGAAATGTGCCCCTAATAATAACTGTTAATTACCTAAATCTTGAATATTTGATATATATTATAATAAAAAAATATTGTTTGTTTTTTATCTTTATCTTTATGTAATGAGTTATAGTAATTACAGAAAAATGTATAAAAACATGTGTTTCCCTTTATTTGGCCTCAAACTCTATGAGCATTTAATATAATGATACTTCCTGTCTACTTGCATTACACAGAGATAAATGGAAAACAGATGGCACATAACATTTATATCACCGGCTCATATTTCTAATTGCTCAACTTTTGCTCAGCTACAAGAAAACCAAAGTCTGAATGCTCAACTTTTGCTCAACTACATGAAAGTTGCTCAACTTTTCCTCAACTACAAAAAAAATAGAGTCTGAATGCTCAACTTTTGCTCAACTACATGAAAACCAAAGATCAATTGCTCAACTTTTCCTCAACTTAATGGCCAGCTTGAGTTGAGGGCCAGTTGGGCGACATCTATCCAACATACAGTGCTTGGCCAGGTTTAAGTTGAGCTAAATTGCCCAACACCTAGCCCTCAACGATTTTGCTTAAAACAGCTAGCCCTCAACTGTCCGCCACGTGGCACTCAACTGGCCCTCAACTTTTTTTTCTGTAGGTGAGTATAGATGGCATTGTCAGTTGTTTACATATGAAAGTTATTGCCCTTAAATGGTAATGTGTATACTTGTTTTAAGTGTACCGCAAAATATAGAAGATAGAGAGAAATTAAAAAAAGAAAAATTATCAACAAAAAGGAGATTTTAGTAATGAATTATATTCTAGTCATTAGAGCCTCTAGTTTCTTTTTATTCCGATAACCTTACAACAAAGAAATGATTTGCCTTTGAGCAGTTATGCATAGAGCTATAACTGATATTGTATTCACTTGACATCCTTCCTTTTTTGAAAATTATTTATACCCTCGGACTAGAAGTTTTTTTTTAAAAAATACTCCTTAAAACACTATGCTATATAAATTTTAGAAACATGTCCCTTTTTAAAACACAACTGTTCATACATGTATATCTTTTTCGCAGTAAGCCGAGAAAAATAAGAAAACCTTGAGTTAAGGTATTTTAGGTAAGATCGTATTCATGATACATAAACCTGAACTAATTACCTAGAAAACATTTACCAACCGATGAAAATGATCCTTAATTTTGAGTCCAGATATCAGTTGTAAATGGTGCCAAAGGCATTGTATAGCAACATAGTATTTCCCGTAGGACAATACCGAGAGTTAGAAAGACATATTCATATTGCATTAGTGCAAATTATTGTCGTAATCAGTGAATAAAATACGATGTGATGTAAGACGTTTTTTGAGCATTTCTGTACGATAAAAGGATTAATGGATGAATATCGGTTAACATTATATCCCTCGTAGATTATATATACTACTCGCAAGCTCGTGCAGTACACAAATTTACTCACGACAATATTTACCAATATTGATGTAATAACAATATTTAATGAGATAATTACTACTCGCAAGCTCGTGCAGTACACAAATTTACTCACGACAATATTTACCAATATTGATGTAATAACAATATTTAATGAGATAATTATAAACGAACAAGATGAAATAATATCGTGCTGATAAGGATTTCGACTCATAAAATTTATATTCATTCTTCAAGTAATATAATTAACAACTTTTTTCTAATGATTACATCCACCGAAAAGTTCAGTGACAAAATATAAGGAAAAAGATAGATCGATATTTTTTCAATGTGTGTTGGGTTTAAGAAAAAAGAAAGTTAACTAATAACAATTGATTTTAATGAGAACTCAACACAATTTTGAAAACAATTTTGCCATTTTAACATATACTAGTTATAACGACACCAGTAAGATATGACTACGAAAGTTATTTTCTATTTAATTACTAGAAAACATTCTTTATTCTATTTTTTCTAAATATATACAAAACAAAACCAAAACCAAACAAACAGAAACTCAAATCTATATTTAGAATCTAAAGGTCGAGGACACTCAGTTCCAGTAAGGACTGTTTGATTAATTCTTTTGTGCACAAAATAAATATTCTCGTATAAAATCATGAACAAAGTGTTTTAGTAACAATGAAATCGTAATTAAATAAAAGATTAAGGTTTTTATCATTGATATTCAATTCGAATTCTTTAATTTCATCATGATAAATACAATAATCTCATGCATTTAATGATACCTCCAAAACAGCACCAACGGTTGTGTTACGTACCAACCGTACCTGATACGTAGCAAATCGGGAAACCTCTAATAGTCTTTAATTTAAAATTTATTGATAGATATAACAAATTTTCAGAGTTAACAATTAATTATTCGTTTGATGTGTTTTATCATTTGATTTTGCCATTTGATTAGGAACTTTCCTTTTTGAATTTTCCTCGGAGTTCAGTATTTTTGTGATTTTACTTTTTATATTTCATGAAAATGATTATTCAATAATTTTTGTTCATTGTTATTTTTAGTGTCTACACAATTTAAGCATACTTTCACATACATCACTAATTGATACGTATGGCAAGGTTCATATTTCCTTGGACACCCCTTATCATGGACCTTGATAGTGTTAAGTTTATTCGATATGTATCCCTATAATTTAACTTTGAACTTGAAGACTTTTTAAACATAAAAATTCAATCATGATCAGTAAAGATGATGAGATATCTCAACTAGTGCACTCTTGTTAGATATACCTTCATGGAAAATAAATCCTTGCACACAGTGTACGTAAATTATAGTATTTCACCTCTATTACACAGTGTAATTAAATTATAGTATTTCACCTTACACACAGTGTACGTAAAATGCAGTATTTCAACAAGATATAATATAACATTATGTATTATTGTCTACTTTTCATATTTAGCTGCAATGACAGTTTTTCAATATGGTCAAATGATTTGTTTATCTAATATTCTTCCTTAAGGTGGTACCTAACACTACAGGAGATAACTCTGTAAAAATCAGCTAAACGTTTTAATCACGTTGTATTGTTAAGGAAATATTAAGCTTCTCAATGATCAAAATTGGTGTTTGTCAAACTGCTGTATAACCAACGAAATTTTTCTGATAAAGTGGTTGGTTCAAATTTTTGAAATTTTTATATTTTTGTCAAAGAGTCAAAGTAAACATTTTGTCAAAATTTTATGAAAATTAGACGAGCCAAATTAATATTAGTCAAGGTGTTGGGTACCACCTTAAAAATTAAACGACACAAAATACCAAGATCCTTATGTTTTGTAGGTTGAGGAGGCATGCAGAAAAAGTTTGTTGGAGTACACCGAAAATCTGGCAGATGATGAGCGTGGACATTTAAGGAGTCAGTGTGAATACTTTATTTCTAATAAAGAAGATGATCATAGTGTATTCCAGCAGATACGACGAGACATCATAAACTTAGCCAGAGGAATGAGGACCTGGAACAAAGATTATCCATTAAAATTTATACAGCTGGAGCAACGACTTCAAGAAAAGAAGAAAGAGTTACCGATTATTACCTATAAGGAAATTAAACACATTTCTACTGATACACCAAAGCCGTTAAGTGAGGAAGAACTGATATTATTTCTAGAATATCACCATGAACTCCGATCTTTAGTTTATTTCAAAGATCTCCCAGAGAATATTATTTTAGATACACAATGGCTGTCTGATGCTTTTAAATGTATAGTTACAGCAAGGAAATTTCAAGCTAGTACTAAAAATCAAAAAAAGTGGAATGAATTTTACCATACAGGCAAATTAAGTTATGACGTTATAGAAGATATATTTAAAAAAGAGACAAACATTTTGTATGAACATAAAGACTATATCCTGAATGTAATGGAGAAATTTGATATCATTATACGTTCAAACAAATTAGGTGCTAATAAAAATCCTTACTTCTATGTACCTTGTATGATTAAAGCAGAACCTGAGCGTGACATTTATGAAATGTTTAATGTGCCAAAAGATATACATAAAAGATCCACATGGTTGTGTTTCAAATTTAGGTTTCTACCACCGCATCTTATGAATCATTTGATTGCTTCACTAAGCAGGAAGTATACAGTTGCAGAAGTGGTTGACAGTAAGAAGAAAAAAAGACAAATTGCTCTTTTTAAAGGCACTGCTGTCTTTGAGTTACAACATGAGACAACGAAATTTAGAAAATTACTTGTAATGACATGTCCAAATGTTATTCAGATTCAGGTATGGGAATTTGGGGAAGACATTAAAAGAGGATTGTACAAATACATTGCCGACTTTGTGACAGGGGAATTAAACACAGTCATGCATACAAGATTCAAAATGTCAAATGTTAAATTTGAGAAAACCTGGGAATGTGGCCTTACTGAGCCAAAGTGTGTGACAGGATCAAACAAGTTCATGGAAGAGCCTATAACAGAATATCAATGTGATACATGTAAAATTAAACACATGTTCATTGACGAATGGTCAAATCAACAAAATAAAGCACCAACGGTAAGTGTAATATGGTCAACATATCATGTTCAACATACTTCCTGTTTGCATCAAAATTATCAGATGACAAAAATGAAATAGAAATCAGTTAATAAAGAAAACTAGATGTATGTGAAGTTAGCAGCCAATTCGATATTCGATATTCAATATCCAATCGGCTGCTAGCAGTTGGTTCAATATTCAAATTTAATTGAAAATCATAAATATTAAAATTTTTGATAACATTAAAAGCATGATATTCATGGTTAAAAGGAGTGAAAAGTTATGTAGGAAATCGTTTTATGATCCCTTCTAGCTGTCGTAAATTATCGTTGTCATAAAATACAAAGCCTTATGTAAATTGCACATTTGTCTTTATGAAATATAGATTTTTATCAATAAAACGACATCAAAGATGTACTTTTATATATGATTTTTCTAGAAACATAAAAAACCGATCACTCTAGTAACATTTAAAAATATAAATAGAAGTAATTATGGAAAGCCAAAATAAAAAGAAATATACAGGGAAAATATACTTTAGACCGCTTAAATGACGGTGAGACACCCCTGGTCTTTCAATGTCCATAAATTCGATGAACTTTTAGACAATGTATATATACAGATGGTATCAAAAGGATTTCCCAGAATAATGTCATCTTCGATATCTACAGAGGGCTTAAATTGTCACTTTTCAGTTAAAAATCGTCAAAAAGTCAGGTTAAAGGGCACAGGGTGATGTCTAGACCCCCTCCCCCCCGATCTCTAAATCTTCCTAATATTATGCAGATAGTTAGTTAATATAAAGATACAAGCGAGACAAAAAGGAATTTGGGTAGACTTTTTGTCTTCTATGTTTACGGAGGGCTCAAAGTGCCAGTTTGATATTCAAAATATATAGGGAAAATATACATTAGACCTCTTAAATGATGGTGAGACCCCCCTAGTCTTTCAATGTCCATAAAATTCGAAGGACTGTTAGACAATGTATATATACAGATGGTTTCAAAAGGATTTCCCAGAATAATGTCATCTTGGATATCTACGGAGGGCTTAAATTGTCACTTTTCAGTTAAAAATTGTCAAAAATTCAGGTCAAAGGGCACAGGGCAATGTCTACACCCCCCTGATCCCTCAATCTTCCTAATATTATGCAGATAGTTAGTTAATATAAAGATACAAATGAGACCAAAAGGAATTTGGGTAGACTTTTTGTCTTCTATGTTTACGGAGGTCTCAAAGTGCCAGTTTGATATTCAAAATATAGGGAAAATATACATTAGACCTCTTAAATGACGGTGAGACCCCCTGGTCTTTCAATGTCCATAAAATTCGAAGGAGGGTTAGACAATGTATATATACAGATGGTATCAAAAGGATTTCCCAGAATAATGTCATCTTCGATATCTACGGAGGGCTTAAATTGTCAAAAATTCAGGTCAAAGGGCACAGGGCGATGTCTAGACCCCCCTGATCTCTCAATCTTCCTAATATTATGCAGATAGTTAGTTAATATATAGATTAAAACGAGACCAAAAGGAATTTGGGTAGACTTCTTGTCTTCTATGTTTACGGAGGGCTCAAAGTGCCAGTTTGATATTCAAAATATACAGTGAAAACCTACCGGAGACCGATTAAATGACGGCGAGACCCTTGGTCTTTCAATGTCCATAAAATTCGATGAACGTTTAGACAATGTATATATACAGATGGTATCAAAAGGATTTCCCAGAATAATGTCATCTTCGATATCTACGGAGGGCATATGGATATAAACGAGCCCTCCGTAAACATAGAAGACATGAAGTTTATCCAAATGTCCATTTGGTCTCGTTTGTATCTATATATTTAGTAGCTACCTGCATAATATTAGGAAGATTGAGAGATCAGGGGGGTCTAGACATGGCCCTGTGCCCTTTGACCTGATTTTTTGACGATTTTTAGCTGAAAAATGACAATTTAAGCCCTCCGTAGATATCGAAGATGACATTATTCTGGGAAATCCTTTTGAAACCATCTGTATATAAACATTGTCTAAAATATCATCAAATTTGATGGACATTGAAAGACCATGGGGTCTCACCGTCATTTAAGTGGTCTTAGGTAGGTTTTCACTATATATTTTGAATATCAAACTGGCACTTTGAGCCCTCCGTAAACATAGAAGACAAGAAGTTTATCCGAATTCCTTTTGGTCTCGTTTGTATCTATATTTGTACTAACTACCTGCATAATATTAGGAAGATTGGGAGATCAGAGGGGTCTCAACGTCATTTAAGCGGTCTCTGGTATGTTTTCACTATATATTTCTTTTTATTTTGTATTTCCATAATTATTTCTATTTATATTTTTAAATGTTACTAGAATGATCGTTTTTTTTATGTTTCTAGAAATATCATATATAAAAGTACATCTTTGATGTCGTTTTATTGATAAAAATCTATGTTTCATAAAGACAAATGTGCAATTTACATAATGATTTCTATTTGAAGACAACGAGCATTTACGACAGCTTGAAGGGGTCATAAAACGATTTCCTATATATCTATTCACTCTTTTTAACTATGAGTATCATGCTTTTAATGTTTTCTAATATTTTATATTGATAATTTTCAACTGAATTTGAATATCGAACCAACTGCTAGCAGCCGGTTGGATATTGAATATCGAATATCGAATAACGAACCGTCAGCTAACTTCACATTGATGAAAACTAGGCATAACAAACGGCTAAAATACTGGAAAGAATGCCATTTTTTTAAATAGAAAATAGAGGCTGAAGATACAAAGGGGCATTCTTACCTCAAGTCAAAGACATTACACATTTGTATATCCACATTGTTGATTCACATCAACCATTTAAAACATTTTGAATACAACTCTTCATATGAGATTTTCGAAGTTGGTACAATGAACGAGAAAGCATTGTATATATTGTTATATCCCGTATGAAATTTATAGCAGGATTCCTCCAGGAATGTAGCAGGACAGTAGAAGGAACTTGTAGGAATTTTGATTTTCCTGCTAAAGTTTAGGCGTACTAGGAATCTGAACAATTTTCTACCAGGAATATTTAGTTTTCCTGCCACAACTTTCCTGCTACTTGGTAGGAATTTGATGGTGTAACATGCAATTTTATAATCCTAGTAGGAATCTCAAACTCTAATTTTTTTTGCAACAGGAAAATTTGACTTAGAAATTTCTGCAAGCAGGAAAGTCAAACTTAGAAATTTTCTCAAGCAGGAATTTTAATGCTGGCAGGATTGTTGTAGGAATAATGAACTTAGAAGTTTTCAGCAACCAGGAATATCAAACTTTATCAAAGTTTGCATTTCAATAAGAAAGCATTAGTTACCATATTCACTTGTATATTTTTCGTTCACTTTTTCCTTTTAATTTTATTACGGCTCTTAAATAAAAAAAATGTAATTAAAGATTAAATCCTAGCACAAATGTTTTTGACCCAGATGTGATGGTAATGTAAACGTGAAAGTGTGGCATGGTGTCCTTTGTTTTTTTATTTTGTAGAAATATGAAAATTACAATTGTGCACACTGCTGCTAAATCATGTAAATCAAATCATGCTACCATTGAAATAAACCATTTTCCCTAATTTTTGTAAGGTGCATTGTTAATGCAGATTTGATTTGCCAACATGGTAGTTATATAACAAATTCATGTAGACTATAACTTTAATGACCAATTTTACAAGTGTATGAGCTTTAACTAAAATGATTTACCCAAATTAGTATTTGCATTTAAAGTTTAAGTCAAAACCGAAGAGTACATGTAGATTACAAAAGGTGAGATCCAAAAGCAACATTCTTTACCAGAGAATACAATATTGAACCAAATATGTCAGTAGACATGCAGGCTTCTCAATACTAACAACTCAAACCTTTGGTCAGACGAACCCATTTTATCCATCTGAAAGTCTTTTGTTATCCGATTGATACAGACCTTGTATGAGAATATTTCTATTTCAGACATTTTTACTGGTTGCATGAAAAAAATACCAGAATTAGTGAACTTTCCTGATGTCTGACCTTCAGACTTGTTTAAATCATTAATGTACTTAAATAAATATGTAAAATCATGAAAAGTACATTGGTCTCTGATGTAGATACATGAAGTTGTCTCATTGGCAATAATACCACATCTTATTTTTATATTTATATGCACAAGAATTTCCAATAAAATTACAGTGACAGGTACAATTTGTTCTTAATATATATATACTAACAGGCAAAATGACAAATCATACTTTTTATATCATGTTGAATTTTATTTCATTAACGGCACATGTACTAGTAAATATGACATCCTTGAATGAACAATTTAAAACCCATAAATATACCTTTCTAATAATAAATTACCTATTGACCAAATATTTTGAAAATAGGGGGCTTATACCATGAACAGCATGTACAGTACATGTGAACTGTTTTCATGTGTGTGTGAAATTTACAAATCTAATCACCTTCCAGTTTATTTGGATATAAACAAATGTAACTTTTACCTGTATCCTTGATAGTGAAAAACATACAACTTTCTTTGATATATTTTAAGGGTACCAATGAGCAAGACTGTTGCAAATTAACAGAAACAATGAAAGATTTACCATCAAATTTTTGTTATCAATATTTTGAATGTAAGCAGCAATACATGTTTCACTTAATGAAATGAAAATTTGACTACACCAAATGAAATTACACCCTGAATGCTGTAAATAATAGCAGAATTGTTCCGTTTCTTCATTCGAGCATAATCAGTTCCATATATTAAATTTCCATGGAATTCTAATCTATTAAAGCAATTGAAAGTATCTGTTGTTGGACAATAATGTAATAAATTACAAACAAGTGCAAACTGTTCTTTATCAAGTTTTTGGAATTGATAGCACCAAGAATATACACATTATTTTCAATTTTTGAACCCTTTTCAAATTTTGTGAATTTTTATTTCATTATAAACTTTTCAACATCAGATCCTTTCACTATGCATTTTGTTTTAATTCAGGCAACTTTTGAATAAAAGAGATGCCTGTAATTATCTGACTATCAATGTTTTGAGTGCCTCTTATCAACTTTAACACAAAACCATTTTATCTTCAAATGGAAAACAGCTATGTGTGTATAATGGACCAAGCTCTTTTACACAATCTACCAAATGTACAAGCTGATGTATATTGAGTGTCATATATTTTTGTCATATAATATAGAAAATTTTCACAGAAAATGAACAGCATATCTTCAGCATTTTAAGGTTTTCCTCTGTAGAACCATTCATTAACAATATCTGTGATGCATTTACAAGATTTAAAAATGACTAAATCTATCCCTATCTAAAATTTCATACATCACCGGAGCTCCATAATACAATAAAAGACCTAAATTCAGACGCTTTCCAATACTTTAAATGATTCTGAATTGTCCTTGGTAGACGATGTAATGCTTAAGGTTGGGAGAAGTGATAATAATCTTGCATCAACTTTTCAACAGCTGAATGAATATTGAATGGAAACTTTGAAAAGCTTTTATCAAACCATAATCTTATCATTAATTTTTGAACGCCTAGCAGTAGTCAATGCATGTAGTCAATAGCTATCCCATTAACAATGTTAAATTTTGGGAAACAAATTAGCCATGATGGTCCTTTACACCATTAACTACTTTTGGATTCTCTTTTCCTGTTGATTTCTTGTAGCTGTTTGTGCATCTTGCAAAGTCTGATCATTAGTTCTTGGTGGGCCTTTAGGGCACTAAATTTTAAAAGGGTAGACATGAGCATGACCTTTTCCAACTGATGCAGTTTCACCTGGTTGTAAACATTTCCAGCAGCTATAAGAACCATTATATTGAATAGAATTGCACAGAAGACATCGTGCTGGTAAATCTGCAGTACCTGCTAGCAAATATCCTTTGCAGTTAAACTTTCCTATTTCTGGAAAATCGCATTCGACTCCTTCGTTATGAAGTAACTCCATTGAATGTAAAAGTGGTTTTAATAGTGTATTCATAGAAGTTTTTTTACTTACAAACCACAAACTAGCTAAAATCATATTCTCATTTTTAATTCGCAACTTGTAAGGAAGTTCATTTATCATAAGGTAAATAGGCCACAAAGACATCTTACTGCTTTTAAAGACTGGTGCACCATCCGTATTCATTGTAAAAGAGATATTATTGGGAGAAGAAAGAGGTCCAGAGTTGTTAAAATAGGAACGGTAGATGCTGCCATCATATATATCTCTATAAACTCCTGTTGACTTGAAATAATGAAACCGTTCCTGAAGTTTAGAATGAAATCCTTCTTGAGAAAACAAATTTTGTATTTGGTTTATGATTGGAACCTCTAAAAAATAGTTCATGTTGGTAGGTAAAGCTTTTCACAGTACTTGTTAGGACATTTTTTTGTTCTATCTTCAACATAAGCACAGCATAATGAGCAATAATAATGTTTAACTAACGGATTTTTCAAATGGGTAAAGTACTTCTTAAATGCATATAGTGTGTTGCAAAGATTGTGTCCATGAGGCAGAATGGTACCTATTAGAGTGAGAAGCATTTCAATTGCCTCACCAGTCAAATTAAATTTACTTGTAAATATTGCAAGTAACAGCATGAACGCTCCTATTGTTATTGAAGATCCTGGATACAATTCTTTGTTGTCAAACTCTATTTCCTGCTCTTCAGTTGAAAAAATTCTCTTGTAACAAGTCTTCAGTCAACTCAAAGTTTTCTTCAAAGAAATCTTCACAATCAAAATATAAATCATTCTCTTCATCGTCATCACTCAGGTTCAGGGTTAGATCCTCTTCTACGAAACAGTTTTCAACCCATGTTTTGATATCAATATCAATGCCATCAATTATCGTTTCAGTAGATATTGGTGAATTTGAGCCTTCATGCACATATAGTTCACAGTCTTGATTTTCTTCTTGCAAAGTGGCTGTAAATATACATGACATAGATGCCTCATCCAATGTAAGATCATGATTTTCAGGTTCATCTTTGTCTGTTGTTACCTGCAATGACACAAACATGAATATCAATATTTAAAGGGAAAATTTATTATTTATTCAAATTCTTTTAACTATGAATTCTTAATATTGAAATAAACAGACATAAATGTAAACATGGTTAATGTCATCTGGGACAATATCCCTAATGCGCCTTGAAATGAGGAACTCAAAAGTCACGTGTAAACAAAAATCTCTGTGTAGTGATAGTTGACACATTTCTATGATAAACAAATGACTGAGCTGAACCATTTGTGTTAATTTAGAAAGTAGGGAACACAGAATAAATGTGTAAAACGATGGAGCTATTAAATGTGTTCAAAGTATTAAACTTTCAAAGAACTTATTGTGTTAAAATGGGATTTTTACCACGAGGAGCCGCATCACAAAAGGATACTCGGGTTTGCTAATTTATGGAAAAAGTAATCTCACTTGCACTCGAAAATTTAACCACATATGTGAAAATGTCTCAGCTTGAACGAGCCATCATACATATCCAAGTTAACGATATGGACTGAGCAACAGAAGAAAACGTTACCATTACCGCCTATGGAGAAACTAATACGCATCTTGACCCAAGATCTAAGAATAATTCAGAGATATCTTAAGATAATTTCACCTTGTACACCACAGAAAATTGTGAAAATGATGGTAAGTAGTTTTTATTTATACCTAGTTATCAGAAATGGTTTAAGATAAATATTATTGATAAAGATCAGCAAAACTCAATGAAATTTTCGCTTTTAAAATGCATTACTGGCACGGGCTGAACACTTTTTAGGCACAATCATAACTTTGTTTACCTCCGAGACATCCGAAAGGAATTGTTTATTTAATTGAAAAGGCAAGAAATAACTTAATATTATTAAATTGTAAGTAAACATGACACAATATAGTCTTTGTTATGTAATTATCACTCTGGTCTACAGGAATAACTGATAATCAAGGAGATAACACACTTCATACGAGTAAAGTGAGATACATCATCACATGTGCTTTTATCCTATGATTTGACCCCTAGTCAGTAGATTTTAATATGCAAATAAACAGAAAAACATGTACATGTATTAATAAAATCATGAATTATTATTTTAATGCACATGAGCAAAACACAAGATATTGTCATTTCTCAGTGAAAAGGGGAGGGTCAAACCTTTTGAAAACAATATTGCTGCACCTATTCAACTATTAAGCTAGTTAGCTACTACTCATTGCTTCTAATATAAAAGGTTTAAATGAAGGTGGCTTAGTCACAAGGGAGAAGCATTTTTCTTTCTTTGTGATAAAACTTTCAAGAATTAGATTTTTCTCTCAATAATACTTATGTATTTAAATTAAATGATAACACAGCCTGAGTAAATTTTTTGTCTTATTTCAGTTCCAGACATATCATTACTTTTTAACATGAGATGGCAAACTAGAGGTTTAAAAAAGTCCTGAATAACTGATAAGCATTTTGTTTTATTAGGCAAGCTCTAAATTGTTTATTTATGGTATTTATGCAATTGAAATTACAGTCGGTATGTTAGAAATATGCTAATATGAAAACTGTTGCTATGGTCTTGATATTAAATGAAAATACTTAGTTACTGACCTTTTCGACTTAATATTTCGAGTTAAATCTTGCGGCAACTGTTTCTCATGTAACACTGCAAACTATAATTAGCACTATTTTGATCTGTCGTTATTTAATGACGCCATAATACATGTGATGTCACAATGTTTCCTTTAATACCTCATGTGGATTTCTCACTGATAAAGGTTTTCACTGAAATCCATGTAAAAACCTTTTTCTCAAATAGAATTATGTGAAAGGACAAGTTTTGAAAATTTGCACTTCATTGCACTGTAATTATATGATAAGAATGACTTTCCCAGTAGTTTAGAGTGGTTTCACAGTATTATATACCAGATTTCCACTAGTAAGAATAATTATTTTGGTGTTGTTTTTTTTTATAAAATCTACATTTTTGCATAATTTCTCTGTCAAAATGCACTTTTAGGCACAAGAAAATTTTATAGAATGCTTTAACAGGGCCTGTGTATTGTAATTTAAGGTTATCATCAGAAGTTTTGTCCTTGTTTTGACTAGTGAAGGTATACTGGAAGAAATTAATTATACATACACATTGTATTCAAAATAAATCAATATAGCGATAAAAGTGTCATTGCCTTATAGTGCCTAAACAACTTTATTTTTTCAGAAATGGACAAAAATGCACAGATTTATTCAGAATGTCATACCGATGAAGATCACATAAAAATATTTGGAAAAATCAGAACTATGGATTTCAATATGGGACAATATCCTAATGCGCCTTGAAATGAGGAACTCAAAAGTCACGTGTAAACAAAAATCTCTGTGTAGTGATAGTTGACACATTTCTATGATAAACAAATGACTGAGCTGAACCATTTGTGTTAATTTAGAAAGTAGGGGAACACAGAATAAATGTGTAAAACTATGGAGCTATTAAATGTGTTCAAAGTATTAAACTTTCAAAGAACTTATTGTGTTAAAATGGGATTTTTACCACGAGGAGCCGCATCACAAAAGGATACTCTGGGTTTGCTAATTTATGGAAAAAGTAATCTCACTGCATGCCCGAATTTAACCACATATGTGAAAATGTCTCAGCTTGAAACGAGCCATCATACATATCCAAGTTAACGATATGGACTGAGCAACAGAAGAAAACGTTACCATTACCGCCTATGGAGAAACTAATACGCATCTTGACCCATCTGATTAAAATATAGATCCTGTGTACACACTTCTCTTATGAGAATATGACAACACTTCTTTCTACTTATGTCCTGATTATAATTACATCAACAAGTGAAATATCAGAATTCAATTTTTTAAGGTGTCTATTTTTACGATATGACTGTAGGGTGCTGAAAGGTCTCTAAAACAGAAAGTAGAACAGATCTGTGCAAGCAAAGGGTGGACTCGGGATCTGTATTTAAATCAGATTGTTTCATATTAAAATGTGAAGAATAAATAAATTTTTGGGCATTTTACCCTAATGTCATGCAACATGTTTTATGTTCTTATTTTCCTACCGGTCATCTTTTGGTCACTTGGCAAGTAATGCAACACAATATACATTGAAGTTGATTATGGCTAAGTTTAGTCCAGTTTGATCATGTTGATCCAGAAATTTCAGAGTTTGAATTATTTTCAAGTTTACAATGGAGAGAAACTGAGGACACCAGGTGATGGCAATAATTTGATAGGGCCATCCAATAAAATAATGTACAATGTATGCTTCATGCATATGTACATGTTAATAAATAAATAATGATGATGGATGGCTGTATAACGTCCAGTGGCAAATTAAAAGCATATTCAAAACGAAAATATGTGAATGCTAGTATATGAATATTTACCCTGCTTTGTACTAGACCAACACGTTAACCAAATTTTAACATCCTTTTTACAAGGTAACACTCTGCAGGAAGACATGTCACCCTACCCGGACACATTATTCTGACTACAAAATGACCAGTCTTTGCTCTTACATGTATACCTTAAAACCGTGTGCTTAGCGGAGATTCAGCAAATACCAATTTTAAGTCTTTGGTAACTAACGTGGCTGGGATTGGAACCCATGAACTCCCACATGAACAGGCCACCACAAGACTAATTAGGCAGTGTAAATAAATGATCTAGTTGTTGTTTATCTGCAAATTATTATTAAAAATATATATACCAGCACCTATATGTACATTTGTGTAAATAATAAAGTCAGAGACACACCCAGCCTAAAATGTACTCATATCTTATGCCCAATGCATTTCTCAAAGCACAAGGCAGGAGGTCTCTCTTGTATATTTATCATGTTCATGTGTACAACAATTGAGTTACCCATTTGCATTTTTTTATAATCGGATGTTACGCTTCTGCATATCAAGAATTCATACATATTCACACTACAATTTACATGAACATGATTTACATCAAATGTATATTAAAGATTGAAACAAATACATTTATTGTTATTGTCAGTGGTAAACACATTTTTTATCAGTGGAAAGTACAAGCTTAAATACATTAACTGCTAACACAGAGAACGGTATTGGTTTTTCTCATTGTTGAAGGCTGTACGGTGACCTATAATTGCTTATATCCACTTATTTGAACTCTGGTGGATAGTATCATTGGCAATCATACCACATCTCCTTATTTTTATATACATGTTCATATTTGTACACAAGTGACTGTTGTGGTTTATAGGGAGGTTATTTGAATTATCCCCCATATATATCTTTACATAAACAATCATTACGGCCAACAATTGTTAGTTGTTAAGAATGTGTAGTGTATAAATGTACATACATGTGCCTTATTTTCAAAGGTAAAAAAGTGGGAGATCATCTAAAACTAGTAAGATTTTTCAATATTACAAGATCTATACTTTCATTTTTGTACACTACTGAAGTGTTTAGACCTTAAAGATGACCTAAAGGTTGAGCTCTTGCAAGGAATCTAACTCCACCACAATCTTTATGTGCAAATCCAAAGTCAGGAGCCTGAATTCAGTCGTTGTCCTTGGTTGCTGTCTGTTATATTTGTTTTTTATTTACATGTATTACTTTTTTTCTTTTTTTTTCATAAATCAGGTTATTAAATTAAGTTTTCTTGTTTGAATTGTTTCACATTTTCTCATGCTGTGGCTTTCTTGTAGCTTACAATACGGTATAGGTTTTTGGTCATTGTTGAAGGGCGTACAATAATTTACAGTCGTTACAACCACATCCTTTGGTCTCTTGTGGATAGTTGTCTTTTGGCGATCATAACCACATCTTTTATTTTTATATTGGAATAATTGAATACAGGGATAATCAAAATATTACATGTAAATATATTATAGTAAGGTCATGTATCACACGTACCAGGTTAAGTTCTTATTTATGAAAACAATAACAATACAATTTCTAAAGAAATCTTGTAACTAGGGCCCATAATAATGCACTTATCTTGGTTTGAAAGGGGAAACTGCGAGACAGAAAGAAACAGCAGAAATTATAAATAATAATAATAATACCACAGGCACTTGTTTCTATCAATGGGAAGGTCGATTATCAATGTCTGATAGTTTACATAGTAAATTACATTTTTTCATTTCGGGGCCTTTTATACACCAATCTCTCACTGGCAATCATACCACATCTTTTTATTTTTCTTTTATCGCTCAAAGGCCGGGTTCAGAGTTTTGGGCGTTCTCACTATTTAAAATGTATAATTTTGACAGGCATTCAAAGAACCCAAGCAACGAATATACGTAACAATGTGCTTATATAATTTCAGCTCAATTTTATTTTGTTATCTTACCTAGGCCTAAAATAATAAGTAGGGATAACTTCTTAAAGAACATTGAAGTTCGTCGATATCATGAAGAAAGGGAAGTCATAATTTGTGATAGCTTAATACCAATTCTATCCCCGCTACAACCTAAAACCAAAACTTATGTAACGACGGACTCAAAGATCTTTAAACGAAGCCTCCGCTGTTCGATTTTCTTTTCTTTCTTTTTAATTCAACTCCGGTTTCTGTTTATATTTAGAATGACAATTGTAACACTGGCACCATGGCACATCGTAGACTCCGGGGTTTACATTATTATAAATAGTCCTGCCCAACAAACGTTTTCACGGCACTTAAAGACCCATGATGATAAATTATGTTTTCTGATTATATTTTGAAAATCGAGATTTTTTCCTTTGTGGCTATCGATTCATTAGGAATATGCCCTACATTCACCAACATTAAGTCGGGAATAGCACTATAGACTGAAGGTCTTTTCGATACATGATTTAGGAAATATATATATTATATGTATATACCGCTTCATTTTTCTCAATGTCCTCTAAACACAAAGTTAGCTCGTCAATGCTGGTGTCAGCTTTTCTATAAGGCCCTCTTCGTTTTCGTTTTCTGTTAGATTCATCCATGATGTAAAACAACCGGATGTCCGAAATGTCTTTCAAGACGTGCTGTGTTTGTCCAGTTGTATAATCGCACATGTATGTAATATGATATATTGTCGAAGACACACGCGGAATTTTCTGTTGCGATCCTGATGAAAACTAATATGGGGCACATCGAGGTTACTTATCTTGATTTCTAATTTTTCTATGACTTAATTGATAGTTATATTTATTTAAATTCATCCTTTTTAACCTGAAATTTACTATTTATCAGCATACATAAATTTGTTCTCCTCTGAAACCACTTAACTCCAAGAAAATTATCCTAACTGCATTAAATTTCTGGCTTGATATAAGTTAAATTAAATGTTCATAACTCAGAGACATTAAGAATTCTTGCAGATAATTTCATACATAATTTTGACAGATTTTTTTCCTATATAGTTTAAGCAACATTTAGTCAGTTTGACGTCAATAGTCTCATTTCATATGTGCAGAGAAAAGCCTCGAAGAAAAGAATAACATTTTCAAATTATCCCTTCAGAGCCTTTATTTGCAACTTCCGCGTCTGCAAACACATTTCATCCTCTTTTCGATAACCACGAGTATCGATGCCATCTTAGCCTTTTGCCGAATTTCCGTAACATCCATAACCCAGAGAAAAATGTTCGCTTGCATATATTTTGAGGAGGATAAGTCAATTAGTGTCGTGGGGAAAGCAGACAAGGACTTGAAATTGGACGGAGAATTCGAATCCAGAAGTAAATGTACTATGAAATGGAAAGTGAAAGGATCACACGAGAAGAAAACGTATCATGGGACAATAGTCAGAATCAACAGTGAGTAGATGTTATGAGTATATATTCATTCGTTTTGTTTATTATTTTATATAAATTTTATACCAACAATAATCTGTTATTACTGAATGACTCGTGCTAAAATTTACCGGCTAGTTTAACTTACGGTCGGCTTTGTAAAACATTTCATTTAGTAAAGAGGATCATAATTCTAATGTTTAAGCCAAACTTGTGTAATCTCTCATGATTGATGAAGATCGTTTTAAAGAACGTAACCCAATATGACTAAACGAATTACTTGAAAGTTTTTATTATTGAAAAATGTTTTATTTTTTTACCGCCAAACTTCTGAAAATATTCGGTCTTTTCCGGTATCTGAAAGACTCGGGCATTTTCGACAAAGACGCAAATACCCGAGCATTACCGAGCGACTTCAAAACGAAAGTGAAAGTTCATTGTAAATAAATATCGTTAACCTGATGTGGCTGACATTGTGTAACCAGTTAACAAAATATTATAAACTTAAGCAGTACTGCACTTTGAACAAACTTTGACTGAACTATTAGACCATATGAAAGTTTTCTCATCTATTTTTTTTTCTGGGGTATTGTTTTGTCCCACATTTGACACTTTTGATTATTTTCTTTTCTTTTGTTGATTCAAACTTGCAATTTAAATCCTATGTCAATATATATTTTTGTTTGCATAATAGACAGTGAAGAACAGCTGACAGAATTTGGAAATTCTGCTGTCAAGCAAGTCGTTAAAAAATGCTGGGAGAGATCATGAAGACATCCTCCAAAGTCTCTGGGACTATAACAGTAATTATAACAAGCCAGTCCAGGCTGCAAAGAGGAAAGAAAAGTGACAACCATCATGCAGGAATCAGTCCTACAAGATAAGGAACTAATTAGTCAAAGAAAAAAGAAAAAAGAAAATAATTTGACTGTAAATAAAACAAAGAAAAAGAGGTTGAAGACAAAACTGAGAAGAATGCCACAGAAAAAATAAACAGGATGAAAACAACTCCTTTCTAAAGTATCAAACCAAACCAGATCTTGGATTACAGTTTGGAGATCTAAGTACAGATGAGGAAGAATCCGTTGATCTGACAACAACAGGCCACAAAGTGCGGAAGCTTCAAACATTGTTGAAGACATTGATATGGAGCTTCCTCTATTTCAAGACCAAACCTTATTCCAGGTAAACAATTATGGTAGTGTTTTGTGTTGCCTGCATAACAATTTTGATTAACATTTAAATATAGGTATCACCACCCCTTATCTAGTATGTCATTGTTGTCTTTAGTAACGTGCAACCCTATTTTCTGAAAATACTATCCAAAAAAGGAGGGTCAATGATTAGATACCACCATCTTCTCCTAATTCATTGTGATTATGCAGATATGCATTAGTGTTTAGGAGAACATGTTAATGTAAATAATCTGAAGCAGTAGCTAGACTATATGTACAACCATTCATGAATCAGTTCCTCTCAATTTCAATCATGATCAATTTTAATATTGAGTAAAAGGAGTTATGGGTATACATTAATTAGACAGCAACCCAATAACAACAATGACCAAAAGACATTTAGGCAGTTTTGTGCAGCTAAAAATATATTAGAAAAAAAACATTGCGAACCCAGAGGTAACTATTAAAAGTTTTTGTTTTTTTCAGTTCCACCAGTTGAAGTGCTGGAATTTTTAAATCTCTTAATAAGCCAGGTGTGAAAAGGTTTATAGCTCGTTTTGTGAGCATTTTGAAGAAACAACTGACCAAGAAGTCCATCAATGTCATCAGTGCTATGAGGTAGCTTTATAAGCATGAAAATATTTTAATGTAGGTTCCATTTTTATCTTGATTGTTTTTCAAACTAAACTAACTTTAAAATCTTTGTGTTACCAAGCGCAACAGTGTAATGTAGGAGTATACCGGTAAATAGATGACAGGAAGTTTGCTTTCAAATTAATTTCATATAACTTTTTGTATGAATTCTGCATTTTCTTCTACTAAGGGTGATACAGTGATTTTATTACTTTATATTTTTGACTCAGGGTACCACTACATCTTAGACACTAAAGACCCTTTAACCACAACTCCTTTTTTGGCATGAGATCGATACTTTGGTTAACTTGTGTTTCAGTGCCCATTTCTAGAAAGAACAAAATTGAACTGGTAATGGAATTACAAGTGTAGCTGTAATTTTATTGATATGTTTGTATATCTAACTGGACTATTCCTTTCTTTGTCTATTATAGAATATACCGTCAACCTATCATGAGTTGAAAGCTCCTGGATCTGACATCAACAAAATGATGACTTTGATGTGTACCGTAGTCATGATAATGAACAGTGGGACTCGGATATGAATTCTAGTGGTACATTTTGACTTATAACGGACAAGAGGATGTGAGTTTTGAATTGAATTGAATTCAGATAAATACTTTTTAAAACTTAAGTCTTTTTTTTTAAATTTAAGTGAATATTAAATGATATATATCAAAACCTCAGTCACCTGCTGTTATGTGGTGCATTTTATTGTTTTCTAATGAATTCCATGTTTGAATATTTTGTTTTATACGACCGCAAAATTTTGCGGTTGTATATTGGTATGACGTTAGCGTCGTTGTCGTCGTCCGAAGACACATTGGTTTTCGCACTATAACTTTAGTTTAAGTGAATGGATCTCTATGAAATTTTACCATAAGGTTCAATACCACAAAAGGAAGGTTGGGATTGATTTTGGGGGTTATGGTACCAACAGTTAAGGAATTAGGGGCCAAAAAGGGGCCAAAATAAGCATTTTGTAACTTCCAGACAATAACTTGTGTGTTAGTGTATGGATCTCTCTGACATTGTACCACAAGGTTCCTTATCACAAAGGAAGGCTGGGATTGATTTAGGGGTAATTGCCTCAAAAGTTTAGGAATTAGGGGCAACAAAGGGGCAAAAACAAGCATTTTCTAGTTTCATGACAATAACTTGTGTGTAAGTGAATTGATCTTTCTGAAATTGTACTACAAGGTTCCATATCACAAAGGGAAAGTTGGGTTTTAGTTTGGGGGTAATTGCCCTAAACGTTTAGGAATTAAGGACCAAAAAGGGGCCAAAAATAAGCATTTTTCTAGTTTCCAGACAATAACTTGTGTTCAAGTGTATGGATCTCTCTGAAATTGTACTGCAAGATACCATACCACAAAGGGAAGTAAATTCTCATCTGTCACAAATTAGAAATGGACATTATTATTAGAATATCCATGTAACTGAGGCTATTAACAGGTAACCTCTGGTTATAGACAGACAAGTTCAAATTTTGTGCACTAGGACAATTCTGAAACAGGAACAGTTGGTCCTTAATTAAATTGTACATGTCCTGACAACAGATAATTTAGAATTTAATATGTTTTCTGCTCTTTGGTCAGGTTGTTGTCTCTTCGACACATTCCCGTTTCCATCCTCAATTTTATTTATAGATAAAAACTTAATTTTACCTATATATAAAACATCATCACCAAATTACACAATAAAAATAAAGATAAAGATATAAATGAGGTAAGATTCAACAGCTAGTTTTATTGACTGAACCAGTGAAAATAAGATTAAATAATTTAATGCATATTTATTTATCTTTTCAGTATCACCATACAAATCCACAATTTAATACAAGTACACAAAGACCAATGCAAATAAACCAGGTATGTACATGTATTTTCATAATCACTTTATGTTCTTTCTGGTAGAAAAACTTTATAGCTTTGACTTTTAATGTAGGACAATGACTTAATATGCTTTAACAAAGAACTAGGGCCATTGAGTCCCTGAGTTTTGGGCAAAAAAAAAGTTTTTGAGAACTATTTCAAATTTGTGATTAATGAATGAAAATGCATTATACATTTTAAGAGCAAGGTATATAAATGAATAATACAAGATTTTAGTTGTTATGATGGCACAATTACGTCATAATATGTACATATTCCTGAAAATGAAGATAAATGCTGAACTATGCAGATTTAAATCTTGTACTTCATTTTTGGAAACATCCTGTGCAGTGAAGAATCATGATGATGATGATGATGGATGGCTGTTTCACGTTCAGTGGCAAATTAAATGCATATTCAAGACTAGAACATTTTATGCAATATGAGCATGAACCCTGCTTTGTACTTGACCGACATACTGAACTAGATTTTTATCAATTGCAAAAAACAACAAAATAACTTTAGAGAATTTTTTTATAGCTTTCAACATAATCTTTATAAAAAAAAAAAGCTGTTTCTTGGGTACATACTTTTTCAATCCAAATATACTTAAAATGTTGATGTAGAGTATTAGGAAAATCATGAAATTTTACAAAATATACAAATAATCGTCATGTCTGTAACCATAGTTACTCTTATTTGTTTTATTTTCTTTGCACCTTAGTATTTAAGATCATACATGATTTAACTTTTAGATTTGCTGTAATAAAGGGGCCAAATAATTTAAAATTCAGTTCTGAATGATCTGTAAAATATTGAAGTTCAATGGTATATTTCAGCAAACAATTTTTAGAACAGATAAAATGAAGTATTTGTCAAATTTTCTAGGTGCCTGTACCTACATTGTATTGTTCCACTGAGTGTCCAAAATGGCAGTGCGAAAATATCGCCAAGAAAGACCCCAGGTGTTAAAGTGAGCCATACCGTATCCCAAAGGACATCACCTAGAAAGACACCAGTTAAACTGAGCAATACTATATCCCAAAGAAGGATATCACCCAGAAAGACACCAGATAAAAATATGGTAACTAAAAAATCTTACAACAAATCAACTGGCAACACTTTATCAATATGAACATATCAATGTATTTGTGAAAAATATTCTGATCAAAACTTCTTGAAATATTTAATTTAAAATTTTATAGTTAAGATATAATTCATGGGGGCTTGATTTTATATTGGTTTTACCACATGTTGACCCTTTATGCTGAATATTTCAACACGAGCAATAGCAACCCATGGTAAAATCAATATAAATTCAAGCCCCATGAATTGTTTCTATTTCTAATTATGACAAAGACCGCAATTCTTTTGGATCGAAATGCTGGAGGTGAAGGCAAATATTTGCTTTTCTCGTAATTGAACACACTATTAATATCGATGTAAAAGACGAAGAAAACTGAATTAGTGACATGCTTAAAAGATTTATAGTAACATACAAAGACGGGTTAGAATGAAGTTAAATGAATATGAAAATTTAATTATTGTGTGCTTTTGTTAGAAATGAAGAAATTGATCTTATCTTACATCAAAATGGCACTGTTCAATGAAGGAGGCTGGATGTGTATCGTCAGTACAAGTATTTTGTGTATGCAAACCACAAACAAATATTTTCTTATTTTACCACTGGTATGTACTCAAAGCATTTGAAGAAGGTCATATTAGAATACTTTATTCTCACCAGGTTGTTTGAACCTGCATGCAACAATAAAATGATTAATTGTACTTGCAAATAAACTTTAATGTATTTTTAGATGTCAACAACCCCACTGGTACAGCAATCAACTGTTCAAGTTTCATCTGTACAGCCTTCTTCAGCTCATAACTCACCATTAAATAAGGAATCATTAGAAGAAGTGAAGGTTTGTTCTAACTTTTTTTTTATACCAAAATAATAAATCATTTTAACAAACATATGTGCTTTAAATTCAGAATTTTTCTATTGTTGAACAATGAACAAAAATGCTATATTAATTATTGCTATTTCAGGAATTCTAAATACAATTAATGCAATTAAAATTTAGAATCAGTTTTAAATTTTGCAAAACATATCCTGTTGTAACTTCCACAACAATAAAAACTTCCAAAAATTTCTGAATTTAAAGTAATTCATTTTTAAATGTCAATCTATGTTTATAAAAACAAGTCAATACTGCAAAAATATATGTTGATAAACAAATGAAGATAATTCTTACATGTTATATTTCAGAATTCTTTCAGGGAAGAAAGGAGTGGGGTAAATTTTAAACATTTATTAATTTATTCATGTAAAACATTAATTTACTTCACAACTCAATAATAACTATTGTTTCACTCATTGCAGTATGTGAAACTTCTTGAGAAATATGAACATAGTGTGAAATCTGATGAGCTGAGAAGGATTACAGGTAGAGCTAAGAAAGAGAAAATCCTGGATATTATGTGGTAATAAAGCTCATGCCACTTCTTTTTCAACTGAGGAATGGCCAATTCAAGGGACAAGGCATAAAACCACAAAAGCAAGGTGATACCAGATCACCTCTTGATTCCAAAAAATACAGACTATAAAAGGTAGCTATTTCAATCAGTGCTTACACATTTTTGAATTAACAATTTTGGGAGTTAAAATGGATTGTATTTGAGGTACATGAAATACAGTTTGTTAATTGATCACCACACAACTCCAGTTTGTTAATTGATCACCACACAACTCTGTATACATGTATTACAATAAACCATTATACTGGAAGTATTTTTAATTTCTGTCAAAATAAGAGTTTATATGTGACATTCTGAATAAAAACAGATATGAAATGCACCATAATACACATAGGAAATTTTTCTTCAAAAGAATTACATTTTAATTCTTATACAATTTGTCAGCAGTATATATTTTGTACTGCCATCTGCTACACTTAGTTTGCCAAAAAAAACCATCTACTGATTTACATGTGCATCTTCAAATTAATGCTTAAAATACTATACCATACAACGGCCAATTCAAATTTTTGAATGGTTATTTCCAAAATTTTAATATTTAATTATCAGCATAAAATTAGTATTTTCCATTTTCAGCATATTCAGAGGTATATTGTAAGAAAAATCAACTCAAGGTAGCCTCTGAATCTGAGATGAATGATGCCATAACAGAGGCTGTTGCATATTCAAGGAAGAAGATAAAAAAACAAATGAAGACCAAGTGAAATGAACTTACTGTCATGGATAAAGGACATTTTTTAATTCTATATGTCACATTGCTAATTCAAGAAAGAAGGGAAAACATTCAGACCTGTTGTTATGGACTTCTGACAATAGTCTTGTAAATGAAGCATTGTTTTATAAACAATTATAAAAAATATATGCTGTATTTCAATGAGTTTTGGTAAAAAACGAATGCAGACCAAGTGAAAGGAACTTGTCTTGAATAATGGACATTGTAAAAATATACGTCTTGTTTCAAATGATGTGTTATAAATAGTTGACACTAAAAGTATTTTCTTTATTTTATCTGCAAAAATAGTTTTAGTTGATAATTTAAATAATATTCTTATTTTCAAAGGCTTGTCAGACCTCAGTATCTTGTTCTATGCTAAATTCCTGGTAGGATTATCAGAATATTCCTGGTAGGATTTTTTTTAATATTCCTGGTAAGATTTTGTTATTTCTAGTAGGATTTTGAAAAATCCTGGTAGAATTTTGTCAATATCTGGCAGGATTTTTGAAATTCCTGGTAGGATTTTAAAGATTCCTGGTAGAATTTTTGTCGAGATCTGGCAGGATTTAAAAATCCTGGTAGGATTTTTATAAAATTCCTGGTAGGATTTTTATAAAATTCTACTACAAATTCCTGCTAATTTGCATTTTTCGGCCTATATTCCTGGAGGATTCCTGCTAAGACCTGTTGGAATATGTAAATTTGATATTGTTCTTTTCTATTGGTTTTCAAATTCCTGGTAGGAAAGTAAGCAAAAATTCCTACAAGATTCCTGGTACATTACGCCAGGACTAGTTCGTACAGGATGTTTCAATAAAGATTTAAAGTTTAAGTAGAGTGATAAACATGCAATAGTGGTTATTATTTTGAAATTTTTTAGCTGCCCCAGATTTCTGGAAAAGCTCAACATGTGTCAGGATCTAGTTCTTGCATAGAAATCACCAGTCAGAGCGTAAGTACTCCCAGGAAGGTAACAATCTAGTGTTTAAGCTAATGTATTATGTACATATTTCCAATTTTGTATAACTAATAGTAATTATAATCAAATGATGTAGGATGTTATAGATTGATTATAAATGCATTAATTATATCATTCGTTGGTACTTTGCATATTAGGTCTTCCAATTGTAAACAGTTATATTTTATGTGTTCTCTAAAACCGCTTGATCAGTTGCAAGGAAAATGAACAGAAATAATGTATAGCAGTCGCTAAACAAATTATCCTCATTTAGTTCTCGTCTGAAAAAAGCATGGCTATCAGAGACAACTAGTAGAATACTTATTAAAAACAGGATATCACATCCTAATTTTTTTGGCAATGTTATTTATAAAGCACATCAATTTAAATGATATCCATGTACACTTGTGAACCCTTTCATTAAACCTAGACTTTGATGGATCCTTCCAATAAACCTAGTCTTTGATGATATCATCTTATTACCGAAGTAAGATCTTTCAATATTGTTTTTTTGGTACTAACATTGATTTTGTGTTTGATGAATTTAAACATATCAAAGCGTTCTAAATATTATTGCCTTACAATTTCTGACAATATTGTGAAACTATAGATAGGTTTTTCCGATTATCTGCCTCAGTTTGTGATGCGACTCCTAGGCGGCGTCATAGTAGCCGGTCGCCATTACATGTACAACCGTGAAAAAAATATAAACAAGATATACATCTATTTCCCAGACCGCATCTAATTAACGTAAACACAAAAATGTGAAGGCGTATTTGACCTCGGCAAAATTATAAATACTATAAATAATAAAGTAATTAGATAAAGAATGGACATTAAAATTATAAGTGTATTGCAGGCCAGGTGTCGTGTCCTTAAAATATAACTATTTGATACGTTACACCCGGGACATAATATATACGAATACTAACCCCAGGTTACATATCGATTATAATCATTTGGTAATCACAATATTGATTATTATAACACATACATAAATAAAAATACATTGTCTTGCTGGGTCGAATGTGATGTATCAGAAAAACCAGGTGCAATTTTATTAAATCATAGAAATTTCTGTTGTCAGACCTATAATGAGACATCCTAAAATTCAACAATCTTCTAATCTGACGGTCCTATGATTCGACAGCCAGTTTTTTTCCGACGCGCGGTAACTTGTCTCTGCTCAAAAAGATTTACCTATAGACATGTACCGTATGATGATAAACTTTTTTCACTGAGATGAGAAAATTGTGCTTGTGGTTCGACTCACGTATGCTGCTCAAAATTGAGTGACGTTTTCGTTTTACTTTTGTCTTCGCATGAATTGCGTTATATGCTATCGATGCGTCGGGCCATAATGTAGACTTAACTTTGCGATTTAAAGGGCATTAGGTGTTCGAAGAATATTACTCGACATAAAACTACTAGTATGCATAGTATAACATCATGCTTCAGCCCGTGCTTAAAATAAATGAATGTCATTAAACCACAAAAGACTCCAACGTGTAAATTGAAAGCGATGATTAGAACTTTATGTTTTACAAGCATCATTTAGTGTTTTGCCTACTCCCCTCTCCACCCTCCCAAAACAGAGGTCTCGTATATTTTCATCCTGCATCTGTATTAGACTCTTTTATAAGTCTCTGATGTATATAGTACAGTGAAATACAGTATTACAGTATAACATTAGGGATGTATATCAGACCATCGGACTACTGAACTGTCGGGATTTCGGGTTGTCGGATTAAAGCTACGCTTCCGTAGATTCTAGTAAACTAGTTGATTACCAAGACCTTAGAAAAATTCTTTCTAATGTGTAAAATTTTATAATTCATGCACAGAATAATCTACTGTGGAAAGTTCAAATCAAGTTTCAACAAAAGTTACTGAATACGTTTATAGAGAAAATAAAGTGGATATAAAGTAATACTTTAAGCACACAGGCCTAAATATATGGACCATTAAGACGAGGCTTATAGGGAAGGGGCCTTAATAGTAAGTTTTCCGGGGATTTGACTATGAATGCAGCTGTTTGTAAAACCTTTAATTTCAGCAAGAACTGGCACACAGGAATAAAATATTTTGCAAGCCTTACTTTTCGATATATGAAAGCGCCGTCCCAAATAATCATATATCAAACTAAGTGTTAACCTTATCAGTACGATCGAGCAGCAGTTGATCTGCAATATCGTAGTTGAAAATTAAAGTGTGTAGTAATTCCACTAAAGTGAAAAAAACTTAGTCTTAGTAACATAAGTATACAATAAGGCGTCACTGTCATTCATAATATTTCTATACATCCGTGGTTCCCCCCTTTTATTTAATTTTGAACTCCTTACTTCACTGTTAACAATATCTTTGTCTGAGTTGATGTTCTTGGGATGTCTGTCTATTTTGCAGCATAAAGATGGTCGCCATGAATAAAAATTCGTAAGGGTTCCACGGAACCCAGTGTCTCGCCTACTTTTTCTGTTAATCGCAGGCTCAACAAAATGAGGAAGTAAATCAATAAAATATTCCTCTTGATACTATCTTTTGATTGTAAGAAGCTTCTGTCCAAGTTTGGTAAAATCCAGGATAGTTTATGAATCAAATAAATGTTTAAAAACTTTAACTGCAGACTGAATGTAATGTTAACTGGAAGAAAACGAAATTTCCTTCTAGATACTAGCATTTGATCATAAACAAGCTTCTGTCCAAGTTTGGTACAAATCCAAAATAGTATAAGAAAGTTATTAAAATTTTAAAACTTAAACCACAGAGTGAATGTGTTGTTTCCTGGCAGAAAATCTAAGTCCATTTAAAAGTAAAATACGGAAAAATGGATTTAATTTTTACAAAATTTCCTTCTAGATACTAGCTTTTGATCATAAAACAAGCTTCTGTCCAAGTTTGGTACAAATCCAAAATAGTATAAGAAAGTTATTAAAATTTTAAAACTTTAACCACAGAGTGAATGTGTTGTTTCCTGGCAGAAAATCTAAGTCCATTTAAAAGTAAAATACGAAAAAATGGATTTAATTTTTACAAAATTTCCTTCTAGATACTAGCTTTTGATCATAAACAAGCTTCTGTCCAAGTTTGGTACAAATCCAAAATAGTATAAGAAAGTTATTAAAATTTTAAAAACTTTAACCACAGAGTAAATGTGTTGTTTCCTGGCAGAAAATCTTAGTTCATTTAAAAGTAAAATAAGGAAAAATGGATTTATTTTTACAAAATTTACTTCTGGATACTATCTTATGATCATAAACAAGCTTCTGTCCAAGTTTGGTACAAACCCAGGATAGTTTAAGAAAGTTATTAAAATTTTAAAACTTTAACCACAGAGTGAATGTAATATTTCCGGCAGAAAAACTAAGTCCATTTATAAGTAAAATACGGAAAAATGGAATTTTATTTTACAAAATTTACTTCTGGATACTATCTTATGATCATAAACAAGCTTCTGTCCAAGTTTGGTAGAAATCCAGGATAGTTTAAAAAGTTATTAAAGTTTCAAAACTTTAACCACAGAGTGAATATTTGTGGACGCCGCCGCCGACGCCGACGCCGACGGAATGTAGGATCGCTATGTCTCGCTTTTTCGACTAAAGTCGAAGGCTCGACAAAAATCGTCTCTTCATACTTGGTTGATTTGCTTACAATTATAACTACATGTAGCTTCGGGGTATGTTTCATTGTTATTATCTAAAGAACTGTGCAGTGGCGGATTAAGGGGGTGCACGGGGCCCCATATGGAGCTTCTTTTATGGTTAATCCTGACTTTTTATTGCTTCCACTAAAAATTTTGTCTAGTTTGTCCCCCCCTTCAAAATGCTGGATCCGCATCTGATGTGTGGATCTTCTATAAAAAAAGAGGCAGATGCACTTTAGTCATCAGATTAATTTTCAGTTTTTTACAGTAGTTTCACAACGTGTCAACCTTGTCTGCCAGTGTAATTTTACTTTCATAAGTTTTATTTTTAAAAAAAATGTGTGCAATCGGCGCACCATCCAGGAAAAAATCTGTTTATGCAAAGTTTTCTGTTAATAGGTTTGATCCACTCAAGTTTTGTTGGCTCGTCAGAAGGCATCAACACCATGAGACTTATATGGAATCAAACAAGGGCAGGCATTGTGCAACTCGTTGTGTAATTCACATATTGATTTTTTCCACATCTGAATTTTTCTACGATTATTTGTACAACTATTAACTGCACAAGAAATGCCTCTAGCTCTTTTATAATTTTCGGCAGTATCTATAGTAAAATAAATCAGAAAATGAAAGAAATACAAATGTAAACAGAAAATCGATAATGTTTTGATCAATACCCGTGCGTTATTTTTCACGGTTGTAATGGCTGATCGGTCACGTGAGAGGTTAATGAATGCGCCCATGTTTTCTAGGTCAATCATAGATAAACCCGTCTATATTTTGGCATAGTTCAAGGGTATGCTTTTCACAGACTGTTAATGACATATTTGCACTAAATCCATTGGATGTGTACTGATTGATAATTTAGTTTGGAGAACAAAATGGGTGTATTAGTTGGGATTGGCTAGAACTAGCTTTCAGTACTCTTTAGATCTGTAATTTGTGTCTTTTCTCTTTATGTAAATAGTGTTGTGCTCCGTGAATATCTGATGAGTCAAGCAAGTGTTAAGTGAGCTATTCTCATTACTTGGTGTAAGTCTTCTGTCGTCATCTGTCGTTTTCGTTGTTCCTTAACTCTTAAAAAAATCTTCTCCTCTGAAAGTATAAGGCTAATAGATACAACACTTAGCTACTATCATCATTTTGGTATCAATTTTCAAAAATGTCCGATGATCTACCCTTACCAGCCAACATGGCTAAAATATATAGAACATGAGGGAAAACATTATAGTTTTCCTATTTTTGTTGAAAACCAATAGAGAGAGAAAATATGTTTAGAATGTTGAGATCCTTCCATTTAAAATGTGCATCAAAATTTCAGATTACTCATACATATGGCAGTAAATGCCCTTAATAAACGATTTTTATTAATTTTCATCTTGATAACTATAATAGATAGAGAGAAACGAAAAAGATCAGCAAAACAAGATAAATAAAAAAAAAAAGTGGATGAAATGATGGGTCGACTCCCTATAGTAGTTATTGTTCGAAACATTTGCTTACTGACAATTCTTACCGTTTTATTGCAATTTTGCTTATTATCTTTTTATCCATTTCATTGTGTTTTACAAGTACTATAGAAAGTTAAGAGAAAATCTAACAAATGAAAATGATCAGCAAATGAAATTCCTACAAATAATTAAAATATCCCAAATAACCAGTCGATATTTTTTTTTTTATTGTACTGAGTCTATAAAAGATAAAAAGAAATTGTAACAGCAAAAACGATCAGCAGGACAAAATAAAAACAAATGTCAATATGACATTTATCGTCAGTTTAATTTTATGCGACTGTTATAAAAGTGAGAGGTTTAGCTAGCTCTAAAACCAGGTTTAATCCACCATTTTATACACAAGGAAATGCCTGTACACAGTAAGGAATATGACAGTTTTTTTTTCCATTCGTTTGACGTGTTTGAGCTTTTGATTTTGCCATTTGGTTAGGGACTTTCCCTTTTGAATTTTCTTTGGAGTTTGGTATTTTTGTTATTTTACTTTTGACTCATTACATGAGTTATTGTTTCTTAATGACGATTTTTATTGATCAACAATAGATAAAACAAAATTGTGGTAAACACCAAAAATGATCAGCAGGACAATTTCTACAAATTTGTCAATATGGCATAAATAATGGCAAGACTCCTTAGAGGAGTTATTGTCCTTAAATGTCGTTTTTTATGTAAAGAGCAAAACTGAACAGCAAGTCAAGATTAGAAAACATAGCTTGCCTGAAATTTTGAGTCGATTCATTATAGGATTAGTACGATGTATTGGTGGTTTTACCCAATTTTCGCATATTATTCAAAAGCTACAATAAGTAAAGAAAAATTATAAAGGGCAAAAATAATCAGCAAGATAATAATCGGCAAGATAATTTGACCTGTTGATACAATTGTAATGTTTTTTGTTATTTAATGTTTCTCTATTTTTAATATATACCAGCTTTGATAAGTGTTTAGTATGACTATAAATTTTCACTTCTGTTTCTCGTACTATGAACAACAAAATTATTTATTTTGTAAAAAATATTTCCGTTCTCCATTTATACTGTATACCTTACAACAAAATTATTTTCTTTTACCTGTGTACAATATTCTATTTGGCGGCAAGGTTATTTGTTCAAGGTATGGTTTACTTTCAGTAATTATGTAACATATCACAGCTGTATACTACTGTTGCCTTTATGTATTCACCCCTTATTTTATTGATTTTGTATTTACATTGTGTCATAGATCAAATTTATTCGTTCAGTGTATGTTCACTTGTGTTTATATGTCTTTTGATTGAGTTTAGCCATTTCAATTGATATTTTATAGTGTGTCTTTCTATGTTGTGATGTTACACTATTGTTTTGGGTAAGGGTGAAGGTTGGTACCTATTAAAACGTTTAAACCCGCTGCATTTGTTTGCACCTGTCCAAAGTCAGGAATCTGATGTTCAGTAGTTGTCGTTTGTTGATGTGGTTCATAAGTGTTTCTCGTTTCTCGTTTTTTATATAGATTAGACCGTTGGTTTTCCCGTTTGAATGGTTTTACACTAGTCATTTTTGGGGCCCTTTATAGCTTACTGTTCGGTGTGAGCCCAGGCTCCGTGTTGAAGACCTTACTTTGACCTATAATGGTTTTTCTTTTACAAATTGTGACTTGGATGGAGAGTTGTCTCATTGGCACTCATACCACATCTTCTTATATCTAAGATCTACAAATAGGTCAACATAGCTTGAATTGTCAGTAAACACCTTATTGCAGTTATTGCCCTTCAATAGTATATTTACCCTGTTTATGTGTTGGTCAAAAGCTATAGTAGATAAAGATAAAAGGACACAATCTGAAAACAACAAAGCCCAGATCATCAGTCCATGTATCATAGAAATTATTGCTCTTGACTTTGATGATCTTCGTCCATTTGTATTTGGAGGAAAAACTAAAGTAGATAGAGAGAAACTGTAACCAGAAAAAGTGAACAGTAATACAAGATCAACAAAAAAAGATTGAATCATGAATTATATTCTAGTCTTCAATATAAAAATAAGGAGATGTGGTATGATTGCCAATGAGATAACTATCCATCAAAATTCAAATGAAGTGGATGTAAGCAATGTTGGAAATGCACATATATCCAGGTGAGTGACACAAACTCTTTAGAGCCTCTAGCTTATAGGAGTAATTGCAGTTTAATGACAATGTTTACCATTTTTTGGCAACTGTCATACTAGTAAGAGGTTGAGCTAGCTATAAAACCAGGTTTAATCCACCATTTTCTACATAAGGAAATGCCTGTACTAAGTCAGGAATATGCCAGTTGTTTTCCATTTGTTTTGTGTGTATGAGCTTTTGATTTTGCCATTTGATAAGGGACTTTCGTTTTGCATTTTCCTTGGAGTTTGGTATTTTTGTTATTTCGTTTTGCTAACGATTTTAATGTTGCATATTTTATCATGTTATTGATTCTGGCCTCTTGAAGACTAGTTACCAAATCATTTTTTTAATTGGCGAAAACTCTAAGAAGATAAAGGGAAACTGTATACAACAAAATATAATATATTAGTTACGCGACTTCTTATAGCTGTATATGTCCTTGAATGATGACTTTTAGCAAAATGTTTAGTGTTATTTGTTTTAATTGTTTTATTTGGATTTTGTTTGCAGTAACGATATAGAGAGAGAGAGATATAAGGGTGTTTACTGATAGATCAAACTTTGACAGCAAAAATGATCAGAAACAAGATATACAAATAAGTCAATATAAATGAAATCATTAATCGACTACTTACAAGAGTTGTTGCCCCTAAATCACAGTTTGAACTCATTTTTGTATCATTTTTCGTAATATCTTGAAAACTATAATGGACAGACATAAACATTCATTCCAGCAAAAATGATACAAAGACCAGACTTTGGCCATCATAGTTACTGAAAGAAAAGCAGGTGAGCGATGCAAGCTCTTTTTTAGCTCACCTGGCCCAATGGGCCAAGTGAACTTTTCTCCTCACTTTGCGTCCGGTGTCCGTCGTTGTCGTCCGTCATCCGTTAGCTTTAACAAAAATCTTCCCCTCTGAAACTACTGGACCAAATTTAACGTAACTTGGCCTGATTGGTCATTGGGGTATCTTGTTTTAAAAATGTGTCTGATGACCCCTTTTGCCAACCAACTCTGATGGACATGTCCTTGTGATGGTGTGTAACAAGTGTCACTTACATATTAGAAAAGGCCACCAGCAGAGGTCAAAGGCTACATTGAAAAGCCATGGGAAATTACTTTTAGATTTCGTTATGGACAGATATGTAAGAAAATAAAAATATTCCAAGCAGAAGTGTTCGTTAGAAGTATTTATCAGATGTGTTTACTCTCTGCTAGTTTAAAGGAAAAAAGTATATATTTGCCGTTTGGATAAAATGCCTCTATCTGAACGATTCAAGGCGCGAAACAGCCTCTGGTTAGCTCACCTTGTTCATTTTTGTTTGTCATCCCCGATATACATTCTTAATTTTGTTCAGAGTTACTTTGAGTTTTCAAATAACTTTTTTATATAACATCAAAAGCAGTTAGATATTGCATGTTTTGTTATGTGGAACCCTGTTTGATTTATTATTCCTCTGTTTATTAAAATGAGTGAACAGAATGATAAGTACCATCCACATTGTTTACTTTTCTGATGATATTTTAATAATTTCATGAGGTCAGCCTTGTATATTTTATTTCTATAACAGACAAGATTTATTATTTGCAGGTGCAGGTCCTTGTCAAAACTGTATCTGAAGAACCACCAAGAAAATGCAATAGGAGAGAGGTATAATTTCCCATTGTCTTAACTAGATATTATAAGTACTAAATGCCTTTTCGTGCCGTATTCAGTTGTTGTAAATAAATATGAATAACAATGAGATACTGTGTAAGAAAAGCATACATCTTTCTTTTACTAGCATTTAAATTTTAGTTGGGTTTTATTTGTTCAACATTGGACAAGTATTCACAGCTTATGCCTATATGAAATAAACACATAATGGTTATCCAGCTGTTGTGGGACTTTTGTTCTTTGTATTAAGTTTTATAAAACAGAAAGAAAAAGATTGGATACTCTATCTATAATACTAAAATAACGAAGTCCAATTTGTTAGCTGGCATGGTGTAAAAACGACAAATCAAAGAATTCAACTTTATATATAACTTATATGAGACAATAGTGTAGATTAAAAATTATACCATGCCAGGCCCTTTTGTTTTCGACATAAATAATATTACCAATAATTAACACGTTCCGGGTCGAATCCGATTTTGATACCAATAGTATATGTCACATGTCGTTTTCGGTAGTATTTATGTTCTGTATCTCCCTCCTTTAATAGAACCACCATGTGGTATGGTATAAAAGAGGACATTTAACAGGCGGTATTGGTACAGATTTAATATGAGCATTTCTTTATCCAGTTTCCCAACCTGTCCGAAATGGGTCTTACTACCACAAAACAATAAATACAATGAAATAAGACATATGAACATACACTCACCTGATTTGCTCATCTTCAAAATTTAAAAATGCAAAATATGAAAACAATTATATACAAAATAAGGGTTAAGGTTGTAGTGAGAAAACGAAGAAGGATTCCAAAAGAAAGATTTTGAAAGTGGAAACTGTGCACCTTATATTCAGCATGACTTTATAATACGAATACTAAAATTCCAGGCTAAAAATAAGGCGAAGGTACTTTAATTCAGTCACAGATCCGTGTGTTTTAGTATCTGTATATATATATATATATATATATAAGTACGTCTGAGCCAGTGACAACTCTACAACAGATTGATCCATCGGATCACCAGCAGTGATGGTGATACATGGCTGTGTACATTATGTATATACAACTCGTCTAAACATCAACCCAACAATGTTAGATCTGTAAATTTGCTTTCGCAAATTTTTGTTCTTCCTCGCCGGATTCGAACCCATGCTACTGAGATATCGTGACACCAAATCGCCTGCACTGTAGCCGTCTTAACAGCAATACAAGATCAACAAAAGATATCTGAATCATGAATTATATTCTAGTCTTCAATATAAAAATAAGGAGATGTGGTATGATTACCAATGAGACAACTACCCAACAAACTTAAAATAAAGTGGATGTAAGCAATATTATTTTCTGTGACTGTATCTTACATTAATTTGTAGGATCCTTTACTATAGATAATTTAGCTGATCTGTAAAATAACATCTCCATGCCTTATATATCATGTACTGTAGTACGACGCTAGATTAAAACTGACGTGGAAAGGTAACACCCGGCCACCGAAAGCTTCATTTTAATGAAGCCCAGGTGGTCGTGTGGTCTAGCGGGACGGCTACAGTGCAGGCGATTTGGTGTCACGATATCTCAGTAGCATGGGTTCGAATCCGGCGAGGAAGAACAAAAATTTGCAAAGCAAATTTACAGATCTAACATTGTTGGGTTGATGTTTAGACGAGTTGTATATATATATATATATATATATATATATGCCTTTCCATCTGCCATATGTCCATTGTTTTTTTTCCCTAAATCTTAATGGTTCAGAACCTGCTTAAGAGACTTTTGATTTTTTTCAAGTGATTTTTAGCTAACCTGGCTTAAAAGGCCACGTATCAGTTGCCAGCACTTGGTGTCCATTGTCCGTTGTTAATTTTTCAACAAAACCAATATCAACCAAACTTTGCCTGAATTATCTTTGAGGTTTCTATTATAAAGTTCGTGTTTTTTTTTTTTTTATTCTTGGCAGTCAACAATCATGGCTGCTGTTTAAATGTCCGAAATAATCGGTCAACTCCTTGCGCTAATAGGAGTTATGAGATCTTAATAATGATTTTTATCCATTTTTTGTATGTTTGCTTATAATCATGAAAACCATAATACATAAAGAGAAACAGACATTATCAGCAGGATAAGATCTACAAATTTCTCATTTTGGCATAGATCGTTAGTAAACACATTAAACATGTTAAATGAATTATTGTCCCTAAATAACAATTTGTACTTTTATTGGTTTTTTTGGTAAAAAAAAAATATGTTAAAAAAAATGTAGTAATCAGCCTAAATGATCAGCAGGATAAGATCTCCAAATTTGTCAATCTGGCAAAATAATTTGTTGACTCCTAAGCGGAGTAACTGTCTTTAAATAACGAGTTTTCCATTTTCACGTTTTTGGCAAACACTATAGTAGATACAGAAAATTAGTTGTAAACAGCAAAAATATAAGCAACTTTACTGTAATAGTTAGTTGACTCTTTATAGAAGTGATTGCTCGTTGATGATGATTTTTGCCCAATTTTTACATATTATTCAAAAGCTGCAATAAATAAAAAAAATGTAAAGGACAAAAATAATCAGCAAGACAAGATCTACAAACAGGACAATATAGCCGGAATTGTCAGTGAACTCCTTATTGGAGTTATTGCACTTCAATGAGTATATTTATCCTTTGTATGTGTTGGTCAAAAACTATCATGACTATAGAAGATAAAGATAAACTGTTTACAACAAAATAGGATCAGTAAACAGGATCTACAAACAACAAAGCCAAAATTATCAGACCATGTATTATAAAAGTTATTGCTCTTGTATGACAATCTTTACTCATTTGTATTTAAAGGAAAAACTATAATAGAGAGGAACTGTAACCATTAAACATTAACAGCAATACAAGATCAACAAAAAGATATCTGAATCATGAATTATATTCTAGTCTTCAATATAAAAATAAGGAGATGTGGTATGATTACCAATGAGACAACTACCCAACAAACTTAAAATAAAGTGGATGTAAGCAATGCTGGAAATGCACATAGCTCCAAGTGAACAACACATGCTCTATAAAGCCTCTAGCTTATAGGAGTAATTGCCATTCAAGACAATGTTTACCCATTTTTTGTCAAGCCTGCGACTTCTGTCCCTGAAATCTCGACATAGGGATAGAGATTTCTCTTGTTATGAGTAAAAGGATAACTTTATTTGGTATGTGCGTACCTTGCAAGGTGCTCATGCCCGTCAGTCAGTTTTCACTTGACCTCGACCTCATTTCATGGATCAGTGAACAAGGTTAAGTTTTCGTGGTCAAGTCCATATCTAAGATACTATAAGCAATAGGTCTACTATATTTGGTGTATGGAATGATTGTTAGGTGTACATGTCCAACTGGCAGGTGTCATCTGACCTTGACTTCATTTTCATGGTTCAGTGGTTATAGTTAAATTTGTATGTTTCGGTCTGTATTTCTAATACTGTATGCAATAGATCCACTTTATTTGATGTATGGAATGATTGTAAGGTGTACATGTCAGTCGTTTGGCAGGTTTTATTTGACCTTGACCTCATTTTCATGGTTCAATGGTTGAAAGTTAAGTTTTTGCGTTTTGGTCTGTTTTTCTAATACTGTATGCAATAGGTCAACTATATTTGGTGTGTGAAAATATTTTACGATGTACATGTCAGTCTGGCAGGTTTTATTTAACCTTGACCTCATTTTTACCGTTCATTGCTCAATGTTAACTTTTTGTTTTGTAGTCTTTTTTTTTTTGTATACTAAAGTGTATTTCCCCTTTCTTTACCCTATAAGAAACTTTGATAAGAGCCGTTGATTGCGGAATATCGTCCACTTATTTTCAAAATGTTCACGTAAATTGATGACGTCATGTGTTAAAACAGTTATTGGCTAATAAAATCGGTATATATAATTTAATCTGCAAGCTCGGGATGACCCTTTAACCAGAACTCCTACGTCGTTCGGGTTAATTAGGGTCACCTGAGCTGTGCAGATTAAATGATATATACCGACTTGCTTGGTCAATAACTATAACTTAACGGACATGTCATGCTAGGTACTAGGACATCGTGGTAACTAGATATACGTGTTTATTAGTTTTCATGATGGCGACTTGCCGAGAATTGATAGTCTGTTTTAAAAATCGATTAACTCACTTATCTAGACGAATAAACCTTTAATATTTTGGGAATATGCTTATTTATTTAGGATGAACATAATGTCAAATTTTTATTTTTTTTGCGAATTTTCCCTTTAACCTTTTATTTTCAATTAACATTTTTAATAGTAACTTAGCATAGATGCTGAGTGTCGAGGCATATGAGGCAATACGTTATTTTACATTAATTGCTTCGTCGTCTCCCTCCCATTCTTCTCCCCATTCTTTACATTTAAATATATACTTTTTAAATGTTCTGTTTCTATTGATAAGTAAGCATTTGTACGATTGATCTATATGTGTTCTTATGCATAATAGACTTTTTATTCTGGGTTGGTTTTATTTTGCAACACATTCTTAGTAATGATGCACGCCGTTTCCCGATGACATTTTGTCTTAAAAGTAGAAATCCAAATTATAGAAACGCATGATAATGTGTGAAAATACGAGGAATTGTACCACAAGTAATGCAATTCCGCTAAGAAGCCCATTCCTTTTTGAATGGTCACCGAAAAACGTCGCTAGCAAAATGGAAAAAGGAAATTTTATTTGGAAAAGAATACCGATAGAATTTAGCGAGAAAAAACACACCATACAAGCAGAAGTATAAAATTAGACAGAAAATGGTTTGTTAGCATGGAATGAAAAAGAAGAGAAGTTGAACTTGGCTATTTTGACAGAACAACGTTACCTATGTTTCAAGTGTAAACAGTCTTGAATATTATTATTGATAGAGATAAACTGTAAACAACAATAATGTTCAGCAAAGTAAGATCTATAAATACATGTAAGTCAATATGACAAAAATTGTCAACTGACCTCTAAAGTAGTTATTGCCCTTTATAGTCAATTTTTAACAATTTTTCGTAAATATTTGTAATCTTTTACAAAAATCTTCTCCTCTGAAACTACTGAGACAAATGTAACCAAACTTAGCCACAATCATCATAAGGGTATTTAGTTTAGAAAATGTGTCTGATGACCTCGCCTGCCAACCAACATGGCCGACATGGCTAAAAATAGAACATAGGGGTAAAATGCAGTTTTTGGCTATTTTAGTGGTTTGGATCAAATGCCCCCATGTGAGCGATTCATGCTTGAAACATCCCTGGTTAGCTCACCTCTTGTTCATTTTATGCCCCCGCGACAAAATGTCGGGGCATATTAATTTACCCCTGTCCGTCCGTCTGTCCGTTCGTCCGTCCGTCTGGATTAGGATACATTGTTTTTCCGGCTATCTCCTCCTACAGTTTTGGAGGTACAACTTTAATAGTTTGTAGGATGTTCATACACATAATGAAGGTGTGCATGGCAACAGGATTTAGATTTTTTTCAAATATTCCGAAAATGACAGGTAGTTGGACTTAGTCATTTTTTTGGTACAAGCTGCATAAAGAGATCATGGTTTGTCCGGCTATCCCCTCCTACAGTTTTGGAGATACAGCTTTAATATTTTGTAGGATGTTCAAACACAAAAAGAGGTGTGCATGGTCACAGGATTTTGATTTTTTTTTTTTCAAATATTCTGAAAATGAAATGACAGGTAGTTGGACTTAATCATTTTTTTGGTACTAGCTGCAGAAAGAGATCATGGTTTGTCCAGCTATCTCCTCCTACAGTTACATCATCATACATAGTGTTAAATTTATAATTTTCTGTGGTCAGGTGGGGCATCATTTGTGTCTTACAGACAGCATAACAATTTCAAGTTGTATGCCAACATCACTGTTTGTCAAATCTGAAATATGTGGAACTATACTCATGCATATGGCAGAGCAGAAAAGGGATGTGGGGCATTGTCCATATCTAGTGTTTTTATCAACCCCGATATACTTTCTTACTTTTGTTGTGAATTTTCAAATTACTTTTTTATAAAACAGCCAAAGCAATTAAATATTGCATGTTTTGTTATGTAGAACCCTGTTTGATTTATTATTCCCCTGTTTATCAAAATGAGTGTACAGATTGATAAGTACCATCCACATTGTTTACTTTTTAGCCCCGCAACTAAAAGTTGGGGGCATATTGTTTTACCCCTGTCCGTCCGTCCTTCCGTCTGTCCGTCCCATTATGGGTATATAGTTATTCCGCATAACTCTTCCTACAGTTTGAATCCAAAGAAGTTTTCACTTTGCTGTCTGTTTGTACATATATTGAAGGTGTGCATGTGGTCAGGGTTTTGATTTTTATTAATATTTGCTCTTTTGGGAGAAAGTTGAACTTTGTCATTTTTCGAGTATATACTTGCATAAGAGGTGCATAGTATTTCCGGACAACTTCTCCTTCAGTTTGAATGCTAGGCCAGTTTTCACTTTGCTGGTTGTTTGTACATATATTGAAGGTGTGCATGTGGTTCAGTTTGAATGCTAGGAAGTTTTCACTTTGCTGGCTGTTTGTACATATATTGAAGGTGTGCATGTGGTAAGGGTTTTGATTTTTTTTTAATAATTGCTCTTTTGGGAAAAAGTTGAACTTTGTCATTTTTGGAGTATTTATTTGTATAAGAGGTAGAATACAGTGAACCATAAACCTGTGTGCTCCCATGCTCAACTTTGTGTATTTTAAAATAAAACTTTGCATCTGCGGGGGCATCATTTGTGTCACCCAGACACAATAATATCTCAAAGAAAGTCTCACATTGACTTTGTTATAATACAGTTACTTCAGAGTGGAGTGCGGGGGCATCACTTTGTCTAGTCTAATGATATTTTGATAATTCTCGAGGTCAATCAAGTTCATTGTATTTCTATAACACACAAGATTTATTAATTACAGGTGCAGGTCCGTGTCAAAACTGTATCTGAAGAACCACCAAGAAAACGCAGTAGGAGAGAGGTATAATATCCCGTTTTTGTAACTAGATATTATAAGAGGGCCTGATGGGTTATTTTCGTTCTTCGTGATCGGCGCATTTTCGCTATCGTGATCCGTTTTTCTACAGATTTATACTCTTTTTATATTTTCGTGATCCGTGATCATGGAAATTTATTTTCTGTGAATCGTGATTGACAAAAAAATAAACTCGTGAATCGTGATGAGACCCCCCCCCCCCCAATCAGGCCCCTCTTATAAGTACTAAATGCCTTTTCATGCCGTATTCAGTTGTTGAAAATGTCAATGAATATGAATAACAATGATTGATTGATTGGTGTTTGGTTTACGCCGCCTTAGCGCAAAAAGGCTATATTACGGCGAGGGAATAACAATGAGATGCTGAGTAAGAAAAACATGCATCAACATCTTTATTTTACTAGCATTTAAATGTGAGTTGGGTTTTATTTGTTCAACTTTTGACAAGCATCCACAGCTTATGTCTATATGAAATAAACGCATAATGTTAAGCAGACACAGAAATATGAAGTCAGCCACTGATGAGATAGGCACATGGACATGTGACAAGGTATAGGTTTTTGTCTTACCTTGACAGAGTAAAAAAGCGAGACATAGGTAGCGTCGGCAGCGTCAACAATGTATTCGTATGTGATAAGGTTTAGTTCATGGTGAACCACTAGTGGTAGGTCAATGAAATTTGGTATGCAGTACTAGTTGTATTAGCATTGGCACATCTCATTATCATGGAGATTATTTGGCCCTGCCCCCTCAGTCATGGTACATTGACTTTGAAACTTTACTTAGTTTACATGTATTAGTTTGTGATTAGGTCAGTTCATGGGGAACCAATAGTGGTAGTTCAGTGATATTTGGTATGCAGTTGTATAAGCATTGGCATATCTCATTTCCATGGAGTTTATTTGACCCTGCCCCCTCAGTCATGGTCTATTTATTTTGAAACTTTTGCTTAGTTCTCATGTATTAGATTGTGATTAGGTTAGTTTAAGGGGAACCGTTAGTGGTAGGTCAATGATAATTGGTATGCAGTTGTATACGCATTAGCACATCTCATTTCCATGGAGAATATTTGGTCCTTACCCCTCAGTCTTGGTCTATTGACTTTGAAACTTTTGCTTTGTTTACATGTATTAGTTTGTGATTAGGTCAGTTTAAGATGAACCACTAATGTTAAGTCAATGATATATGGTATGCAAATGTATTGTCATTTGCAAGTTTCATTTCCATGGAGATTATATAACCCCACTCCCTTATTATAGTTCATTGACTTTGAAACTTTTACATAGTTTACAAGTTAATGTTTGTGTTTAGGTTTGTTTAAATGGAATGACTTATGCAAAGTCAATGGTATTTTGTTTGCAGTTGTATAAGCGTTGACCCATCTCATTTCTATGGAGATTGTTTAGCCCTGTACCTTCAGTCATGATTCATTGACTTTGAATATTTGCATAACTTACATATAAAAGTATTGCTATTTTAATTTCAACATTTGCATTATCAAAATAAAAAATGGCGAGCCATATCTCTGTGTTAACAGTTTATTTTTTAGTAATCATTCATTTTAACATTTACCATAGCAGAGATTTAAAACAGAAGAATTGATCAACTCTTAAAGAAATCAATTGTAGCTTTTCAGCTTTTTGGGTTTTTTTACACTAAATTTTAATGGTTCAGAACCTGCTTAAAAGACTTTGATTTTCTGTCAAGTAATTATTAGTTTATAAGGCCTAAAAGGCCACGTAGCATTAGGCCAGCACTCGATGTCCATCATTGTCCGGTGTCCGTCAGAAACTTTCCCAAATATATTTTCTGAAAGGACCAAACAGAATAGAAAATAGGGGTAAAATGAATTAATTTTCTACCTAGCATAAATTATGAAAACCATAAAAGATATATTCATTTATTGATGTTTGCCTTACATCCAAGGGCAAATTACATTTTGTGCATGTTCAATAGAACAAATTAACAGTAAGTTCAATAAGAGGTCGACCAGGATAATGGATGGGAATTTAGAATGCCTCTGGAAAATGTGGGTATACTGGATAGGGAGAGAATCTAGCCTTGCAACAGTCCACTTTGTGTCCACTCAAAGAGTTGTTGCAAGTGTTCTTAACGAGACACTTATCAACATGAGGCATTGAATTTAAAAAAACAAATTCTGACGGGACATGACTGCGAATTTATACATGTCACACAGCAAAACCAATTTTGGAACGGGTTCTACTGCTGGTCGGTAGAAGGCCATGGAATGACTATATTTATATACCCCAGTCGACCCTCCTGGTCGATAGTAGATAGAAAAAATTTACAATGCCTTTATGATCAGAATGTCTTAAAAACTATATTAGATAGGTGGAAACAGTTTATGGAAAAAATGTTATGCAATGTGAAATATACCAAAATGTTAAAATGACCGACACAATTGGATATATCGTTAACATGTTTAATGAGAAATTGTCCTTTAATGACGAATTATGACTTTTAGTGCTTTGTCTTTTATCTCAAAGACACTAATAGATAAACAAAACTGGAAACAGCAAAAAAAAATCAGCAATGCAAGATATATCTACGCAAATGGCAATACACCCAAAACAATTGGATGGCTCCTTAAGGACTAAAATGACGATGTCTTACTAATTTTCGTGTCCATCGTATACTTTTTTTCAAAGATCTTCTCCTTAGCAACTGGGTTAGGTTTAACCAACTTCATCCAAAGTTTAGGCAAACAAAATTTATGGTATTTGGTATGAAAGTTTTGTTTTCTGTTTATTTTGGTCAGCCAACAAACATTGCCCCATAGCTAAAACTATAAATAAAGGGTAAAATTAAGAAATAATTCTTTCATGCCATGTTCCTTGCTAATTTTAACATATGTATGCATTATATTTGTCAATATCTTTATACCGAGCGTTCGCATGGCATGAAAGAATTAATTTCGATTCTAATAGGAAACAAATAGAACTTCTAGTATTGTACTTCCAAGTGGACCTATATTACACGTTCGAAAGGAAGCCATTTTGATTTGATGAAGCTAAAACGATATTGAAAATTTAACCGTTTCAAAATGCACGGATACATGTCAACTTACTTTTAGAATGCTTTGTCAAATATTTAATAAAAAAAACATGATAGATAGGGCAAATCTAATATGACAAGAACGATCAAAATGTCAAGAACTACCTTGATTTGTACTTTCTATTTTTATCAAAACTACATGTATCAGTTGACCCTTTTGATGAATTACTGCTTTCAGATAATGAGTTTTGGATAATTTACATGTTTATCACAATAACCTCGAAACATATTTCAGATAAGCAGAAACTGTAAGCAACAAAAATTATCAACCATTCAAGATTTACAAAAATTTCAATTAACAGAAACATTGAATGTGACATTTTAAGGAGTTGTTACCCTAAATTACGACTTTTAACTATTTATATGTTTTTGTCTGTTATCTTGAAAACTACAATAGATAGGTAGAATCTGTTCAGATCAAAAACAATCATCAATACATTTACAAAGTCTTCAAAAGGTATAATATGATTGAAATCATTGGATGACTCCTTAAGGAGTTATTCCCCAATAAATAACCATTTTTCACAGATTCAGAGTTTTGCCAATTATATCGAAAATTACAGTAGATAGGTAGAAACTGTAAACATCAATACAAGCTAACAAAAGAAAATATTCTGGTCATGAATAGTATGCCAGTCTACTATGTTATAGAGTGGCCATTATAGGAGATGCACATAGATCCAGGCGAGCGACACTATCTTTTGAAAGCCTCTTGTTACAGCTACTAGTATAATAAGTAATATGAAAATACATTTGGTATTTAGAACCGTTGCAAGGTATAAGACCTTAAGGTCAACTTATATTTGTGTATGGAATCATTGCATTTGTAAGGTGTGCTTGTCATCTGTTAGGATACATTTGACCTTGATGGATACTTTGTCAACATAAGTTTTCTATGTGATATATGTTTCTCAGATACTACATTGTTTAAGCGAAAGGTCAATCATGATGTTTTACATACTGAAGAATTGTAAGATGTACTGTTTGTCTCGCAAGGTATATAGGAGGGGTTTTACATTGATACCTGTAGTAAAACCTGGATCTTAAAAAAACTTAATAACATCTTAAATTTCAGCCACTTTTATTTTTTATACGACCGCAAAATTTTTTGGGTTCGTATAATGGTATGATGTCGTCGTCGTCCGCAGACACATTTGGTTTCCGGACAATAACTTAAGTTTTAGTGAATGGATCTCTATGAAATTTTACAAGAAGGTTCAATACCACAAAAGGAAGGTTGGGATTGATTTTGGGGGTTATGGTACTAACCGTTTAGGAATTAGGGCCAAAAACAAGCATTTTTGTAGTTTCCGGACAATAACTTGTGTATAAGTGTATGGATATCTCTGACATTTTACCGCAAGGTTCCATATCACAAAGGGAAGGCTGTGATTGAGTTTGGGGGTAATTTCCCCAAACATGCAAGAATTAAGGGCCAAAAACAAGCATTTTTCTAGTTTCCAGACAATAACGTGTTTAAGTGTATGGATCGCTCTAAAATTGTACTTCAAGGTTCCATACTACAAAGGGAAGGCTGGGATTGAGTTTGGGGGTAATTGCTCCAAGGGGGGTTCAAAAAGTTCTGAGGGATTTTTTTTTCCAATTATATTAAGGGGTTCATTTTTATACGACCGCAAAATTTTTTTGCGGTCGTATATTGGTATGACGTTGGCGTCGTCGTCGTCGTCCGAAGACGCATTGGTTTTCGCACTCTAACTTTAGTTTAAGTGAATGGATCTCTATGAAATTTTACCATAAGGTTCAATATCACAAAAGGAAGGTTGGGATTGATTTTGGGGGTTATGGTACCAACAGTTAAGGAATTAGGGGCCAAAAATAAGCATTTTGTAACTTCCAGACATAACTCGTGTGTTATTGTATGGATCTCTCTGACTTTGTACCACAAGGTTCCATATCACAAAGGGAATGCTGGGATTGATTTTTGGGGTAATTGCCTCAAAATTTTAGGAATTAGGGGCCAAAAAGGCAAAAACAAGCATTTTCTAGTTTCATGACAATAACTTGTGTGTAAGTGTATGGCTCTTTCTGAAATTGTACTACAAGGTTCCATATCACAAAGGAAAGCTGGAATTGAGTTTGGGGTAATTGCCTGAAACGTTTAGGAATTAGGGGCCAAAAGGGCCAAAATAAGCATTTTCTAGTTTCCAGACAATAACTTGTGTTCAAGTGTATGGATCTCTCTGAAATTGTACTGCAAGGTACCATACCTCAAAGGGAAGGCTGGGATTGAGTTTGGGGTGATGAATCATAAGGGGTTCAAAAATTTGGAAGGGGTGTTTTCCTTTTTTCCTTTTTTTCTTTAAAATTTTCCATTTTAAGTTGGTTATTTCTGATTTATAGTTGAAAGCAAATAATAATGATATGGCAGGAGATACACACCAAACAGGGTGTGTAAATTATTATATAATAAGTATTGTGCAATAGCAAGAAATTTTCAATTGCACAGTATTGCGCAATAGCAAGAAATCTTCAATTGCACAGTATTGCGCAATAGCAAGAAATATCCAATAGCACAATATTGCGCAATAGCAAGAAATTGTCAATTGTACAGTATTGTGCAATAGCAAGAATATTCAATTGCACAGTATTGTGCAAAAGAAGATACTTTGTATAAATTGCTTATTTCTTGACCAATTTCAATGGGGTTTTATTCTTGAATTCTTGGGGATCTTTAATATGCTGAATCTAACCGTGTATTAAGTTTTTGGATTTTGGGCCCCGTTTTTAATTGGTCCACATTGAGGTCAAAAGGGTCCAAAATTAAACTTTGTTTGATTTCATCAAAATTGAATTATTGGGGTTCTTTGATATGCCGAATCTAACCATGTATTTAGATTCTTAATTTTTGGTCCCGTTTTCAAATTGGTCTACATTAAGGTCCAAAGGGTCAAAAATTAAACTTAGTTTGATTTTAACAAAATTGAATTCTTAGGGTTCTTTGATATGCTGAATCTAAACATGTATTTAGATTTTGATTATGGGCACAGTTTTCAAGTTGGTCCAAATCGGGGCCCAAAATTAAACTTTGTTTGATTTCAACAAAATTGAATATGTGGGGTTCTTTGATATGCTGAATCTAGCCATGTATTTAAATTTTTGATTTTGGGCCCGTTATCAACTTTGTCCACATTGAGGTCAAAGGGTCCAAAATTAAACTTTGTTTGATTTCATCAAAATTGAATTATTGGGGTTCTTTGAAATGCCGAATCTAACCGTGTATTTAGATTCTTAATTTTGGTCCTGTTTTCAAATTGGTCTACATTAAGGTCCAAAGGGTCCAAAATTAAACTTAGTTTGATTTTAACAAAATTGAATTCTTAGGGTTCTTTCATATGGTGATTCTAAACATGTATTTAGATTTTTGATTATGGGCCCAGTTTTCAAGTTGGTCCAAATCGGGGTCCAAAATTAAACTTTGTTTGATTTCAACAAAATTGAATATATGGGGTTCTTTGATATGCTGAATCTAACAATGTATTTAGATTTTTGATTTTTGGGCTCCGTTATCAACTTTGTCCACATTGAGGTCAAAAGGGTCCAAAATTAAACTTTGTTTGATTTCATCAAAATTGAATTATTGGGGTTCTTTGATATGCCGAATCTAACCGTGTATTTAGATTCTTAATTTTGGTCCCGTTTTCAAATTGGTCTACATTAAGGTCCAAAGGGTCCAAAATTAAACTTAGTTTGATTTTAACAAAATTGAATTCTTAGGGTTCTTTGATATGCTGAATCTAAACATGTATTTAGATTTTGATTATGGGCCCAGTTTTCAAGTTGGTCCAAATCGGGGTCCAAAATTAAACTTTGTTTGATTTCAACAAAATTGAATATATGGGGTTCTTTGATATGCTGAATCTAACAATGTATTTAGAGTTTTGATTTTTGGGCCCCGTTATCAACTTTGTCCACATTGAGGTCAAAAGGGTCCAAAATTAAACTTTGTTTGATTTCATCAAAATTGAATTATTGGGGTTCTTTGATATGCCGAATCTAACCATGTATTTAGATTCTTAATTTTGGTCCCGTTTTCAAATTGGTCTACATTAAGGTCCAAAGGGTCCAAAATTAAACTTAGTTTGATTTTAACAAAATTGAATTCTTAGGGTTCTTTGATATGCTGAATCTGAACATGTATTTAGATTTTTGATTATGGGCCCAGTTTTCAAGTTGGTCCAAATCGGGGTCCAAAATTAAACTTTGTTTGATTTCAACAAAAATTGAATATATGGGGTTCTTTGATATGCTGAATCTAACCATGTATTTAGATTTTTGATTTTTGGGCCCCGTTATCAACTTTGTCCACATTGAGGTCAAAAGGGTCCAAAATTAAACTTTGTTTGATTTCATCAAAAATTGAACTTTTGGGGTTCTTTGATATGCTGAATCTAACCATGTATTTAGATTTTGGATATTGGACCATAATAGGTGAATGTCCAATTTAAAATTTTTAAGTTCTTAGACCACATTTATTCTGTGTCAGAAACCTATGCTGTGTCAAATATTTAATCACAATCCAAATTCAGAGCTGTATCAAGCTTGAATGTTGTGTCCATACTTGCCCCAACTATTCAGGGTTCGACCTCTGCGGTCGTATCAAGCTGCGCCCTGCAGAGCATTTTATTTTTTTTCAAAATTTTTCAAATTTCAAGTTTCAAGAATAAATCTTCAATTGCACACTATTGCGCAATAGATTTTTAAGATCTTTGACCACATTTATTTTGTTTCAGAAACCTATATTATGTCAAAAATTTGATCACAATCCAAATTCAGACAGTATCAAGCTTGTATCCAAATTTGCCCCAACTGTTCAGGGTTCGACATCTGCGGTCGTATCAGGCTGCACTCAGCGAAGCATTTTATTTTTTAATATACCAATTTCATATAGAAGCCTTATATAATTTTCATTATTTTACATTTTAACACAGGAGTTTAGCCTTCTGTATAGGATTAATCATTTTGTATGTGCCATGGTTTTAAGCTCCATGAACCACCTATTATCTGTCTTTCACCATCTTTCCTTAAATTATTATCAAATTCTCTCTGATTGCTAAAAATAGCACATCACACACCAATTCCACCAATCCGAATTGAGAACATGTATCCCTACTCTGACAACACATTGTTGTAAGAATGTTGTTGTGTTCTAAAACTAACAAAACAACATACAAATGAATGAAACTTTTGCTGAATGATAAATCAGGACAATTTTGTGACGAAATTTACTTGTCAAAGAATTTGCATTACAATTTTAGAGTACATATGCTGCAAAGTATGCATACTTATGGTTTTAAGAAAACCAGAGTGCTATCTTAAAAAATATGTGACTTCCAGAACGTCGTATTTCACTATTGTGTTCTAAGACAAATGACGTTAAACATGGGTTGAAAATTGGCATATAGAAAAGGAATAGTACTGTGATGCAATTGACAATTAAGTTTATACATGGTTCTCATCAAATAAAGGTACTGTTACGTATAGTTTTGATAACTATCAATGATAGACAGAAATTGTTAACAGCAAAAATGCAATTATGGCACGACAATCAAATAAGTAGCATGGCACAAAATAAGTCACATGACACGAACTGACTGTTTATTACAATGTTTACCCTTGCTTTTGTTTTTTTTTTTTTTATTATAAGTGTTACGTATATTATATTTTTTATAACCTTTTGATACGTTACCAGTCAATCCATGTTTCTATAGACTCAAAACAAGTGTATTCACTGCGGACGTAAGTCAACATACTATCATAGGTTCAGAACAACTTTCAGTGACAAAAGGGCAATATTATCGTGCATTTGTCATGTAATGGACAGATACTACATAATGTTATACTGATACATTTAAGAACTACTTAAACAATTTCAGATTGGTATTCCCATTTTACATATATCAAATTGACTTTTTCATTATGATTATTGAAAATGAAAAAAAAAATAACAAAACAGTGTTCTGTTCTGTACCAGATTAAAATATTGGTGAAATCTTTCTCATGCATAGCGATTTTTTTTTTAATTATTCCTTGATTTTGATTGTGAAAAATTTCTTGATTGAGCCAATTATGTTTAGAAGCTAGTACTAACACGTGATTTGTACTTTAAGTTTCAAATTGCTTTGCAGAATTTTCATTGAGTGCTTCACCAAGTTTACTGAAAATCGAATCAACGAAAAATCAGTTAAACGTTATTTTAGATTATGCTTGCCGTTTACATAATTCACATTACAATTGTATGTTATATTTTTCAGTTCTCCAAAGAAGAGATCAATTTTACGAAGATGGGCATTATTGTGCTGAATATTCTTGCTGATGCTTTATATGACCTATTAAAACAAGATAAACCAAATCTAGGCCCAAGGAGCGATTTTGATATAACAAACTTATATAGTGAGCACAGGAAACTTAATAAACACATTCCTAGTAATTCATGGGGCGGTACATGGCAAAGAATTATGAATACAGACATAGCTATTGGTGATGATATTGAACGCATAAGACTTACAAGAAATGAACTACAACACTCTAAGACATTTGAACTTGGAGATACACGTTATAATGAGTTATGTGTTATAATCGCCGAACTTTTAAAACGATTTGATCATCATAACAAACCAAAAAAGCCATATACAGATGAGCTAAATGATATTTTGGCTGAAACTGTTACAGATGAGGATATGAAATCAGTTAAAAATGAAATATGTGGTAAATATGCTTAACAAACAGTTTGATGTTATGCTCAAAGTTTTTAAGGCTTTAACCAAACTTAAAAGAGAGGCGAAAGATACCAAAGGGACATTCAAACTCATAAGTAGAAAATAAACTAGAAGGGTAAGCAGATTCTGCTCCACAAGTGGCACCCGTCGTGTTGGTAATGTTAGTACAAACCCGGTAATAAGTCTAATTCGGTAGGTCATATTCGGGGGAAAAGGGGACAGAATTGTAGTTACGACAATTGGAACATATCCTCTGTCATCTGTGAAACGGATATGCCTTAATGGTAAACCAACTCTTGATGGCGTCCATAAATTGATATGATTTCAACTTCTCAGCTAATTAGAACTCTTGGTTTAATAGCTTCTCTGTCAACAGCAACCCTCTAAAGAAATCATTACAGGAAATGCAAGCCCTGAAATATCGTATCAACTGTGAGATATATACCCCGTATGCAGGTGCTGCTGGAATGTTGATACATAAAAATGGAAAGTTCACAATTGGGAAGCTGAAATCATCTCTTTTGTTGTTAAGTTTTTTTTTTCAAACGATCCTCATTATCAATTTCTAGATATAAGTCAAGATATGAGGGAGACTGAACTGTATCTGTTGTATCCTTTATCTCAAGTTCGATGGGATAGATGCGTTCAACATGGTCACCAAATTTTGAATTATTTATTGAGAGAACATCATCTATATAGCGCAAAGTAAAGTTAAAGGATACTGCTAACTTCTTTTCTTTCTTCCTAAGAAGTTCCTGTCTGAAGTCAGCCTCATATAAATAAAGGAACAAGTTGGCAAGTAAAGGAGCACCGTTGGTGCCCATGGGAATACTGATTGTTTGTTGAATACATGTCCTCCAAATGTAACAAATATGTTGTCAATCAAGAAATCAAGCATCTTGATAATGTCAGTTTCAGAGAATTTTTTGTTGGAAACAGAGTGATTTTTAACAAATTACGATTTATCCCTCTCCAAGACAAGATACTTGTGTATCTACGTTGGCCATTCTATTTTATGAAACAAAGCAGGACCAACTCTTTCAATTTGTCTCTTAATTTTGGAATGGGGAATACTTGTGTAAAGTGTAGAAAAGTCAAATGTTTTAATACTATTGCAAGATGAAAGAGTCTTAGAGTGTATGTACTTGTACTCCTAAGAGATCTTTGGACTTTTTTAGTATCCACATCTGATTCACGCCACCTCTTGAATTGGTTGTTTCACAATAACTTTGAACCCGGTTTTGATTGCTGAAAAATTTATGTTAATGATTTAGAAAGAGGTTTCATGGAGTACTTGGAAGACCCAGCAATAAAATGTTTGTAAGGACACTCATATAGTTAAGGTATCCAATAGACATGAAATTCCAAAGGAAAAAGAACCTATGATTATCCAGGATTTCCTCCTTGGTAAGTGTTGTAGGGGTATAAGTTGAGTTTCCGAGAGAATTGTCAGAACCCAATTCATTTATAAAGCAGATATTTTAATGTGCTTTGCATGTAAGAAGTATGAGAGTGCAGATTGTATATGTATTATTCATTAAAACAGCTAGTTGTTTACCTACTTATTAAGAGTTAAGCATTCAATTGCATGATAGTAATTTCTTTTTCTACTGGTCCATTAAAAAGGGGCTATTCTGTAAAACTTTGATCTTTTAAGTAAAATTTCAAACAGTGTATTTGTTATCTGTGCATTTGTGAATCATTTCATTTAATTTCAGAAATTTCTGTTGAGGTCAAAGATGAACAACAATTCAATGTTCCAACTCCTTAGAGATATAAACATTTTTGCAGTTGATTAGAAATACATATATGACCAAAGCAAAAGATTTGCAGAAGACCTTTCCCTTGTGGATAAAAGGCAGTCATCTTAATTAGAGATGTAATGCCTGCGATTAAAATCAGACTAAATCTGCCTATTCATACATGTAGAATTATAAATACATAGCTTAGATGAAAAACCCAACGAAATTGGAAATATTGGAATGGTCTGTTATAGTATTATTTAAAAGATTTAATCGCATGCAGCAAAAACTGTTATGTTCTCTTTGAGTTCTGTATTTTTGTTTTGATTTTTTTACTTTTTATGTTTATATTACCAATACTATAATCATTTTGTTCATGAAAATGAATATTTGTTTATACATGTGCATCTACTAAGGATTAAGTAAAGATGGTGGTAAGTTTTTGCTAAATAAATTCACAGCTTTTACTGAGCGCAACTCAATGCTTTGCATATTGCCTATATATTTGTTTGTTTGTTTGTACATTGTACGACACATCCGGTTTTTATACAAAAAAGGGTCGAACAAAAAATATTTCCTTGAATTAGACAGTTGTAGGAAGTTAACCCTGCATTTCATTACAGAAAAAAAATTCTTGAGTCATAAACATATATCTTGAGTGTTTAAAAGCACAATTTTTATTTTGTGTTTCTATAAATTTGTTGGAAACTTGAGGTTACATGGTTAATAAAGGAGAGGCAAAGGATACCAAAGGGACATTCAAACTCATAAGTCGAAAATAAACTGACAACGCCATGGCTAAAAAAGAAAAAGACAAAACAACAGTACATAAAACACAACATACAAAACCAAAGACTGAGCAACACGAACCCCACCAAAAACTTGGGGTGATCTCAGGTGCTCCGGAAGGGTAAGCTTGTGGGCAGGAAAAATAGGGTTGATAATTTGATTGGTTAAGTTCCAGTGATGGCTATTCTCTTATATGCAATGAAATGTTATGTGAACTTTTGTCTGCAGTACTGGCCAGGATAAAACTGTACTCATGCCAAGTATTTCTTTATTTCGAACAAAGATAAGTTCTGTACAATTTTTTGAAATGTTCGAATTTAACAAAGACAAATAGGGAACAGAATGGTGGTATTACTCCTAAAGATAGACTGACAATCAATTGAACCTCTTAAACAATGTATTTTAAAAGGTCCAGTTGTGTAAATTTCTTCGTCCAGAGATTGTTCCTTGCTATTTCTAGAATGAAAATCAATTAAAAGTTTTAGATTTCTGAGTATCATATCCAAGGGACCAATAAGAAATCACAGTTTTTAAACAATATATGTTTTTATGTTTTAAGGACCAATCTCCATTGTGAGACCATGTCTGGTTATCATTGTATAACAAAGTCTGGTATTTTAGGTGAAAAGAACAGAACTGCTTGTTCGATCTAAGATAATTTGGAATATTAAATATGTAGTATTAGTTTAAACGTTCTTTCAGATCTGATCACCATGTTTACCTTTTTGACCTGGTACAAGCTGTAATAGCAAAACATATCTAAAAAAAGGAAACTTGATGACAATGACTGGACTACAGATCTGCTTCAGACTTTGGTTACGTACATAAAGTGGCGGGTTAGATATGTTTGTTAGCGCTCAACCTTCCTTCCCAACCCCCAATCTGGGACATTAGAGTGAAAACATGATATACAAACAAAGTGTTTAGATTAGTTGGTACAGGATTGATGCATAGATCAGTTTCAAGTACAAATTAATACAAAACAAATAGGTCAATAGACATGAATATTATTATTATGTGTACTCACAATGACTGAAATCTCGTTCAACGTCAAATTTCAACTAATAAATAGACCACGGTCTCTCAAACTAGACTACTTTTTGCATATGTTCAACATGAACATTCGTATGAGGTTAGATTATTTTACTTTTCCGGGAATAGATAGCTTTCTGATAGTGTAGCTATTTGAGTCAACCACTGGGCATAAAGCAAACACTAAATCAATCAGTGTTTAAGTCAGTTCCATTCAGGTTAAAGAGGTAAAGCCAGTGGTCCTTGTATATTTTTTCATTCACATGGTCGAAATCAGATTGATTTTTTAACTGTATTGATTAAAAGTCAGTGGAAATTATTCCATCCATGTCCAAGGCGAGAAGACGATGCTCTTCAAGTACGTAAGAACTGTAAAATTAAGGTAAATTAAGGGTCAAAATTAAAATAGAATTTTAAGTATTTTGCCAAAATATCGTTACATCATACTTTTAAAAAAGTAGGTTTTTTTAAGCTACTGTTTGTGAAAGTTGAAAAATGGAAATAAAAATACTGGTCTGTTATAGTATTATTTTAATAATTTAATCGCATGCAGCAAAAACTGATATGTTAATATTGCCAATACTTTATTAATAATTTTGTACATAAACATGAATATTTATTTATACATATGTATCCAGGTGTAATATTGAAATCAATGTTCCACTGAAAAGACAATTTGTACAGTGAGAAACATGATGCAAAAGAACACAAATCTTTAAGAAATTTTTCTATATGTGTTTATTTGGAAATATATATGTTTTTCATGATTGTGTCCCTTTAAGGAATCAAGTGTAGATGATGGTTAGTTTTTGTCAAATAAATTCACAGCTTTTCTATACTCAGTGCACACAAATAATAAAAAGTAAGTGTCACAAGCTTTTGTTCAAGCTACAGTTTGTGCAAATTTGTCAGATTTTGAATAGGCTATACTAAAACAAACTTTGTGTCATAGAAATAAAACTGAACGATAGACTTTCGAGATAAAATATGAAATGATAGCTATTGTAATGTGCTTTCAGAAAATAGAAAAGAAAACATGTGTTAACTGGACTTTTTTTAGCTCACCTGGCCCGAAGGGCCAAGTGAGCTTTTCTCATCACTTGGCGTCCGTCGTCCGTCGTCGTTAACTTTTACAAAAATCTTCTCCTCTGAAACTACTGGGCCAAATTTAACCAAACTTGGCCACAATCATCATTAGGGTATCTAGTTTAAAAATTGTGTCCGGTGACCTGCCAAACCAACCAAGATGGCCGCCATGGCTAAAAATAGAACATAGGGGTAAAATGTATATTTTGGCTTATAACTCTGAAACCAAAGCATATAGAGCAAATCTGACATGGGGTAAAATTGTTGATCAAGTCAAGATCTATCTGCCCTGAAATTTTCAGATGAATCGGACAATGGGTTGTTGGGTTGCTGCCCCTGAATTAGTAATTTTAAGGATTTTTTCCGTTTTCGGTTATTATCTTGAAAATTATTATAAATAGAGATAAACTGTAAACAGCAATAATGTTCAGCAAAGTAAGATCTACAAATAAGTCAACATGATCAAAATGGTCAGTTGACCCCTTAAGGAGTTATTGCCCTTTAAAGTTATTTTTACCAATTTTTGTAAATTTTGTAATCTTTACAAAAATCTTCTCCTCTGAAACTACTGGACCAAATTCAACCAAACTAAGCCACAATCATTATTAGGGTATTGAGTTTAAAAATGTGTGCGGTGACCCAGCCAACCAACCAAGATGGCTGCCATGGCTAAAAATAGAACATAGGGGTTAAATGTAGATTTTGGCTTGTAACTCTGAAACCAAAGCATTTAAAGCAAATCTTACAGGGATTAACTTGTTTATCAAGTAAATATCTATCTGCCCTCAAATTTTCAGATGAATTGGACAACTGGTTGTTGGGTTGCTGCCCCTGAATTGGTAATTTTTAAGGAAATTTTGCCGTTTTTGGTTATCTTGAAAATTATTACAGATAGAGATAAACTGTAAACAGCAATAATGTTCAGCAAAGTAAGATCTTCAAATAAGTCAAACATGATCAAAATGGTCAGTTGACCCTTAAGGAGTTATTGCCCTTTAAAGTAATTTTTACCAATTTTTGTAAATTTTGTAATCTTTACAAAATCTTCTCCTCTGAAACTACTGGACCAAATTCAACCAAACTTAGCCACAATCATTATTAGGGTATTTAGTTTAAAAATATGTGCGGTGACCCAGCCAACCAACCAAGATGGCTGCCATGGCTAAAAATAGAACATAGGGTAAAATGTAGATTTTGGCTTGTAACTCTGAAACCAAAGCATTTAAAGCAAATCTTACAGGGATTAACTTGTTTATCAAGTAAATATCTATGTGCCTCCAATTTTCAGATGAATTGGACAACTGGTTGTTGGGTTGCTGCCCTGAATTGGTAATTTTAAGGAAATTTTGCCGTTTTGGTTATTATCTTGAAAATTATTACAGATAGAGATAAACTGTAAACAGCAATAATGTTCAGCAAAGTAAGATCTTCAAATAAGTCAACATGACCAAAATGGTCAGTTGACCCTTAAGGAGTTATTGCCCTTTATAGTCAATTTTAACAATTTTCATTAATTTGGTAAATTTTGGTAAGTTTTTACAAAATGTTTTCCTTTTGTAATCTTCTTTTCTGAAACTGCAGTAGAAAATCAATATAGAAAACAATCTACTAATGAACTGGCAATAAAAATAATTGATAATTCTATAACATGAAAAAAAACACATTTAATACCTGATGATGGTGTTTCTTTCTTTACATTGAAAATGATGTCACAACTATAATCCCGAACAATAGGTCGAATGTCAGATATGTTTCAGTACTTTGGCTTCATTTTCTACAGATTCCGAAGTGCAAATGATGCTTGAATTCCTACACTAATTTATACAGACTTCATCCCCTTTCACAGGTAATGCCTGCCTCATATTATATTTAAAACTTTAATAGAATATCAGAAATTTTGAGAGAAAATTAATCAACCATGCAAGATCTAAAACTTAATTAATATTGTTCAAATTATCAATTAACTATTAAAAAAAAATCTCATTAAAAAATATAGTTCTTCATTTTATATTTTATCAGAAGTTTAGGAAAAATTGAATTTAATTGTGTCCTTTGTTCTCATTTCCTGGGATAAATCCAATACAAATTAAAGTATTGGTATTGAATTAATATTTAAGAAATATTTCAAACCTTACCATTTTCTTCACAAGAATGAAGACCATATTTTCAGTGTCATGAGTATCAGTCATCATATTTGTTGTACTTTGTTGTTTAAAAGTTGAATACAAAAAAAGATCAACAAAGCAATTCAAAAACCACTTGAATTTTGCAACAAAAATGAGAGTTTTAACGACCTCAGCTGGCTATACAACCCTTGCACAATCAACTGAATTTTGCAGAAATCATTAATAGGAAAGATTGCCCTTAAATGATAATTTTTATTACCTTTTGTTTTTTTTTTGGGATTGCGCAACAACAAAACTTCACAACAAACTTTCTCATCAATTCGCATTTCTCGTTAGATAAATTTTACAAAAAATCTCCCCTGAAACTACTGTCAAATTAAACCAAACTTGGTTTAAATCACCACTAGGATATCCAGGGACCACTGTGTATGATGACCCTGCCTGCCAACATGGCACACATGGCTGAAACAAAACATAGGTTTCAAACGCACTTTTTAGTCTTATATCTCTGAAACTACATGACAGTACAACAGTTGCATTTATCATGCATCAATTGTAAATAAAAATATCAGGTGAGCGACACAGGGTTCTTGGAGCCTCTAGTTTTCTTTTCTACTAGACCTTGGGTAAATTTAATCAACGTTTACAACACATTCCTTCATAAAAGCAAGAATATCCGAATTATCTCCCTTTATACATGTTATATGGCTAAGTTGGAAACTTTCTTAAAACAGTATCAGATAAAATACATATTTTTTTTTCATTAAGATGAAAAGACTTACAAATGAACTACATTTACATTGCACTCTAATTTGCACATTTCATTAAAAATCTATACCGATTGTTTTCGGCTATTTTACAATCCAAGATGGCGGAATACAGATCTACCTTAAAGCGAGTGAATTGAAATTGACCATCGTAGATTTAGACGACCACTTTAAAAACATTGAATGCTTGATAAGAGCAGAAATGTTGCTTTAAAGAACAGGCCGCATTGGTTTTCTCTCAATACAAAGTATAAATTAAATTACAATTTGGAGTTTCACATGTTTTTGTAAACTTTTGCAATGAAAATGCATAATGCTTTAATCTGTGTATGAAGGACAATACATAAGTCAATCTATGATAAATGCAAAAAAAACAAAACAAAAATTGAGACTTTCTTGTTTATTTTTGGAAATATTAAAATTTGTCCGAACCAATTAAACATTTTCAGTGTTTATGTATATTTAGATTTTGTGATTTTGTGACATACTCAGAACTGCTACAATCAAGTTGTTGTTCGATTCGCCAGTTGGCCACATCAGGATGTGATACTGTTAAATTTAGTAAAGGACTTCTTTTAAACTGCCAAGGTGATGAATAGATTAAGGAGAAATTGTCCATATCTCTTTATCGGACTGATTAGTTTTTGTTTGTTAAACATCCAATGGCAAATCAGTATGAGAACAATTTAACGATAAATTCAATAGATATGTTATTAAAAAGAGGTATGCGATACCAATTTATTCAAAACTATAAAATCATGAAAAAAAGAAAACACTACACAGAAAACAAATTCAAATGATATGAATATAACCCTGGCCGACATGCTGAATGATAAACATGCAGCTCACAAGGGAACTACACGCATAAAAACAAATCCCCGTACCTGGATGCATATTTTGGCTACTAGACGACCAGTCTTTGTCCTTACACCTGACAAGATAGCAACTACGAATGATTGCATATAAGGCAGCAACCATTTGATTTTCTGGGGGGGGGCTATGGATTTTTTTTCCGGACAAACTTTTTTTTTCGCCTTTGGCGAAAAACAATCTATTTTTTTGGCGACAAGTCGAAAACAATTTTTTTCTTTCAATTTTAGCATTACATATAGTGGCAGCTGAGGGTGAAACAAACAAATTTTTTTCTCAGGGTCAAAAACAAATTATTTTTTTCTCCAAAAACTGGAAACAAACTTTATTTTCCAAAAAAATCCATAGCCCCCCCCCAGAAAATCAAATGGTTGCTGCCTAAGGCATGACGGGAAGGATTCAAAAATTTCTTATTTAGCATATCAATTATGATTATGCAAATTGTCGGTCGACTTTCATTTTGAATACCATGATTTAAAGTTTATGGAAAAGTGTTTGGTGATACTGGCTATTACTCAGATTGGCTTATGTCTTCCGTACTTGTGCGCCTACATAACAAATTTAGACAGGAATGGCATTACAGCTTAACTTTTGTAAATTCACCAAAATGTTTAAATCATAGCTTCTTTAATGGAAATTTTTGGTTTAAAAACGGTTTTAATAGAAACAGGTTGGTGGAATGATGAAGTATATGTTTCAAATGAAATATTTATTACTTTGGAGTTGAAAATCATATTCTAGAATGATAAACATTTGCAATAAATTAGAAAAACCTAACGGATGAAAATGTGTGGCAAAGACCAAATATTTTGAAATACAAAGAAATTATGAGTTGAACAGGAAAGTTTGAATACAACAATATGTAGATTTATACAATTATTAAAAAATCATTTGTTTCAAGACAATAAGAACACTTCCCTTTCTTGTATATATTGTACATATATTTGAGTTATGGTGTATATTGATAATTCTTATGTATATTGTAAATATATGTGAGTTTTGGTGTTTATTGATAATTATTGTATATATACATTGTACATATATGTGTGTTTTGGTGTTAACTGGTAATTTTTTATATATTATACATATATGTTTGTAATTCTTGTATGTTTTTGTGTCTGGTGTTATTATGAATACCTATGCCAATCTCCTTACCATCCTAACTTATAATTTATTAGAATAAAAACTACTAGAAAATACCCGTGAAATATACTTTGGTTCATAATTTGAAGATATATAGTTTTGGTGTAAGGCGATATTAAGATCTTAAATCTTTTTGAAGTGTGTCACAGACGAAATACCACTACTCAATATGACACCCAAAAGAATAGTCTTCGCGACAGAAACTATTGGCGTTTGTAATCTAATCATAGGATATGTCATTGTTATACCCTGGATGCATTGCACTGATCAAAATAATATGTGTTTATAAATACCTTTAATTGGGGACATATAGAGTGAAAACTGACTGGGATTTTTTACAAAAAATATCCTGACCCTGATTTGGTAAAAAAAATAATCTTTCTAGCAGTTTTGCCAATCCCCCAAAAAATTTGGGAAATAAATTTTGTGTACTGAACACATAGGGAAAACATTGAATGATAACAAATCCAGGTGCACATGACAGTCAATCCGCATCTGATTTCAGGTGTTTTCGTGCTCAGAACCGACCCCATATATGAGTGGGCTGATAATTGTATGCATTAATATATGAATGGGGGTCACATTCCAGCCGCACTTCTGTACCCATTTTTAACCGAAGTCCCCCCACCCTTTAGGTTATGACAGCACGTAAATTTTTGCTAATTTACCCAAAAATATTTCGCAACATGCTCCGTTCCGCAGAACACTATTTTTTGCAACCCCCTCCCCCGTAAACATTAAATCCTGGATCCGCACCTGATTACTGGTGTTTCCGCTCTCAGAACTACCCCCATATATGAGGGCTGAACATTTTATGCATTAATATATGAATGGGGATGGGTCACATTCCAGCCGCACTTCGGTAGCAATTTTTACCCGAAAACTGAAGTAATCCCCCCACCCTTTTCATGTTGAATTGATGCGGTTCCCCGGAAGGAAAAGCTCTTGACGTTTAATCTGTTGTTAAATTGCTCAGAGCGTCAAGGGAATGTGTATCACAAAGTGTTTCAGTGTAAGGTCAATATTTACCGTATCTGCTACGAAATAAAATTTAATTTTGCTGGGCGGATGTGCAATGACGGAAATGATGACGGCACGTAAATTTCAGAGCCGAACGTTGTGAAGGACGGTCGATCCGAACAGGCTTTTTTCCAATTTTAAACCCCAAATGCCCCCCAAAAGATCTTGAAATGAACACATAATAAACTACGCTGGTCATTATACCCCTTTGTGGTATAAAACAATATTCGTGGATTTTATGTGAAAGAAGAAACCGCGACACCCAATTTCAACTCTATTTAGTAATATAGATGTTCAATATAAAACCAGTTTAGTTAATTGTTTCTTTGCTAATTGAAAACGAAAACAACACAGATATATATTATTTGACTAGTACATAAAGTAATGAAAGAAACAGTAAGTTTTATTCTGATGTTTTATTGTCCATAATTTTATCAACATATAAAACCAACAAAATATCACATATTATCAATCTTTTAAACATATAGACATAATTTACTATAAGAAGATGTTGTATAAGTGCCAATGAGACAACTCTCCATCCAAGTCACAATTTATAAAAGTAAACCTTTATAGGCCAAAGTACGGCCTTTAACATGGAGCCTTGGCTCACACCGAACAGCAAGCTATAAAGGGCCCCAAAAAATGACTAGTGTAAAACCATTCAAACAGGAAAACCAACGGGCTTATCTATATAAAAAACGAGAAACACTTATGAACCACATCAACAAACGACAACCACTGAACATCAGGTTCCTGACTTAGGGCAGGTGCAAACAAATGCAGCGGGTTTAAATGTTTTAATAGGAGCCAACCTTCACCCTACCTAAAACTATAGTGTAACATCACAACATAGAAAGACACACTATAAAATATCAATTGAAATGGCTTAACTCATTCAAAAGACATATTAACAAAAACAAGAGAACATACACTGAACGAATAAATTCGATCTATGACACAATGTAAATACAAAATTAATAAAACAAGGGGGTTAGATGTTTAACAATATCAGAAAGACAACCATAACCTTGAATAAAATGCCGCCAAATAAAATAACGTACACAGGCAAATAAAAATAATTTTTTTGTAAGGTATACATGGAGTATGGAAATAATTTTTACAAAATAAATAATTTTGTTGTTTCTAGTACGAGATCAAAAGTGAAAATTTATCGTCATACTAACTACTTATCAAAGGTGGTATATATTAAAATAGTGAGACTAGATATAACACTAAATACGTAAACATTAAATAACAAAAATACATTACAAATTGTATCAACAGGTCAAATTAACACGAAAGTACTCGCAGTTACTGAAAGCTAGTTAAAAGCCAAAACAATAATAAAAAATCATGCATCAGAGACTAAAATCAACTGAAACACATCCCAGGGATTTAGTGTTTTAACGTCATGGGCAGTCAAAGAAGACATGACTTGTACAATGTCAAAATAAAAGTATCGACAAGTAGTAGGATAGTTAGGAGTTAACCTGTTAATAAATATGTATAATGTAATATATACAAGTCTAAATTGAAAAACAACATTCAAATCTATGATTGCGTTGGATAAAAACCGCAATTTTTATACGTGTGCATGCAAAACAAATTTCTTGGTAGAGGGGTCTAAATACAGCACAAACAACATTTTCCAATAGACCAAAAAAGTGAAAAAGTATATTTTAGCAAAACGCATTTGACTGGCAGGTCGAACAACAGATGTTCTTAAACTCTGCTGACTGCCATTGCTGACTGCCATTGGCGATTGCCAAATAAATTGATCACCAAATGTAACATGGATCTGAATTATAAATTTAATACCAAACAGAAAACAATAAACTTGCGGAAAAGATGGTATATCGCAAACACGAGGTGCAAAACTTTGTACACCATATCCGGATTTCGACAATTAATGTCTCTTCAGTGATGTTAGGAATCGAAACGGTATTTGGAAGACCATATAATTTACCTCAATTTAGGATAGACTTTTGAATTTTGAAGAGTCGAAATAGGATGAACGGATCATATAAACCCGAAGGCAAATATAATACAAGCCCAAACGAAAAAATATAAACAAGTCTAAATTGAAAACAACGTTCAAACCTATGATTGCGTTGGATAAAAACCGCAATTTTTATACGTGTGCATACAAAACAAAGGAGTAGGGACATTAAGGCCCGGTTTTGGCCCAAGAAAATAAAATGTTTGACAACTATTCCAAATTGGCACATAATGTTTGGAAATGCATAGAGTCAAGAAATATGAATGAAAAACCTAAGATTTTTTATCTGATGACGTCACAATTACGTCATAATATGTACCGTTTTCATGAAAACAATGAAAAATACAGAATTTATGCAGTTTTCCATCATTATTTTCATTGTGGAAACATCGTGCGCAGCCAAGAAACAACAAAATAATTTGAGAGAAGCTTTATTATAACTATTGACATAATATCACCAAATATAAAGTTGTTTCTTGGGTGCGCATATACTTTGCCGATCTAAAATATACTTAAAATTTGACGTAAAACAAGGAAATTAAAGAAATCGTACAAAATATACAAATTTCTTCATGGCTTGTTGCCATGGTAACTCGTTAAATGTAAAATTTGTTTCTATTTTCTGAATACCTTTAACCTTTGTCTACTTCGGACAAATTTAAGAATATTTGTGATAACTTTTAAATTTGCAGTAATAGTTCGGCCAAATAAGAGCCTTATTGCCCCTACTCCTTTCTTGGTAGAGTGGTCTGAATACAGCACAAACAACATTTTCAGATAGAGTAATCTCTATATAGAAAATGAACGTGGATGTGTATTTATACATCCCAAAAAACCGTTTGAAAAGAATACAAATTAGTTATGTTTTAATCTGGTGATGACAAAATCGATATTTGTGCCAATGTAAACTATATTCAAAGATCTAATTACAACATTGGTAAGATAACCTTTACTAATAAGTTTGTTTAAAGGTTCGATGAGTTTAAACATGTAACATAGTGATTTCCGCGCATATAGTACAATATTACCGTAAAATTTAGGATGTGAAATACTGTTTTTAATATTTTTTCTACAGGTACAGCCAAACTTACTAATCAAATCTTTGTATCTATGAAAGAATTTAGTAAAAGTTCAAAGTTAAGCAATTTATGATAACGAAATCCCTGACTTAATAATTTACCAGTGATGCATTGATTACGTTCGTTAAAATCTATGACCGCACTACACTCACGGGCATAGCAAGTTGGGATATATAAATACATATGTATGATGGAGCCAAAGGAACATCGACGTCTAAAAAGGGAAAATAAACAATAGAGAATGAAAAATCGTCTCTTTTTTTTCGTAAATTTTAGTATGGAGTTTCCATTTAAAAATTGAAATGTCTAAATCTAGAAAAGGACACCTACTGTTGTTTATGTTAGATTTATTTAAAGTAAGTTCCTTTGGTAAATTTCGGTAGTATATTTAGAGAACTCTGGATTATTTAACAAAAAAATATCATCAAGATAACGGTAGGTATTAATGAATGTATCAACCAAATGTAACAATGACGTGTCTTTACTGAGTTTGGTTATAAACTGAGATTCATAGCAATACAGGAATAAATCTGCTATTAAAGGGGCGCAGTTAGTGCCCATAGGAATACCTACTACCTGTCGATACATTTTATCGCCGAAACGTACATATATGTTGTCCAGGAGAAAATTTAAAGCTTCAATCATATCTTCATATTTCCAGTAAGTGTATCTAGCACACTTTCCTTTTTCGTTACAAAAAAAAGGCTTTAAACGAGTTACAGCAAATAAATTTGCAATGAGATTTTTCAAAAGACCATTTAATTAAATATGAAAACTTTTTCTTGATGAGATTTTGTGAAAGTGTAGTGTAGAGAGTAGAAAAATCATAACTGTCAACAGAATTAAAAGGACCATCAAAAGCACGTATTTTATCTAAAACCTCTAACGAATTTTTAACACTTCAAAAATAATTAATACCATTATTTTCATAAGCTTTATTACAAAAGTTAATAACAAGTTCTTTGATAGTAGTAAGGGAGGTAGTTAGAAGTACTGACAGAGTAGTAGAACACTTACTAGATGGGAGATGAAACGGAATTTAAATGGTTGTTTGTGTAATTTCGGCAACCAGTACCTAGTCGGGACTTTCAAATGTTCGGAAGAGGCTTTAAGCTGGGTAGTGGCAGTGATATGCTTGTTTACAATTTGAGTCTATGGAGCGTATGGACCTGAATGTAGACGAATTGATAATTTCGTTTTCAGAACTTCCGTATAGTATATGCGTCACACCACCACTACATTATTGGCTGCTTTGTCTGCCGGTACGAACACAAACCGCTTTGCGGGTTCTTGGAGTTTTATTTTTATTCTAGAAATGGATATATCATGGACCAGAATATGTTCGCCTTATTGTTCTTTTTTTTTCCATCGACATATATCACATGACTTGATTCAGTAGTGCAACAGTAGTGACTGTCAATAACAAAATCTACATTTAAGATTGGAATATTATTTCTACAGATTCTAATATTTAAATAAATAATATATTACCATTAGATATTAGCATTTCAAAAATTATGTACAACAGATGCAGGTCGAGAAATATTTAGCAAGGCATGATAATAAACTATACACCTAATTTGATTCGCTAATATAAAAATTAGAAGATGTGGTATAAATGCCAATGAGACAACTCTCCACCAGAGACCAAATAACAAGTTTACAACTATAGGTGACCGTACGGCCTTCAACAATGAGCAAAACCCATAACTCATAGTCATCTATTAAAAGTAAAATAACAAAAATACCAAACTCCAAGGAAAATTCAAAAACGGAAAATCCCTTATCAAATGGCAAAATCAAAAGCTCATACACGCCAAAGGAATGGAAAAGAACTGTCACATTCCTGACTTGCTACAGGCATTTTCTTTTGTAGAAAATGGAGGATTTAACCTGGTTTCATAGCTAGCTACACCTCTCACTTGTATGACAGTCGCCTAAATTCCATTATATTTGTAAGACTCAGATCGACGTCCGGTCTCTAATCGACGTCCGTTCCTCAAATCGACATCCAAATCTGACGTCACAATAAAATAACATTCCAAAACGACGGCCAATTTTATGTTTCTCTAATAGACGTCTTTTTTGTTGTTCACAAATTGACGTTCATTTTTGGCTCCTCTAATCGACGTCCGTTTTATGGACTTGTCGCAGTGAAATCACATCTTTATTAATGAGTGGGTTGAACCTAAAACTCTAATTTGTTGAAAAATATAAGACCAAATCATAATACTTTTCAACAATTGGCCATACGTTTTTATTCTTTCTATTGTTTGAGTCTGTATCCTGCCCTCTAGATGTCTTTCGATTATCTTTGTCTTTGGTTTGTTGTCTCATTGTCGTACAGTGTATACCCATATTTATTTATTTAGGGAGCAACCATTTAACTTCAAGGGGAGGAGGGGTATGGTTGTTTTTTCCGAGTCAGAAATTTTTTTATTTAGTTTTTCGACGCTATCAATCAAATTGTTTTTTTCTTCAAAATTTAACACTATGAAGTATAGGGAAAATCTGGATTCAGAATGTGATTTTTTCCATCAAATTGGGGATCAGAATGTGATTTTTTTTTAGGAAAAAACCGGTGATTGTCTTATTGTCATATTCTGATGTTTATCCTTTTTTTATAACAATATAACAAATGTAATATTTGGACGTCGATTTGAGGAACGGACGTCGATTAGAGACCGGACGTCGATCTGAGTCTAACATATTGACAAGAATTGTTGAACAAATCAAACAAACTTAATAGGTAAAAATGTCACAAATTGGGGTACAGCAATGTGTTATAATCTTAATCACTATAAAAACAAACAACTACAAAGAAAAACAAAATGGCATATAGACAAAGCACATAAGAAAAATGAAAGACAATAATAAAACAAATGACCACAGCACAATAACACAATGGCGTGATGTATAAATACCGAGCCACTCCAAAAGGATATTATCAAAAAACTAAACAGTAAGAATTAATAATAAACAAAGACAAATAAAAGAATACTATAACACCTTATTAAGATTATATATAACAATAAAAACATATTAAAAGATCTAATTACACAGTTAATTGGTAACCTTTTAGAATGAGTTTATTTAACGGATCGATTAGTTTACCCGGATCGTTTCTAAATTTCCAAGCAAAATCTCTGTAAAAATTAGGATTAATAGGTACAGTCAAACTTACAAATTAAATCTTTACACCCATGGAAGAACTTAGTAAATGTTATACATACGTGGGTCTGATTTCTAGTGTTAGTAGAAAAAGTCTAAAAATGCAAATGTTTACTCTTAATGGACAGGTACGTACATACAAGTCATTGTCGACGATATCGATCACAAGCATTTGTTGTGGGATGTCTAGACTTACTTTCTTAGGTCAATCCATAAATTATTTCAAGTCATATTCAATACGTTTAACTCAAATATAATCTATCAAAGTTTTTTATATATATTTTGTCAAGACAATTCATAAAACATTCGGTTGTACGAGTTCACATAAGTACACATTTGCAGTAATATGATTTGACAATGGTACCAGTCAACGTGCTCATACATCGGGAAATAAAAACTTACCAATTTTCAAGTCTTTGGTTTCACCAGACCGCGGATCGAAACTATAATCACCCGCTTTCAAGTCGAGCAGCCTAACACGAGCCAATATTGGTTCAATGATTTCTTTGTCAACAGCAGCTCTCTTTCCAGGAAACAAAAACTCTTGAATATCGTTTCAACTAGGAGATATACACTCCTTATGTAGGCGCTAGTGGAAAATTCTTACACAAAAGTTGAAAGTTCACTTAAGAAAAATTGAAATAATTTCTTTTTTTTAAATTTAGTTCTCAGCTGACCTTTATTGACAATTTCTAGATTTTCGTCAAAGAAAGAAACAGATCGCTGCATGTGGAATTCTTTAGTTCAAATTTACGTGTACGTCTCTCGGTTTTCAAAGGTTTGACTTTGAGCGTATTGGATCAATATAAATCCAGAAAAGCGCTTTGGACGCATACATTTCATAAAAGTGTTATTGGATAAATGTGATATACATATGTAGTGTCTATTGGTCGCTTACAAAGCCAAGAAAACGAAGAAAAACCTAGCTTATAGTTTTGCCGCCATTTGTTTAATAACATTTAAAATGTTATTAAACACACATTTTTTATGCTTATACCTCGAATTTGACATAAGTGGTCAGCATCTCATTACCAGAATCTATGACAAGCGAGACGATTTTAATTTTGAAATTATAAATGTTCCCCACCTTAGCAGCAATATTCCAACTTCACCTGCATATGGGATATACATTTCCCAACTCATTCGGTATTCGATAGCTTGCAGCTGCTAGTCAGACCTTATAAAACCTCACCAGTGTCTGAGCAGAAAGTTGATGAGCCAATGTTATGTCAAAGAACATCTCGTCCTGTTTTTAAAAAAGTTCATTGGAAGATACCAATACCTTCTTGATAAATATTCCGCATTGTAGTAAAGTCATTATCTTTAATCTGTTAAAGTAATTATCTATGACAGATCACAGACACATTAATTCTAAGTTCTCAGATCAATGTTTACATTATCCATGTTATCAGTGTTACATATTTTCTATATACATCTGGTTAAAGTTAAATAGTTAATAGAAAGCTTTCTCACGGTTTTGATTCATTCTGCATTCTAACTGTACTACTATCAACATGTTATATTTCAATAGATTATCAGTACTTTAAATGTGTTTCATTTATATGTGTAAATCCAAAGTTACTACACAAATTGGCGACGAGGATAAACTATTTTTCAAAAGTCTTAAGCAATAATAATGGGAGACGACGCACCAGTAATAGTTATTCCGACAAACTATGGTCGTATTGAGGAATTCAATGACAAAGGCGATTGGATAGAGTATACAGAAAGACTAGATCACTATTTTGAGGCCAACGAAATAAATAATGCGACAAGAAAAGAGCAATATTGTTGAGTGCCTCTGGTCAAAGGACATATAATCTAATCAGGAATTTATGTGCACCTACTAAACCGAAAGATAACACGTTTAAGGACATAGTGGATTTAGTTAAAACTCATCAGCATCCAAAACCGTCTTCAATTGTAGAAAGATGCAGATTCAACAGCAGAGCCAGACATCCAGACGAGTCAGTGAGTCAGTTCGTGGGTGAACTCAGGAGTTTATCAGAACATTGTGACTATATAGACACACTTGATCACATGTTAAGAGACAGGCTCGTGTGTGGAATTAAAGATGATAGAATTCAGCGACGTTTATTAGCAGAGACCGACCTAACATTTAAGAAGGCGATGAATATTTCAACAGCGATGGAAATGGCTGCTAAAAATGCACAGGATATCCAAACCAGTGGAATACTTCAAAATTCCGTGAATAAAGTAATTAAAGGGAAGCCAAGGAGCAACTATTATCAAAACAGTCAACATGAACGAACAATTTGATTGTTACAGATGTGGAGGTAACCACAGAGCCGCAGAATGTAGATTTAGAGATGCCAAATGTCACATATGCCAAAAGAAAGGTCATATTGCAAAAAAAATGCAGGAATAGGGATGACCGTAATCCACAATTTCACAGAAGTAATGCTAATTCTGGATCAAAATTTTACAAAAAGCAAGCACACTTCGTTGAGCAGGATGCCAGTGAAAATTCTGAAAGCGAAAGTGAAAATGAAGTATATTCAGTTTTTAATTTGGGATATAACTGTGATGCATATGAAGTGAATATACAAGTGAATAATAAAAGCATTATCATGGAAATAGATACAGGAGCATCCGTTTCAATAATGAGTGAGGAGACATACAAAGGATTTGAATCGAAATTCAAGTTAGAGCCGACTACAGTGAAACTTCGAACGTATCTTGGGGATTCCATTCCTGTTTTAGGACGTGCAACCGTAAACGTAACATATGGGAAGGAAAATGTTAAACTACCGTTGTTTGTGGTGAAACGGAAAGGTCCGAATTTATTAGGTCGAGATTGGATAAGCAAGATTCAACTCAACTGGAAGAAAATATTTGCCGTACATGCATCGGAAGATCAACCAGGTTTGGAGGAGACATTATCTACTTACGACGACGTATTCAAGGATGAATTGGGGGCTATAAAGGGAGGTAAACAAAGATGTATGTCGATGAAAATGCGACACCAAAGTAGTTCAAGGCCCGCCCATTACCGTATGCGTTGAAAGAAAAGGTATAACTAGAGTTAGGATTCCTAAAGGTTTGGAAAAGAGGGGACAAATAAGTAAAGTCGAATTTTCGGAATGGGCCGCACCTATAATTCCTATTGTGAAAGAAAATGGGTCTATAAGAATATGCGGAGACTACAAAATAACAGTGAATAGGGTGTCAAAGTTGGATAACTATCCAATACCAAAAACCGAGGATTTATACGCCACGTTGGCAGGAGGGGAAGAATATACAAAGCTGGATTTAGCCCAAGCTTATCAACAGATTGAATTAAAGGAGAATTCTAAACAATATACCACGATAAACACGCACATGGGTTTGTTTTGATATCACCGTCTACCATTTGGAGTTTATTCTAGTGCTGGAATTTTTCAACGAACATTAGAGAACATTATACAGGGGATTCCTAATGTACTTGTCCGCGTGGATGGTATTTTGATCACCGGTAAGGACAGGAATGAACATTTGGAAACATTACATGAAGTGCTCAGCCGTTTCCAGAAGGTAGGTGTAAGATTGAATAAACAAACGTGTACATTTTTAGCGCCGGAAGTTATTTATCTTGGATTTAAAATCAACAAACAATGTATTTTTCCAGTGGAAAGTAAAGTCAAGGAAATAACCGAAGCCCCTCGTCCAACCAACGTAACGGAACTGAAGGCCTACTTAGGTATGTTGAATTATTACAACCGGTTTCTACCAAATTTGTCAACTTTGCTTCAACCATTACACAAGTAACTCCAAAAGAATTTCACTTGGGAGTGGAAAGAGGAACAAGTGAAAACGTTTGTAGAATCAAAAACATTGTTAACTTCATCCAAAGTGTTAATTCACTTTGATCCAAAGAAAGAGCTCATACTAGCTTGTGATGCTTCAACTTATGGTGTAGGTGCAGTGCTTAGCCACAAGAAAAACATGGAGATCAACCGATAGCGTTTACATCGAGAACTTTGACCTCTGCCGAAAAAAAATATTCCGTGCTGGAGAAAGAAAGCTTGGCAATAATTTTTGGAATTAAGAAACTCCATCAGTATTTGTATGGAAACCCAGTGACAATATTAACAGACCATAAACCGATCATAGGGTTATTTCGTGAGGATAAAGTCGTACCCACAATGGCACGCATCCAAAGATGGGCGTTAACTCTTAGTGCGTATGAGTATACCATGGTTTACCGAGAAGGGAGTAAGAACGGGAACGCCGATGGACTAAGCAGACTACCGTTAAAAACCAAGGAGTCAAAAACACCCGTTCCAGGAGACACAATACTATTGATTGAACATTTGGATAACACACCAGTGAACGCGAAATTAATCAAGAAATGGACGCATAAGGACATCGTATCATCAGTCGTACTAAGGTGCATATTGAATGGATGGCCTAGTAAAAGTCAGAATGAGGAGATACAGCCGTATTTTACCCGTAAAAACGAGTTGAGCGCTCAGGATGGCTGCATATTATAGGGAGGAAGAGTGGTCATTCCTAAACAAGGACGTGATTCCATGTTAACAGAGCTTCATCAGGGACATCCGGGTATAACAAGCATGAAACAGTTAGCAAGGAGTTATATCTGGTGGCCAGGACTTGACAGTGATTTGGAAAAAACCGTTATCAATTGTCAAAGTTGTCAAGAAAGTAGAAAATTGCCGGCCGAGGCACCGTTACGCCCGTGGGAGTATCCTAACCGTCCGTGGTCTAGACTTCATTTAGATTTTGCAGGACCGTTCATGAATAAAATGTTTCTAGTCATCGTGGATGCCTATTCCAAATGGTAACATACATATCATGAACTCATCTACAAGCGAAGCTACAGTTGATAAGCTTCAACAAACGTTCGCTACTCATGGCTTATGCGACTTGATCATAACAGATAGCGGAACCGCTTTCACTAGCAGGGAATTTGCAGAGTTCATCCGAGTGAACGGTATTAAACACAGAACAACCGCGCCGAGGCATCCTGCAAGTAATGGATGTGCAGAACGGGCTGTTCAAACTTTTAAGGAAGGAATGAAGAAGATTAATTCAGGAGCAATTCAAGACAAACTCAATAGTTTCCTATTCAACTATCGGAGGACACCACAAACAACAACAGGAATAGCACCGTCTGAACTACTAAAAAAGACAGTGTTATGAACAGAAAAATCGACTTTTAATTGTAGCCAACAAAAGACACAAATCAATAATAAAATTTAACAAAATTTATTATACACAAGTTTACAAGAAGTATTACATAAAAAGAAATGTCAACTTAACTGTCAAAATATATGTCCAATTTTTATCTTTTCTTTATCCGGAAATCTTCTCGGAATCCACAGAATATTATATCCAATTGGTCACAATCTAGTATGATGTACTTTGTAAATAAAAGTGTCAATCCAACTGCTGAGAATGTTGATGTCTACCGATGTCTAAGTCTATCTATGTCTAAGTCTATCTATGTCTAAGTCTATCTCTTTAGGGTCTGCATACTTATATATATACTCAAATGGAAACTTCTAGACAACGCTAGAAATTTAAATTACGCATCTTTTGTTATGATCATTCTGGAAACGTTATGTAAGTGAAATAGAAAGTTCTAATCATTCCATGAGTATCAATGATTGTTCCAGTGAATTCTATACTGCATAGTTGTAACACAATGTGTATTATTTTGTACACAATGTATATAATAGGCCACACAAAACAAAATAGGCCAATTAAATAAATATAATAGTTACAATATCAAAACACCACCCCCCTTAAAAAAAGTTTGAGTGTAACAAAAACTTTTCATGAATAATATGTACAAAAATACATAGTATATACAAAGTGTTTCAATAAGTTCTAGATAAAGCATCTGCTATTACATTATCTTTACCTTTAATATGTTTTACAATAACATCATATTCCTGTAACAATAAACTCCACCTAGTCAATCTCTGGTTCTTGTTTCTCATTTTATGTATGAAGGTGAGAGGATTATGACCAGTATAAACAAGAATAGGATGCACAGTGGGATTTAAATATACATCAAAATGTTGAAGTGCACACAACAGTGCAAAACACTCTTTTTCAAAAGTTGAATAATTTTTCTGATGTTTATCTAATTTCTTAGAAAAATATGATATAGGTTTCTCAACATTATCATCTGTCTCTTGATATAAAACAGCTCCAACTCCTACATCGCTTGCATCAACGGCAAGTTTAAATTGTTTTTCAAAGTCTGGAGGGATCAGAACTGGACTATTAATTAAAAGTGATTTGCTATTTTCAAAAGCGTTTTGACAATTTTCACTCCAGATGAATTTAGAATCTTTCCGTAAAAGATGAGTCAATGGTTGAACAACAGTAGCAAAATTTGAACAAAATTTTCTGTAAAAACCAATCATGCCTAAATATCTCATAAGTTGTTTTTTATTTGTAGGAGGAGGAAATTTAGTAATTGCGTCCACTTTAGCCATAATAGGTTTCACTTGACCTTGGCCAACTGTATGCCCTAAATGATCAACAGTGGCCTGGCAAAATTCACTTTTACCAAGATTAACAGTCAAATTTGATTGTGACAATCTCTCAAAAGTATCATATAAATGTGTTAAATGTTCTTCCCAGCTATCACTACATACAATAAGATCATCAATATAAGCATAACAACAGTCTAAATCTTTTATAACATTATTGATCATTCTTTGAAATGTAGCTGGAGCACTTTTCATGCCAAACGACATTACAGTATATCCGTCTGGTGTGACAAAAGCTGATATTTCTCGAGCTCTCTGTGTCAATGGGACTTGCCAGTAACCTTTCAATAAATCAAATTTGCTCACAAATTTTGCTTTTCCAATATTATCAATGCAATCGTCTATCCTTGGAATCGGATAGGAATCAGATTTTGAAACAGAATTAACTTTTCTGAAATCAGTTACGAAACGAAAGGTTTTATCTGGTTTGGGCACAAGGAGACAAGGAGAGCTCCATTCACTGTTACTCGGCTCAATAATATCATTGTCAAGCATATATTTAATTTCTTGTCTCATAAATTCAAGTTTGAATGGATTGAGCCGGTAAGGATGTTGCTTAATTGGAGAAGCATCACCTACATCGACATCATGACAAACAGCAGTGGTTTTGTTTGGCACATCTGGAAAAAGATTTTTAAAAGAAAATACCAAAGCTTTTAATTTTTCTCTACGATCAAAAGACAGATGTGCATGTTTTGAATCTAAATTTGACAAAATTTCTGAATTTTTCAATCTAACTGTCTCTTCCATAGTTTTAGAACTAAAAGGTGGTTCAATTATGTCTGGTTTGTCATGATTGTTCTCCAATTTAACCATGGCTAAAGTGGCAACTGGTTTACTCTCACCTTCATTAGTATGCTCAAAATATGGTTTTAACATATTAATGTGACACACTCTATTTTGTTTACGCCGACCTGGTGTTTTTACAATATAATTCAAATCATTGATTTTACTCTCTATGGTATAATGACCACAATATTTAGCTTGTAATGGATGTCCAGGGACTGGCAAAAATACCTTATCACCAGGCTCAAAAACTCTGTCCCTGGCATCTTTATCATACCATATTTTCATCTTATTCTGAACAGTTTTTAAATTGTTCTGAGCAATTTGACAAGCAGTATACAATTTTTCTTTAAATCTAGATACATAGTCTAGAAGATTCAAGTCAGTGTGTTCAGTAAGCCATTTTTCCTTAATCAATTTTAAAGGTCCCCTTACAGTATGACCAAATACCAACTCAAAGGGACTAAAACCAAGGGATTCTTGAACAGCCTCTCGGACCGCAAAAGTAAAAAGTGAACACCATCATCCCAATCCCTGTCAAATTGAAGACAAAAAGTTCTAATCATGTTCTTCAATGTTTGATGAAAACGTTCTAAGGCACCTTGAGATTCTGGATGATAAGCACTTGACCTATACTGAGCAATCCCTAACTGGTACACGACTTGCTGAAATAAACCTGACATGAAATTTGAACCCTGGTCGGACTGTATAGACTTTGGAAGTCCTACTAGCGTGAACAATTTGATCAGAGCTTTGACAATAGTAGGTGTCTTGATATTCCTTAACGGAATAGCCTCAGGAAAACGAGTGGAGGTACACATGATTGTCAATAAATACGCATTTCCGGTCTTGGTCTTCGGTAAAGGTCCAACGCAATCAATTAGTACTCTGCTGAAAGGTTCTTCAAAGGCTGGAATAGGCAGAAGTGGTGCTGGTGGTATTTTCTGGTTAGGCTTACCAACAACCTGGCATATATGGCATGATTTACAGTATTCTGCGACATCACTTCTTAGTCTTGGCCAGTAAAAATGCTGTAAGATCTTAAGGCAAGTCTTCCTTATGCCTAAGTGTCCAGCCAAGGGGGTGTCATGGGCAAGACCAATAATGTCTTGCCTATAGACTTTAGGCACCACCACTTGGTATACCACTCTCCATTCCTCCTCTTGGGTAGCATCAGGGGCCTCCACTTTCTCATTTAAATGCCGTCTTGATGGTAATAGCATTCGGCCACTTTGTCTGCTTCCTCCTGTGGTTGAACCCTCTTGCTGAGCTGAAGAACCTCAGGGTCTTTATTTTGCTCTTCGACAAATTTCCTTTGGTCTAATGAATGGCTGTTTACGTCTGGCCATGGCATAATTACATTCTTGCTAATACTAGGTGGTCTTATTACGGCTTTCTCTGAGCTACCGGGACCTTCAATGTCGGCTAGAAAGGTGTCAAAAGGTCCATGTAATCAAACTGGTCTTCTTGCAAATCCTCATTTTGTTGTTTTCTAGCCATCGCCCTAGTAACGACACAAGCTGGATACAGTTCAGCATCATCTTCAGGTGATTTAACATCCACCACCGGTTCACTGGTAACAATTGGTTCAGCAACCACTTTGTTCCTAGCTAGATCATTTCTAGCAATAATGAAACTCCTCAACAGGGAGATTAGGACGAACACCCACAACAACTGGTCCAGTAATCAAATATGACTTCAGATAAATACAATGGAGGAACATCTATACAACCTAACTCCACACCTTGTAACAAAACGGAGGCACCAACAGAAGTCTCCTCGGACAAAGGCAACACACCTTCTAACAATAAATACTGAGAAGCTCCAGTGTCCCGTAAAATCTTAATAGGCTGAGGAGTAGTATTATCAACAATAGAAACAAACCCATCAGACATAAAAGGTTTATAATCCTCCATGTAATCACAAAAACTGGACTTAAAAGCCTGACTCGCAGGACATTCCAACGTATTGGTAACACGGGGTGTCGTACAAGCACTGGTCTTGGGCTTATTATCTCTTTCATTCTTCTTCTGGAGTCTAAAACAATCAGCCATCAGGTGACCATTCTTCTTACAATAAGCACAAGTCAGTGACTTCTCAAAAGTTTCAAACTTTGGACTAGACATATTATAACTAGACTGACTCTTATTCTGTGCAACAGGCTTTCTATCAGTACGCTCAGTGCTTTGATTCTTGTAATTTCCACTCGAAGTATTAAAATTTTGACCTTTGAAACTTCTTCTATGTGAAAGAGTATAATTATCCGATATAACAGCTGCATCTTGTAATGTCTCAACAGTTTTGTCATCTAAATGTGTTTTTAAGTCTAAATGAACACACTGCTTGAACTCTTCTAATAACATCAATTATCTTAAATTATCAAAATTTTATCTATTTTCTTTGACGTAAGCCATTTATCAAATAGATCTTCTTTTCCTAGCAAATTCAACATAGGTTTGTGAATCAAACTTTTATAAGACCTAAATTTCTGTCTATATGCTTCTGGCACTAGCTCATAAGCTTTCAAAACTTCTTTTTAACCGTGTCATAATCAGAACTATTTTCTGATGAAAGTGCTGAGTAAATTTCAGCGGCCTTGCCCTCAAAAACACTTTGCAGCATTGTAGTCCAAAAGGCTTCGGCCATTTCAAATAATGAGCAATTTTCTCATACTGTGGAAAAATTTATCAACTGTTTTTCCCAAAATTTGGGAACCAAACGTATGTTTTTGCTGCATCAAAATTAAAATGTTCTGATTTTGATTGGAATTTAGTGTTGCTTTCTTCTTTTGCCATTTCAATTTTCATTTTCTCAATCTCTAACCTTTCCTCATTTCAAGTTCTGCCTGTTTTAATTTCAATTCATCTTCTTTTCTTTTTCTCCATTTCTAACCTTTCTTCTTTTTCTTTTTTCTCCATTTCTAACCTTTCTTCTTTTTCTTTTTTCTCCATTTCTAACCTTTCTTCTTTTTCTTTTTTCTCCATCTCTAACCTTTCCTTCATTTCTACCTGTCTTTCTTCTTTTTCCAATTGTTTTATTTTGAGTTCATGTTCTAATTCAAGCTGTTTTAATTTGATAGCGTCAACATTTTCTACCTTAAGTTCAAGAGCCTCTTCACCTAAAATTTCTGCGTCAACTAATTTGTCTATTACCAAATTTTTTATAATTTGTTTTCTCATAGATACTCTAAAGTCTAATTTCAGATGTTTAGCAAGCAGCACTAATTCCTCTTTCTTTAAATTATCAAACCCCTCCAGGTCTGGCGTTTTCATAAATTTACCGGCATCAAACGCCATTTTGTAGAATTTTGTTGGCTAGTTCTAATAAAAAATACTGAAAAAATTTTTCAATAAGATATTTACGTTCTCCCGGACGAGCCCCCAATTTCTGTTATGAACAGAAAAATCGACTTTTAATTGTAGCCAACAAAAGACACAAATCAATAATAAAATTTAACAAAATTTATTATACACAAGTTTACAAGAAGTATTACATAAAAGAAATGTCAACTTAACTGTCAAAATATATGTCCAATCTTTTATCTTTTCTTTATCTGGAAATCTTCTCGGAATCCACAGAATATTATATCCAATTGGTCACAATCTAGTATGATGTACTTTGTAAATAAAAGTGTCAATCCAACTGCTGAGAATGTTGATGTCTACCGATGTCTAAGTCTATCTATGTCTAAGTCTATCTATGTCTAAGTCTATCTCTTTAGGGTCTGCATACTTATATATATACTCAAATGGAAACTTCTAGACAACGCTAGAAATTTAAATTACGCATCTTTTGTTATGATCATTCTGGAAACGTTATGTAAGTGAAATAGAAAGTTCTAATCATTCCATGAGTATCAATGATTGTTCCAGTGAATTGTATACTGCATAGTTGTAGCACAATGTGTATTATTTTGTACACAATGTATATAATAGGCCACACAAAACAAAATAGGCCAATTAAATAAATATAATAGTTACACTATCACAACAACAGTTAAAGTAATTATCTATGACAGATCACAGACACATTAATTCTCAGTTCTCAGATCAATGTTTACATTATCCATGTTATCAGTTTTACATATTTTCTATATACATCTGGTTAAAGTTAAATAGTTAATAGGAAGCTTTCTCACGGTTTTGATTCATTCTGCATTCTAACTGTACTACTATCAACATGTTATATTTCAATAGATTATCAGTACTTTAAATGTGTTTCATTTATATGTGTAAATCCAAAGTTACTACACGCATCAACTTCACAACATGATGGTGTTGAAGTATAAATTCTAGGTTCTGTAGTTGTTTATCATATTAATTACGTATTAAGGTGACTGGGGTGTATTCCTCCATCTTGGATTTTGAAGTAGCAGATAACAATTGGTCTAGATCTATAATGAAATGTGCAAATTTTGAGAGTAGTATGTAATTCATGTGTAAGACTTTTCAAGATAATATAGAAAATGATGTGTTTTATCATATTTACGGCTGTAATTTCTAAAAAACAAAATATTTGTGTTTGCTTATGTTCTAAATTTGTCTATATGCCATTTTTGTATTTTTTTGTTGAAACAATCAAGATTAAATATCGTATTTCCCAAAATTGAGGAAAAAGTAGTTGAAAAACAATTCAAACAGAAAAAGTAACACGATGAAACAGCAAAACACAGAACAATCAAAGTAGGAGAACTTGTATTCGCGAGGAATTTCGTTGTAAACTCCAAACTGAAATGGATTAAAGGAGCCGTGGTGAATCAGACAGGACCGTTGTCATTCAAAATAGAACTTTCCGATGGACGGATAATACGTAGGCATGTTGATCATCTCAGAATTAGAAGTTCCGAATGTCGAGATACTGACACAGGTGACAACATAAAGACAAGTGTCACAGACAACAGTATACGTGAGCCTGAGATTACTATACCACCGTTATCTACAGAGCAACAAGACCAAGGTATGCCAAATCCGACAATTAACGAGGATTCAGAGCCTCGGCTTAGCAAAACAGCTGATCCGATTACGTCTCGATATCCGACAAGAGCCAGAAAACAACCGGCATACTTAAAGGATTATGTGCATAAATAAATGGTTGGTGTGTAAAACGGCATAATAATCCGTTCAATCATTAACGAAGTATTTTAGTGCTTCTATTCATTAGGATGATGGAGAAGATTTACAAACATTTTTCTAGTTCTTTTTAATTGCATAATTTCTCAAGAACGGACTACTTCAGTTTTCTAAAAAACATTAATGAGGGTGGTAAAGGGTTATTTTCGTGCAACGTTTTCGGCCTTTTTATTTCACGTGTTTTCGTGTTTTGACGTTTTATTTCTCGTTTTCTCGTGTTTGGTTCGATGTGCGTGCTTCGTGTTTCCCCTCATTTATTTTCCGTGTTTCGTGTCGGTGCTCTTAATTTCTCGTGCTTGTCCCGCATTTGATTAAAAAGTAAATCGGGACTAATTCAAAGTCAGTGTGTCATGATACCTTCTGAAACTTGTGTAATTTAATAGAAATTGATGTTTATTGTTACCATTCTACTTTTGCAATTCTATCGTATATGTATGGTATGTAATAAAGTCCATCAAATTACTATGAATAATATTTTTTTTTCAAATCAGATGCAAGAAGCGGACGCTAAAATGTGACTGCAAGGTCAATAACTTTGTAGTACCACCTCCTCAGCAGAGATTTTATACATTTACTATTGTAACAATATTTTCTTTTAACAATGGAGGGGATATACAAATGTATATATACAATGTTTATAAATGTGGTCAGATATATGTTTGTATGTTTATGTATATGTCTTGGTAACAATCCTATAATTTTGGATTTTAAACTAATAAAATATCTTATCTTATCTTATCTTATCATAGATATAGGAAGATGTGGTGTGAGTGCCAATGAGACAACTCTCCATCCAAATAACAATTTATAAAAGTAAACCATTATAGGTCAATGTACGGCCTTCAACACGGAGCCTTGGCTCACACCGAACAACAAGCTATAAAGGGCCCCAAAAGTACTAGTGTAAAACCATTCAAACGGTAAAACCAACGGTCTAGTATATATAAAAAACGAGAAACGAGAAACACGTATAAATTACATAAACAAACGACAACTACTGTACATCAGATTCCTGACTTAGGACAGGTGCAAACATTTGCAGCGGGATTAAACGTTTTAATGGTACCAAACCTTCTCCCTTTTTCTGAAACAATAGTATAACATCACAACATAGAAAAACACACGATAAAACATCAATTGGAAGGCTTAACTCAATCAAAAACGTAAATTAACACACTATGAACGAATAAATTCGATCTGTGATACCTGAAAGTAAATACATAGTTAATAAAATATTAGGGACAAACATTCAAGGCCAAAAGCAAACAAACAAGTCCAAATAAAGCCATGGCAAAACACTACCGCGAAATATTAAACCCTTAGAAAATAATCACTTTTGAAAAACCGGTTTTCATAATATATACAGGTAAATGAAAAATAACTTTGTCGTTTTAGGTATACTTTTCTGTCTATATAAAATCTTCGAATAATTAGGAATACCAAGAAAGGTCTGTCATATAAATACCTAATTTAACACTAGATACATAAGGGTAAATATCAACAATAAAACTTCCTGTACAGATTAAAGGAGAATAATCTTGATGTTAATACAAATGTAGTACGAAGAAGTGAAAATTAGTAGATATTCCAAATAATCAAAGCTGGTATACAGACAAGATCCATATTAATATAAAATAACAAAAAAGTATTAAAAATAGTATCAACAGGTCGAATTAACAAGAAAGTACGATTTGAGAGTACTCGCAGTTACTGACAGCTAGTTAAAAGCCAAAAACAATTAATGTCCATTAATAATGGTTGCATGATCTCCAAGAACGGATGAGTAATAACTTCTGGTACTTTTTTCCTTATTATTTACGATTTTATTTCTCGTGCTTCATTTATCCCGATTTTTATTTTTTTTGTGCAACGTTTTTGCGAGTTTTATTTCACGTGTTTCCGTGTTCGGTACCCCCCTTTACCACCCTCATTAATTAAGTGATCTGACATTTTTCATTTGTTTTTACAATGTAAAGAACAGTTTTATTTACATTCAAGAAAGACATTAATTTAACCGTGAAATTGTTTTAATTGATTAAGAATCTAAGGGTGGAGATGTGTAGTAAAGTCTTTATCTTTAATCTGTTAAAGTAATTATCTATGACAGATCTCAGACACATTAATTCTCAGTTCTCAGATCAATGTTTACATTATCCATGTAATCAGTGTTACATATTTTCTATATACATCTGGTTAAAGTTAAATAGTTAATAGGAGCTTTCTCACGGTTTTGATTCATTCTGCATTCTAACTGTACTACTATCAACATGTTATATTTCAATAGATTATCAGTACTTTAATGTGTTTCATTTACATGTGTAAATCCAAAGTTACTACCCGCATCAACTTCACAACATGATGGTGTTGAAGTATAAATTCTAGGTACTGACGTTGTTTATCATATTAATTACGTGTTAAGGTGACTGGGGTGTCTTCCTCCATCTTGGATTTTGAAGTAGCAAATAACAATTGGTCTAGATCTATAATGAAATGTGCAAATTTTGAGAGTAGTATGTAATTCATGTGTAAGACTTTTCAAGATAATATAGAAAATGATGTGTTTTATCATATTTACGGCTGTAATTTCTAAAAAAAAACAAAATATGTTTGTTTGATTCATTTTTTTTTTTCAACTTTGGCACACAAGGGGAGATAACTCAGATAGTAGGGGAGATAACTGAGATAAAGTAATTTTTTAATAGAAAGTGTTGTGAATTTTACCAATTTTAATTTGTAGCAAGAAAACAAGTCCGGTGACCCCATTTTTTCTTTTTCTTATCTGAAAGCATGTTATAAGAGCTATCTTCTCACATTTTATCTTAAAATTCTATGGTGTAGTTTTCTTTTTATCACACAAAATTGGATTTTCCATGCATAATCTATACAAAATCTGACAATTTTGCACAACCTGTAGCGTAAAAAATCGTCCGGTGACCCATACTTTTTATTATATTTTGGAAAAAAGCATGATAAAAACTACATTTTGACAAATTATTAAAAAATTCTATGCATTTTAATTAAGACCCCCCATCCACCTTAAAGTTCTTTTTTTCTTGTCCTTGTATATTTTTAACCTTTACTGTTTATCCATTTTTTGGTAATCTTATGACCGCCATTTTGTTATTGTGCTATGGTCAATTTTGAGTTCTGGTTTAATTTTTGCTTATGTTCTTTGTCTATATGCCATTTTTGTATTTTTTTGTTGAAACAATTATTTGTTTTTATATATAGTGATTAAGACTATATTACATTGTTGACTGCTGTACCCCAATTTTTGACGTTTTTGCCTATTATGTCTGTTTGTTCTGCTCACACATTGTTGTCAATATAATGGAATCCTATGCGACTGTCATACAAGAAAGAGGTTTATCTAGCTATAAAACCAGGTTTATTCAACCATTTTCTACGAAAGGAATGTCTGTACCAAGTCAGGATTATGACAGTTGTTTTCCATTCGTTAGATGTGTTTGAGCTTTTGATTTTGTAATTTTATAAAAAAAAACTTTCTGTTTTGAATTTGCCTTGGAGTTCTGTATTTTTTGTTATTTTACTTTTTACACACACAGATATATATATATATAAGTGCCTATAAATAGCAACACATGACATACAAATCTAGCTCGTGCGGGTGCACTCGACTCAATCTTAATTGACTAGGATTGTCAGTTTTCCTATCGAAGGTCGGTGGTTTTCTCCGGGCACCCGGCTTCCTCCACCAATAAAACTGACCGCCACGAAATAGCCCAAAAGCGGTGCTTAAAGTGGCGTTAAAACACCAAAATCAAAATCAAATCATACAAATCTATGGGAGTGTGGATTAATCAGTACAGAGATTAATACAATTACACAAATAAAATTATAGATTGCCTAACAATGTAATTTTAACACAATATTTAGTATGTAAATATTAGAATGTTTAAAATATTTACAAAACGATAAATATAAACGCAATATTTCGCTAGACCAACTAGCTTTATCAAGCGTGCATCTAACCAGGTGAAATCGGATGTAGATGATAAGAAACTTTTGCAGCTCAATGTACATGTTGCACATGAATTTAGCTGCCTTGTAAATAATACACAATTTGGATGAAGTTCAAGATTATTTACAAAATTGGTGGTTGAAGTTTGCAACGTCCATTGGCCAATATTACAGGATAAAAAGGACGAAGCTGTGTACTAAATTATTCTTTATCTTTCCTGTATCTTTTCTCGTCTTTTTCGTTAAGACCATCAGGTTCTAAAGTGTGGAGCTGGTGGATCCAAAAGTTTTCTCTTCTCCTTCTCGCCCTGGTGTCCCACTCGATGTTGACTTCTATGATTTTGCAAAGTTTCTTATCATCTACATCCGATTTCACCTGGATAGATGCACGCTTGATAAAGCTAGTTGGTCTAGCGAAATATTGCGTTTATTTTTATCGTTTTGTAAATATTTTAAACATTCTAATATTTTCATACTAAATAGTGTGTTAAAATTACATTGTTAGGCAATCTATATATATATATATAAGTCTAAATTGAAAACAACGTTCAAACCTATGATTGCGTTGGATAAAAACTGCAATTTTTATACGTGTGCATGCAAAACAATTTTCTTGGTAGAGGGGTCTAAATACAGCACAAACAAAATTTTCCAAAAGACCCAAAAGGCAAAAAGTGAAAAAAGTATATTTAAACAAAACGCATTTGACTAACAGGGCGAACAACGGATGTTCTTAAACCCTGCTGACTGCCATTGGCGATTGCCAAATAAACGGATCTTAAGATGTAACAAAATGGATCTTTATCATTAATTTAATACCAAACAGAAAACAATAAACTTGCGGAAAAGATTGTATACCGCAAACATGAGGTGCAAAAATTTGTACACCATATCCGGATTAATGTCTCATCAGTGATGTTAGGAATTGAAAAGGTATTTGGAAGGCCATATAATTCACCTCAATTTAGGATAGAATCTTGAACTTTAAAGAGTCAAAATAGGATGAACGGATCATATAAACCCGAAGGCAAAAATAATACAAGCCCAAACGAAAAAATATAAACAAGTCTAAATTGAAAACAACGTTCAAACCTATGATTGCGTTGGATATATATATAGATTTCGTGCTTTTTAGAAGGAAACAATTCATTCTAGAATGTTATTAGCTTTTATCGAATTGATTTCATTTGATTGTTTTATTCTAAGGGTTGACATGGATATAAAAAAATATCAATCACCGTTGATTTCTCCCTTCTCAAAGAAAAATCAAAGATAAAGAGTGGCATACGATTTCGGCTGTGTTGGCTGTTTTATAATAAATATAATATAATATATATACATGTACAATGTACCAGTTTTAGCTGTACCATACTTTAAAGTATTAAGATGTGGTCTATATGATTGTTTAAGTATTGGAAAGTTGTTATTTATCTCCTTTGTCCAAATACTATTAAGTGTTGTATTATAAGCCCCGTCTTAGATGGGATCTTTGTCAAATGAACACTTCACACAATAACTCAAATTTGCTTTAATCAATTCCCATAAAATTTAAAAGGAACATCAGGATTGATAGAAGGAAGCTTTCTGTTGATTGTAAAATTCTTTGGTGGCGTCATTCCAGTGATACCGTTTGATTTTGAAAATATATGAGTTTGTCATTCCACAATAATAGGAAATTTGACGTTCAGATTAATGAAAGGTAATATTCTACATGTCATGCGCCAGATCTAGTATGCTTGGATCAATTTAACATACTTTACACCTTTTTAGTATTGGTGAATCTAGACTCCCTTTGGTATTGTAAAGATTATGTTAAATCGTTCCAGAGTTATGGGACTTTCAACATTCATTTTTTCACGCACAATTTAATTTCATATGGATGTATTCCATGCATGTTTTCCTACACAGCCATTGTATCTGGGACATAATATATTGACGTAATATAGTCCCAGATTTCACTAACTTGTTATTAGATGCCTCCTAAATATTCCAGATTATGCTCACGATAACTCAAATGCACAATTCGGGGTATCATGTGCTGTTTGCGTATCTGTTTATATGAATATAATATGTATTTTCTGCCGTGTATCACCTTCACTGGTGATCCAATAGATGGATCTGTCGCAGAGTTGTCACTTGTTTAGACGTACTTATCAAAAAAATTATTTGTGACTGTATCTTACGATCCTTTACGATAGATATTTAGCTAATTTGCAATCAGTAACATCTGCATGCCTAATATATCATGTACTGTGTTACTACTCTAGATTCTACTGACGAGGAAAGGTAACACTAGGCCACCGAAAGCTGAATTTTTAGTTCAGTCTAGGTGGCCGAGTGGTCTAGAGCGCTGGACACAGTCCAGGCGGTGTTGTGTCGATATCCCAATAGCATGAGTTCGAATCCAGGCGAGGGAGGAACAAAAATTAGCTTCTGCAAATTTGCAGATTTCACATTGTTGTGCTGATATTTAGAGTAATTATGAAATAATTTGTGTTTTCAGCCGTGTATTACTTTCACTGGTGATCCAATGGAGAGATCTGTCGTAGAGTTGTCACTTGTTTATACGTACTTATCAATATATATATATATATATATATATATATATCATTTGGTTTTATAATATGGAATACATGCATTCTGACAAAATTTGTGAAGATCATTGGCAGTAATGAATTTTATGTGTAGTTGTATATGGATATATAGTCAAATGATCACTCAGAAACTTGTTCATCTTGCCCTTTCTCCTATTTATCAATATTAATGTGACTCGACGTTGCAACGAATAATAATATGTGCACACAATGAATTGGAAAGTTTGCACCTTTCAAGACCCGTTAAATAGTTTTGAAATACTTTCATTACTTAAATTATACATTCGCCGTCAAAAAGAAACTTGTTGATGACAAAAATAATCAAAACGAAAAGTGTATAAAATGAAAAAAACAAAAAACAAAAAACCTACTTTTTATTAAATTCCCTTTGTCAATTTTTTATCACTAGCTTTTCATCTCAATTAAAATTTATTGAATCGAAACAATATTAAATAAAAAATCAATAATTTCTTCACAAAACGATAAAGAGTGTTAGCTTTGAACAGGTACTTGTATGACAATTAACATGTCAGCTTCAGGGTATATACCTGTGGATATATGGTAGAAACGATGCTGGAAGCTTGTATGTTTTCTGTTTCTTGTTTAACTTCTCTATTGTTTCCGTCGTAGATGTTGATATAATGTGAGATTTTAGGTAAATATCCACGAGATGACCTACCCTCCACCCATAAAATTCACAAGATAATAGAGGGTTCTGTAAGCTTTAACTGAATGAATTGGCTATCATAATGTATGAAAAGCTTTAAACCCTCCGTTCCTTCATAAATAACGGTTTAACCAGAGCCATATATATGATATGTCTCTGGTTTAACTTATAAGTAAATACAATAATTTTAATAAGTTGGTTGACCGTTATGGAATAACCGTTTCACAGATGATATCGGATATGTTCCTTATGTCGTAACTACAATACCCTTCCCTTTTCACGAATGTGACTTACTGAATTAGACTATTTACCAGATTTGTAATAACATAAGCAACACGACGGGTGCCACATGTGGAGCAGGATCTGCTTACCCTTCCGGAGCACCTGAGATCACCCCCAGTTTTTGGTGGGGTTCGTGTTGCTTAGTCTTTGATTTTCTATGTTGTGTCATCTGTACTATTATTTGTCTGTTTGTCTTTTTATTTTTGGCCATGGCGTTGTCAGTTTGTTTTCGATCTATGAGTTTGACTGTCCCTCTGGTATCTTTCGTCCCTCTTTTACAAAATAAGACGATTTGGTAAAATTGGCAATGAGACAACTTGTCACCATAGACCAAAGGACGTGGTTGAAAGCAACTATAAGTTACTGTACGGCCTTTATCAATGAGCTAAACACATATCGTATAGTAAGCTTTATAGGATAGAATTGAGAATGGAAACGGGAAATGTGTTAAAAGAGACAACAACCCGACCAAACAGCAGAAAACAGCACAAAGCCACCAATGGGTCTTCAACGCAGCGCGAGAATATCCCGCACCCGCAGGCGGGCTTCAGCTGGCCCCTACATAATAATGTATGCTAGTTCAGTTGTCTCATTGGCTTTCATACCACATCTTCTTATATCTAGTTCAGCGAAAAGAACGCCACACCAAACTCCGAAACATATAAATGAACCAAAATGTAAAAAAAAAAAAACACACAAGACTAACAAAGGCTAGAGGTTCCTGGCTTGGGACAGGCGCAAAACTGCGGCGGGGTTAAACATGTTTAGACAGATCTCATGTTAATTGTCGAAACAATTAAAATGGAAAAAAACCCAACGAACTGGTTTATGCTAGAACAATAACAACAAGAAAATAAATATTTCAGACAGCAAGAAACGACAACCACATAATTACAAGTAATTTGTTCCTGACTTAAAACAGAACTATAAACCTTGGCATGCGGCGGGGTTAAACATGTTTGTGAGTGCTCAAATCTATCTTAATCCCACTGAACCTGGGGCAGTTGTATAAAAGTACAACACAAGACCAAACTGTTGAAATTAGTAAGAAAAGGTTTCCTTGTCAGATGGGCACGGAACTTAAAAAACTATCTACAGAAGACAAAAGATCTAAAGTACCGATCTGAAGATAAATTATCTACCAGTACACATCCAACATACATATACAAATAAAAAGATGTGGTATGACTGTCAATAAGACAACTATCCACCAAAGTTCAAATGAAGTGGACGTACTCAATTATAGGCAACCGTACGGCCTTCAACAATGAGAAAAATACATACCGTATAGTCGGCTATAAAAGGCCCCAACATGAAAAATATGAAACTATTCAATTGAGAAAACTAACGACCTAATTTATAACAAAACAATTACGAAAAACAAATATGACAGACATTAACCAACGACAGTTCATTTAACTCGAGGAATTGTGCTGTTATCCTCACTCAATGTATACTGTTAAATTCAATAATTATGAACTGTCAATGGATGTCTAAAATTAAATAAAATGACAGACATTCCGAATTCTCGAGGTACCCGTTTTATATATATATAAAAGAACCGTAAGACAACGGCTTTTCGGCCAATTATATGTGAAATAGTTGAACTAAAATTTCAATCACATTTCAGTCAGTTTGATGCTCAATTCATTTTGAATATGAATATCTATTTTATTTATATGCATTTTCATTTACCAATTTGGGTAAAACACTCGCGTTGTTTCAATGTTTCAACTGGGACTAATACACTAATTCAGTAGTCTAAGCAAGCTTAACCAGTATAGGCAAAATTATTTATTGATAGGGTATCGGATTGGAACTTAAATACCCATATTGTAATTTTGTCCGTATTTAATATCTTCTCCTATCCGGATCATGTTCCCAATTTTATATATCTTTCTAGCTAATAGAATCTTTCTCACATCATCCCGTAACCAATGAGAACCGATATGGGTTACGTAATAATTTCAAGATGGCGTGAATATCGTATGAAACTAATAGCTTCGCACCGTGATGCGATGCAATAATCGAAACGGGGACGTTAAATCTGATGCAAGAACACAAAAATAAAGGAAAATGAGTTGAATATTACTGAACATTAAATATAAAAATCTTAAACACAAAAACAATAGGGAAATAATCCTGGCGCCAGTGTTTATTATGTTTTCCTTTGTAGGCAACAGAAAAAAATCTTACGATAAAAATTATAGTAATTTATACTGAAATGTTCAGGACTTACAAATATTTTTCTCGTAAGATTTTTGAGAATTGAGTAGCAGAACAGGTTGTTATTAGTTTGAATGAATAGAGCAAGAACACATAAAATAAGAGGAAATAAGTAGAAAAAAGACAACTTAATGTAAAAAGAATCCTGCTTAAACACCCAAAAAGGGGGATCCATGACCAAAGCCATATGATTACATTATAATTTTCCTTTGTAGATAATAAAGTTACTAGTTTCTTCGAAAAACGAAATACTGGTGAAAGTATAAAATGTCCTCCAGATATGTTCACTAGGGAGTGCTACTACCAGTTGATGACAGTATGGATCAGACGTGTTATCTTAACACGTAAGTGGAATAATAACACGTGGTAGACCCGATTATTATAAACATGTGACCTGAATACTATAAACATGTGACCCGAATATTATAAACACGTGACTTGAATACTATAAACATGTGACCCGAATATTACAAACACGTTACCCGATTATTATAAACACTGAGATCACATTTACGTCTCAGTCTCAGTCAATACAGCTAATCGGGCGTTCTTAGTCCGCTCCTCATTATCCGCAAACTACAATGTGTAGCAACTGATTTGTTCGGCTCAACGACATACTACTCTATGAAGACAGGAATTAATTCAACGCTGTACAGTCAGTATAAACGTTCGCGTCAGCATACGCTCCAAAACCTATTGCAATACGACTGTTGTAGATGGGGGAAAGTTATGTCCAATGACGTCCGAGGAACCTGTATTTGGGTGTTGGATATGGGACCTAACAGACTCCCAAAAAAGGCTTCTCTATTCATTTAGTACTACGTCTGCGACTCATCGACCAGCTGATCTACCTGGCCCTGCAAAGAGCCGTTGTGAAGGGCAGTATATCAAGCCAAAACCAAAATAGTAGAGAAACACAATCGACGTATGCAAAATCAAAATGGCCGCATCCTGCTTGACAAACTTTTTGACAACATATTTAAATGCTCACTAAACGCCTTCAGGGTACCGAGCCGATCGTGCGAGGGCTTTATAGTCAGTAAATGTCGTTGAACACTCCCGTAGTAGTATACTAAATAAACTGTGAGCTGAATACTATAAACATTTGCAATATTGTGACCCGAATATTATAAAAACGTGAGCTGGATACTATAAACATTTGCAATAATGTGATATTTCATTTAAACATTTATCATTTGTCGCTATTTTTACGTTATGTAAAGTAATCATTAAAAATGAAAATGATAAAAATAAATTTAAAAAAATCTAATGAGTTATCTATTACGACCGGGTACCAGTCAATCTACTACGATGCTATTTTCATTTTCAAATCAAGCTGGGACATATAATAGTCCCGCATTCAAGTAATATTATCCTGCAAATACCTATTACAATCTTTTGGCATTTTTCATACAAAAATATACATTTAATATAAAACAAGGATATGTGGTATGATTGTCATTGGCAATAAATGAGACAACTATCGACCAGTCCAAAATGACGTGGATTAAAGCTGGGACATAATATCTTAAAGTATAATAGTCCCAGATTAAAGCAACCTCACTTCTATTCCAACTTTATTTATATGTGCACGATTTCAGCAGGCCTAGCTCCTGCATTGGTGGCCAATCCCCCCAGCCTTTCTCCATTTTCAAAATTCTGAATCCGCAACTGAAAGAATTACCAGTTCTCCTGTCAAAAGTCTGTGGTTATCTCCAGCTAACTCCATTAATAAAAACTGGCCGAAATAATGTAGCCAAGAGTGCTGAAAGTAAACATTAACAAATCACTCAATCCTTTTACAGAAATGTTAGTGTAAAAACTTCTGGATACTTAATCCCTCTTTTTGAAATTCTCTAGAAAGATCAATACTGATTCTGTCAATGTTGCACACATAGTTATAGATGAGTACATTAAATAAAATGTTCTTATCTGAAAACACTTCAACAAATATCTACTAATACAGCGTGGCTTTTTTTTTTCTTCAGAAGAGTAATTTTTAAGTGTTAAAAGTACTAGTGTACATTCCCGAAGAATATCTGTTCTCCATAAAATCGAGTTTATTGATAAATTTTCAATAAATGAATGTACAAAAAAGACACGAACACCAGGAATGTGTAGAAAATTACCATAGAGACGGAGGTCATACGTAAGTCAATGAGACCAAACCATTAAAAAAAACAAAAGACCTATTTATAATTGCTTACATCCACGTCGTAATTTGGGCCTCGGTAGATACTAGTAGGTGACACATTTGGAATTATATCGCATCAGGCGCGGTTCTAACCCCTTGAACACCATGAAACGTTGACATAACTAAAAAAAAATCGAAAAAGGGGGTTTCAACCACCGCCGGAACACCCCCTTGTGTCCGCTAATGCGCATTTCCTTATTACTAGCTGTAAACAAAAGGCAGCTGTAGCTGGTAATAAACAAACAGAGACCACTCGATCAGGTGCCATCACTTCCAGCTTCATCAGACATGGATGTGCGAAGATCACAGACCAATGCAATTCAAATATCGTCGCCACAAACTGTTCATAATGTATGAGTTTCAAGGACAGTGACAGCTTCAATTTGTCAGTGGCTCATGGACCGGTGATTAATGTCATGGCAGACTCAAATCATCAGGAGCCCCCATTCATTTCATTCAGGATCCAGCAAGAGACACCACAAGAAAGTCCACGACGCAACGAGGAAAACATCCGTGACAGTTCAAGGGAATTTCTGATCCAATGACTTCAAAACCTGGTAATAGAGGTTTGCAAATTTCGTCAAACAATAATCTTGGTATGTTGAAAAATTATGCATCTAATCAATTTGATTTACAAGGGTCGGGAGCTTTTCATGGTTCTTTTGATACTCGTTTACAAGTGGCAATCCCCTTTATATATTTCAAGTGGTTTTGATCTCATCTCACATTCCGGTCCAAAAAAAAAAGTGGAACGGTGAGTTCATTGACCTGAATATATTTTTAAAAATCTACTCGAGACCTTGTAAACGAGCAAAATTTAGAGGTTGAAGTGGCAGTAAAAAGGGGTGTTTTGTTCACAGCTATTCAAAAGAAAAGTCCCATCAAAAGTATTAATGTATGGACCTCCGCCTTCCTGACTTATGGAAGTGTAATGTTCGAAAAATGGCCTAACAAAGGTCTTGAGTTTTCCAATACATGCAAACGGTCACATTGGCAGCCTCAAGAGGTTACTCTGGAGGCTGGATTCATGATAGACATTTAACAAGATCTATAGTATAAAATATTTAAATATTTTTATCGCTATTTTGTGCATTTTTCCTTTGATCTTTTTTTGTGATAATTTTTCATATCATGCTACTCGCTTGAGATGGAAAATTATCGCTAGAAACTAAGGAGGCACGTGGCGTTGCTAATGAAATTGACATGAAATTGACAACGTCGTCATATGTAAAATAGCGATAAACAGATTATCATTGGTCATCTCAACTCGATTGCTTTTCTCGCTTTCGCCGTACCGGCTCAAGCGAGAAAATCAATCTTGTTGAGATGATCAACGATAATCTATAAATCTCGAATAATGACTCGGTATATAAAAATGTTGGGAAGGATATACAAACTCATATAGAAAGTGATGGGTATTGGTATCTTAAACTTATTAATTATCTTATTTGTTAAGGATGTACATATTTCCAAAAGATGAAAGAGTTACAACAACATATAAGAGCTGAAGGCATTTTGATATAAAAAATGCAAATTTTACATGTTTTTTAATAATTATTATTGCATTAAAGGACATTTCTAACCAAAATCTAATAAATTACGAGACAGGAATGTGTTAATTACAATTAGACATATCTGTCGTCATCTGTGAATCAGATAGTCCATAACAATTAACCAATTTCTGTTGGCTTCCATAAAATTTTCGAAGGAATTACCTCAACTTCATCACTGTGGACTCTTAGTTTAATAGCTTCCTTGTAAGCAGCAACCTCGATTAAGGAAATCATGGTAGGATATGAAAGCTCTTGAATATCATATGAAATGGGAGATATATACTGTAAAATTTTGAAATTAATGTGTGCATTTATTATTGTGAATCCTTGACCTTGAAAAATGCGAAATCTATTAATGCGATTGCAAAAGTATTACGAAAGAAAATCACTACTGAAATTATGAATGCAAGTTTTTATTATTGGGAACCTGATACTGTCGCACTTTTCGCATTAATAAAAACATCGCAATAATTTTCTGAATTGATAGTACTCCATATGCAGGTGCTGCTGGAATGTTGCTTCATAGAAATGAAAAGTTCACAATTGGAAAGTTGAAATCATCTATTTGGTCATAAATTTTTGTCAATTGATACAACCGCAGAGGTTGAACCCTGAACAGTTGGGACATGTATGGACACTACATTCAAGCCTGATAAAGCTCTGAATTTAAATTGTGATTAAATATTTGACACAGCATAGGTTTCTGACACAGAATGAATGCGGTCAAAAACTGAAAATTTTGAAATTGGACTTTTACCTATCATGGTCCAATATTCAAAATCGAAATACACAGTTAGATGCAGCATATTCAAGTACAAGGTAACACCAAGAATTTCATATATTTATTTACTAATGTACAATATTAGCTAAGTTTTTAAAATGCTCCTTAAAGGAATTAAGTTTAAGCTGTAATTGGTAGGAAACCTTTTATTAAATTATTTAATAATTTTTTGGTGTTTGAATATTGCTACAAGTAGGGTACAGATGGATGTGTATGGTAGTTGCGGTTTATTTGTCATCAGATAATGATTGGAGTTTTTTTTAACAAATTGTGTCTTTGGGTGATGGGAAAGGGGAGGAAATTCCTTTATCTTGGCATTGATAAACTGATAGCATATAGAAACTAATATTGATAATTTAGCAATATTAGGAAGGATTGATGTAGTGGAAATGAAATACCGCATAAAATTATATCTAAGTTAAAAGGATAAAAGAATAATATATAATGAAATGAAGATTTAAAAAAAAATGGCAAAAAAGGATAATAATATGGGATAAAATTGTGGCATAAAATTGGAAATGAATTGGTAATTGTGGTTTATGGGATTATAATTCTAAGTGGTTGGGATATTATTTTAATTAGATTTGTGAAATTGTGGTTAATGTTCTGAAAAGTAACATCAAAGGGTGACATTAATGTTGTGTGTTTTAGTCCATTATTGTGGTTTGAGTTATTTCCCTTTGAACAGAAATGTCAATATGGAGGAAATTGTTTTAAGTATATGTGAGAAATGTTCAAATTATTATTGAAGTGGATTGATATATTCAAATGAGAATGCTGATAATTTGATAATTTTAGTGATGCATCTTTTTACCTATTCAAAGTGCAGTAGACTATTGATGTGATATTATGGAGAAAGTAATGTTTCATTGTTTATTGGTTATATGTATGAATAAATTTTTATGGACTAAAATTCTAAATACACAGTAAGATTAAGCATATCTAAGAACCCCAATATTTCAAGATTATTCAAACCCCATTGAAATTGGTCAGAAATAAGCAATTCAAACACAGTTTAAATAAACTATTGACACAGAGATATGTCTCGTCAATCTAACTTAAGTCAAAGTCACTGGACCATGTCCTAGGGGGCAGGGCCTCAAAATAGTCGTCAAACTGATATGTACTGATAGTAATGCAACTTTAAACAAAGTATCATTGATCTGTCACAAGTAGTTCTTATCAAACTGACTTAAGCAGAAAACTTGACATTGAAAATTTCTAATTAATTGAAAGTCACAGGACCATGACCAAGGGGGCAGGGACTCAAAATAGTCGTCAAACTGATATGTACTGATAGTAATGCAACTTTAAACAAAATATTATTGATCTATCACAAGTAGTTCTTATCAAACTGACTTAAGCAGAAAACTTGACATTGAAAATTTCTAATTAATTCAAAGTCATAGGATCATGACCTAGGTGCAGGGCCTCAAAATAGTTGTCAAACTGATATGTACTGATAGTAATGCAACTTGATAGAAAAAATTCATTGATCTATCAAACTTAACATTAAAAATTGCTTATTAATTGAAAGTTGATGGACCATGACCTTGGGGGCAGGGCCTCAAAATAGTCGTCAAACTGACATGTACTGATAGTAATGCTACTTCATACAAAATATCATTGATCTATCACAAGTAGATCCTATCAAACTAACTTAAGAAGAAATCTTGACAATTGTTGATGCCGCCATCATCGTCACTGTCGCCAGAAAAGCAATCCCTATGCCTCGCTTTCAGCGACTTTCATCGCAGGCGAGACAAAAATTGCTTGTTTTTTATCCTTTTTTGCCCCTAATTCCTAAGAGGATACAGCCACCACCCCACAATCTAATCTTCCTTTTGTGGTATGGTACCTTGTGGTACATTTTCATACAAATCAATACACTTATACTCAAGTTATTGTCAGGAAACCAGAAAAATGTTTACTTTTGGCCAAAAATTCTTAAAACGGTTAGGACCATAACCCCCTAAATCAATCCCAACCTTCCTTTTTTGGTATAAACCTTGTGGTACAATTTCATAGAGATCCATACACTTATACTCAAGCTATTGACTGGAAAGCAAACGTCTACGGACGACGACATTGCCGTACCATTATACAGCCGAAAATTTTGCAGTCATATGAAAAGGAATGAATTACAGAATGAACTTTATTTTATTCAAAAAAAGTATAACATCTGTGCAAGGTAAATATCCTTCAACTGTTAAAGTTATGTCGCATATTCATGCAAGTTAGTCAATTTTTGTGTTTATATCCATTGTTACATCTGCCTGTGTGAGGTTTCATCCAAGTCGATGAAAATTGATTCAATTCTATCTATAGCCTCTTGTAACATGGAATAGCCCTACAATATACAAATTAAAGAATTAAATAAATATACAGAAACAAATTTTAAAACAAGTTAATTAATTAACAAGAATGTGTCCATAGAACACGGATGCCCCACTCACACTATCATTTTCTATGTTCAATGGACCGTGAAATTGGGGTCAAAGCTCTAATTTGGCATTAAAATTAGAAAGATCATATCATAGGGAATATGTGTACTAAGTTTCAAGTTAATTGGACTTCAACTTCATCAAATACTACCTTGACCAAAAACTTTAACCAAAAACTTTAACCTGAAGCGGGACAGACGGACGAACAAACGAACTGACGGACACACGAACAGACAAACGAATGAACGGACGAACAAAAGAAGGGACCCACAGACCGAAAAACATAATGCCCCCAAGTGGGGCATAAAAATCCATATACCCTTAAGGAAGAGTCATTTTTTTATTTACCAAGATTGCACACGCTGAAATGTTTCACCTCCTTTTCTGATCATGATTGAATTTATGTTGAAAGTCTTTATGATTTTTACAAGTATTACATAAACTTAAAATTATCAGTGATTCATGTAAATCATGTCAAAGTCAGATGTGTAAATTTTCAAGTGCATTTCCTGTAAATTCACCTGTATGTTCAACCTTTCCAGGTAATTTTACCTTCATGTATAAGTTTTCAGTATAAATCAATTGCACATATAACTTCCCCTGCAAAATTACCAGCATCTATACATATCCCTGTAAATTTACCTGCATGTATAACTTTTCTCAGTAATTTAACATGCATGTAAAACTACCATGTAAATTTACTGGCATGTATAATTTTCACTGAAAATTTACCTGGATGTATAACGATTACATTATACTTTTTCCTGTAAATTTACTGCATGTTTAACTTTCCCTGTAAATTTACCTGCATGTATAACTTTTCCCTGTAAATTTACCTGCATGTATAATTTTCCCTGTAAATTTACCTGCATGTATAGCTTTTCCCTGTAACTTGACAGTTGTTTAGGCGATGCTGTGTCTAAAAGTGGACTAAAACTTTCAAATTCCACATGGTGTGGAGGGAGAGGGATTGGTATAGGAGGCATAGAATCTTTCTGAGGGGAGGCAGCTCCTTTCTTTCTGTTTTTCGATGCTGAGGTGGCCATTTGCCTGCCATGTGAGGGTGATAAATTATTCTTCTGTTCATTCTAAAAAAGATATTAAGTTTACACATATAAGACCCATTATTGAGGGTTTACAGAATAGAGAATACTTAAATGAAAAGGATAGAGAATGATGAGATACTTAAATGTAACAGATAGAGAATAATGAGATACTTAAATGTAAAGGATAGAGAATAATGAGATACTTAAATGTAAAGGATAGAGAATAATGAGATACTTAAATGAAATGGATAGAAAATAATGAGATATTTAAATATAAAGGATAGAGAATAATGAGATACTTAAATGTAAAGGATTGAGAATGATAGGCTAAAATATAAACAATATATAAAAATGACCCCAAAAATTTAAGAATCCCCTATAGAGACCCCCTCACTAAAACTCCATATAATTCGTAATTCAAAGTATCAAAAAACAGGTTTCAAGTACACTTCAGAATGTAGAAAATTTAACATGAAAAACATTCTATTGTCAGTGAAGTTTTTTTTTCTTTTGTCATAGAAATCACATATCAGTAAAATCTGGATTTCAAAATCGTTGCTTCAGTTAGTTACAGACGGGTAGATTGAGAATTTTATGCTGGTTGGGGTTTCCATTCAATTAGAATTATGGATACAAAAATATTACAGTAGAATCAATTTATGAACTTTTATGCTGAAACAAGATGTCATGTAGCTTGTATTCAGGGAAAGTATATGTTTTTTGGAAAGAATACTATGGATTTTTATGCACCTGTCCTAAGTCAGGAGCCTGTTGTTTAGTTGTTGTCGTTTGCTGGTGTGGTTCATAGGTGTTTCTCTTTTCTCGTTTTTTATATAGATTAGACCGTTGGTTTTCCTGTTTAATTGATTTACACTAGTCATTTTGGGGCCCTTTATAGCTTGCTGTTCAGTGTGAGCTTTTGAACTATAATTATTAACTTTTTATACATTGTGACTTGGATGGAGAGTTGTCTCATTGGCACTCATACCACATCTTCTTGTTTATATGAAGCGCATTTATCCTCAATTTTTAATGCAAAATCATGGACAGGTAAATTTTGGTTCAAAATGGTCTACATCATTTTTGCTTTCACCAAAAGTTACATTTCTGCAAATTTGTTTTGTTAGTTTAAGTTTCAGTAAACAATGACATCAAAAGTACTATTTTTGTCAGGGAAGGGCTACTTTTACATGTGTTCTAAATTGAAGTGAGTGAATTGGTGGAATCTGGAAGAATATATCTGTCATGTACAAGCTTCCTTAAACTTCACTTGTATTTTATACTAGTTGAGGATGACAGCCGATAACTACAACTTACCCCTTTCTTTTGCTTTGGTAGTATAGAATTTCTCCTCTTGCTCTTTTTATCTGAAAATGAAATTTAGTGGTTAATTCTTAGCTAGAAGCATAACGAACAAACCAGATTCATCAAAGAATTCATAGCTCTATAAGTTTGTTTCATACCTGCTAATTTTTTTTAAGGTGGTACATAACACTACAGGGAGATAACTCTGTAAAAATCAGCTGAACATTTTAATCGTGTTCTATTGTTAAGGAAATATTAAGCTTCTCAATGATCAAAATTACTGTTTGTCAAACTGCTATATATATCCAATGAATATTTTCCGATAAAGTGTGTGGTTCAAGTTTTTTGAAATTTTTATATTTTCGTCAAAGGGTCAAAGTTAATATTTTGTCAAAATTTTATGAAAATTAAACGAGCCAAATAAATTTTAGTCAAGGTGTTTTTAAGTAATTTTCACATGTTTTTTTTCTTCTTCAAATAGTGTCATCTCTTTTTTTTTTCTTTTCGATGTTCAACTGGTTGTTTTATTAAACTGTAAGAATCTTGCACTTCTTAAAATTTTCAAAAATTTGGTAAATATGATTATTCTCGCCCAGTAAAAAACTCAACTTGACCTGTTAGTTCTAATTGATTAATTGGTGTTTAATGCCACTTTCAGCACTGTTGGCTTCTTCGTGGCAGAAGGTTTTTTGGAGGAGGAAGCCAGATTTCCCAGCGAGAACCAACCACCTTTGGTATGAAAGCTGACAATACTAGTCAATTAAGATTGGGGTCAAGTGCACCTGCCACATGTGGGATACAAAACTCACAACCTCAGTGTTGATAGGCTAGACAATTAGACTACTTAGACCACTCCACCACTGAGGCCCCTGTTAATTCTTACGATATGACTATAATTCACAAAATATCAAATCAATTCATTCATACATTACATGGTAAAGTGCAAAACACTGCTATATTACTCGTCATGCTATTTCCTTTCTCGTAGGGCCACAAAATCTGAAAATATTGCTACAGCATAAAGAAAGTCAAACTTAATCACCTTGACGATATGACTATAACCAAAATGCCTACTGCTAATCAATCCATTCATGTTTAACAGAAAAAAAGTGGAAACTGATATTTTCAAAAGCATAAGCAAACACAAAGCTTTAAAAAAGCTGCTCAACCAGAAAAAAATTCAATCTACAGGGGTTCAAATTAGCGGTGGTCCGAGGTCCGTGACCTTCCACTATTGCAATCGGACTTTCGTTTTGGTTACTAGCTACGCCCGACGGACCTTCAATTTGAAAGAAAATAAAAATTAACTTTGCTGACCTTTTTTAACTATCAGTATCGTCATTTCAAAGCCATATTATTATTGTATATCCCTTGAGAGCTTACTTCAAATCATTTCAACTGTCAGCAAATTAAGTTTCTTAATTTATTAGAACGTAATGAAAGATGCCTTAAGTAAATTTGTAATCCATGTATTGCATTAAAAACGTCATATTCCCTTCCAAATAGCGTCTCAAACATCGTTTATTTTTGTAATTTTTCTCGTCAGCCATTGACATATTTGTACAGGATTCATCGGAAACGGGCCAGATATGAATGAAATCCTGATTCTTACGACAATGACTACGGACGCATGAATGGCGCAGCTGGCAGAAGAGAAGGGTGGACAGCTTTTAAGGGAGGTGGGAGACAACAAATAGGTGTGGGAGAAAAAAAGATTCTAAAAGTGGGAGGTGGCAGATAGGGGCGGAAAGTGGGAGAAGGGTACCCCCTGTCCACCCATTCAGAAGAATATTGATCCAAAAGCAAAATTACGCTTTCCACGCATTTAAAACTTGATCTACTTGAATAATGTATATATATTCATGTATATGCATTGTTTCAATTTATTAATTAAAGTTGCTAAACTCTGGGACTATTATTATTCTAATATCATTATATTATGTCCTAGCTTAATTTTGTTAAATTTATATATATTTTTAATGAGAAACACTGAATTTCATAAACATGATAACAGAGTAGTTTTTCAATTGAATTTTAATTGATATAACAACTTTTTTCCTTTTGGTATAAAAGTTCTTTTTATCAGTGCTAGATATTTAGTTGGTAGTTTCTAACAAGACAACTAATATAATCATTGTGCAACTAGATATGATAAACTTAAACAGCTTTGAATTGGAACTGTTACTTTAATTCTATACTGGTTACGGTATAAATTTAACAACAATATAAAGAAAGATCCATATATAGCCCTTTATGTTATAGTTTAAACCAAACATTGTAGGTCATGAGCAACTTTGAACACTCCTCTTTCTATGTAGCAACATTCCTGCAGCGCCTGCATATGGAGTATATATCTCCCAATTGATACGATATTCCCGGGCTTGTATTTCCTGTCATGATTTCCTTGATAGAGTATTGCTGCTAACAAAAAAGCTATTAAACCAAGAGTTCCAAATGGTGAAGTTGAAATCATCCCTTCGTAAATTTTACGGACGGCATCACGAGTTGGTTGATCGTTATGGAATAACCGTTTCACAGATGATATCGGATATGTTCCTAATGTCGTAACTACAGTACTATCCCCTTTTCACGAATGTGACCTACCGAATAAGTCTATTTACCAGATTTGTAATAACATAAGCAACACGACGGGTGCCACATGTGGAGCAGGATCTGCTTACCCTTCCGGAGCACCTGAGATCACCCCCAGTTTTTGGTGGGGTTCGTGTTGCTAAGTCTTTAGTTTTCTATGTTGTGTCATCTGTACTATTATTTGTCTGTTTGTCTTTTTTATTTTTGGCCATGGCGTTGTCAGTTTGTTTTCGATCTATGAGTTTGACTGTCCCTCTGGTATCTTTCGTCCCTCTTTTCAAATCTCACCACTTCTCCCTATCAGTTTCAAAAAATGAAGTTACTTCTCACTATGATTCTGAAGAGTGTGAGCCCTGAGATTATGGTATAATTGTGAATGATTGAGACAACAAAACCACCCACAGTGACACCCTCCCCAATACAAAAAAAAAAGAAAAGATTATTGGAATTCATAATATACAAGACAAATACATTTATTATCATGGACATGCTATACCACAGTGACACTGACAGTGTAGTGCTTTATGTATATGATTGCCTGGCAATATATTTGTAAACTTAACAAAACATTACATGCAGTTCTTTAAATATGATGAAACAAGATCAGTATAACCTAACACCAAAATAGATATAGGAAGATGTGGTGTGAGTGCCAATGAGACAACTCTCCATCCAAATAACAATTTATAAAAGTAAACCATTATAGGTCAATGTACGGCCTTCAACACGGAGCCTTGGCTCACACCGAACAACAAGCTGTAAAGGGCCCCAAAAGTACTAGTGTAAAACCATTCAAACGGTAAAACCAACGGTCTAGTATATTTAAAAAACGAGAAACGAGAAACACGTATAAATTACATAAACAAACGACAACTACTGTACATCAGATTCAAAAGCACATTAATTTTGTATCTTAGTTACTGAGTTATAAAATATTTCATGTAAAAGTGGGACCTAGGATTTAGGTTGTGGACCTTTCAGTTTGGAGTGTCAAAGGTCCTGGACCTTCCAGTACCAAATGTTGATTTGAACCCCTGATCTAGATCTGTTTCCTTATTTAGCAAATAACTTATCAATTGATTCATGCATTACATAAAAAATGTGTGGAAAACAGAAATGTTCTAGCAATTTGTATGTCAATGGGCCATTACTATGCAGAAATCCCTCAACTGGAATTGTTTTGAAGACATATATATTTTAGAAAAAGTGAAGAAACTGATATTTTTCAGAAGATTGCTATGTCCGATTCCCACAGCTTCTGAAGAAATCACTCAACTGGTATGAAACTGAAAATTAAATGTATAACTGGTTGTGTTTGAAAGCCTCATCATGTGCATGCCTATATACCACATACCTATTTTTTCCTCTGGTTCCAGTGGATTGACAGGGAAACCAGTTTTGTAAGTCATTACAAAGGCTGAATGGGTGAAACTTTCTATCATCTCATGAAGCACTTGTTGGCTGAAATTGATGAAAGCAGGCATTAGAACATGGAAACCCTACCACATTCTTTATGTGCCGAATTTCAAGAACAGGAACTTGTTATCGAGTGGTTGTCATTGGTTGCTGTCTGCCATATTTGTTTTTTGTTCATTGTTGAAGTTTAAATCAGGCTTATGTTTTCTTTTTTAAATTGTTTCACATTTAATCATACAGTTTCCTTTTATAATTTCTGTACAATTTGTGTTTTGCTCATTGTAGAAGGTCATATGGTAACCCCAGAATATGTCATATTTTCCAGTCATGACCAATTTTTAAAGGTCCTTTGACAGAAATATATTGAAATAGAAGCAGGATACAAGGAGTTTATGTTTAAGGAATTTATGCTTTATTTGTTCAATAGTTAATTTATGATGCATGTGAAAATGTATAGTATTTTAATATCAGCTTGATAACATATTTCAGGAAGGTCTGATTTGTAGTTCCCACAATAATTTTATATTATTTGTAATAATAGATGACTGCTTAACATCCAGCAGCAAATTAATATGCTTATTCAGGAGGAGAACATGTAAATTTAATATGAATATTAACCCACAACCTCCAGCACTCAAGGCAAACATGCTACCACAAGACCATCACGGCTGTTTGATATTAAGTGCCAATCTGCCCAAGAATCAGGCAGTGGTGAAAACATGACAAACAAAAACCCACCTCAAGTTGATATTAATGTATGTTCAAAATGTATAATGGTGCACAAATATAACATTCGTTTCCTTTTCCTGTTCTGGTATTTCTAGGTACAATTTGGTTGAAATGCACTAGAAATTAAGAATTAAGGGGAGCTAACTCTGTAATTTAATATCATTCTAACCAAAAGTTATCTAGAGATTTCTCGAATTACCAGAAATGCAGAAACGAAAGACCTACCATTTCTAACTCAGGATGAGGGTAACTTCTAGCCATGTTTTGAATTTTTTTTCAAAATTGCCTGATTCTTACAAAGACTGGCACTTTAGTGTTAGAAATATAAGTATCTTCAAACAGGAAGTTGTCGAGCGATAAATGTGAAAATGCATCAATAAGGTAAAGCATGTTCACATGAAGACCTATTAAAAGTAGTAATAATTATTGTTCATGTGACAGTTCATTTTAATACAGGCCATCTTTGCCTTCCAGATGTAAGCAATGTTGATTTCCATGTTTTCCAACAATGTAGGTATATTGTATATATAACAGTGTTTTCAATAAGAGAAAAAGAGCTGGCAACCGGCAAAATCCACTGCCTATTATGTGTATTGTGGCGGCTATTAATTTATTGACAAAAATATGACATAGCGAAAATCACGTGGTCGGGATCTGTCGAACATCTTGTTTTTACTGACTGGTTCCGAGTCGTCGGCCAGTTGTAAATAACACAATAGTAAATGTAAACCAGTTTCAAATCCATTGAGCATTTTGGACCCACTGGGGGCCTTATGCTACCCCAAGACCCCTCGCCAAAATGATTTTGCCTCCTATTCTGAAAATATTTCCTCTTATATTAAAACTTAATGAAAACACTGTATAAATCTGTATCTGAATGATTTATACCTAACTAGAGAGATAACTCTTATATTAACAATCAAAGAGAGATAACTCTTAACAATCAGATAATAAGATTTATACCCAACAAGAGATATAACTCTTATACAACAATTAAAGAGAGATAATAACATCTTACCATATGATTGATTGATTGATTGTTGGTTGCTTAACGTCCAGTGGCAAATATTTCATGCATATTCAGGACGAGAACAAATTAACAATAAATACAATAAGTAGGTTCTGTAATAGAGGCGTCTGGGATTGAGGTCGGAGAAATTTAGACTGCCACGGGAAATGAGGGTATATTGGATAGGGACAGAAATTTAGCCTTGCAACAGGTCACCTACGGACCCCTCAAAGAGTTGTTGCAAGGGTTCTTAACGTGCAAAGAGCGTGGCACTCTCTTTACACGAGGCATCGGATTTAACGTCCCCATTCTGACCGGACGTGGCTGCAAATTTGTACATCCCGCACAGCCAAACGGATGCCCCACTTTGATGAGGGTTTTACCGCCAGTCGGAGGATGACCAATGGTGACCATACTTCTATTCCCCAGTCACCCTTGGGGTTCTTACCATATGAAATTATGCTGCAGGTTAATGTTGGTGTACGGTGAAAGATGTTTAAAAGACATGTCCGTAGTCAGGGTAGTGTATTCATTGGTTAGCAAAAGTTGTTTGCTGTACTTCTGTTGTAAAATCTCTTCATAATTATCCCGATCTGCAGGTGGTAACTCCATTAAATCCAGCATACATATTGCCTACCAAATAAAAGGAAAATTGTATGAGGGTTATTCCATTAAAATGTATGTGGGAGGGTAGGCTGGGACTTTCAAAATATCCCTACAACCAAGAACCATTTTTTAGATAATTTTGCATAATGGTAATAGAGGCATTCTGAAAAAAGACCCATGACCCACATTCAATAATTAAACTTCCCTTCCTACCCTCTCCCACATACATTTTAATGGAATAGCCCTGATTTTTAAAGTTAAAGATGTTCGCTCCTCTGTTTTAAAATAACAAGCTTTTTAAAAGACTGTTATACATTGAAAGTTAAAAAATAACAAAACTAAATGTTAGGTCCTTGTCCTTGTTTTTGAGATATAAATAACACCCCCAAAAAAAAAAAAAACAAAAGGTAATAAAAATTATCATTTAAGGGCAATCTTTCCTATTAATGATTTCTGCAAAATTCAGTTGATTGTGCAAGGGTTGTATAGCCAGCTGAGGTCGTTAAAACTCTCATTTGTTGTTGCAAAATTCAAGTGGTTTTTGAATTGCTTTGTTGATCTTTTTTGTATTCAACTTTAAACAACAAAGTACAACAAATATGATGACTGATACTCATGACACTGAAAATATGGTCTTCATTCTTGTGAAGAAAATGGTAAGGTTTGAAATATTTCTTAAATATTAATTCAATACCAATACTATAATTTGTATTGGATTTATCCCAGGAAATGAGAACAAGGGACACAATTAAATTCAATTTTTCCCTAAATTTCTGATAAAATATAAAATGAAGAACTATATTTTTTAATGAGAATTTTTTTTTAATAGTTAATTGATAATTTGAACAATTTTAATTAAGTTTTAGATCTTGCATGGTTGATTAATTTTCTCTCAAAATTTCTGATATTCTATTAAAGTTTTAAATATAATATGAGGCAGGCATTACCTGTGAAAGGGGATGAAGTCTGTATAAATTAGTGTAGAATTCAAGCATCATTTGCACTTGAATCTGTAGAAATGAAGCCAAAGTACTGAAACATATCTGACATTCGACCTATTGTTTGGGATTATAGTTGTGACATCATTTTCAATGTAAAGAAAGAAATACCATCATCAGCTATTAATGTGGTTTTTTTTCATGTTATAGAATTATCAATTATTTTTATTGCCAGTACATTAGTAGATTGTTTTCTATATTGATATTCTACTGCAGTTTCAGAAAAGAAGATTACAAAGGAAAACATTTTGTAAAAACTTACCAAAATTTACCAAATTAATGAAAATTGTTAAAATTGACTATAAAGGGCAATAACTCCTTAAGGGTCAACTGATCATTTTGGTCATGTTGACTTATTTGAAGATCTTACTTTGCTGAACATTATTGCTGTTTACAGTTTATCTCTATCTGTAATAATTTTCAAGATAATAACCAAAACGCAAAATTTCCTTAAAATTACCAATTCAGGGCAGCAACCCAACAACCAGTTGTCCAATTCATCTAATAAATTTGAGGGCAGATAGATATTTACTTGATAAACAAGTTAATCCCTGTAAGATTTGCTTTAAATGCTTTGGTTTCAGAGTTACAAGCCAAAATCTACATTTTACCCCTATGTTCTATTTTTAGCCATGGCAGCCATCTTGGTTGGTTGGCTGGGTCACCGCATATTTTTAAACTAAATACCCTAATAATGATTGTGGCTAAGTTTGGTTGAATTTGGTCCAGTAGTTTCAGAGGAGAAGATTTTTGTAAAGATTACAAAATTTACAAAAATTGGTAAAAATTATTTTAAAGGGCAATAACTCCTTAAGGGGTTAACTGACCATTTTGATCATGTTGACTTAATTGAAGATCTTACTTTGCTGAACATTATTGCTGTTTACAGTTTATCTCTATCTGTAATAATTTTCAAGATAATAACCAAAACGGCAAAATTTCCTTAAAATTACCAATTCAGGGCAGCAACCCAACAACCAGTTGTCCAATTCATCTGAAAATTTGAGGGCAGATAGATATTTACTTGATAAACAAGTTAATCCCTGTAAGATTTGCTTTAAATGCTTTGGTTTCAGAGTTACAAGCCAAAATCTACATTTTACCCCTATGTTCTATTTTTGCCATGGCAGCCATCTTGGTTGGTTGGCTGGGTCACCGCACACATTTTAAAACTAAATACCCTAATAATGATTGTGGCTAAGTTTGGTTGAATTTGGTCCAGTAGTTTCAGAGGAGAAGATTTTGTAAAGATTACAAAAATTTACAAAAATTGGTAAAAATTACTTAAAGGGCAATAACTCCTTAAGGGTCAACTGACCATTTTAAAATTAGAAAGATCATATCATAAGGAACATGTGTACTAAGTTTCAAGTTGATTGGACTTCAACTTCATCAAAACCTACCTTGACCAAAAACTTAATCCTGAAGCGGGACAGACGGATGAACGGACGGACAAACGGACACACAGGTGTGGCATTAAAAGAATGGGTCACAGGGCTTTTTTTCAAGCTACAGGTTGTGCAAAATTGTCAAGATTTTGTGTAGATTATTCATGGAAAACACAATTTTGTGTGATAGAAAGAAACTAAACCAGACTATTAAGTAAAAATATGAGAATATAGCTCTTATAAAGTAAGTCAATGTCCCAAAATTAATTTCCGTTCTCTAAATTTGTTTGCCTCAACCAAATGTTATGACACTTAGGCCAGACATTTTTTATTATCTGTTTAACGAGATCCGCCGACTCCACTTTTCCCGATTTCACAATAAAAATAAAAGAAGTGCTTCTTACTTTTATTTTTATTTTTCCCGCCGACTGTAACGAAATCCTCAGAACAAAATAAAATCTGTATAAATCGGTAATATTTAATTTTACCAAGTCGATGAAACTATATTTTACTTTGATTTGTGGGTATTTATTTTCGTGGTTTGAGCAAAAGTTATATGTAGTGGGTTCTTAAATTCGTGGATTTTAGTTTTCGGAAAAAGAAATCGAGTAAACAATTTGAAGCCATGAGAAACGCAGATTCAAGAAAATAATCATATATTGTTTATAAAGATTTGTGGGACATTGCTAAAAAATGTGTTTATTTTCACTTACTTGTTTGTCTTCCATTGCTTACAACCTTCATCAAATTTTTAATAAAGTAATTGCTTTCGAAAATAAGCTGATTGATCTATGCTTCTATTCTTACAAATTGTCTCGATTGAAGGAAATTGCAAAGTAAACATTTAAATTTTTGCACAGGTGTAATCAGAAGTAATGACACTAATTAACTAATGAGATCGAATGATCAATAGATTAATGATTATTAAAGGTGTTAATTAGGCCATAAACATGTCACTTAAAGAAAACGGTTACATTATAAAAATGCTTCAAATGTACTTTGAATATGTTGTAGAATTAATTGTTATGAAATACAAAAGAAGCCCAATAGTATCTTTTTTTCGTATGAAAATTATGAGAAGATGAAATGAACACTTCATCATCCCATATTATCACCGAAAGTCTGACTTGCATCGATCAAAACTAATTTCTCGTGAGATTTAAAAGATTGAAAGTCTTGCAGTTTAGATTTTTTAAGATTAAATAGATAAAATCCTATCTGAAGTTGTATATATAGTGCATAGTGCGTTTGCTGATATTCGATGTATTCTCTAGATTATATGCCTGTATCCATATAGTCAAACCTGCATAGGGATATTTCCATGTTTTGATTTGGACAACAGTTGTAATATTTCGTTGTACACTGAATTTCATGGTTAAAGTCATTCGTGAAAACTACGAAAATTGGTACCCCACGATTAAAAGTACTTTCACAGTAACTGATATTTTTGATGTACAATTGATGCATGATAAATGCAACTTGTACTGTCGTTTAGTTTCAGAGATATAAGACTAAAAGTGCATTTTATTTCAGCCATGTGTGCCATGTTGGCAGGCAGGGTCATCATACAGTGGTCCCTGGATATCCTAGTGGTGATTTAAACCAAGTTTGGTTTAATTTGACAGTAGTTTCAGGAGAATTTTGTAAAATTTATCTAACGAGAAATCTAAGTGATGAGAAAGTTTGTTGTGAAGTTTTGTTGTTGCCATTAAAAAAAAAACGAAAGGTAATAAAAATTATCATTTAAGGGCAATCTTTCCTATTAATGATTTCTGCAAAATTCAGTTGATTGTGCAAGGGTTGTATAGCCAGCTGAGGTTCTTAAAACTCTCATTTGTTGTTGCAAAATTCAAGTGGTTTTAATTGCTTTGTTGATCTTTTTGTATTCAACTTTAAACAAGACACTGAAAATATGGTCTTCATTCTTGTGAAGAAAATGGTAAGGTTTGAAATATTTCTTAAATATTAATTCAATACCAATACTATAATTTGTATTGGATTTATCCCAGGAAATGAGAACAAAGGACACAATTAAATTCAATTTTTCCCTAAATTTCTGATAAAATATAAAATGAAGAACTATATTTTTTAATGAGAATTTTTTTAATAGTTAATTGATAATTTGAACAATTTTAATTAAGTTTTAGATCTTGCATACTTGATTAATCGTCTCTCAAAATTTCTGCTTTCATTAAAGTTTTAAATATAATATAGGCATTGCTTGTGAAATGAAGTCTGATTTAGTGTATGCTTTGAAATCATTTCGACTTGAAGGAAATTGAAGCCAAAGTAAACATTTTGACATTTGACCATTGTTTGTAATTATAAGTGTGACACTCATTTTCAATGAGATCGAATACCATCATCAGATTAATGTGGTTTTTTTCATGTTATAGAATTATCAATTATTTTTATTGCCAGGCCATTAGTAATTGTTTTCTATATTGATCTACTGCAGTTTCAGAAAAGAAGATTACAAAAGAAAACATTTTGTAAAAAAAATTTACAAATTAATGAAAATTGTTAAAATTGACTATAAAGGGCAATAACTCCTTAAGGGGTCAACTGATCATTTTGGTCATGTTGACTTATTTGAAGATCTTACTTTGCTGAACATTATTGCTGTTTACAGTTTATCTCTATCTGTAATAATTTTCAAGATAATAACCAAAACGCAAAATTTCCTTAAAATTACCAATTCAGGGCAGCAACCCAACAACCAGTTGTCCAATTCATCTAATAAATTTGAGGGCAGATAGATATTTACTTGATAAACAAGTTAATCCCTGTAAGATTTGCTTTAAATGCTTTGGTTTCAGAGTTACAAGCCAAAATCTACATTTTACCCCTATGTTCTATTTTTAGCCATGGCAGCCATCTTGGTTGGTTGGCTGGGTCACCACATATTTTTAAACTAAATACCCTAATAATGATTGTGGCTAAGTTTGGTTGAATTTGGTCCAGTAGTTTCAGAGGAGAAGATTTTTGTAAAGATTACAAAATTTACAAAAATTGGTAAAAATTATTTTAAAGGGCAATTCCTTAAGAGGAGATAAAATGAACACTTTATCATCGTATGATTAACCGGAAGTCTAGTCTGACTTTCATCGATCAAAACTAATTTTCATGAGAATTAAAAACGGCAAAATTTCCTTAAAATTACCAATTCAGGGCAGCAACCCAACAACCAGTTGTCCAATTCATCTGAAAATTTGAGGGCAGATAGATATTTACTTGATAAACAAGTTAATCCCTGTAAGATTTGCTTTAAATGCTTTGGTTTCAGAGTTACAAGCCAAAATCTACATTTTACCCTATGTTCTATTTTTGCCATGGCAGCCATCTTGGTTGGTTGGCTGGGTCACATACACATTTTAAAACTAAATACCCTAATAATGATTGTGGCTAAGTTTGGTTAATTTCGTGCAGTTTAGATTTTTAAAGATTAAATGGGTAAAATCCTGTCTGAAGTAACTGTATATATAGTTCATAGTGCGATTGCTGATATTCGATGTATTCTCTGTATCCATAATTTTCAAGATCAAACCTACATGGGGAACCCAACAACCCATTTTCCATGTCTTGATTTGGACAACAGATCTTGTCAACATATTACCCTGTTGGATTTGCTCTAAATTTTGGTTTCAGGATAAAGCCAAAATCCACATTTTACATGATGATTGTGGCCAAGTTTGGTTAAATTTGGCCAAGTAGTTTCAGAGGAGAAGATTTTTGTAAAGTTAGCGGACTGACGGACGACGGACGGACGACGGACGCCAAGTGATGAAAAAGCTCACTTGGCCCTTTGGGCCAGGTGAGCTAAAAATAAATATCAAGTCATTATATTTAAGCATGACTAAAAACAGTGTGAATAACTGATTATATGAGTGAAATTTTCAAGTCCAAGGACCATAACATGTAGAAAATTATCAGACCAAAACAAAATTTGAACTTGATCTGGAACTTGTCATGATAAAACTATATACCAATTATCAATCAATATCTTCAAGCATGATGAAAAAAGTATGGAAAACCACTTAAAATTGGTATATGACGAATAAAAGTTCTTTCACAGTAACATATAATAGCCTGTATGACTTTATTTCAATAGTCAAATAAAGTTTATTATATGAATGTCATCTATAAAGTAACAATACTGTATGTAATGTATCAATAAAATATTATATGTTTCACTTATAATATTTTTTTATATATATAGTTCAGAAAATTAGTTATATAACAAACAAAAAACTGGCCAAATTTTTCCTGGGGACCTCTAATTTGGAAAATAAAACTTATCTTATCTTATCTTATAAAACCATATAACAAATATTAAATCAATATCTGGGGACTAATAAAAATAATAATATGAGCCTATAGGACAAAATGTGCCACTCACACTATAAGATTTCCATACACAGTGAGGCACCAAATCTCACTCCCAAACCCAAATTTGACATAATTTGTTTTAAAATTCACAAAAAAATGAACATGTTAACAAAGTTTCAAGAACGAAATTTAGTAAAATTATGAACTTGGAAATATGTTTTTTACTTGTTTTTGTAGAGGCTATATTTTTTTCAAATAAATCTACCAGATATTTTTTTCTTCTAAACAGAATCTCAGATACCTGTGTTATGCTAGACTCTAAACAAAATAAATGTTTTTATGGATTTGTTTACAGAATCACTTATTCAATATCTTTCATTTCAATAATTATGAATAAGCCAAAACTCTACCTGCTTCAAATTGTTAACTGTAAAAGATGCCTCTGGTTTCGTTGTCATGATATCACTGTTACAAACAGCATCATACAACTCCTCCATCTGTTTGAGCTTAGCGCTGTGATAGAAAAGCTGAAACACACAATAGTTTATTCACTAATAATAATTAAAACTTTGCTTGAACTCACTGAAGAACAAAATAAATAGATTATCTCCCCTTTTAACATTTCTGGGATTATAATCCTACATGCACATCTGCAGATAAAGCTCAACAACTGTGTAAAGTTTCAAAAATATCCATCTAGTAGTTGAGAGGTATTTGCAATTACAAGGTACATGGATGGACAGACAGACAGACAGGATTCCTATGTACACCCAAAAAAAAAAAAACAAAGAGGCTGGGGGATTACACATATCAATAAAAAGAATGAAGTGTGGTATGATATGCCAGTGAGACAACCATATGGCCTTCAACAATGAGCAAAATTGTAACATATAGTCTCCCTGATATGGCCTGATAACAAATTGTGAAATAATTCAAAAGTGAAAACTAACAACCTTATTTACACTCATGACATTAAAGGAAAAGATAAACATTTATGGCAGACAACAGCTTCCAAGCTTGGGATTATGACACATAAAAAATGTGGCAGGGTTATTGGTATATACACAACTGAACTGATCAAAACCATGTAAATTATTTAATTTCAATTTTCTAATTATCAGGTTTCAAATATCATAGTAAAATGACATTGCTTAGAACCAGATTTGATGACAAAATATTTGTAAATGAAATAATCCTATAATTCTTTGGCAAGATACCCTAAACACTTCATCATGTGTTTGGCCTTATCACTAATTTGAATAGAAACCCTTAATAATTTTCTTTGGCCTTATCACTAAATCAAGCTTCATATTTTTTTCTTTAGCGTACTTACCCCTGGATATGACTGACTAAATTCTTCTTCTGGTGACAAATATGTTACGATGGGTGACAATAACCTTGCAGGGGTCACGACCCTTGACGTTATATTTTGTATGGAGGAATTAACAATATATGCTATTTCTTTCTGCATAAACTTTTTCTGAAACAAATAAATAAATGCTAGCAGCTATAGAAACTTAAAAAAAATATTGTAGACACAGATATATGTCTTGCCTGTGTAAAATGTTAACTTTGCAAATGTTTCAATTGCATACCAAATATCATTGATCTACCACTACTGGTTCCCCTTCAACTGATCTCATCACAAATATTTGTTAATGCATCTGTAATTTCTTTGAAGAGATACAAAAATTAATAAATTTCTTTTGTTTCATCTAAAACATTGTCACGTTTCGGTACTTATTTTTTTTTTTTTACAACAGTCCACTTTTCAATGGAACATATTCAGTGAAACACATATTTCTCATGTTAAAGGTTCATGAATTAAAAATTAAACTAAATTAAAAACCATAGAATTTTTTAATCTTTTAATAATTTGCTGAAATGTAGTCTATATCATGGCTTTCTCAAATATATAATAACAAGAATGTGTCCATAGAACACGGATGCCCCACTCGCACTATCATTTTCAATGTTCAGTGGACCGTGAAATTGGGGTCAAAACTCTAATTTGACATTAAAATTAGAAAGATCATATCATAAGGAACATGTGTACTAAGTTTCAAGTTGATTGGACTTCAACTTCATCAAAACCTACCTTGACCAAAAACTTAATCCTGAAGCAGGACAGACAAATGAAAGGACGGACAAACAGACGCACAGGTGTGGCATTAAAAGAATGGGTCACAGGGCTTTTTTCAAGCTACAGGTTGTGCAAAATTGTCAAGATTTTGTGTAGATTATTCATGGAAAACACAATTTTTCTTATAAAGTAAGTCGAACGTAAAGAATTTCAAGGCAAAATTAGTTTCCGTTCTCGTTAAACAGATAAAAAAAAAGTCTGGCCTTATACACAATTATATATTTGTAAAAATTGGTCACAAAAATATGATAAAACACATAACTTTCTTCATTCAGGTGAATGACATTCTTCTCTCAAAATTTGCACAATTCATTAAAGACCAGACCAATTGTTTTCTGCTATATTACAATCCAAGATAGCTGATGACACCTGAGCTACCTTAACTACTTTAACTAAAAATTTTAACCTGATACAGGACAGATAGACAGACACATAGACAAGAAAACACAATGCCCTACTTCTATTGAAGGTGGGGTATAAAAAGGTTCATAAGTAGTTATAAGCAAATATTCCCTAACTATACCTCCATTTCATCAATGTGATCATGATGTATCATAGGACAGAGGAACAAAACTAGAAACAAGAAAACACAATGCCCTTCTTCTATGGTAGGTTGGGTATAAAAAAAAAAGGTGAATGCGTCCCTGGCACACAGATGATGCTCCGCTTGCATATAACATTATAAAGAGGCATAAATGGAGAATGGTAAAAGTGACACCACCCAAATTCAAACTTGATCTGAGTTTTGTAGTAATAAGCATTGTGTATACGTTTCATAACATTTGGTTGAGGCAAACTAAAGTTAGAGAACGGAAACGAAAAATTCAGCAATTATTCAATATATAAAAGGGGTATAATTCCAGAACGGTAGAAATGACTTAATGCCCCCTCAGATGACGGCTTGGGCAGAAATTTAGACATAAGCTTATACACCCCAACTCTACCTCAATCTCAGCAACGTGATCATGATGTATTATAAGGCAAATGGACAGACCTACAGACCAGAGAATGCAATGCCCTACTTCTTTCAAAGATGGCAGTATGAAAAGGATCAGTCATAAACAAAGACTCCCTAACTGTACCTAAATCTCAGCAAAAGAAATTTAGCTCTGCTCTCCATATCAGCACAAATGGTTAAGCTCAGTCACTTGTTCAAAATTGAAGCATGTCCAATATCACTGCACTGTATTATAGGCTCAGAAGCTATGGCTCTAAAGTTGACAAATACTCCCTAACTGTACCTCAATCTCTGCAACATGATCTGGATGTATTATAGGCTCAAAGCTATGGCTCTAAAGTTGACAAATACCCCCTAACTGTACCTCAATCTCTTCAACATGACCAGGATGTATTGTAGGCTCAGAAGCTATGGCTCTAAAGTTGATGAGAATATTTTTGGATCATTCACCCCAAGTTTAGTTTAAATTGGTTTCAGAGAAGGTTTTTGAATGAAGATTACGAAGATAACAATGATGGACTCCAAGTGATGACAATAGCTCACATAATCTAATAAAAACATAATGCCCCCTCTATCTAATGAAGGGCATAAAAACCACCAGAATTTAAAGCATTCATGAAAAAATACTCCCTAACTGTACCTCAATCTCTGCAACATGATCAGGATGTATTATAGGCTCAGAAGCTATGGCTTTAAAGTTGATGAGGATATCTGCTCCACCACAAAGAACAGGACGGGTCTTTAACTTCCATCTTTCTTTAAAGTTTCCAGGGAAATCTGACTTGAACATGACAGGAAGTTGTATATCGCCACCTGGTGGTAAAATACCTAAAACAAGAATTAGAACATGCTTATATTGTCCATAATTTCATGATATATTTAAATGTTGTTGCACATGCCTATATCATTCAATATGACTTTTGGTAGGAATAAAAAATAAAACTTCATCAAACATTGTCAAAAGGTCAATTACTGAAAATTGCAGAAATTATTGCAAAGGTTTTTATTATTGCGAATTATTTGACTGGGTGAGCATCGCAATAATAAGAACTCGCATTTTGATATTTGATACATCTGTATGAAGATTTTCCAAAAATTGCAATAATAATTCTCCCATTTTTGTCCATTCTTAAACAAGTGAATCTGTGAGCTACTGCTCACTAATGATACCCCCGCCCCGCTAAAAGTATAAGGTAAACAGGAAGTTGTTGAGTGATGAATCTGAAAATGCATCACATGGTATAGCTGACTAATATAAACCCTGAAACCAAATTTCAGAAATCCTTGTAATGTAGTTCCTGAGAAAGATGCGACGAAAAATATTCATGGGACGGACGGATGCACTGACGGACTGACAGAGGTAAAACAGTATACCCCACTTTTTTAAAGCGGGGGTATAATAAATGCATGCAATAATTTCTGAAGTTACAGTATGAGTTTGTATAAGGTCCTGGACCATTTAAATTACAATCTGAATGAAATGCAGATCCTGCAACCATGCTTCACTTACATAAGGATCAGACACCACTCTTATTTGCTTTCCATTTTTGAGATCCTAAGCGTTTGTCTTAATGATACATACCGTCGAAAATTGAACGCAATATTCAAATCAGCTGATGTAAAAATTACCAGATCAGTTGTTGACTAAATGCTACCAGAAATGTCATACATGTGCTTGACATTTTAAAGTTGTATGTTTTTTGGCAAACAGGAAGAAGGTATTAAACTGTATTGCACAAAGAGATGAAGCTTGATGCCGAATATCAAGAAGCTTACACTAGATAAATATGATAGAAATGTGTTACTGACAGTCAAATATGTAGACAAAAAGAGGAAAACCAATACACCCCACCACATTTGGTGCTTTGGTATAATCAATATTTGCAAATAGAGTGATATGAATGTTGGCAGGCATGTATTCAGACTGGGGCACACCTGGCGCTCAACCCCCCTAAAAAAAAGAGAAAAATGTAAGTTATAGGTAAAATTACAGCCAATTTTTTGTCAAAATATGATCTTTCTAACTTCTTATTCTCAGCAGCATCCCCACCCCACACACACACCTAACATCAAATCCTGGACCCAAGCCCAAATGGTCTAAAATGTTTTTTTCCACAATGATATGCCACTAACCATCCTCAGTGAAGAAGTAATACTGTTGAAGTCTTTGCTTCACAAATACAAATGGGTTCTCTACTGGAACTTTCTGCAAATTAAAGTTTATAAGAGGCATTTTCATCAATTCTACTGAACCATTCATGTGAAACAGAATTAAAATAATATATGCTATTTAGAAGCTTGGAATGCCATATGAAATTAGATGACACAAATGAACCAATAATTTTAAGAATTATGTTATTTAACTTAAGTTGACTTCTTTATTTTAATACAGGAATATTAGTTTGAAGGTGTCATGTTCTTTTTTAAATAATCATGAACTTCCTTTTTGTGTATATTGTCTTTGTTGCTGTATATCATACTTGTTTTTCTTTGAGTTAGACCGTTAGTTTTTCTCATATGAATTTTTTACATTTGTTATTTTGGGGCCTCTAATAGCTTACTGCCTGGTATGGCTTTTGCTCATTGTTGAAGGCCGTATGGTGATCAAATTTTGATAGTTTCTATGTCATTTGGTCTCTGGTGGAAATTTGTCTCTTTGATATTGAGATAATGGAGAACTCAGCAAGGCCAACTACTTGGAGAGTGATATATTTCTTCTAGGTCAAAGGCTAGGGAAGCATGGCTACGCATGTATCAACAAAATAATTCTCACCTCCCAATAATACCGCAGCTGTGTACTCCCATAATTCATCATTGATATTTTCTTTATTTGAATCTGACCTAGTCTTGATCTAAAGGTCAAGGTCAATGGTCGTATAGGGTTTTCTCCTGTAAGGTTTTTCCAGGTCAATATATGCTGACCAATAGCTAATGCTGGCCCTTTGAAGCTATCATATTCACTGGAAGAACTGCAACTGAAGAAAACATATTATATTATTAGAAAAAGAAGAGAAAATAAGAATATGTGTACATATGACACTATGCCAGACTGACAATACCAAAGGATCAAGGTTAGGTCAAATATGGCCTTGAACTTCAACTTTATCATAAAATTTTTATATGGGCATAACTTAAGGTCAAATATGACTTTTTTGTTGCATGTGCATGTACTGATTTTGTGTCATGGATGGATACCCCATATCCTTTGTTTTTCTATTGAACTTCAACTTTATCATAAAATTTTTATATGGGCATAATTTGGTTCTTAAATGGATCTATTTCAAAAGCCTTACTACTAGGTTAAATAAATCTCTTCTTTAGAGTACATTCTCAGCTTTTATTTATGACATATAAAAAAAAACACATTTTTAACCAAAAAAATGTTGCATAATTTGTGAAAACTAGTCTTGTATATCTTTGAACATAAAAACAATGTACCCAGTAAATGACTTTGATTTTTAGTTTCTTAAGGAGATTTTTTCTAATGACCAATTGAAAATTGACTTATCTCAGACTTTTAAATTTGGACTTTTGTGGTTAAAATCTCCATTGTCACCACTTGAGGATGTAGTTAGGTGAAATTAAAAAAATCTAGAATATAGAATTTATACTTTTAGTCAGAAGAACATTTGTGAAGGAACATAATAAGCTAAAATTATTGATAGGTTATGGAACTCCTTTTTGAGATATTTGATTTTTAGAAAATGGCGGGAAAAGGCTGACTCTGACTTTTACCTTATGTTTAGCATTGGCATTATTTGGGTCTCAAATCGTAAGAAAAAAATCTAGAATCTGCTTAAACTTTGGTAATGGCCTTTTAATGAGCTACTGAAGTCTTCTATGAAAAGTGGGTGATATGGGGCAAAATATTTAACCCTTATCGTAGGAAAAAACGCAAGGAGTCCGAAATCTGACAGAAATTACTAAACCTGACCTGACTACATCCTTAAATGAAAATTTCTGTCTAAAATCTGCATTAATTTCAAGACTATGCTTAAAATATACTAGATTTCTACTAATTTGTAGCAAAACAAAAATTGTAAAACTACTATATATGTCAAGATATGGTGTGTTATTTGTGTAAGTTGTTTAGTATAAATACCTTCTAGGATCAAGATCCCTGAATATTGCTATAGAAACTGGACGATGAAGAGTTATGTGTCCTTGGCTTGTCTCTTCTTGAAAAGATGGCACTGAAGTCTTCTGACTTTGACCTTTTCCTTGAACCATAAGATCGGCAAGGTCCTAAAATATTTTAATGAAAGAATATCGTGATTTTTTTTCTAGATTATAGAAATTTACAACTGCAAGGTCTAAATAATCTGCATCTACTATGTTTAAGAAAATGTTTACAGATGTAGTTTAACTGGTTAAATATTCCAAATGGGCCACAAAATAAGATTCTAATGCAATTTTTATATAACAAATTTTTTCATTGGCTAAAATTTACCATCAAATCCACGATTGACATGTCGTAACTAAGGAGTAAGCCGCCATATTGAATAGCTTGGATCAACTGTTATTCCTTAGTTTATACTGAGGATTCATTAATTTCCATGGATACCCTTTTTCATGTTTTGAGGAAAATTATATTTTTGGGGACACTTAATTTAGCGGTTTTGACATATTCTGCATTGAAGCATATTGGAACAACTTCATCGAACATATGAAAGACAATATTCATCCATACCAACAAAATCCACAAATGCTGGTACCAAACAAAACATAACAGATCCACAGTAAACAAATGTAACTACCCCAGAGTATTTAAAATGCTACATTTTTGAACTAAAAAAAATAATAGTGCTTACAAATTAACGAGTTGAATACAGAGCATCTTTGTCAAAAATTGGAGAATCTTAATTTTGGTAAAGAAACAGAAAATGAAGATAATAGATATAAGAAGATGTGGTATGAGTGCCAATGAGACAACTCTCCATCCAAGTCAAAATTTATAAATATAAACCATTATAGGTCAAAGTACGGTCTTCAACACGGAGCCTAGGCTCACACCGAACAGTAAGCTATAAAGGGCCCCAAAATTACTAGTGTAAAACCATTCAAACGGGAAAACCAACGGTCTAATCTATATAAAAGCGAGAAACGAAAACACTTATGAACCACATCAACAAACGACAACTACTGAACATCAGATTCCTGACTTAGGACAGGTGCAAACAAATGCAGCGGGTTTAAACGTTTAATGGTACCAAACCTTCACCCTTTTTCTGAAACAATAGTGTAACATCACAACATAGAAAAACACACTATAAAATATCAACTGAAATAGCTTAACTCAATCAAAGGACATATTAACACCATTGAACATACACTGAACAAATAAATTTGACCTATGATAAAATGTAAATTCAAAATAAATAAACTAAGGGAAGAATAATAAAAGTAACATGTTATATCGGTATGAAATGTTAAACAATATAAGAAAAACAATATGCTCGAACAAAAATATCAGCCATTTGCAATAACTTTATAAAATTTCTGTGTTAGAAGTGCTTTTCTGGATTAACCTTCATCAGGAATGCTCGAACTGAAAATTTGAAACCCAGGACGTGTATGAATATGTCGAAATATAAGAAGCTATACGACAAAGTTAGAAGTTGACAACTGCCTGAACACATTTACTTCTCAGGATAAGTTGATAATGATGATAATATCAAATTATTTATAATTTTCATTATTTTACCAATCAAATGTGTTAAACAAAGATGCATTGTGCCAAATTAAATGAATTAGTAAAAACAGTACAAACAAAGAAGAAAGTTGAAAGCCAAGGATGAAATAGTGTTTGCTTGCTGTTTTCATTTATTTGTAACCTTGAAAAAATAAATATTGGTAAAAAAAACCTGATGCAATGTATATCAAAAGTATTGTTTTTTTTCTGTTTTTTATTAATAAAAAGCAAATGACTAAGACTACCTTGTCAGGGTCTGCAACAGCAAACAAACAAAGAGAATGGAAATTCAGTGCCATTTCATTTTTTCATTATAAACATATAAAATGAACAACTTTTTTTTAAACTAGATATTAAACAAACTTTTTAAAAAGAAATATAAATTTCATGAACGCAGATCAAGATTCAATTCAAAAGAAATATAATTGTTATAAAAATGTCCATGCAAAAAATGATGTATAAGCTTAGAGGAAACAAACACAATGATGTTATAATATAAAGCAGACATAGTGCCAAAATGTGTGTTTAGGGTTTCATGCCGAAGAATACACGTATATAGGGTTATTAGGTCAAGATAATTTGTGTACATCCCAAGCAGGAATATTCATGTTTTCACTATGGCCAATTTCAGTATTATATTTATATGTTAATCAAAAGTTCACAATCTATAATCTGTCAATCATTTGTCAATTAAAAAGTAACAAAAATTAAAATGGTTCAGAACAAATCTGTCTCGTATTTAGAAAGAATAAGTTAGTAGTTACAAAAACTGAAAATTTGTGAAATTATTTTTAGTGAAGATATCCTGTAAAATCATTGGCCTTGACCTTAAAATAAGGGTTGGTCAGGAAACACTTAACACACATGTTTTTGTTTTGCCTAAAACTATAATTAGTGCAACAGAGAAACACTATACTCACCTTTGTAATACTAAAATATAAATGAAGTATCTCCCTTTATTCAACAAAATATTATCAAATCCATTTAGAGGCTTTTGAATCCATGATTCATATTTTTTATGAATCTTATAATGACTATACCTACCTTTGAAATTATTAAAATACAAATTAATTATCTACCTTTATCCATTATAAATAATCAACTTTTATTTAACAATAAAGGAAAAGATAAATATTGGTCAGAAAACCTTTATGCTGTCCATCATATTTTGTTTAGAATGCAAAAAAACAGAAATTATTTACTCCAGTATTCATTGTATGGTTTAAAGCAATGAAAACAAATGTAAATTTGGCTGTTTTCTGCTCTTTGGTCGGGTTGTTGTCTCTTTGACACATTCCCCATTTCCATTCTCAATTTTATCTAAAACTTATAAGGTAATGTATATTTAAGGTCAATTAACTTGAACAATTATCCAAACAAAATATTTTAAAATACATTTTGCATGATTCTTATACTGTGAAAGTACTTTTATTCGTGGGAACCAATTTTCGTGGTTTTCGTGGATGACTTTATCCACGAATTTAAGTGTCCAACGAAATATAACAACTGTTGTCCAAATCAAGACATGAAAAGATTCCCATGTAGGTTTGACAACCGATATAATCTAGAGAATACACTGAATATCGGCAAATCTGAGACTACTATAATAGTAGTCTAAGGGCAAATGCACTATAAACTACAACTGCAGGCAGGATTATACCCATTTAATCTTTAAAAACCTAAACTGTACAACTTCTGATCTTTTAATTCTCATAAAAAATATTTTTGATCGATGAAAGTCAGATTTCCGGTGATGATATGCTATGATAAAGTGTTCATTTTATATCCTCATAATTCTTGTACGGGAAATAACAATTTCATGCTGGGCTTGCTTTTGATAAGAATTAATTTTACAATTCGATGTACATTTGTAGCATTTGCTTATGTAACTGTTTTCTTTAAGTGACATGTTTATGGCCAAATTAACACCTTTGATGGTTTTAAGTCTGTTGATCACTCGATCGCAGGTTAATTAGTGTCATCACTACACGGTGCAACAATTTAAATGTTTACTTTGCAATTTCCTTCAATCGAGACAATTTATAATATTCGTTTCTAATGGCTTCAATTCTACACACTATTTGGTTTTTTTTAGAAAACTAAAATCCACGAAATTAAAACCCACGAACATGTAACTTTTGCTATAACCACGAAAATTGATACCCACAATTAAAGTACTTTCACAGTATATATATTTGCATTTACATAAAATATAACTTACATTAGTAAGTTGAAATATTACTGATATGTCAGAACGGGAGCAATTAAAGGATTTAATTTTAATAAAATTGTGCATGATGGAACAAAATATCACAATTCATCAAGAGTCTTGGCCCAGCCAGAGGTTTAAAAAAAACCTTTGAGACTTTCCCTTAATACTTACAGGATGGTGTGGATTCAGTATGTGGATTACATCTTTGACATTTTCCCTCTGTTGATTAAGATAGTCTGTGTAATAAGGTTTGTATGATCTCTCTGGTATTATCTTTCCTTTGTCTAATAGAATATAAAAAATATCAAGAACATAAATGAGAAGACATAGAAAAAAAAAACAATGATAGATATATTTTTTTCTCTTTACCTTTACCATTTGTTGTTTCACTGATCAAAATTAAAAGAGGGATGGTTTTAGTACTTATAAAAATACTTATATCCCCCAATTCATTGTACTTCCCAACTTGTTGCAGTCTGTCATATTTGTATTTTTGTTTATTGTTTTGTTACAAATCAGACCATTGTTTTTTTCCGTGTGAAGTGTTTTCACATTTTTTCATGTCTCATTGTTGAAGGCAGACTAGTCACCTATAGTTGCTTAAATCCACTTCATTTGGACTGTGGTTAAGTTGTCTCATTGGCAATCATACCACATCCCCTTATTTTATGTTGTCCCAAGTCACAAATCTATGTTGTTTATAATGTAAGATGGATGTCCGCAAAGCTTCAAACACAATACAGCTGCCTCTATTCTAATGCAAAATAAACAAATCATTCAATTTTAGTCACAGTTTTGGTGTTAAATTTTTCATTAAACCAAAATTCCGCGAAATGATGTTATCTTATTTGGCACCTAAACTAAGTGACGTCATAGGTATGCTTCAGGTGTCAAACGTAAACACCGGGCATTTTCTGGCTTCTTGTCTACCTCAGAATACTATAAAATTTGATAAAAAGAAGATTTCTGCATGGGTCCAATATGTGAGTTGTTTTGCTTATTATTGGAGAAAGTACATGTCAATACATTCCAGAATTCAAAATGTTGGCTTTCCTTAGTTACAGACAGGTAGATAGAGGATTATAAGCTGATGGTCATCCAATCAGAACCATTGATACAAAATAATTGCATTAGAAAAACATTCTGAAGTTGTTTGTTTGTCCGTAATAATAGAAATAGCTTTACATGAGTATATAATGTGGAATCATTAATTTTCCTGGGTACCAGTTTTCGTGGATTCAGGAAAAATTGTATATTCTTGTTGATATTAGATTTTGTGGTTTTGCCAAGGTCTGCATACAAGCTTTAATATAGAAAATTTGTACTTGATCATTCAAATTCATGTTTCACATGTACCAACGAAATTCACGAAAATTTGCATCCCAGGACATAAAATGAATCCACAATAATCAATGGTGGAAGAGATTTTAGTCTAACCTTTCTCCAAATTGATCAGGTCTGGAACTTGTCTGAATTCTTTTGGACAACAATCTCCTGTTTCACTATGTTTCAATGTAGACCTGAAAAGATAAAGAATAACCATGGTTACATCACAAAACATAATAAGATAAATCTTCTTGGGACATCTCTGAAGAGTTTATTCACATTACTGAAATAGTAAATATTCTTGTAATTCAGTGGTTGTTGTTGGTTCATGTCTGTCATATTTGTTTTTCATAAATTGTATTTTTATAAAATATGTTGTTACTTTTCTGCTTTGAATTTTTCACATTTTTCATGTCAGAGCCTTTTACATCTGACTATGCTATCAGCTTTTCTCATTGTTGAAGGCCATACGATGTCCTATGATTGCTTATATCCACATTATTTGAACTCTGATGGATAGCTGTCTCATTGGCAATCATACCACATTTTCTTTATTTTTACTTTGTAGCTCCTCAAGCTTGTACGTATAATTCTCAGCTTTCAAATGTTTACATCTAAGTGTTCCTGATGAAGGTTAATCTAGAAAAGAACTTGAAACACTCACAATTTAAAGAATTTAATTTTCATTCAATAATCAAGAATAGACTCTGGTCAATTAAGGTGGTACCAAACACCTTGACTAAAATTAATTTGGCTCGTTTAATTTTCATAAAATTTTGACAAAGTATTTACTTTGACCCTTTGACAAAAATATAAAAATTTCCAAAAACTTGAACCACACACTTTATCGGAAAAATTTCATTGGATATTTAGCAGAATGACAAACACTAATTTTGATCATTGTGAAGCTTAATATTTCCTTTACAATAGAACCTGATTAAAACGTTCAGCTGATTTTTACAGAGTTATCTCCCTGTAGTGTTATGTACCACCTTAAGGGTGGATTTATTGTTATTTTCTAAATGCCCAGTGACAAATATTTCATTCATATCAAGGATGAGAACAAATAGATAATGATTTCAATCGACTTCTGTTAAGTGGGTTGACCCAGAGGAAATGCAGGTATTTTGATTGCGAAATTGTTGGTATATATATCTTGTGTATGTTATTTCTAAATTTTGGTTCATCTATAGTGTCAGAGTTTAGTGTGGCGTCCATTTTCTCTGAACTAGTACACATTTTTATTTAGGGGCCAGCTGAAGCCTGCCTCTGGGTGCGGGATTTTCTGGCTGTCTTGAAGACCCATTGGTGGCCTTGGGCTGTTTTCTGCTTATTGGTCGGGTTGTTGTCTCTTTGACACATTCCCTGTTTCCATTCTCAATTTTAGACAAGAGCAGAAACTTTACCTTGCAACAGGCCTCAAAGAGTTGTTGAAAGGGTTCTTTTATATGATGATAGTTTAGGACTCTCCCTACACTAGGCCTCTCAGAGTTAAATTCCCCATTCTGACTGGTTATGGCAAAAGTAGTAATGAAAGGCTACAAATGAGCTTCTTATAAGAATTTTACAATCTCCATAAAGGTGAACCAACGCTGTTTTTTACTTTTTGGTAAAGACTCCTGGAGTGGATACCTTGGTATGCAGGGTTGTCAAATAATGCAAATGAATGCAAAACTAAAATAATTAAAATTGACAACGACACCTCAAGTGAAGTCAATTTTAATTAAATTTACAATCTGGTTTAAGTACAAAAAGAAAAATAACCCAAAAAACTCCAAGGAAAATTCAAAATGGAAAGTCCCTTATCAAATGACACTGTGTACACGGAAATGCATTTAATTCTTAAATCAATTTACCAGATAGCTGTGTCACCATCATGTCCAAAATTTATGTGCTGTTTCCAAAACTGAGAATTCACTCGTTTTTCACCTGAAAAAAAAAAAAAAACATTACAGGTTTCAAACCTGTGTTGGTTAAATGTCTAGAACCTTTTGAAATTTTTAAAAAGAATTTTACAATTAATGAATTATACAGTTTGATAATATTGTCTTACAGTATTTTTTTTTTAAATACTTTATCCCATAATTCATTTCATTTCAATTCAATATGCATAAATTTTAATTTCAAAACACCATCAATCTATTTTTTACTACAAAACCTATTTTACATGGTCTCTTTACAAACTATAGACACTTCACTAGTCTTTGTGCATTGTATAGGGTTTGCTACTTTTGTTTTACATTCAAGATGATTTTACTGTGTTTTATTGTACTCAGGTTTTCCATTTTAACACTCAAATACCATATGTGTTCTTTGTCAACACTAGCTGGGTGGGATATTTGGTTTAAGTAATCAAGAAATATATGAATTTTGATAATACATGGAATTGCAGCCATTTTATCGCAATATCAAAATGTATCATTAGGAAGACAAATCATTAAAGACTTTACTATTCAGAAAGTTCACTTCCTGATCAGTAGATACTACATAAATTATGAACAATTACTTTAAACAAACTTATTTTACTGAGTGATTTCTTAATGAATTTTGGGAGTAGAAAAATAATGGGAATATAAATTGTCACGAATATTATGTAACAATTAGACCTTTCTCTATATGAATACATACATCATGACAATTAGAAAATCACGAAAAATTATTCACTGTGAAGTCGGTAAGAAAGGGTTAAGGTAGCAACACACAGTTAGGAGAGTAGTTTCGCATTTTGGCCATGGTGGATTTTTCAAATATGAAAGTTACTGTGCAATAAAATTCATTTTTAGACGGCTGATGACTAATTTAGCTTTCAAAGTGGGTTTAAAAGAACATCAAGATTTTGACATGTTTTATGGGCTGTTTTCTGTTTGACTGTCCGTATTTTCATAGCCAGACCGGCCATAGGTCCAGAAATTATTGTAATATTTACAAACACTTTTTTTTCACCCAAACTTTTTGACGCAATTTTACAAAAAAATGAGACAAAAACATATGACTTTTATTTGAACTCTTGATAGATATATGTAAACAGTTTCAGAAAAGGTATCACTCCAAGGGATTGAAATTCTACTTTTGGCCAATTTTTGGGGAAATATGTTACATCTTTACCCCCGTTTTTGCAATATTTTATAGCAATTAAAAACAGAATGTTGCCATGGATACACCAAAAGTAATTTTATTTAACCACTTTAACTACTGGAAATCAAATCTATGGAAGATACTGATTACATACATATGCACAGATATGACACAAACAGTAGGCTTAATTTGTAAGAAAGCAAGGAAAAGGGGATGGTAAAATTTATCAGGGTAAATTTTTATTTTTTTTTCATAACTGTATATTGCTACCTAAACATGAAAGTAAGTATCCATGAAAATAAATAGATTTATAGTATACTGTGAATTCTTTATTAATTATTGTTAGTCTTGAGACAGTACAAATTTTCTATAGGCTTGTATGTAAAACAAAGAAATGATTGATTGATTTTTGTTTAACGCCACTTTCAACACTATTGTGCTATTTCGTGGCGGTAAGTTTTTATTGGTGGAGGAAGCCTGAGTACCCGGAGGGAACCACCGACCTTTGTTAGGAAAACTGACAAACCTAGTCAATTAAGATTGGAGTCCAGTGCACCTGCCCCCTGCGGGATTGGAACTCATATCCTCAGTGTTGACAGGCTAGTGATACAGTAGATCGACTACTTAGACCACTCAGCCACCGAGGTCCCACCAAGAAATGAAGTATCCACAAAAAACACATTTTTTTTTATCAATCTACAGTAACTGACATACCATATCCAGACACCGTAGCTTTCAAAGCCTGAACAGTTTCTACCCTACTGTCCACCCAGGCAGGATAAACATTAGCTGTCCTCATCAATAAATCTTCTACTGGTCTGTGTAATTTACCTAAAATACAGCATGATGTCACGAGAAAAGCTGTGTAATTTACCTAAAATATAGCATGAGGTCACAAGAAAAGCTGTGTAATTTACCTAAAATACAGCATGATGTCACAAGAAAAGCTGTGTAATTTACCTAAAATACAGCATGATGTCACAAGAAAAGCTGTGTAATTTACCTAAAATACAGCATGATGTCACAAGAAAAGCTGTGTAATTTACCTAAAATACAGCATGATGTCACAAGAAAAGCTGTGTAATTTACCTAAAATACAGCATGATGTCACAAGAAAAGCTGTGTAATTTACCTAAAATACAGGATGATGGTCACAAGAAAAGCTTTGTAATTTACCTAAAATACAGCATGATGTCACAAGAAAAGCTTTGTAATTTACCTAAAATACAGCATGATGCCACCAAAAAAGCTAACAAATGTTGATTTACATAAAAATTATTTTGTTGAAGAATATTTCAATAAATCTTCTATTGGTCTGTGTAATTTATCTAAAATACAGAATGGTGTCACATGAAAAGCTTATAAACATTTTCTTTTTTTTCACAAAATACTTTACTTGAAGAATATTTTAGTAAAATGTGATGTACAGTAGTTGTCGTTTGTTTATGTAATTTATACGTGTTTCTCGTTTCTCGTTTTTTATATAGACTAGACCGTTGGTTTTCCCGTTTGAATGGTTTTACACTAGTAAATTTGGGGCCCTTTATAGCTTGTTGTTCGGTGTGAGCCAAGGCTCCGTGTTGAAGGCCTTACATTGACCTATAATGGTTTACTTTTATAAATTGTTATTTGGATGGAGAGTTGTCTCATTGGCACTCACACCACATCTTCCTATATCTAATCAAGACCAAAGGCAATTTCATACTAATATCAATACTCCAAAGGTATTTGCCCTAAATGATTCTTTTCATGTCTTTTGGGCTTGAAAAAAAAACGTGAATATAAATTGCCATGAATGTAACATAAAACTATGTGAAAATCTTGGTACTTGTAAAAGAAAATGTGTAGATTTTTCAACTATAAATGATATGTAACAACTCTCTAACTCTATCATGTCTATTTAATGTTTGTGTATAATGAATTATTTTGTTTTTCTAGTTCTACAGACAATCATTTAGCGTGAAAGTTTATATGTTCAAAAATTGTAATATTTGTAATACTTGTTCTGTATGTTTTTTGAGGGCCTGAATGCTAATTGAGTCACCCTCTTCAAATAAAGTCATTATTATTATTAATATCATTTGTTTTAAGGCAAATATTTCATGAAGTTAGACAGGGTTTTTGAAAAAATTAAGGCAGCCATACATTTTTTCAATCAGTTTCAATCTTTTTTTGTTTTCATAAATTTAGACATTTGGACCAATTAAGGTAACCATAAAGAGAGTGTCAAGGGCAAGTAATTTGGTCTTAAAACCTGGAAACGTTTTCAGCATATTTTGATGTTGGTTCTGTTATTAAAGTGGCAGTATCGTGAAGATTTATATGGGTACTAATCGCTCACTTATTGAAAGAAACAAATTTTTCAGGCCAAATATGACCTGTTTTGGAAGCCTTGATGTTAGGTACATTTGTAATTCAATACCCTTTAAACTTAAGAGAAACAAATCTGTGTTGAACAAAAAGCGGAAAAAAATTACAATCACTTATTAATTCTAAGTCCCTTAAGCACAAAATATGTTACTACAAAGGTAGCCTGAATAACAAGAATAGACATTGCATAATTTTCAGTAATGAGGTCCATAGCCAGTGATCAGAAGCTTAAATAATCAATACATGAGGATCTATATGGGAGGTCCTCCATTTCTATATTCTTTAATTTTTCAGGCCATTTTTCCCTATTCTTTATACTTTTAGCCCTATATTCTTAATACTTTAGCATCTCATTATTCTCTATTCTTTATGTTTTTGGTCTATTTTTCTCTATTCTATATATTTTTTGCCCATTATTCTCTATTCTGTAAACCCCCCCCATACACACCCTCATATATTTTAAGTCAAAGCACTTACTAGATAGATAGTTTTGTGCTTTGTTCCATTCATCTATCCTTGTATTCCACTTTTTCAGAGAATTGCAAACTTTTAATTTTTTACTTGTTTTTGGTAAATCTCCTGCTGATGAGTGGGTCTTTAGTAGATGCTAAAAAAGAAAGTAAATGAAGATTTTTATGTTAATGTTTGTGTTTCTTATCTTATAATCGATTCAGGTCTGTCTTATCGATTTTATCAGATAAGAGCAATTTTGTTCAATACAATCAAGGAAGTTTAATAATAAGAATACTGTGTATTGGAAAATTTTTGTGTGTGTCCAATTTTTGTATTTTCTTAGAAATACATTTTAATAACCACGAAATTTACCCTACACAAATATTTCACTATACGCAAATATTTATTTCACTTTCCATTTTATAGCATTGTACAAAGCCCTGAAATGGGGGAAAAAGAAACACAGCAAAAATTTAATTTGCCCTTTCAAGGCAAAAACCACGAATGAAACCTGAAGTGAAAATAACCTGATGTACAGTATGTCTACAAAACACAATGCCTGCTCTCACCATCACATTTCCACAAACTGTCAAATATGGGTCAAACCATGGCTTCCAAACGGTCATATATTCGGACTTGACCGAAATTTATATAAAAGTCTGGCTGCTCTCAGCCTCAAGCGGTCAAATATCATAGGTTTGCCACTTTTTGTTATTCAAGGCATTTTCATAAACGGTCATTTCACTTTTTTACCAACTATCGATCGGTAAAATGTCCGTTTGGGCATTATAGTTTATAATTGTGGCAATCTATTTCACAAAGATATTTCGGTCATATTTGGGTTTAATTAAACAGATGCAGCATATTTCATACTTTGAAGTGTCTCAGTTAGTCTAATCCTCTGGGTACATAAATGCATATCCTGGTTCCCGGTACTACGTTCCAGGTATTAGCTAATAGCCATACGCTGTCACGTTATATTGGTATATGTGTAACATACTGAATATTGCGATCGGGAACCAGTCTAATAAATGCACGGCTTAGTACATCAATAAAAAGTAGAAAAAACATTTGTTCTTTTATTTAAATAACAACAAGCTGTCAAACAATTATCCTTTCAATAAGTAATATTGAAGCCATAAATCATTCACTAATTACATGTCATTACCTTTGATGAGAGACCTTAGCTTGTCTTAATCAATAGAATTGATGATGCATAACAATGGACATAAAAGTGATCAGGTAATCGAGGTCAAACATGTAAGCGTGTATGGAACAACATCCAATTTAATTACACTTTGTAGATATTATTGTAAATGAGCATTCAGTTTTAAAAAAGTATCCTTAGATTTTAAAATAATTCTTCAAATAAGAATATTTATAAATGAATTGAACTTGTATGATATTCATTATAAACATGATAAACACTGTACATCGTGTTAAATACTGGGGTGCGCTAGAGGGTATTCAAAGTTATTTTCAACCATTTCAGCAGGTTGCATCTATTTAATTTAGTCTCAAAGTTTGAAATTATAAAATACGTTAATAAATATGATTTGATGAAAATTTGAAAAGTTTTAAACGAATAATCATCAGAACCACGTTGTTTGAACTAGTACACGTGTGCACATGTGTCTATATTGTCTATTGTGCGCTGGTGGGAAATTTAATTATGCATCCTAATTTTTCAATAATGCTAAAACTATCATTGATACCATTGATACCTTTATCTAACGTTCATTTTGCACAAATAAAGAGTGTAGCGGAATTAGACAGAATTAGTACGCTGATGTTGCACACTAACAATGCTGCACTTTCAATTTAACACTTACGTCAGAACATCGAATTTATATCAAAGTAAAGTTTAATATCGACTTCTTATCATTTTAATGTCAATCATTGGTTATATCATATATGATGGCCAACTGATTATCTTAGTTGCTTAATTTACTAAGTCTAAAGGGATTTAAAATAGGGATAACATATGGTAAATCACAAATGTCCGGCTGGCTCAAAAAATTTTTGGAAGCCCTGGGTCAAACCTTATTTGGTTAAAAATTTTAAAAGGTCAATGATGTGACCACAAATTCAAGATAAAGTGCCTTGAACTTTGACCTGAAATGTTACAGACAAATGAACAAACACACAGACAGAAAACAAAATAGTAGACATGGTAGATGGGGCATACAAATCTCTCAATAAAAAATTCTCAATTACTTACAAGGTTTTCTCCCCTTCTCTTAGCTTCTGTTCGAAAATCTTCCAGACTACCCAGAATGCTGTGCGATATGAACTTTCCATCATCTGCAAATCTTGGTCCTGTGTAATCTAAACAAAGAAAGATTATACAAATATATATTTGGAGGGTTGAGAGCTCATAAGCATGTTTAACCCTGCCAGATTCTTTATGTGCCTGTCCCAAGTCAGGAGCCTAGTTGTGGTTGGTTCATATCTGTCATATTTGTTTTCATATGCTGTTTTGTTATAAAATTAGGCTGTTAGTTTTCACATTTGAATTGTTTCACATTTTTCATGTTGGAGCCTTTTATAGTTGACTATACAGTATGGGTTTTCTCATTGTTGAAGTGGTGCGGTGGTCTAGAATTGCTTACTACCACTTCATTTTAACTCTGGTGGATAGTTGTCTCATTGGCAATTACACCACATCTCCTTATTTTTCTGATCAAAGTTGTGGCAACTAGCATATAACTGTAGCTGGGATTATAATAACGATCCGTCGTCATTGCTTGTCGGCATTTAATTTTTCCAAATATGGTAAAAGTTTTGAACAAAATGTTGTCATGATTTATAAGAATGAAGTGTGAGTCAGACTCTGCTTCATTATCATTACATTCTTGAACCATTAGTCAGCTTGCCATTACTCAATAATTTATAAGCAATCTAAAATCAATACAGTTGGCACTTACTGTTAAAACATTTGTTTAGTTTATGCTGTACCAGAGCTCCAGATAAAAATTCACCAATCGGGTTTTACCTACCAATTTTGATGTATTTGAGTGAAATAGTTTTTCAATTGCATTATTAATTCCAATTCACCCTCAAGCAAATAACAAATTGGGTTTTCACCACCAAGCTTCTAAATGTATTGGTTTTTTCATCATCTAAATATTGAATTGCGGCATGTCATAATATATTCATATCAAACAAAGATGTTCATCCACTGTTATCTTAAATATGTTTCTTCCAAGTATGCATCATGTATGTGATAGCCTTTTTATTTGGTTTAAACACTGACAAGCATTTTTTTGTTTAATTTGTGTCCGTTTGTTTCAACTGTTCTGCCAGTTTTGTATTTTCTGTCAATTTATATAAACTAGTCTTTCTAGTGGGGCAGTAACTGGTTACCTTTCTACAGCACTTACAATCGACCCTGGTTTTTGTTGGGATTATTATAACGATCCATCGACAATGCTTGTCGGCATTTAATTTTCAAGTATGGTAAAAGTTTTGAACAAAATGTTGTCATGATTTATAAGAATGAAGTGTGAGTCAGACTCTGCTTCATTATCATTACATTCAATATCAGAGGCAACTTTGGCAATGTGTAAATTTTTATTGACGATATCCACATGTTCAGCGCTCTCATTTTGTCTTGTCACTGCTGACAGCTGAATATTTGGGTCCGTTTGTGGCCCCAAACACTTGTACATGCTGTAATTTATCAATGGGTTCTTTCGGATTTATTGCCTTCTCAATTGATAATGTGACTTGCGTGCTTTTGTGCTTGGCACTGCGGTCTGTTGTCAATAGTTCAACAGAATATACGACTTATTTGCTAGCGGTGCTTTTTCTGCCTCTCTGACTCGAGGTCTGCCAATTAAAATTTTATAAACTGGTCCCTTATGTTTAACTGGGATACAGCTTCGAGTAAGGGATAATTCCTTCCAACAAGGACCCAGATCAGATATTTGATGTAGCACTCTATTTTTAGAACGAAAGTAGATTTCCTAATATTACAAAAATAGATTTACGAGAACAATTTATCGATAAGGGTAAAAGCGACGATAGCAACAAGAAGGGTTTAGAACATAGTTTTGACATATAATTGGGTTTTCCTTTGCATGAATTGGGTTTTGAACACTGCAATTGTCAATTGAATTGGGTTTTCAATTGTTTTGTATTGCATAATCACGCAAATACACAGCTTATCTGGGGCTCTGCTGTACTATTTTTCATGAATTTTGTAGTTCCTCCAAGTACAAAAAAATATTTTCCATTTTTCTGAATTTGTGAATTATAAAACCAAGAACTTGAAACCTAACAAACCAACAACATTTTACAGACCTTCATATCCGCAGTGAAAATGACTTCCACAGTATACCATGTTTACCCATTTGAAAAAGAGCTTACTCATGATAAATTCTATTGGTCTTACAGTAACTTGGCAGTCAGACTCTACTGGTTTCATAACAATCACCGTCTTCCTATGAAAAAGAAATATAAAACACGTCTGTTAAAATATGTTGAAACTACAATTATCTGTTCTAAAAAAAGACTACCCAAAATTTTAATCAGAAAAAATATTTTGTCCCTGCACATCAGGGATTAAACTTAAGACTTTGGCAATGGTAGCCCACAGCTTAAATTTTGTAGCCCACATATATAGTCCTATACAAGAAAAGCATAAATTTAAGTAGCCCACACCAAATTTTAGGGGCCATTGGCGAGTGGGCCCTGCTAATTTCAAACCCTGCACATGGATATTAAACAAATTACAAAATCTTTTAAAACAAATGGAGAATGTGTTTATAGGCCACAGATGCCCCTTGTAAATATGCATGAGTCAATGTACTAATTATTGACATTTTCTTTTCTTTTAAAGTAAATGACATATATTTCTACATGTTGTCATTACAAATTGCTTTCAGGTTCAAGTGCTATTATTGTTCAACATTTGGTTGAGGCAAACTAAAGTTAATTTTATTATGTTTATAAAGGGCATAACTCATAAATGGTAAAAGTGGCCACCCAATTTCAAAATTGATCTGTGTTTTGTGGTAATAAGCATTGTGTATCAGTTTCATAACATTTGGTTGAGGCAAACTAAAGTTAGAAAACGGAAACGAAAAATTCAACAATTTTATGTTTATAAAGGGGCATAACTCATGAACAGTAAAAGTGACATCACCCAATTTCGAACTTGATCTGTGTTTTGTGGTAATAAGCATTGTGTATAAGTTTTATAACATTTGGTTGAGGCAAACTAAACTTGGAGAATGGAAACCAATTTTGGGATGTCCGCAATGGACAGATGGGACGGACAGGGTAAACTTAATGCCCCCCTCCGCTTCTGGCAGGGGCATAAAAACTTTCTTTTCCATAGCTGTATTTTGGAAAACTTTTAGAATTTTTGTCCTCCATGCTCTTCAACTTCTTCCTTTTATTTGATCTTTTAACTTTTTGGTTCGAGCATCACTGGCGAGTCTTTTGTACATGAAACATGTGTCTGGCATTCAAAATTAGAAGACTGGTATCTTTGATGAGTTTTTGAATCATTATATGTGAATTTAACTAAAATATTTTAAGAACATGATTTAAAATATCTCGAAGAAGGCTTTAGATTCTTAATTGACCTTCATGACCTTGCTGAAGAATTTTGGTGCATACTGTTTCAAATACCTGGTAAAGTTCATACTTACATTTTTTTCTCTTTGGGTTTAAGTTTCCGCACATTAATAATTTTCCACTGTGGGTTCTATCCTGGACATCTTTTTCTTGGGCCATGTTTATGTTGAATCTGAAGTGTTTAAGTTTAAATGGTTCAATGACACTAAACTTGGTGTACAGTCTAAATCTGTATTAATTTAAAAATTCTTATATCATAACAAACAATCAATATTTTTAGTAATGTCACCTTTCTAATGATTGAACATACAATCAACACATGGTTGGTGATTTTTCACTTCAAATCACCAGCAATCACCTGTAACATTGTCAATGAGCAAAACCATTCTGTTTATAGATATAGGAAGATGTGGTGTGAGTGCCAATGAGACAACTCTCCATCCAAATAACAATTTATAAAAGTAAACCATTCAAACGGTAAAACCAGCGGTCTAGTCTATATAAAAAAAAAGAAGCGAGAACATGTATAAATTACATAAACAAACGACAACTCACTGTATATCAGATTCCTGACTTAGGACAGGTGCAAACATTTGCAGCGGGATTAAAGCGTTTAATGGTACCAAACCTTCTCCCTTTTTCTGAAACAATAGTATAACATCACAACATAGAAAAACACACAATAAAACATCAATTGGAAGGCTTAACTCAATCAAAAGCGTAAATTAACACTATGAACGAATAAATTCGATCTGTGATACCTGAAAGTAAATACATAGTTAATAAAATATTAGGGACAAACATTCAAGGCCAAAAAGCAAACAAACAAGTCCAAATAAAGCCATGGCAATACACCACCGCCAAATATTTAACCCTTAGAAAATAATCACTTTTGAAAAAAGCGGTTTTCATAATATATACAGGTAAATGAAAAATAACTTCGCTTTTAGGTATACTTTTTCTGTCTATATAAAATCTTCCAATAATTAGGAATACCAAGAAAGGTCTGTCATATAAATACCTAATTTAACACTAGATACATAAGGTAAATATCAACAATAAAACTTCCCTGTACAGATTAAAGGAGAATAATCTTGATGTTCATACAAATGTAGTATGAAGAAGTGAAAATAGTAGATATTCCAAATAATCAAAGCTGGTATACAGACAAGATCCATATTAATATAAAATAACAAAAAGTATTAAAAATAGTATCAACAGGTCGAATTAAAAGAAAGTACGATTTGAGAGTACTACAGATTACTGACAGCTAGTTAAAAGCCAAAAACAATTAATGATAAAAATCATGCATCAGAGACTAAAATCAACTAAAACACATCCCAGGGATTTAGTATTTTAACGTCATGAACAGTCAGAGAAGACATGACTTGTTTAGCATGTATAGTCAGCCACATTAGGGATAAAACCACTAATTCATAGCCCCATTGCTTTCTATGTTAAACATTGCAATTTCAAGCATTAATCATGTTTCAAAATTGTAATATTTGTAATACTTGTTCTGTATGTTTTTGAGGGCCTCAAGGTAGATTAGTGAATGCTAATTGAGTCACCCTCTTCAAATAAAGTCATTATCATTATTATTATTATTTCTTTTAAGGCAAACACTTCATGAAGCTAGACACAGGTTTTGAAAAAATTAAGGCAGCCATACATTTTTTTCAATCAGTTTTAATCTTTTTTTGTTTTCATAAATTTAGGTATTTGGGCCAATTAAGGTAACCATAAAAAGTGTGTCAACGGCAAGGAATTTGGTCTTAAAACCTGGAAACGTTTTCAGTATATTTTGATGTATTTTCTATTATTAAAGTGGCAATATCGTGAAGATTTATATGGGTACTAATTGCTAACTTATTGAAAGAAAACAAATTTGTCAGGCCAAATATGACCCGTTTGGAAGCCTTGATGTTAGGTACATTTGTAATTCAATACCCTTTAAACTTAAGAGAAACAAATCTGTGTTGAACAAAAAGCAGAAAATAATTACAATCAATTATTAATTCTAAGTCCCTGAAGCACAAAATATGTTACTTTTGAAGCCTGAATAACTAGAATAGACATTGCTTAATTTTCAGTAATGAGATCCATAGCCAGTGATCAGAAGCTTAAATAATCAATATATGAGGGTCTGAATGGGGGTCCTCCATTTCTGTATTCTTTAATTTTTTAGGCCATTTTTCTCCATTATTTATACTTTTAGCCCTATATTCTTAATACTTTAGCATCTCATTATTCTCTATTCCTTATTTTTTTGGTCCATTTTTCTCTCTTCTTTATATTTTTTGCCTATTATTCTCTATTCTGTAAACCCCCCCCATACACACCCTCAAACATTTTAAGTCAAAACACTTACTTGACAGATAGTTTTGTGCTTTGTTCCATTCATCTATCCTTGTATTCCACTTTTTCAGAGAATTGCAAACTTTTAATTTTTTACTTGTTTTTGGTAAATCTCCTGCTGATGAGTGGGTCTTTAGTAGATGCTAAAAAAGAAAGTAAATGAAGATTTTTATGTTAATGTTTGTGTTTCTTATCTTATAATCGATTCAGGTCTGTCTTATCGATTTTATCAGATAAGAGCAATTTTGTTCAATACAATCAAGGAAGTTTAATAATAAGAATACTGTGTATTGGAAAATTTTTGTGTGTGTCCAATTTTTGTATTTTCTTAGAAATACATTTTAATAACCACGAAATTTACCCTACACAAATATTTCACTATACGCAAATATTTATTTCACTTTCCATTTTATAGCATTGTACAAAGCCCTGAAATGGGGGAAAAAGAAACACAGCAAAAATTTAATTTGCCCTTTCAAGGCAAAAACCACGAATGAAACCTGAAGTGAAAATAACCTGATGTACAGTATGTCTACAAAACACAATGCCTGCTCTCACCATCACATTTCCACAAACTGTCAAATATGGGTCAAACCATGGCTTCCAAAACGGTCATATATTCCGGACTTGACCGAAATTTATATAAAAAGTCCGGCTGCTCTCAGCCTCAAACGGTCAAATATCATAGGTTTGCCACTTTTGTTATTCAAGGCATTTTCATAAACGGTCATTTCACTTTTTTACCAACTATCGATCGGTAAAATGTCCGTTTGGGCATTATAGTTTATAATTGTGGCAATCTATTTCACAAAGATATTTCGGTCATATTTGGGTTTAATTAAACAGATGCAGCATATTTCATACTTTGAAGTGTCTCAGTTAGTCTAATCCTCTGGGTACATATAATGCATATCCTGGTTCCGGTACTACGTTCCAGGTATTAGCTAATAGCCATACGCTGTCACGTTATATTGGTATATGTGTAACATACTGAATATTGCGATCGGGAACCAGTCTAATAAATGCACGGCTTAGTACATCAATAAAAAGTAGAAAAACATTTGTTCTTTTATTTAAATAACAACAAGCTGTCAAACAATTATCCTTTCAATAAGTAATATTGAAGCCATAAATCATTCACTAATTACATGTCATTACCTTTGATGAGAGACCTTAGCTTGTCTTAATCAATAGAATTGATGATGCATAACAATGGACATAAAAGTGATCAGGTAATCGAGGTCAAACATGTAAGCGTGTATGGAACAACATCCAATTTAATTACACTTTGTAGATATTATTGTAAATGAGCATTCAGTTTTAAAAAAAGTATCCTTAGATTTTAAAATAATTCTTCAAATAAGAATATTTATAAATGAATTCGAACTTGTATGATATTCATTATAAACATGATAAACACTGTACATCGTGTTAAATACTGGGGTACGCTAGAGGGTATTCAAAGTTATTTTCAACCATTTCAGCAGGTTGCATCTATTTAATTTAGTCTCAAAGTTTGAAATTATAAAATACGTTAATAAATATGATTTGATGAAAATTTGAAAAAGTTTTAAACGAATAATCATCAGAACCACGTTGTTTGAACTAGTACACGTGTGCACATGTGTCTATATTGTCTATTGTGCGCTGGTGGGAAATTTAATTATGCATCCTAATTTTTCAATAATGCTAAAACTATCATTGATACCTTTATCTAACGTTCATTTTGCACAAATAAAGAGTGTAAAGCGGAATTAGACAGAATTAGTACGCTGATGTTGCACACTAACAATGCTGCACTTTCAATTTAACACTTACGTCAGAACATCGAATTTATATCAAAGTAAAGTTTAATATCGACTTCTTATCATTTTAATGTCAATCATTGGTTATATCATATATGATGGCCAACTGATTATCATAGTTGCTTAATTTACTACGGCATGTCATAATATATTCATATCAAACAAAGATGTTCATCCACTGTTATCTTAAATATGTTTCTTCCAAGTATGCATCATGTATGTGATAGCCTTTTTATTTGGTTTAAACACTGACAAGCATTTTTTGTTTAATTTGTGTCCGGTTTGTTTCAACTGTTCTGCCAGTTTTGTATTTTCTGTCAATTTATATAAACTAGTCTTTCTAGTGGGGCAGTAACTGGTTACCTTTCTACAGCACTTACAATCGACCCTGGTTTTGTTGGGATTATTATAACGATCCATCGACAATGCTTGTCGGCATTTAATTTTCCAAGTATGGTAAAAGTTTTGAACAAAATGTTGTCATGATTTATAAGAATGAAGTGAGAGTCAGACTCTGCTTCAATATCATTACATTCAATATCAGAGGCAACTTTGGCAATGTGTAAATTGTTCAGGATTGTACCCATATGTTCAACGCTCTTATTTTGTCTTGGCATTGCAGACAGCTGAATATTTGGGGTCCTTTTGTGGTTCAAAACACTTGTACATGCTGTAATTTATCAATGGGTTCTTTCGGATTTATTGCCTTCTCCAATTGATAATGTGACTTGCGTGCTTTTGTGCTTGCACAGCGGTCTGTTGTCAATAGTTCAACAGAATATACGACTTATTTGCTAGCGGTGCTTTTTCTGCCTCTCTGACTCGAGGTCTGCCAATTAAAATTTTATAAACTGGTCCCTTATGTTTAACTGGGATACAGCTTCGAGTAAGGGATAATTCCTTCCAACAAGGACCCAGATCAGATATTTGATGTAGCACTCTATTTTTAGAACGAAAGTAGATTTCTAATATTACAAAAATAGATTTACGAGAACAATTTATCGATAAGGGTAAAAACGCACACGATAGCAACAAGAAGGGTTTAGAACATAGTTTTGACATATAATTGGGTTTTCCTTTGCATGAATTGGGTTTTGAACACTGCAATTGTCAATTGAATTGGGTTTTCAATTGTTTTGTATTGCATAATCACGCAAATACACAGCTTATCTGGGGCTCTGCTGTACTATTTTCATGAATTTTGTAGTTCCTCCAAGTACAAAAAAATATTTTCCATTTTCTGAATTTGTGAATTATAAAACCAAGAACTTGAAACCTAACAAACCAACAACATTTTACAGACCTTCATATCCGCAGTGAAAATGACTTCCACAGTATACCATGTTTACCCATTTGAAAAGAGCTTACTCATGATAAATTCTATTGGTCTTACAGTAACTTGGCAGTCAGACTCTACTGGTTTCATAACAATCACCGTCTTCCTATGAAAAGAAATATAAAACACGTCTGTTAAAATATGTTGAAACTACAATTATCTGTTCTAAAAAAGACTACCCAAAATTTTAATCAGAAAAATATTTTTGTCCCTGCACATCAGGGATTAAACTTAAGACTTTGGCAATGGTAGCCCACAGCTTAAATTTTGTAGCCCACATATATAGTCCTATACAAGAAAAGCAGAAATTTAAGTAGCCCACACCAAATTTTAGGGGCCATTGGCGAGTGGGCCCCTGCTAATTTCAAACCCTGCACATGGATATTAAACAAATTACAAAATCTTTTAAAACAAATGGAGAATGTGTTTATAGGCCACAGATGCCCCGCTTGTAAATATGCATGAGTCAATGTACTAATTATTGACATTTTCTTTTCTTTTAAAGTAAATGACATATATTTCTACATGTTGTCATTACAAATTGCTTTCAGGTTCAAGTGCTATTATTGTTCAACATTTGGTTGAGGCAAACTAAAGTTAATTTTATTATGTTTATAAAGGGGCATAACTCATAAATGGTAAAAGTGACGCCACCCAATTTCAAACTTGATCTGTGTTTTGTGGTAATAAGCATTGTGTATAAGTTTCATAACATTTGGTTGAGGCAAACTAAAGTTAGAAAATGGAAACGAAAAATTCAGCAATTTTTATGTTTATAAAGGGCATAACTCATGAACAGTAAAAGTGACGCCACCCAATTTCGAACTTGATCTGTGTTTTGTGGTAATAAGCATTGTGTATAAGTTTTATAACATTTGGTTGAGGCAAACTAAAGTTAGAGAACGGAAACCAATTTTGGGGATGTACGCAACGGACAGATGGGACGGACAAGGGTAAACTTAATGCCCCTCCGCTTCGGCAGGGGCATAAAAACTTTCTTTTCCATAGCTGTATTTTGGAAAACTTTTAGAATTTTGGTCCTCCATGCTCTTCAACTTCTTCCTTTTTATTTGATCTTTTAACTTTTTGGTTCGAGCATCACTGACGAGTCTTTTGTACATGAAACATGTGTCTGGCATTCAAAATTAGAAGACTGGTATCTTTGATGAGTTTTTGAATCATTATATGTGAGTTTAACTAAAATCACTTAAGAACATGATTTAAAAACATCTCCAAGAATGGTTTAGATTCTTAATTGACCTTCATGACCTTGCTGAAGAATTTTTGGTGCATGCTGTTTCAAATACCTGGTTAAGTTTCATACTTACATTTTTTTCTCTTTGGGTTTAAGTTTCCGCACATAATAATTTTCTACTGTGGGTTCTATCCTGGACATCTTTTTTCTTGGGCCATGTTTATGTTGAATCTGAAGTGTTTAAGTTTAAATGGTTCAATGACACTAAACTTGGTGTACAGTCTAAATCTGTATTAATTTAAAATTCTTATATCATGTATATCATAACAAACAATCAATATTTTTAGTAATGTCACCTTTCTAATGATTGAACATACAATCAACACATGGTTGGTGATTTTTCACTTCAAATCACCAGCAATCACCTATAACATTGTCAATGAGCAAAACCATTCTGTTTATAGATATAGGAAGATGTGGTGTGAGTGCCAATGAGACAACTCTCCATCCAAATAACAATTTATAAAAGTAAACCATTCAAGCGGTAAAACCAACGGTCTAGTCTATATAAAAAGCGAGAAACGAGAAACATGTATAAATTACATAAACAAACGACAACTACTGTATATCAGATTCCTGACTTAGGACAGGTGCAAACATTTGCAGCGGGATTAAACGTTTAATGGTACCAAACCTTCTCCTTTTTCTGAAACAATAGTATAACATCACAACATAGAAAAACACACAATAAAACATCAATTGGAAGGCTTAACTCAATCAAAACGTAAATTAACACACTATGAACGAATAAATTCGATCTGTGATACCTGAAAGTAAATACATAGTTAATAAAATATTAGGGACAAACATTCAAGGCCAAAAAGCAAACAAACAAGTCCAAATAAAGCCATGGCAATACACCACCATGAAATATTTAACCCTTAGAAAATAATCACTTTTGAAAAAACGGTTTTCATAATATATACAGGTAAATGAAAAATAACTTTGTCGTTTAGGTATACTTTTTCTGTCTATATAAAATCTTCCAATAATTAGGAATACCAAGAAAGGTCTGTCATATAAATACCTAATTTAACACTAGATACATAAGGGTAAATATCAACAATAAAACTTCCCTGTACAGATTAAAGGAGAATAATCTTGATGTTCATACAAATGTAGTATGAAGAAGTGAAAATAGTAGATATTCCAAATAATCAAAGCTGGTATACAGACAAGATCCATATTAATATAAAATAACAAAAAGTATTAAAAATAGTATCAACAGGTCGAATTAAAAGAAAGTACGATTTGAGAGTACTGCAGTTACTGACAGCTAGTTAAAAGCCAAAAACAATTAATGATAAAAATCATGCATCAGAGACTAAAATCAACTAAAACACATCCCAGGGATTTAGTATTTTAACGTCATGAACAGTCAGAGAAGACATGACTTGTTTAGCATGTATAGTCAGCCATATTAGGAATAAAACCATTAATTCATAGCCCCATTGCTTTCTATGTTAAACAATGCAATTTCAAGCATTAATGGTTACTTTGTCTTAAGTTTAAATAAACTGGCAGATATTTCATGTCAAAACTATACATTATTCTTGTGCTGAAAAATTCAACATACTATTAATTGCATATTAGACAATGTTAGAGCGCACTGGTACATAGAAGTGTGGTAGTACAAAAACAGGTACTTCTGATCATGCTGATCTGAACAACAGGGCAAATGTGCCCTTCTATTATAAATTCATATTTTTTTTTTTATTATTCAAAAAAAACTTTCAAAAAGGATTCTATAGTGATCCCAAGTCCTTAAGCTTTCATTTGATACCAACAATAACAACATATTTATCTTATTGACAATGTTACAGCTATGCGTAGGAACTATTTTGTTAGACATGACTTCTATGGCCTTAAAGATGACTTATGTGATCATGGTGATGTCAGGAAAGATACATAAGTTAAAATATCAAATTATCACTCACTTTTTTAAGGACTTCTGCATCAATGGAAAACCTGCGACGCACATCATCTTCTTTTGGTTTTTCCTCTTGTGGTGATTCTAGAGTCATTCCTCTCCATTTCCCTAAAAAAACAATTGTAATGACAATGTCATTGGGTGATCCTAATCAGTATTTTAGGCCAAAAATAAAATTAAAATAGTCTCAACTTGTTCGATTCGCTAGTGTATGTAACAACGTATTTGATTTTGACGAAGAAATCTCTGTATTACTGAAAAATTATTACACCAGAGTTTTCGATATCACAAACTAGTCAAAACATTTCCAAATTCTATCATCGGTACAAGCTAGGACATCATTCGTAAATATAAATTAACATGCAGACATCTTATATCTTCAGGTATTTCACATCCAATCTTTTATGGTAATATTCTATACAAAGCACAAAAATGTTGTCATTCAGCTCAAAAGCTAATCAAACCTTTAAACAGACTTATTCAGAAGGGATACAGTTATGATACTGTTGTCAGATCATAAAAGATGGCATATTTTCGAATTAATATTGATTCATTCATAGGGTCTTTGCATTAGAAATAAACACATTTATTCTAAAACCAGTTGTTGGCATGATACGTGTTATGTTCTTCTCATATATTTTATGATGGTATGATACTAAACCCCTAACGGGAAGGATTGGGCTTGATTTTTATATGATGAAGACATAATCTTTCAATCAGTTTAATTGAGGTCTGGAGCTGGCATGTCAGCTACTGCTAGTAGTCCTTTGGTAATTTATGTATCATTGTCATTTTGCTTTAATAGTTTCTTCTGTTATCTATTCTGACATCGGACTCTGACTTCTTTTAAACTGAGTTTTACTGTGCATATTGTTGTGTGTTCGTTTATTCTACATTGGCTAGAGGTATGGTCATGATGGTTGAGATCTCACAAAACCTGTTGAACCCCGCCACATTTTTGCACCTGTCCCAAGTAACGAGCCTCTGGCCTTTGTTAGTCTTGTATGTTTTATTTTAATTTTAGTTCATTTATATGTTTGGAGTTTAGTGTGACGTCCATTTCACTGAACTAGTACACATTTTTGTTAAGGGGCGAGCTGAAGCCCACCTCCGGGTGTGGGATTTTCTCGCTGTATTGAAGACCCATTGGTGGCTCTGGGTTGTTTTCTGCTCTTTGACCCATTCCCCATTTCCATTCTCAATTTTATGATTTTGCCTACCTACCCAAAAATTTTTATGACACAAATCATTTCAAATTTTATTTTAAAGTTTTGTTCATGCTCTAACGTCATTTTCTTGTTTAAAACATGTATCTTATGTTGTTCGCAAAAAAAAATTGTAAAAATTAAAGAAGGACAGACGACAAACTATGCCAAGTGATGATTAAAGCTCAGGTGAGTTAAAAATGGAAATATAAAATAGCTTACTAAGTAAAATGACATTATCAAAAATAAATAGAAATAGAAAATACAGCCGACAAGGTGATACATAATAAGACTACCCACTGTCCCCGCCAAAAAGAAAAATAAAATAAGTATATCTCCAGTGGCGGATCCAGAGGGGTTCGGTTGGAACCCCCTTTATTTTTGACAATCAATGCATTTGAATGGGGACATATAGTTGGAACCCCCTTTATCCTGGGTTGGGAACCCCCTTTAAAATTGCTGGATCCGCCCCTGATCTCTGTGTTTCTCTTACCAGCTGCTGATAAAATTGGTGATTGTGTTTCAGTAGCCTCCTTTACTGTCTTTTTCACTTTACTTCCTCTCCTCATTTTCTTCATAATTTTCGAATCAAACTATTGACCACCAAACAACCATGGATGGGGATGCAAATCTCCAAGGCTCATTCAGTCATTGTGACGTCACATTAACCAAGTGATTTTAGCAACGAGAGAAAGCGTGTGTACAGTTCGAGACCTAAACGATCAGAGTTTTGATTTCAAAAAGAAGGTATGATATGAATGATCTTACGTTCTACATTCATATCTCGGCATCTCTAGTCAGTATCGCTTTACTTTCACTTTCTATTTATCCCGCGACATTAGCCTCCTTTCAGATTAAACTTCCGGTTTCACTTTCATTTCAGCACGAGCTGCGTTTCTCTGGTTCCAACGATGTCCAGAGCATTTACTAGACGTTTTCAAGTCAAAAATTAAGTCAGATTATTTCTATAGATCTTTATCAAAGGTACGGAACTATTTTACACAAAATGAAAACCTTTCAGCAGTGCTGTGAGCCTTATTTTTGAATTTCATTTCAGGTTTGTTACACAAGTTTTAATTCCATTGCAGATTTTGCAAATGTTATTGATTTTGAATTTTGTTAAACTGCCAATGACTATTTTTCAAAGCTTATTTCGTTGTTTTAGAAGCTCAGTCAGAATGAGTTCAACGTGACGAACAGCGATATTTGATGTTAGCAGACGACGTTAATGGTCAAAGTTCAGGGAGGCTTAAACCAACAGGTTGTTGTGGTGATCATCTTTTAATTGATACATCAAAGGTTATATTTTTTTCAATTATGAATAATATTTAGATAAGATTCCCTCACTGCATGCAAACTTCCTTCCCTTTTGTAACACGCGTGAGTGGGATTTTTTTGGGGGGTATCTATAGACCTTATCGCTATTATGGAATCTGCGATACTTGACTTGAGAATTTGCGACACTTGAACTTTTGACGTCATACAACAATCTCTTTTCCTTTGTGGCATCAGATATTTTCTATAGTGACATCAAAATTTTATGGGAACTTTTGTGATGTCTAATAATGGCTGACAAATAGCTATAAGGTGTATTTGTATATATATCGTCTGATAAGACTGTAAAATAAAAATGAAGAGAAACTTTTGAGCAAAATCACTTGCCAGCAACATTTTTACTCAGTCGCTAAATGAGGGATGAAAAGGGGGTGTATCTGCACGAAAGAACATGAAATAAAATTGCCATTTCACGATGAACGAACAATTAAAATTTCTTGCACGTTGATCTTTTACCGATTTCACGAAACACAGTGAATAACGAACCTTTTCACGACTGCACGTGAAATAAAATGGCAAAACACGTTGCCGAAAATAACCCTTTACCACCCCTTAAATGTTTCATGAACTTTTGGCTATGATTGATTGATTGTTAGTTGCTTAATTACATCCAGTGGCAAATATTTCATTTGGCTCTGAGTTTTCAGATGTGACTGAATAGGACTTTAATACTTGACATATCAATGAGATTTTGATGTTTAATTTTAAGTACGAAATAAGTAGTAGGATTCCACCTAGACACTAGTAGGAATGTAGTAGGAATCCACCTAGAATCAAAGATTCTATATAGAAAGTAGGCAAACAGGAAAATGAACAAAATTCTGACTGGATTTTTATTTTGTCCACTAGCAAAATCCTACCATCTAGCTGGAAGTTTAAAAGTCTGTAGGATTTTTTCTGTTTTAAAATTTTAAGTTGGAATTTGGACAGAAAATATGATAAGATTATTCATTTTCTACTACAAGATTCCTACTAGAATTAATTTATTCCTACTAGAAAATCTTTCTACATGGAATCTTTTAATTATCTTAAACTGGATTCCTGTTTGCTAATGATACAAATTTTGCTGTGTTAAATGCAAACAAATTCCTGTTCAAAAATTCAAAAGTTGGAGGGTAGAAGAATGAAACGTTGTGTTGGAACACAATATGCTGCAAGGGTTAAACAACATGAACAACTACAATATTGAAATATGAGAAAATATGGCTCATGTAGATTGAAGATAAATTTTAAATGAATATATTCCATGCATTTCCTTGTTTTTGTTGTTGAGATTCAAACTTAAATGATTGACCCAGTTGTGTATTTGTGAATATACACTTACATTTTGTATATTTTAGATTCCTACTAGAAAATATTTTTTCTATGTGGAATTTTGAAAAATTCCTGCCAGGTTTTCTAGTAGGAGTTTTATTTTCCCTTAAATTATTCCTGGTAGGAATATACAATATTCCTACTAAGAAATTCCTGCTAATTTTAATGTTTCAGCTATTTTCCGTGTGGATTCCTACTACTGTCTGACTAGAACATCACTCTTCTCTGGTAGGAATTCAATGCAATATTCCTACTATATTCTGTGTACATTCTGTGTGGAATATTTCATACAGGATTTTTTTAAAGAGAATGTTAGACTCGACAAAAGAAAAGTAATTGTTGTACAACAATTAAGTTCAATAAATGTCTCCAAATCTTGGGTCAAGTGTCCCAAATAATAAAGGTTGCGTATCAATTCAGAAAAGTGCATGCTTCAAAAAACAGCAAATGGGGAGAGGGGCTACATAGTTTGTAGTTTTCATCATCTTTAGGACTGTCTCAAGTTTGTATCGGTAGGAGTAGAAATGGGATAGTGTGTCCAAGTAGCTAAGGGGGCATTGGTTCCTTTTTAAACTGCCTTGCCCTGAATGAAATTTACATTTCCTTTCATTAGTATACATTTATGAAATAGATTAGCTGTTTCCAATTACTGTTTTATGAATGAACTGCCTCGCTTGATTTGGCATGAAGATATTTTCTTTGTGACATTTGATTATTAAACATACATGACAAAATGTAATACACCAAAATCTATGAATCATACATCATCAATAATTTCTGATAATCAATTTTTGGTTTTTTGTCTCGCCAGTGGCAGAAGGCGAGACATAGATTTTGCTTTTCTGCCTTAGACATTGTCATAATCAATGGCGTCAACAGTTGTTAAGTTTTCTGCTTAAGTTAGTTTAATAAGAACTACTTGTGATAGATCAATGATATATTGTATGAAGTTGCATTACTGTCAGTACATTTCAGTTTTACAACTATTTTGAGGCCCTGCCCCTAGGTCATGCAGGGTCTGGTGACTGATTGATTTAGCAATTTTCAATGTTAAGTTTTCTACTTAAGTTAGTTTGATAAGAACTACTTGTGATCTTATAGATCAATTATATTTTGTACGAACTTCAAGTTGCATTACTATTTCATGTATTTTGAGGCCATGTCCCTAGGTCATGGCCCAGTGACTTTCAATTAATTATCAATTTTCAGTGTTAAGGTTCCTGCTTAAGGTAGCTGGGGTGTTTAGATGTTTGACAATAGATTTTCTTTAACTTCTGTAAAAGACTTCTAGGTCCATGAACTTTTAGATTTCAATATAAAACTGGGGTCACATACCTTGTTTTTCGTTAAAATACATTCAACATTGAAATTAATGAAACTAGAAAAAACCCAGCGAGAGGAAATAACTCAGAGAAGAAGAAGACAATCTAGAACTCTCTGATGATTTAAAACATTTCTTCAGTTGTGCAAGTTTGTAGTATTTTTTTTTTTCGAGTGGTGCGAGTTCTGTCTCTATGTGACACGGGTGCTCGAGAAAGGAGGAATTTACTAAGAAGAAGAAAACAATCTAATGATTAAACACATTTCTTTGAGTTTGTTATATTTCCTTTTTGAGTGGTACAAGTTTGATAAAGTGATGCAAGTTGTAATAATTAGTGAGAGTGTTTGAGTGGTGGGAGTTGGCTGTGGGCTGAGTCATCGGGCTGTATGTTGATTGAGCATGCACGAAAGCATATAAGATTAAGAAACAGATCAATAACGGTCTCCAAATTTTGATATTTTCTAAAAATTGGCGTTTCTGTGGAAAAAGATTGTTTCAAAGACAAATTAAGGAAGTACAAAACACTACATTTATCGTCATATCACAAATATTTCCGACTTTGTATGGTTTCAGAGGAGTTGCTGCTCATTGAAATCGGTCTCTTCCTTTAGTAGTATAGAATTAGGTTATTTTATATTAAAAGATTGTTTATATTGGAAACTTATTTTTCCTTAATATCAAGGAAACATTCAACAATAGAATTGGCTAAAATTTCGAGAGAATTGCTTTTCATTTAATTCTTCTGAAGTATCAAATAAAAATAGGGGGTCACTTGCATTATTTTCTTGAAAAATCCAAAAAACACAAATTGTCCTATCAAATTCAGTATACTTATCTGCCCTTGATTTTGAAAGGAATGTTTTCTGAAAATTTTAAATATATTTTACAAAATTTTATAATAGTTTAATTTTTGAATTATAAGTATAGGTATTTTGTTGTATATTGAATGATACTTGGTAAAATATTTTTAAATAAAAAAGTACTGCATGTAGTGCATTAACATGTCCAGAAAGAAAATGCTCAGAAAAAGACACCCGATCTACCTTCAGTTTGTTTGATAAGAATAACTTGTGATAGATCAATGATATTTTGTATGAAGTTGAATTACCATCAGTACATATCAGTTTGACAACTATAAAGAGGCCCTGCTGCTCCCTAGGTCATGGTCCAGTGACATTTGAATTAATTAGCAATTTCAATGTTAAGTTTTCTGCTTAAGTTAGATTGATAGGAACTACTTATGATAGATCAATGAGATAAATAATAATAATAATAATTATAATCAACAATAATACATTGTAGAAAACAGAATGACTCCATGCATCTGGACATTACTTTAAATGATTGATTATGGACAGACTTATTGAATACAAATACAAATACTTTATTTAGATGAATATGCTGTTTATATATTTTGTAGATGGAATTACCATTTGACCTCAAGATATCAATCCAGGATGCTAATTTATGGTTTTCAATGCTAACTATAATGTTCAACCCTTTATTCTGGAATGTGGTAAGAAAACTTAATTAAAAAAAACATACATTGTTCTAGAAGTACATGAATTTCATGTTTATTGGCCATCGCATAAACAAGACAATTTTATGTTTTCATTCTTTTAAAGAAGAAATGAAGGTACCATTTCAGGTGGACGTTCTATACTAAATTGCAACATATTTTTCGAGAATACAATTTTCTTTATGACAAAACCCTTAAATAAAAGCTTCCTTTATTTCCTTGCTACACAATACAGACTTTAATCCATTGTTTTACACCAATTATCTCAAAGAACCAGAAGATATAAAAATAAGAAGATGTGATATGACTGCCAATGAGACAGCTCCGTATGAAAATATTAGGTGGATTCCGCTTTAATTAAGCAGGATTCCAGGCGGAATCCGCTTAAAAATTGAGTTATTTAGACAGATTTAAGGCGGACATGGAATAAAGAAAAAAATCCGTCTGAATCATTATAAACCTTAGACGAAATGTTTACATTTTTCTTGTTAAGTTAACAGGAATTCTGTAGCAACAGAAATATAAAAGGCGGAATGCTGGACTTAATGGATTTTGTTCAATTTTGTTAGGTGGAAATTGGACTTAGAATATTTCTTCAAATTTATGGCCAGAAATTGTACTTGGAAAATTTTGTTCAAATTTGTTAGGCAGAAAAAGAGCATAATATACTTAGAAAAATATATAATTTATTTAAATCTATCATTATTGAATTCAAAGTATTCACTAATTTATCTTTTAGAGGATATATTATTTCCTTAGATCAAAGATCTTTCAAAAGAATGACTATTCCCTTTATCTTGTCTCCTTGAAGCCCCAATATATTACAACTTAGCAAGGCCATTGTTTTGATGGACTGATATTTTTTATCTGTTCCCAATTTTAATCTTTTGACACCAAAATATTGATATTATATAAATTTCTTTAAAAAACTTTAAAGAATTATCCAAATTATATATATTATATATATATATATATAAAAAGTGTGTCATTATAATTATATATATTTTTAAATTATAATCTCTAGAATCTCTAAAAGGGATTATGATTGCTCTGGACCTCATCCCTTTAAAATACAAATTATTTAACAATTAATTACTTTACACATAGTCCTTCCATAACATTTTATCTGTTCTGGTTGTGTATTATGCCACCTGCTGAAATAACATCTGGGATTAACTTCAGTCTCAGAATGGGGCCACATATAGGAACATCTGTGTACACTTTTTTCAATGTGAAATGATTCTTATGATATACTTTTATCTTTGAATCATATATAAGCCTTGAATCTGCATGAATGTTTCATAATTCATAAACAAAATATGTTTATGACCTGTCTAGTTATGAATATTACGTATGAATTTAGAATTTTATACTAAGTTACTGTACTAAGTAAATCCTTATGGTGCCCCAACTGACCATGCAAATGTAGCAGTGCCAAGGAAAATACACACAGGTCACATGACAGCTACACAGATTCAAATTTTTGGTGCTGTTGTGCAAACATTGAGAAAAAGTTTATTTCATTATGTTATTGTCAAAGGCAGAGGATATAAAAAAGCAAGTGGAAGACCTAGAAAAGTTACCAGATTAAGGAGATGACTCTTAGCATTATTGTTTTCTGGCATATTGATCAAGATGTTGGTGTTATACTAAAAACATTACTGTTGTTTTAAATGAACTGGATGGAGATTCTACAAAACTTATGTGTGTTGTTACAGTTTAAATGGAAAGTCATCATAATTGGTAAGTTTTTTTATCATTTAAATTAATGTTTTGAAATATAAATATATCATACATTTTAACCTTCATTTGGGAATTAATTAAATGTCTACATACTTTTACAAAGGTGTAAATAAGATACAATTTAGATATAAGGCGATCCTTTTTTTCATATCAATCCAAATGCAAATATATTTGTAAAGCTAAATTGCCACCTTCTGCCTTATGTTGCTTGCTGATTCACATTGTTTCTTATATATTTAAGACTGATGGTGGAAATTTGGTTGCTACAACTCCTTGAAATGGAGTTTATAAATCTACCAAAAAACGTCCTTATTTACAACTAAAAAAATGATTGCCTTACAAATTATGTAACTAAGAATTTCAACACACTTTATAATAAATACATATCAAAGGTACCAGGCTTATAATTTATATTAGGCCAGACGTGCATTTTGTCTATAAAAGACTCATCAGTGACGCTCAAATCAAAATAATTGAAAGGCCAAATAAATAACAAAGTTGAAGAGCATTGAGGACCAAAAGTTCCAAAAAGTTGTGCCAAAATTACGCGTGTGAAAATAGATTTTTTTTTTTAATTTAAATTTTGAACTGCATGTTTTTTTTATGAATAATACTTTATAGTTCATGTATTTGATTTTTTACAGATGGTTAAGTTGTTGCACTGACATCAGACACAGACATCCAAGGTGACAGGCGAGTTCAAGAAAAGCCATGACAAATGCAAAAAGAGTGCACCTTAAAAAAACATCAGCTAGCCAAAGCTATTGGTATGTACATGTATTTGGTCTCTTGGTACAGCTACATGTTTTATTATATATTGATTTTGCCTATTTTTTATTCCTAAAAACACATTCGTTGTATAGTTTAAACATGATATATTGCATTTAAAATCATTTTTAACATGGTTCAAAATTCTGCTTTCAGCATGCAATTTTTGTTTAGCTATAGTAAGGGATATTTTTTTTATCAGCTTGCAGATTATCTGTTTAATAAAGACGACTGAATTTGCACCATGAAAATTTGGTAAATTTATTCAATTGACCTTACAATTGCATTTGGTTTTCTAATGTATGCCTTAATTTATATTTTTCCAGATTATGTCAATGCTTGATGTAAAAAAACAACAGTTGTATGCAGGAGTGTCATTATAGTAATTGATGCTGTATAACAGAGCAAGTTAGCTATGCAAGAAAGAATTTGGACAGAAAAACTTTAAAAAGACATTGAAGCATTAATTGTGACTCTTATAATGTTAATTGATGCAGAAATTGTAAAGAAATGAAAATTTTATCAAATTTAAGAAGTAGTTTTTTTTTAATTGTAAAAAATGGAAAAAGCCTTCGACTGTCAAAATGTTAACCTTCATAGGCAGAAATTATTTCCGTCTTTATAGGCGGAAATATTTTCCGCCTTTTTAGGTGGAAATATTTTCCGCCTCTTTAGGTGGAATATTTTCAAGTGCTTTATTTCCCTTTTATAAGACGGATTTTTTTCCTCCTAAGATAGGCGGATAAATTTGCATATTTCGGCTCTATTCCGCCTGGAACCCATGTAAGAAAGATTCTTGGCGTAAAGGGGGACCTTAAATGGATTCCTCTAAGAAATCCACCTGGAATCCATATAAAATTCACCTGGATTTTTTCGACAGGAGCTCTCCACAAGGGACCAAATGACACAGAAATTAACAACTATATGTCTCCTTACAGCCTTTAACAATAAATAAAACCCATACCGCATAGTCAGTTATAAAAGGCCCAGGAATGACAAATGTAAAACAATTTGAGAAAACTAACGGCCTGATTTATGTACAAAATAATGAACGAAAAATGAATGTGATATACAGCAATTTAAGAGCATGTATATATATGTACCTTATTGTTGCTGAATTTTTCGTTTCCATTATCTAACTTAAGTTTGCCTCATCCAAATGTTATGAAACTTGTACACAATGCTTATTACCATAAATCTCAGATCTATTGCAAATTTGGGTGGCGTCACTTTGACCGTTCTTGAGTTATGTCCCTTTATAACTATATGCAAGAGCCTTAGAGGGAGCATCATCTGTGTCCCATGGACACATTCTCCATTTATTTTCTCTATTCTAAGTTATTCATTTTTATATGACCGCAAAAAATTTTGCGGTCGATATTGGTATGATGTCGGCGTGTCGTCCGAAGACGCATTGGTTTTCGCACTATAACTTTAGTTTAAGTGAATGGATCTCTATGAAATTTTACCATAAGGTTCAATATCACAAAAGGAAGGTTGGGATTGATTTTGGGGGTTATGGTACCAACAGTTAAGGAATTAGGGGCCAAAAGGGGCCAAAATAAGCATTTTGTAACTTCCAGACATAACTTGTGTGTTAGTGTATGGATCTCTCTGACATTGTACCACAAGGTTCCATATCACAAAGGGAATGCTGGGATTGATTTTTGGGGTAATTGCCTCAAAATTTTAGGAATTAGGGGCCAAAAAAGGGGCAAAAACAAGCATTTTTCTAGTTTCATGACAATAACTTGTGTGTAAGTGTATGGATCTTTCTGAAATTGTACTACAAGGTTCCATATCACAAAGGGAAAGCTGGAATTGAGTTTGGGGGTAATTGCCTGAAACGTTTAGGAATTAGGGGCCAAAAAGGGGCCAAAAATAAGCATTTTCTAGTTTCAGACAATAACTTGTGTTCAAGTGTATGGATCTCTCTGAAATTGTACTGCAAGGTACCATACCTCAAAGGGAAGGCTGGGATTGAGTTTGGGGTGATGAATCATAAGGGGTTCAAAAATTTGGGGGATTTTTTTTTCCTTTTTTTCTTTAAAATTTTCCATTTTAAGTTGGTTATTTCTGATTTATATTTAAAAGCAAATAATAATGATATGGCAGGAGATACACACCAAACAGGATGTGTAAATTATTATATAATAAGTATTGTGCAATAGCAAGAAATTTTCAATTGCACAGTATTGCGCAATAGCAAGAAATCTTCAATTGCACAGTACATGTATTGCGCAATAGCAAGAAATATCCAATAGCACAATATTGCGCAATTGCAAGAAATGGTCAATTGTACAGTATTGCGCAATAGCAAGAAATATTCAATTGCACAGTATTGCGCAATTGCAAGAAATATTCAATTGCACAGTATTGTGCAAAGAAGATACTTTGTATAAATTGCTTATTTCTTGACCAATTTCAATGGGGTTTTATTCTTGAACTCTTGGGGTTCTTTAATATGCTGAATCTAACTGTGTATTAAGTTTTTGGATTTTGGGCTCCGTTTTTAAATTGGTCCACATTGAGGTCCAAAGGGTCCAAAATTAAACTTTGTTTGATTTCATCAAAATTGAATTATTGGGGTTCTTTAATATGCCGAATCTAACCGTGTATTTAGATTCTTAACTTTTGGTCCCGTTTTCAAATTGGTCTACATTAAGGTCCAAAGGGTCCAGAATTAAACTTAGTTTGATTTTAACAAAATTGAATTCTTAGGGTTCTTTGATATGCTGAATCAAAACATGTATTTAGATTTTTGATTATGGGCCCAGTTTTCAAGTTGGTCCAAATCGGGTCCAAAATTAAACTTTGTTTGATTTCAACAAAATTGAATATATGGGGTTCTTTGATATGCTGAATCTAACCATGTGTTTAGATTTTTATTTTGGGCCCTGTTATCAACTTTGTCCACATTGAGGTCAAAGGGTCCAAAATTAAACTTTGTTTGATTTCATCAAAATTGAACTCTTGGGGTTCTTTGATATGCTGAATCTAACCATGTATTTAGATTTTGGATATTGGACCATAATAGGTGAATGTCCAATTTAAAATTTTTAAGTTCTTAGACCACATTCATTCTGTGTCAGAAACCTATGCTGTGTCAAATATTTAATCACAATCCAAATTCAGAGCTGTATCAAGCTTGAATGTTGTGTCATACTTGCCCCAACTGTTCAGGGTTCGACCTCTGCGGTCGTATCAAGCTGCGCCCTGCGAGCATTTTATTCTATATTCTATATAGATTTTAGCACCCTTTTATTCTCTATCCTTTATTTCTGTGACCTATTTTTATCTAACCTTTATGTTTTTGGTCTATTTTCCTGTAGTATTGACTGATATTCTATAGCCTGTATATACATGTATATATATAGCTCTGAATTTTGCAGGTAGCCAGATTGGAATACAGACACCACACATTAACTAAAGTGTTCAGGTCTCCACAAAGAGGATGTATATTCCTTGGTGCTACAATTTTCTCTCTGGGATTGTTCAGGGATTATAGGTATATACACACCGTTTGTTATACATTTAATATAGAAATATAGAGATAGAGTACGATTGCAAAAAGTAAAATAACAAACATACCCAACTCCAAGGAAAATTCAAAACAGAAAGTCCTTTATCAAATGGCAAAATCAAAAGCTCAAACACATCAAATTAATGAAAAACAACGGTCATTTTCCTGAATTGGTACAGGCATTTCCTTATGTAGAAAATGGTGGATTAAACCTGGTTTTATAGCTAGCTAAACCTCTCACTTGTATGACAGTCGCATAGAATTCCATTCTGCCATTATATTGACAACAATGTGAGTGCAAAACAAACAGACATAATAGGTAAAATTAGGGTACAGCAGTTGACATTGTGTTATAATCTATAAAAAACTAAAAACTATTTCAAAAGAGAGGTGAAATATACCATAGGGACATGTATTCAAACGCATAAGATAAAAATAAACTGACAAAAAAGAAAAAGAACCAACAGACAAACAACAGTACACAAAACACAACATAGAAAACTAAAGACTGAGCAACACGAACCCCACCAAAAACCAGGGCTGATCTCAGGTACTCTGGAAGTATATATGTAAATGAGACAATTATCAACCAAAGACTAAAAGGACAAGGATGTTGACAGTATTGAAATGAACATTTTCTGCAATTCTTAATAAATACTCTGAGGTGAAATTTATAGAAATGAAAAGGGAAAGCATTAAGTTTAAGGGACACTCAATACTAGAATTAAGATGAATAGAGTTTTAGCAAAATGAAATGGATGGACACAAATGCAGACCTGATTGGTTTTTTTAGGAGAAATTTGAGTTTCCATTGAATGGCTTCCATAAGGCCCATAGAGAATAATAGCTATTGTATTTTTCAATGCTACTGTTCACATTGCAGAAATTTAATTAGCCAGGTAAACACCAACTGTTTCTAGGGAAAGTTTTATTTCATTTGCAATAAATTGTTACAAGTCTGGAAAATTTGTGAAGAAATTTAACAAATTCTGAGACTATGAAAGAACTACCAATGACAGAAGCAATAAATATGGTAGCGGATCCAAGTTGGGTGGGGGGTCAATGCTTTTGAATGGGGACATATGGTTGGACCACCCCTTTTTAAAAATGGCTGGATCTGCCCCTGTAATATACATAAAAGAAAACTACAATCTACAATGCACTATTACATTACCGACTGTGCAAGGGCTGTATAGCCAGTCAAGGTCATTAAAAACTTCCATATATATAATGCACTATTGCTAAGAGTAAGAGCTTCTATTTACCGTATGGATGGGAGAACAGTGGACACAGGGTTATGTTGTCATATCTACTTTAAAAGACCATCCAAATGGCAAGATTTGTAAAAGTATAATTATTTTTGACATTTCAGGTTCAATATTGCCCTTGATAGCCAACCTAAATGGCCTGTGTTGTATGAGAACTGGATTCTACTGTTAGGATATGGTTGTATACTGTTTGGTTTGACTTTAGTTCTTACTAGCTACTGGGCATTAGGTTTCTATGGAACATTTTTAGGTAGGTATCACAGAGCAGATTGGTGTCTTGCATAGTATGTCTATCTTTTCTGTGTCAAGTTGTGTCTGCTTGTCTCTGGCGTTTTTTATTTTTAAGGTAGAAATATGACTATACTTTGTGAGTAAAATTGTATTCAATTCTCGAGATATTATGGGAGCCTCCAATCTTTTGAAATCTCCCTCTGAAGAAAATGCCTCCAGACAGAAAGTTCAAATATCTTTAAAAATCTCTGTCATTAAGACTTGACTTCTGAGAGAGATGGTCAAATCTCTCCAAAATCCCCCTCTGAAGACTTCACTCCTGACAAAAAAGTTACATCTCGTTAGAATCTCCATCTGATTAAGACTCAACTCCTGACAGAAATATCAAATCTCTCCAAAAATTTCTCACTAAAGAATTTACTCCTGATAGAAAGATAAAATCTCTTACTTTGTAGAAAGTATAGTTTGAAAGTATAGGTAACTAGTCAAAGGTTTAACTTGAACAAGTTATTACAGAAAATAACAGGCATACACCCTTCAATTTAAGTTATAGAATCCACTGTGCATTGAGGAAAAAAACTGAAAACATGTTTACAAACAAGATGGGTCAAGCCAAAAATAACAACATGTTTGTTATTACAGTTTGAAGTTGTCTACAACAAAAAATCATTGAAAGTTATAACAGGCATTATGTTACTTCAGGCTTGACCCCAACTGGTTTGTAAACATCTGCGCAGTGACTTATCCAAAATGGGCAGTAGATTTTATTACTGAAATTGAAGGATTAATAACCATTTAATCGTAAAGTATCATTGACGAGTTGTGAAAATAATCCCAAATACGTGAAAATATTAAATCAATTCCTCTAAAAAAAAATGTTATCATAAAATACAACAAATTGGTAATCACTGTGCCCACATTATTTTACCCAAAATGGCGCAAATAATAAAGTAAACATATTGAAATCACACGAGATCTTTACAACAAAACAAACAGCGGCAAATTTGAAAGTATCTCCCGACGAAAATAACTATGATAACTGAAATGCGTTTTTACAGACATTTTTTCTTTGTACAATAACGGACATGTGTTATTTCAACACAAAACTGAAAACTTTTTCAGAGATGGTGTGATTTGTTTAAAATTTGAAATTAAAATTTGTGAATTTCTTTTTCTGTAGGAGATTATTTTGGGATATTGATGGACAGAAGAGTGACAGAATTTCCATTTAATATATTTAACGATCCTATGTATTTAGGATCTACATTCAGTTTTCTAGGAACGTCATTAATGTAAGTTTTAGATTCAGGGGACATGTTAGTGAGGGAGCTACCCTACAATACAGAAAATGTGTTTTAATACTCTTCAACTATAAAGTGTGTTCCATAGATATATACTGTTAATTCAGAAATGTTTGTGATCATGGTGATGTTTTTATTAGCTCACCTGGCCCAAAGCTTTTCTCATCACTTGGAGTCCGTCGTCCGTCGTCGTCGTTAACTTTTACAAAAATCTTCTCCTCTGAAACTACTGGGCCAAATTTAACCAAACTTGGCCACAATCATCATTAGGGTATCTAGTTTAAAAAATATGTCCGATGTCTCTGTCTGCCAACCAACATGGCCAACATGGGTAAAAATAGAACATAGGGGTAAAATGCAGTTTTTGGCTTATATCTCTGAAACTAAAGCATTTAGAGCAAATCTGACAGGTGTATAAATGTTCATCAGGTTAAGATCTATCTGCCCTGAAATTTTTAGAAGAATCAGACAACCCGTTGTTGGGTTGCTGCCCCTGAATTGGTAATTTTAAGGAAATTTTGCAGTTTTTGGTTATTATCTTGCATATTATTATAGATAGAGATAAACTGTGAACAGCAATAATGTTCAGCAAAGTAAGATTTACAAATAGGTCGACATGACCATAATTGTCAATTGACCCCTTAAGGAGTTATTGCCCTTTATAGTCAATTTTTAACAATTTTTCGTAAATTTTTTAATCTTTTACAAAAATCTTCTCCTTTGAAACTGCTGGGCCAAATTTAACCAAACTTGGCCACAATCATCATTAGGGTATGATGTTTAAAAAATGTGTCCAATGACCCTGTCTGCCAACCAACATGGCCGACATGGCTAAAAATAGAACATAGGGGTAAAATGCAGTTTTTGGCCTATATCTCTGATTAAAGCATTTAGAGCAAATCTGACATGGGGTAAAAATGTTCATAAGGTTAAGATCTATCTGCCCTGAGATTTCTAGACGAATCAGACAACCTGTTATGGGGTTGCTGCTCCTGAATTGGTAATTTTAAGAAAATTTTGCAGTTTTTGGTTATTATCTTAAATATTATTATGGATTCAGATAAACTGTAAACAGCAATAATGTTTAGCAAAGTATGATTTACAAATAAGTTGATATGACCAAAATTTTCAATTGACCCCCTTAAGGAGTTATTGCCCTTTATAGTCAATTTTTTCATAAATTTTTGCAATCTTTAAAAAAATCTTCTCCACTTAATCTACTGGGCCAAATAGAATTAAACTTAGCCACAATTTTCAATAGGGTATCTTGATTCAAAAATATATCCGATGACCCTGCCAACCAACCAACATGGCAGCCATGGCTAAAAATAGAACATAGGGATTTATTTTAGAAGTCTAAGGGAAAATTGTAAAAAAACAAATTCAAATGGTCACGACTTGAAAACTAATTTAAATAATGATAAGGGGTCTTCAGTAACTATTGTAAGTCTAGTTACTAGTGGGATGACCTGCTTTTAATTTAACTACTGGGCCAAATTAAACCAAACATGGCCTCAATCATTATTAGGGTATCTAATTCTATTTATTAATATTATGATTTAAACTTTCTTTTACATAATTTCCAAAACCACAGTAGATACAGGTGAGCGACACAGGCTCTTGAGAGCCTCTAGTTTTTATGCAAATTTTTATGAAATAAAACTAATTATTGCTATTTTGCATATTTTTCCTTTAATCTTTTTTTTTGATAATTTTTCATATCCCGTTACTCACTTGAGATAGAAAATTATCGTAAGAAATTAAGGGTACACATGTCAATGTAAACATCAACGTTTGTTCAATAGCAATAATAGATGGACACAATAATTTCTGAATTTACAGTATGTCAACCTGTACATTTGTTGACCCAGAACTTTAGAACAATTATCAAAGGAAGTTTTTCTAGGTACAATTGGATACACAAAAGTCACATGATTTATGGCATATACATTTGTACTGTAAATTCAGAAATTATTGCGAAAAATGCTATAGGGTTGTAATCACAATAATTTAAACTCACATTTTGAAATTTTTCATATGAATTAAACAGAATTTTTCTCAATATCGCAAAAATTAAAATATTATTTTAGTTGAAAATGACAAAATCGCAATAATAAATGCACGCAATAATTTCTGAATTTACAGTAGTTAGTCATATTTGGGATCAGCAACCTGATTTTTGGTTTCCAGCAGGGTGATGGGGTCAAAATAAAGAAATGTGGTCATTTTTTTTTAAGTGGAGGAAATCTCAGGCTGTTAAAATCATTCCATATAATTATAATCCACATCTTTGCCAAAAAACGGGAGATGCATATAAAAATGTCATTTGATAAAACCTTTCAAACTCCTCATTGCAACAACCACTATCCCTGAATTTTTCTGTAATTGTCTACATGTATCATTAAGGATGTTCGCTCCTCTATTGGAATATAACAAGCTTTTTAAAAGACTGCTATAAATCTTTACTATATAAATAGCGGAATTTTAAAAGCATAAAAAAATGAAAGGTCTGTGTCATTGTTTTTTTGAGATATATATAAACAATTGAAAAGTTGAAGGGAAATGATTCTCTCTAGATTTTTCATACATTTAACATTGACACCTTTTTTCTTTAAAAAAAGTTCTATAAAAAAATAACAAGGCTTTTATAAGGTTTTCAAAAATGGCTTTATAAACTGTACGTAATAATATGATGAAAACAAAAGTAGGGGTTAGAAGGCAAAATTTGTATTGGCACTATGCATGGATAAAACTAGAGGACTCCGAATATCTGACAAAAAGTCAAAGACAAGAGTAGCGAACTTCCTTAATATGTAAGTTTTTGTGATGAAAATTTCATGGACACAATTTTTGTAGAAAAATACCTCAAATCTGGAGTATAATGGACTCTATAAATATTCATGTAGTCTTCAAGTCAAACATTATAGCTTTCATCATTTTATGACTAAATGGAGATATAACAGTCAGAGACAGCAACAAAAAACACATAAATTTAAAGCCATTATTTATAAATGTAGTGGCAAGAACTGCCTCTTTTGTGTTGTTAATCATAACTTTTTGGTCTGTTTGCCAGATATTTTGTGCAGGTTTGCCAGATATTTTGTGCAATTTTATGAGATTTGGCTGAAATTTGTTTTTTGCAATGCAATGATTCAGAATTGAAAAGTTATTACATGTATTTGTACTGTTTAAAATCTTTGTAAGTTTATTCCCTCATTCTTTTCAAGTTTTGTTCATTTAAAATCTTTATTAAAATCAAGGATTGAATTGATATATTTAGACTAATGATAAATATTCTTATACTTTCAGAAAAGCCAGTCAGACAGGAATATTTTTGACTATTTTTGTTATCATTTGTTACAGAATTGCCACATCTTTTGAAGGGTAAGATTATTGTCTCAGAGAGCGCATAATTTAGTTTGCTTAAAATTAGACAATTTTTAAACAATACAGTTTAATTAAAATACAGATCCTGTGTCCACCTTTTGCTTACAAGGATCTTACAACACTCCGTTTTACTTTCTGTTCTGGATATTATTACATCAGCCAATGAAAATCCTGCTTACAAGTTTTTGAAAGGTGTATATCATAACGACAAAACCAGAGGATCCCAAAAGGTCTTTCAAACAGAATATAGACCAGAACGTTTTCAGATCCTTCTAAACAAAGTGTGGATACCTGATAAAGCTGTATTTAAATCAGATTGTAAACTACATCATGATTTTATTCACTGAGGTACAAAAAGATATTTATTTGAGCTATTACAAAGTAATTCATTATACCTCCACTCTGAAAGGGTGGGGGTATACATGTTTGCATCTGTCAATGTCTCTATATGTCCATCCCATAAAATTTGGTGGTATTTTTCTGAAGAACTACAAATCAGAGTGTCCTGAAATTAGGTATCAATTTAAGCTTCATGTGAGCATGTTTACTATGTAAATATTTTCAGATTCATATGATCTCACGTCATCAACTCTCTTTTTACCAAATAATATGGCCATGTATACACCAATCTGGTGTTGATTTTTATGAATGAGTTTAATACACTGATTGAACTGAAGTCAATCTGCGTAAATGACGTCATCAAACAATTGGTTCTTACTGTGATGCAATTGATTAAGCATTGTGACTTAGGAAATTTACAGGAAAGTGCATGAATTCAAAATTCATCTATGAAATTTCTGTCACAATTTCTTGGGAACTTCACATCAGACCTTCTTGAAATTTGTTATCAAGGTTCATGTGAGCATGCTAACTATACCATGTGATGCATTTTCGCATTCATCTTCCATCAACTTCCTGTTTATCGAATACTTATGGATATACATGATTACCATGTTCGTATGAAAGTTTGGTAACATTTTTCTCAGGAACTAGCATATCGGATTCGGCATTGTACCGTAAACCATAATAAAAGGCTTTTCAGACTTCAGAACAATTTCAGACCTTAAAATCTGCTAAGTATAAAAGGACAGGAGGTACTGAAGAATAATTGTTTGTTCATTTATTATTACTTTTTTTTTCCAGGCCATTTACAGCCTATATTTACAGTCAGAAGAGGAAGACATGAAAATAAACAGCATTTAATGGTGTCTTTAATCTAAGCTCATTCACATTGTCTCATGTTTTAAATGAATGTTTTAATATGATTGTTAATAATTTTTTATTTACAAATATACACTAATCAGGTGTACTGTTGATTTTTATGAATACAGCATGAAAATTTTTTAGAGACTTTAATTTTTACTGTGAAATTGATTGCATTCATCGTCTAGAAAATGATATGATATTTTGTGGATCAGATAAACCACAAATTTAATTCTTCAATGAAAATAACCACTTTAAATCAATTTTCAAGGTTGGAATTGCACCTAAAATTTACTGAGGTTTTGGATAACATTTTTTGGTACAATCTAAAATTGAAAATTGCATACCTAGATATAAGAAGATGTGGTATGAGTGCCAATGAGACAACTCTCCATCCAAGTCACAATTTGTAAAAGTAAACCATTATAGGTCAAAGTACGGCTTTCAACACGGGGCCATGGCTCACATAAAGGGCCCCAAAAAAGACTAAGTGTAAAACCATTCAAACAGGAAAACCAACTGTCTAATCTATATAGAAAACGAGAAACGAGAAACACTTATGAACCACATCAACAAACAATAACCACTGAACATCAAGTTCCTGACTTTGGACAGGTGCAAACAAATGCAGCGGGTTTAAATGTTTTAATAGGCGCCAACCTTCACCCTACCTGCCAACTTTTACACCTCTTATATTATTGTCATAAGTGTTTTTAATCTACTACTATATTCTTTCAATGAGTATGTATGTGCTTAAATATCCTTTTAACTCATTTGAATGCCTGTTTTGAGGTGTTTAGTTTATATGATAAAGAATTTTAAAATTCACGTCAACACCTCTCATGGGGGATATCCCCCATAAATCGGGATAGTTGGCAGGTCTGAAATTGGTGCACGACAAAGTGCATAAAAGGAATATCCAAAAGTATTGAACAGAACAACACAATCTGATAAAAGTACATCTCCTATGTCCACCGTTTGCTTACAAGGATCTGACCAAGCTCTGTCCTACGAAGAGCACATGGTCCTGATATTAGAAATGTGATGGGGGTAAACTTACGGTTTTTTCCCCATCACTTGGCTTTCGTCATCTGTCAACTTTTACAAAGATCTACTGGTCTGAAACTACTAGATCCCAAATTTGACAATCATCACTGGGGTATCTAAGTTTCTAAAATGTGTCATGTGACCCAGACATCCAACTAAGATGGCAGACACGGCTTGAAATAGAACATAGGGGTAAAATGGATGTCTTGGCTATTATCTTGAGAACCAGGATAGAAAAAATCTGACATTAACATCAAAATTGTCAGACGACTTCTTATAGGAGTTGTTGCCTTCAATTGACATTTTTTTACATTTTTGCCTATTATCTTGCAAACTATAATAGATGGATAGAATCTTTATATAGGAAAAATGATCAGCAAGACAAGATCTTCAACTAAGTCAGCATATCTGAAATCGTCAGTCAACTCCTTATTGGAATTATTGCCCTTTAATAAAAATGTTCATTTTTTTGTGTTTTTGCCTATTATCTCGAAAACTTAGATAGATTGATGGACACTATAATTAGAAAAAATGTTCAGCAAGAAAAGATCTACAAAATGCCAACATCTCAGAAATCGTTAGCCAATTTTTTGTGCAATTGCCTATTATTTATAATATAAAAAATAAGCAAAACTTAAAAAAAAAAAAATAGCAAAATTAATCCACAGGGCAGGATCTACACATACATTGATATTGCTGAAATTATTGGTCAACTCTTTAAATGAGTAAGTGCCTTAAATGAAACTTTTTACAATTTTTTTGTGTTTTGGTTTATATGTTGAAAGCTATAATAGATAGATAGAAACTTTCAAAGCAATAAACTGTTAACACAGAGATATGACTCACCTTTTTGTACTTTTGATAATGCAAATGTTGAAATTAAAATAGCAATACTTTAACATGTACGCTATGCAAATATTCAAAGTCAATGAACCATGACTGAAGGTACATGGCAAAACAATCTCCATGGAAATGAGATGTGCCAATGCTAATACAACTGCATACCAAATACCATAGACTCATAAGTCGTTCCCTTTCAACAAACCTAAACACAAACATTGACTTGTAAACTATGTAAAAGTTTCAAAGTCAATGAACAATGATGAGGGGGTGGGGTAATATAATCTCCATGGAAACGAGACTTGCAAATGCCAATAAATTTGCATACCAAATATCACTGACTTAACATTAGCGGTTCATCTTAAACTGATCTAATCACAAACTTATACATGTAAACTAAGCAAAAGTTTCAAAGTCAATAGACCATGACTGAGGGGGCAGGGCCAAATAATCTCCATGGAAATGAGATGTGCCAGTGCTAATACAACTGCATACCAAATATCATTGACCAACCACTAGTGGTTCACCTTAAACTAGGCCTAATTACAAACTAATACATTGTTGACAAGCTGCCGTCAACAGCATACCTATGTCTCCCTTTTTGACTCCGTCTAGGCGAGACAAAAATGATAACCAAAACAAGATCTGCACATAGGTCAGCATAAATTGAAATTGTTAGTTGTCTTCTTATAAGAGTTATTACTCGTTAAAGACAGTTTTTACCCATTTTGTGTTTTGGGCAAAAACTCTTAGAAAATAAATAGAAACTGTAATCAGAAAGAAATTATCAGCAATACAAGATCAACTAAAAAGAGATTTTAGTCAAGACTTATATTCTAGTCTACAATGTTGGAGATTGGCCATTGTTGAAACTGCACATCGACCTAGGTGAGCGACACAGGGTCTTTAGAGCCTCTACAATTTGTTGGCCATTGTTGAAACTGCACATCGACCTAGGTGAGCGAAAACTCTAGAAAATAAATAGAAACTGTAATCAGAAAGAAATTATCAGCAATACAAGATCAACTAAAAAGAGATTTTAGTCAAGACTTATGATTCTAGTCTACAATGTTGGAGATTGGCCATTGTTGAAACTGCACATAGACCTAAGGGAGTCTCTATTTTGCCAATCTAGACCACATGTCGTAAAAGTAAAACACACGATAAATATATTTCTGACACGAAGATATTTCTTGCCTGTAGGTAAGTTTGACAGTATAATGCAAATGGGGCCAACTATTTCAATGAAAAGGAGACAAGCCCATGCTCATACAGCTGCCCACCAAATATCATTGACTTATCATTAGGACTGTTCACGATTTAAACACATGGGCACACTCTATTGAATTAATAAATTGTTAGTGGTTGAATTTTCTTTTGAATTTGCTATATTTATAATTTAAATGAAGATTTTATGTTATGGGTGATCGGGTCTATAAAAGTGCCTACCATGCTCCTAAATTGTTTAAATCTGGAACAGTACTTAGTAGTTATAAAAATAAGGAGATATGGAATGGTTGCCAATGAGACGACTTCTGTGGATTCATTTACTTGTGTGGATATTAATTGTCGTGGATTTATTTAGTTGTGTGGATACTAATTGTCATGGATTCATTTAGTTGTGTGGATACTAATTGTCGTGGATTCATTTAGTTGTGTGGATACTAATTGTCATGGATTCGTCTAGTTGTGTGGATACTAATTGTCGTGGATTCATCTAGTTGTGTGGATACTAATTGTCATGGATTCATCTAGTTGTGTGGATACTAATTGTCATGGATTCATTTAGTTGTGTGGATACTAATTGTCATGGATTCATCTAGTTGTGTGGATACTAATTGTCATGGATTCATTTAGTTGTGTGGATACTAATTGTCATGGATTCATTTAGTTGTGTGGATACTAATTTTTGTAGATTCATCTAGTTGTGTGGATACTAATTGTCATGGATTCATTTAGTTGTGTGGATACTAATTGTCATGGATTCATTTAGTTGTGTGGATACTAATTTTTGTAGATTCATCTAGTTGTGTGGATACTAATTGTCATGGATTCAGGAAAACTTGCACTTTACATGGATATTTGATTTCGTGGATTGCTCAAGTTTGTCAATTCCTATCAATTTTAATCTGCCCTATTATTATGATGATTTATTAATTTATTAAAGACTAGATGTGTCTGAATGACACTCATGGCCCCCACTCGCGAAAAAGCATGAAGCCGTTTTTAGGAGTGGAAATTTGAGAATGAAAGTCCATATATAGATATAGGAAGATGTGGTATGAGTGCCAATGAGACAACTCTCCATCCAAGTTACAATTTATAAAAGTAAACCATTATAGGTCAAGGTACGGCCTTCAACACGGAGCATTGGCTCACACCGAACAGCAAGCTATAAAGGGCTCCAAAAAATTACTAGTGTAAAACCATTCAAACAGAAAAACCAACGGTCTAATCTATATAAAAACGAGAAACGAGAAACACGTATGAACTACATAAACAGACGACAACTATTGTAATCAGATTCCTGACTTAGGACAGGTGCAAACATTTGCAGCAGGATTAAACGTTTTAATGGTACCAAACCTTCTCCCTTTTCTGAAACAATAGTATAACATCACAACATAGAAAAACACACTATAAAATATCAATTGGAAGGCTTAACTCAATCAAAAAACGTAAATCAACACACAATGAACGAATAAATTTGACCTGTGACACCTGAATGCAAATACACATTTAATAAAAAATTACAAGGGATAAATAATTAAAGTCAAAAGTAAATAAACAGGTTTAAACATAGTTAAAGTATGATATCACTGTGAAATTTCAAACAATTTTTAGAAAATCATCACTTTTGAAGAAACCTGCGTCATATTATACACAGGTAAATGAAAATAATTTTGTTGTTAAGTATACTTCTCCTTCTGTGTGTATAAAATCTTCCTTTTAGGAATACCAAAAAATTTCTTTAATATCAATAAAACTAATCTAACACTTGGTACATATGGGGTGAATATCAACAGTAAAAATATACAATTAGTGCTAGATAAAACTTCCTGTACAGGTCCAAGAACAGCATCTAAGGAAAAATGAAATAATTTTGATGTTCATAGTACGAAGAAGTGAAAATTTGTAGTAAATTAAATACCAAATAATCAAAGCTGGTATAGACAAGATCCATGTTAACATTAAATAACAAAAAAGCATTACAAATAGTATCAACAGGTCAAATTAAAAAGTACGATTTGAGAGTACTCGCAGTTACTGACAGTTAGTTAAAAGCCAAAACAATTAATAATAAAAAATCATGCATCAGAGACTAAAATCAACTAAAATACATCCCAGGGATTTAGTATTTTAACGTCATGAACAGTCAAAGAACACATGACTTGTGCAATGCCAAAAATAAATGTATCGACAGGTAGTAGGATAGTTAGGAGAGACTTCTTTATAGATAAAAATGAACGTGTGTGTGTCTGTATACATCCCGTTTGAAAAGAAAATACAAATTTAGTTATGTTTTAATTTGCTAATGACAAAATCGATATTAGTGCCAATGTAAACTTTATTCAGAGATCTAATTACAACATTGGTACGATAACCTTTACTAATAAGTTTGTTTAAAGGTTCGATAAGTTTACACAGATCACATAATGATTTCCGCGCTTTAAGTACAATATTACCATAAAATTTAGGATGTGAAATACCATTTTTAATAAGTTTTCTACAGGTACAGCCAAATTTACTAATCAAATCTTTATATCTATGAAAGAATTTAGTAAAAGTTTTAAGTAATTTATGGTAACGAAATCCCTGACTTAATAATTTATCAGTGATGCATTGATTACGTTTGTTAAAATCTATGACATCACTACAAACACGGGCATACTGAACGAGTTGGGATATATACTCACATACTAAAAATTAGCTCAATATGTGAAGGTGTTTAGAAAAAAGTCTATACAACTGTTTGATGCAAATTAGTTATTTGTTGAACATTTGAATTAGTGGTTCACCTGTTCCCAAAGAGTAATAGTGATTTAAGAGATAACTGTATTGTATTTGAAGCTTTGCGGACGTCCACCAGTAGTTTTTAGTGGCGCAAATTGAGTTTACCTAGCGACGCGTAGCGGAGACATGTAAACTGATATTTGCGACAGTAAAACTACTGATGGACGTCTGCAAAGCTTCAAATACAATACAGTTATCTCTATTCTAATGCAAAATAAACAAATCGTTGAATTTTAGTCATTATTTCAGTGTAAAATTTCATTAAACAAAAATTCCCCGAAATGATGTTATTTTCTTTGGCGCCTAAACTATGTGACGTCATATGTAAGCTTCCGGCATCAAACGTAAACACCGGGTGTTTTCTGGCTTCTTGTCCGCTTCAGAATGGCATAAAATTTGATAAAAAGAAAATTTGTAGGTGCAAAATGCAAGCTTTTTTGCTTATTATTGGAGAAATTACATGTTAATACATTCCGGAATTCAAAATGTCGGCTTCCTTAGTTACAGATAAGGAGATAGAGAATTTTACGCTTACTGTCATCCAATCAGAACCATTGATACAAAATAATGGCATTAGAATCCACAGTATCCACCAAAGTTCAAGCGATGAACAGAATATTTTGATTTATGTTACCTATAGTGTCTGCCTGGAACTACTAATACAAAGTTGCACCAGAAGCAAAAGATATATTGGCACCTCCTATGCATACTGAGGTGGTTGCAAGAATAAAATTGAATGTTAGAGCAGGCACATGTTTTAATTCATGATTTAAGTTAGCCCAGAACTAGCTTAAATCAGTAACTGTGAGGACTCTTAGATCAGTACTTTTGTCTTTTTAGTCTATTTGTTCTTTGTGACAAATTGATAAGTCTAGTCGTTTTTCAACTTATTTTTAAATTATTTTTTCATGTTTATTTTTACAGTTTTTTTTCATATGCTGTGTTGTTACACCTCTGTTCCAGGTGAGGGTTAAGCGCTCACAAACTTTATTAACCACCACATTCTGTATGCGCCTGTATTTCAGGGGTCGTTGGTTGGTGTCCATGTTTGTTAAGTGCAGAAATCAGGATGTTTTTTTTTTCTCGTTTCAATTGTTTTACATTTGTAGTTAAAGCTTAGTGTTATGGGTTTGGCTCATTGTTGCTGGACCTTAAGGAGCCATCCATCATCATTGTTGAAGGTCGTAGTGACCTATATTTGCATAAAATCTACCTCATTTGGTCTCTGTTGGATAGTTATAACATTGGGAATCATATCATATCTTATTTTAATCTTTAAATCAAGAGGCCGTAAAAATGCCTAACAAAACTTGCAGGGAGATATCCATAGATTGCCTCAATTCTGACAATTTATTTAAAAGTCCCATTACTGTGGTAAAGCAAATCTTAATTGTATCCAAAAGTGAAGGGGCTTACTGCCTCCAATAGAAATAATTCTAAACTTTGAAGTAAAATTGATCTAAGCAAAGTGGTCCCAGACAAGTAAAAATATCGTCTGCAGAACATACCACAATTCTGGAATGACAAATAAGTAGGTCAACCTGAATGAAGTCATTGGAGGACAGGAAACTTGGACTGCAACTGAAAGGTGATTGTTTATTGGATAAGGGGCCGATATTTTTCCTTGCAACAGGCCAGATAGTTGTTGAAAGAGTTCTTCAACATGCAGTAAACTTGGACTCTAAGGTTGATATGAAAAGGTTAACAAAAAAATATAAACAACTTAGAATTGTGGTGCTATCAATTTTAATATCACCTATATAATTATAATAATATAAATCTATTGAGAGAAACATAACATTCTTACTTCTGCATTTTCACTTACTGGTTATGCCTCATGGACAATGAGGATGAGAATTGTGTTTTAATCTGGTGTTCTTTAAACAACGAGATATTTTTAAAGACAGATAGGTGTAAAAAACTTCATATTAGAAGGTTAAAGTGACTTGATAAAAGGTTTATAAAAGAAAAGAATTGTTCTATATCGTATCATAAAATGGATACAACGTTAGCTTCTTAGAAATCCCCCTCCCCACCCCAAAACATAATTTTTCTTTTAAATCCTCTAACCCAAAGTCCATTATTATAACAAAAATTAATCAACTGTCCATAAAATATAACTCAGCATAAACATTCATCATTCAACTGATTTGTGCATATATCCCACTCTTTTCTCTTTAATTTCAAATTATTCTATCATCCTATCAAAATCTTCCCAAAAATTAGGTGACATACATACATTTAGAAGTGAAATTTTAAAATGACCAATGAAATTGTACAATGCATGGATATAATATGAGTTCTTGTACATCTTCCTTGTTAATTTTTAATGCAGTGATTCAAGGCAATGCTGTTTTTTTAACTTTTTACTAATGGTGAGATCAAGGCTATTTAATGGGACATAACAGTTGTCATGTTATTTGTTGTCAGAATTAATTTGGTTTCACTGATTAATCCTGAGGGTACTGTACAATTTTTAATCAGAGCTATGTGATTTCAATAAAGCTCATCACTGTCTAAGGAAAACAAAATTTAAAGTTAGACAAAAAGCATATAGTTTACCTAAAGAATCTGGTAAATTTGAAAAAATATAACGAAATAGACTTTCGTGGAAATTTTGGACACTGCATGGAAACCCTGCCAACTATGGTTCGTTATTGTATACAATGTAACATTAAATAAACCTTCCCATAACATTTTATTTTCAGAATCTATTGCATTCTGGGTAAAATTTTCAAAAGTGTAACATCAAAATGTGTTAATTGGGTAACCAACAAATGGTGCAACGTTATTTTCATTTTGGTGTTTAAACAATGAAATTACCCATAACCCAACAGAATCTGAAGCAGCATATTGGACAGGCCTATAAATTGGGTGTATTCTTCAATCAAAAATACAGACAAAGATGTACAAATACTCATTTAAAATGATATAAAATTTGATTATGATGTTTAGGTTTTCCAAATATAGATCATGCATTATTAAACAAGGTAACTCGTGAAACATTAAAGGACTCTTTTAAACATCCCTTGACCCTAAAGGTCAAATGATAAAATCATTTTAACACAAATTGCTTTATATTATAAATTGGATATTGACATCTAAGAAAGCCTGATACATTCATGTAGAACATCAAATATGAAAGCTCAATCATAAACACATCCTCCGAACGTTTTAACAAACTTTTCATTCAAAGACAAACGGAAAAAGTTTATTAATCTGCAAATTGAAAAAATAAAACAAAACCACTAAAAATGCTTCATTCTGCTTCTATAAATAGCCCAAAAACCATACACACAAATGGCAAAATGTGTTCAAGGAAATTTAAACTAGCCAAACAGGCCAAAATAAATAAAATAGCCCATTAGGGCTACACTTTATTTCTCACATCTGCAATTGTTTTCATTTCCAAACTTTTTCTATCATATTCAATTATTCCTAGATAACAATACAACCAAAATGTCCTTAATACTCATAATAATAATAAGCAAATAGTTTAAATTAATTACAGATACAGCCATCCTACACATTATACACTTTTCAGTAAAGCCTGCACACATAAAAAATTAACAAATTTCGCAAAATAAAAAACCCATTATTCTAACTCATGTCACAGAACTGACCAATAGGGTCAGTAATAAAATATTTAGTATATTGATTATTTAACACAATACATTCGTTACAAACAAATTTAAATAAACAAATTACAACTATCGAGAGAGAAAAAAAAAACGAGAAAATCCTCAAACATAAAACCTTGGCTTATCTTAGCCTGAAAATTAAAATAATACAAATTAAAACATTCATGTGTAAACGTTTGTGTTATGGATTTTTCATAAAAGAAATTATACACACGTGTAGTTTTCAAAATGACAGTTTGTTTGTATAAATTTACTGCTTCCTGGATAGATTGAGATTTGTATAAATGGAGAATTTAAGACATGTGACCTGTTTACATGATTATGACTGTAAAAACTAAGTGAAAAAAATATTTGTACCAAACTGTCAATTTAGCAGTTTGATTTCACAATCTAATTGTGCAAAACAATTTCTATGTTATCAAACTGGAAATGTTAAGTCATGAAAACAAATCAAATATGATTATTCTAGAACTGATAAATTTCAAACAAATTGCAAAAATGTCAACATGATTTTCTTCAATGATAATCAAACAGGGTGGACAATCAGAGAATAACAGACATATATTTCGTGTTTATTTAATTAACAAGGGTAAATAAATAACAAAAAAAAAAACATCCAGACTTCTTAATTCTGTAATGGTTGTCGATAAATATATATTCACTTTTTGCATTGTTTAACTACAACCAGTTCAAACACACCTTGCAAATAATGTCTACATTTTCAAATTTTAAACATTATTGAAAATATGCAAATATAATTAAAAGCACTGAATAAATCGTCTATTACAAAAGTAAATACTTAGCAAGACATCGTATATCATTTTATCACACATAATCGACAAAAAATATAAAATTTGCAAGCTCTGTTTGAACTGACTGTAATTTACTACTGACATGATGAAAACACATAATTTTATCACAATGTTTTTAAATCTTCTGAATTTTAGAAGCGACAACGACAGGGTTTTGTTTCCTTATATGTTCCTGTGCCATCTCTTTGTAGTTAAAGTTACAATCATGCTTATCCGAATATCTGTGGGTACTGCAATAAAGTCCTCCACATCTACAGGGGAACCCTGGAAAATAAATAAAACATATATGACACTCGGAATGTGATAAAAAAATAAATTGCTTTTGATTGCTGATTTATTGTTGGTTGCTTAAGGTCCAGTGGCTAATATTTCATGCATGTTCAGGACAATAGTGCTTTTGTATAAATATGGTAACATCTATGTTTTTCTGCATATAAAAAACTCCAAATTTATCATATTACAAAGTGTAGAAGTGCTGAAAATGCACTTTTTTATCAACAATAAGAATCAATGTTTTCTTGACTTTCAATTTTTAAATTGCTATTGTAGGCTTTCCCCCATATATTCTTTTTGTCTCTCCAGTCTCAAATACCCCAAAAATGTGTGTTTTGGGTTTTAATCTGGACAGACAGAGGGAGTGGAGTGGTTACTAGACCTGCTTTCATCTTTGGCAATGCAGGAAGAATAGTATGAAATGTCCAGTAATATTTTGCATTGGTGATATGTCCCGGTCAAAGTTATTATGGCGCTGTCAAATACGTTTAAGGTCACAAAATTGTGATATTGGAGCTGAGCCAGACAATAAAGTCGCAGGGAAATTTAATACTCCAGATATTTCTTGTCTTTAGTTAATCTTAAGCTGAACATTATACATTTAAGGTCTTTAAGCATGTTAAGAGGCAGTCATGAGTTGACATTTTAACAAATATTCCCAAAAAGTACAATTTCTCAATTACCTGTAAGTCCAACCTTCTTTTTACAAGTATGACATCTATTTTTCTTTGGTGTTTTCTTATCGTCTGATGGTGAAGAGGTTTCTGCTGGGTTAACTCCACCTATAGATTTCAAAGTTCAAATAATAATTTTATTACATATCTTAAAGCTTCATATGTATATATGTATGACACCTGTTTCATCAATAATAAAATTTGGATTTATGGAATTTTCTATCTTTACAATCTACAAATGATTTAAATCAAAACTTTAGAAAACAATTTTTAGCCCATTATTCCCCAAAAAAGTGAACCAAACTTTAAAAAAAAAAGAGAAACTTTTATTGCGCAAAATAACATAATTGTGTTGGAATTTCATAAAAATATTTTTATTTATTATTGTGTCTATTCATCGGCAAAGCCACAAGACTTCACCAGACTTAGAAATTTAGATCAGTATAGAAACAAAACTGTTTTTCTTTCTGCTTTTTTCTTCCACCCTTTAGTTATTACAGGCATATTTGTTCTGTAATAACATAGGTGTGATATGCATGATTGGCAAACTATGAACTGTTATATCTTTCTATAGTTAAGTATACATAAAGACAGTAGCAATATCAATAGAACTTGTATACATTTTAACAAAACTAATGATGTATATTGTCCCTTTGAAACATGTAACATACATATGTTATCACAGTTCTTTGATTTTTTGTCCACAAAGCATATGTTATTTTTGTCTAATAACCCTATAGAGTTATATCTTTGACTGTTGATGAATTTTGTTAACCCAAAAAATTTGAAGCGAACATCACAAATTTTAGAAGTACTAAGCAATTTAAAATAAATAAACTGCTTCGCCGAGGGCAGCTGGATACGACAGCAGAGGTCCAACCTTGAACAGTTGGGGCAAAAATGAACACAATATTCAAGCTTGATAGAGGTCTGAATTTGGACTGTAATTAAATATTTGACACAGAAGAAATGTAGTCAAAGAACTTGAAATTGGTTATGTTATATGATTTGAATTTACATTCAATTGAAGATTTCTTACTGTTGTGTAATACACTGTGCTGTTGCGCAATACTAAGTAAATCTGTTTTCAGACTATATACAAAGAATTAGCAAAATAAATTGTGACCCCCAATTTTTCTTTGGAAAATTGACAATTTCTTAAATCTTGAGGGAAAAAAAATTGACACCTCCCCCACCCCCCAAACAAAATGATATTTATTATTAAATCTTGAGGAAAAAAAATTGCCCCCAAAAAAAAAATTGGGGCCCCTTTTTTGGTCCCTAATTCCTAAATGGTTGGGACCATCACCCCCAAAAACCATTCCAACCTTCCTTTTGTGGTATTGAACCTTTTGCTTAAATTTCATAGAGATCCATCCACTTAAACTAAAGTTATTGTCTGGAAACCAAATGTCTTCGGACGCCGACGACGTGATAGCAATATACGACCCCAAAATTTTTGTGCAGTCGTATAAAAATTACATCTTTTCAAATTCCACTTTACAAACACAGTCCATGAAAACAAAATGTGACAATTTTTATGTCTAATTCTCAAATTTATAGCTAATGGGTTATATTAAGAATTCACTCCACTGACAAGAAATAATTTTTAGAATGAAAATATGGGGCAACAAATTAACAGGGTTCTAAGGCCAGTCCATCTGTCTGGACTCATCATTTTTGAAACTGGAGAGTCCAAAGATTCATCAAGATTGTAAAATGTTGTATAAATTAAGCAAATATATCATCCTTGAATATCATGTTTAAAAATAATTTAAATTTGATATAATTTCCTTGCTCTATATTGTCATGTGCACTAAAATAATATATATATCATGTATATAGTAATAAAATTTCTTCTAACTGTTGGCCTCCCCATGGCCAAAAATGATGAGCCCCTGGACTCACCTTAAAAAATCCTAGGTGAGGACCCTAAAATTTAGTTTGTCATGTATTGTTATGTTACCTGTAGCCCCTTCCTCTTCTTTATCGTCTTCCTTGGTTGGACTCGTACTTGGCAGGGAAACAGTTGGTGTGGCTGTTTCAACACTGGGAGTAGATGATGTTGTCATTACAACTGTATCTTTTAACGTTTCTTGTGATCCTATAATCAAAAATATAAATATTTTATAGAGAGGTCTGCTGTCTTGCATCTGTTTGCTTCAGCAATTGCAACAATTAGTATTTTGTCATGATGCTACTTCATATGATGTCACGACTCAGGTCTTGCAAAAAAAGATTATTGGTTCATATGTTAACAATTATCAACATGATCAATGATGCTTTAATTGTCTAATAATTGCTTAAAAAATGTTACAAGTATCATTCTTAAAAGTATAAAATATCACAATATATATCAAGATATAATGTCAAACAAGTTTTTTTTTCAAGCATTTCCTGTCAGTGGTTTAAGAAAAAATTCTCTGTAGAGCAAAAGTGCATGCGTTTTGTTTGCTTTTTCTCAAAAATTACAGTAAAAAAAGTTTTTCCAGTCTGTCAATATTTTAAAATTTTCTTGTGTTAATGGAAACCATCATTCAATTTTCAATCATGGCCTCGTATCAATTTCAAACAGTATTTTTTGAGAATCCATGCACCAGTGTTATCCCCAGTCTGTTTTAACATCTTATTACAAAGACACTTTATACATCAGTTTTTGCCACTTAAGATGCTATAAAAGTTTCTATTTTTTCTTAAGTTTCCATCAAAATGCAATCTATGTTTTTGTATCCTCTTATCATGCTTATTACATAAAATTGCTACTTATAACATGTTATGTTCAGCAGTGTTCTCCCCAGAGCCTTAAAGCACTTTGGTACCCTGGTGCGATATTTTCTACCATGGTGTTATCTTGGATGATTTTATTATAGAATGTATAGGGGCCATGGTGCTATATTTGTTGGAAAACCAGTGCTATGCATGTTAATTTCCAGGGTGCTATATATATTTGAAAATTCTGGAAAGAACACTGACTGTGTTATCATGGTTATGATCATAAGAAAATACAGACAAACTTTAATTGTAATCAACTTTTAATAACATGTTAAATAAGACAATTTCTACTACAATGTAGGTGACTAAATAGATGGGCTTTGCTCATTGTTGAAGGCTGTACGGTGACCTATAGTTGTTAATTTCTGTGTCATTTGGTCTCCTGTGGAGAGTTGTCTCATTGGCAATCATATATACCACATCTAATTTTACATAAACCTTTACTTAGTATTCAGAGTACAAAATTTGTGCTGCATGTATGAACACCAAATCCGGTATTTTGATAGATCGAATTTTGACTCTCATGCAAGATAATCGTACTGAAAAGTTCTATAACCCCATGACCTCATCAAATTTTAACGGCAAAATAAAATATGGTGATCAAGGAATGGAAAAACATAATCAAATCAAAGCACTATCATAGCAGAAGAAATTTATGCATGAGAAATCAAAGGTGACAAATTGGGTAAATGAGCACACTATGTACAATGAATTCTATTACTAAAGTAGAAGTTGTTTAAGAGCAGGTCTGTGTTTCACATAAAATCTTTTAACAGAAATTGATCGTAAGTCACGACAATTTAGGAATGATCTAGAAATGTAGTTGTACGATGGCAGTATATCAATTTTATTCATAAGATTTTTGTGAATCCTTGCTTAAGGCCTAGAACTGATCTTATAGTATTCTGGTACATGTTAGAGATCACATCCTCATATTCTCGTTAAAATGAAAAAAAAGCTGCAACATGAAAAATCACTTAATAGAATCAATGCCTCCATGTTTTGACTGAATCCCTGAGAAATGGACTAAATGATATCCATTTTTATAGATTTATTATTTTAAACATGAAATACAAATCCTCCTGCAGATATTACTAAAAATAGAGAAAATTTTCACAATTGAATAAATCATGTTCAAATAAAAGGACAGACCTACAGAGTTTTTGATATTTGTTACACACTGCCTTTTTATTAATAGATAAAATTGTGAGGTTTGATGCAACCAAGTGAGGTATGTGAAAGTGGGTTTTTGATTAAAGTACAGATTTATCTCGTGAAATTGTTAGTGCAGTTTTCAATACACCAATAAGTCTGACACATGTAGTGTGTATGTGCAGTTTTCAATACTTCAACAAGATGGAAAGTGCTTAAAAATGCGAACATGGTTTTATCATGTTTATATATCATTTAAGGAAATGCCAGAGATCTACATGTATACCAAGAGCACATTTTTTTTTCTTTTCAAGTTACCAAAAAAGATAGTTTGCAGTTTTCCTGTCCCAATAATGATTAAGACTAATTAGGTAGATTTTTCTATGTCCCAGTGTTGAGGCCAAAAAAATAAAAATGTGTGGTTACTGAACCCTAACTGTCCCTAATTTTTGGGAGCCAACCCTAACTTTTTCAGAAAATTGGGAAACTGACAACTGTGTTAAAACATATCTGACCTAACGACAAAATTATTTTATTTACCTGTGTTTAAAGTTATTGCAAATGGCTGATATTTTTGTTCGAGCATATTGTTTTTCTTAAATTGTTTAACATTTCATACCGATATAACATGTTACTTTTATTATTCTTCCCTTAGTTTATTTATTTTGAATTTACATTGTATCATAGGTCAAAATTTATTTGTTCAGTGTATGTTCAATGGTGTTAATATGTCCTTTGATTGAGTTAAGCTATTTCAGTTGATATTTTATAGTGTGTCTTTCTATGTTGTGATGTTACACTATTGTTTCAGAAAAAGGGTGAAGGTTTGGTACCATTAAAACGTTTAAACCCGCTGCATTTGTTTGCACCTGTCCTAAGTCAGGAATCTGATGTTCAGTAGTTGTCGTTTGTTGATGTGGTTCATAAGTGTTTCTCGTTTCGCGTTTTATATAGATTAGACCGTTGGTTTTCCGTTTGAATGGTTTTACACTAGTAATTTTGGGGCCCTTTATAGCTTACTGTTCGGTGTGAGCCTAGGCTCCGTGTTGAAGACCGTACTTTGACCTATAATGGTTTACATTTATAAATTTTGACTTGGATGGAGAGTTGTCTCACTGGCACTCATACCACATCTTCTTATATCTATCTACTGATTGACAAAAACAACTTCAACAAATGGCTGCATTGCCAGAAATATAGGTAAATGCAATACAGGATCTCTTTCCACAACTAAATAAGGCTATTTCCCGGGTTTGCAGAGAAAATAAAGTAGACCGACTGACCCTATTTTTCTCAAAAGGTTACAGTAAACACATAACCACTTTTTTGGCCTGAGCTAATTATAAAAGCTAGAGAAATTGCTTGTTTCATTCCAAAGCCAAATTAGCGAGAGGAGTGCTAGGTGTTTACCTATAGAAGTTTGTGACAGTGATGAAGTCACACTGGTTACTGTTGTCTCTGCCTCACCTGACATCGACGGAGGACTCATACGCCCACTCACTGGAGATGAATTTTGTTTCCGATTTAGGACGTCTTTATAACACTTTGAACACATCCCGTCAAATGCATCATTACCATAGAAACCACAGCCAGCTTTGCACAATACGACTGATGGAAGATTTTGATTACCATTCTGTTCCATAGACGACATGATTCAACAAGATCCTCCTATGAAAAAAGAAAGTAGCATTAAACATCAATCAATCCTGTAAAATAGAAAGTGGCAATAAACATCAATCAATCCTGTACAATAAGGATAACATTACATTCCTCATTGTTTGTGTCAATCTACATGAAATACTGGTACTGTAAAAGCCATGCATTAGGCCAAATAAAAGTATATGTGTGGTTCCAGTTACCAGGCCGTCCCTAGTTTAAAACCCCCATCGCTAGAACTTTTTTTTCCATTTCTGAAAAAATAATTTTCGAACGATCCCATTTTGAGGAATGTGAATTTCAATAATTAAATTCCATTAGAAGTATCTACTACGGGTAAAATGCAACAAAATTAACTAACAACATAACATATCCGTTGATTTTTCAACCAAACATATAGAAAATGGCAAACTTCCGGTAGGGACGTGTATAATACCAGAATCTGACTCAGTGAACACACAATTTTTTCCGAATGTTGACAATCCCAAATATATTTTTTTTTAAATTGCTGACCTACCAACCTTATTTTTTTTCAGGATGCAACTAGAACCACACATACTTTTATTTGGCCTGAGGAGGCAGTAACCAGTACTTTTACCCTTCTCTGCTTCATGTGCTACTGATAAGTACTGACTTTAGATAAAAGGTTTTCATGGAATATATTGAAAAGTACCAGTCAACATGAATAATAATACATGTACCTCTGCTGTAGATTTGCAATTAAAATTTTTGATATTCCTCTTTTCTAAAATAAGCATGGACTAATTTCTAATCAAATTCATTGGGAAGATGAACCATTTTTTCACAGATGGTTGTTGTTGTAGAGTGTCAAACTGTTCCCCTCTCATTATTAATTAAAATACATGGTATTTAGGTCTAAATTCATATATATATTTAATTTGTTTATGTAAATAAGAAGTCAAATTTATGAGAAAAAGTAACCTGTAAATATTTTCAAAATTAATTCAAGCCCAGAGCAGTTTTGTTTCATTTATACATGTGTAGATTAGTATTGAATGATAATCACACAATACATTTTTAATGAATGTTAATTGATACATTCAACGCCAATTAGGTTTACTATTCTGTGCTTAATCTTCAAAATAGTTTTTGATAACTAGCTTTGCTGGTTTACTAATGAAGGTAATAACTTTGTAAACTAGAAAGCTTGGAATTATGATACAGTAAACACAAGAGAATACATCGAAACAACATCTGATACAAAAATTTAATAATACTTTTAGATATTTGGATGATATATTGGCTCTCAATAATGACGACTTCAGTATGTATACTAAAGAAATTTATCCTGTTGAACTTACTTTAAATAAAGCTAATACTAACAATGACCACTGCCCTTTCCTCGATCTTGATATCTATATCATTAACGGAAAGCTTAATACAAAAATTTATGATAAAAGAGATGATTTTCATTTCCTATCGTTAATTATCCATTTTTAGATGGTGACGTTCCCTTGTCACCATCTTACGGTGTTTATATATCTCAACTTGTACGATTCGCTCGTGTATGTAACAACGTTTCAGATTTTAACGAAAGAAATTTAAGTACTACTGAAAAATTATTACACCAGGGTTTTCGATATCACAAACTAGTCAAAACATTTACTAAATTTTATCATCGGTACAAGGACATCATTCGTAAATACAGCTCAACATGCAGACTTCTTATACGTTCAGGTATTTCACATCCAATCTTTTATGGTAATATTCTTTATAAAGCACTAAAATGTCAGTATTCACCTCAGAAGCTGACAAAACCTTTAAATAGACTTATTAAGAAGGGATATAGTTACGATACTGTTGTCAGGTCATTTAAGATTGCATATTTTGGCTTTAATATTGATTCACTTATAGGGTCTTTGCATCGAACTAAACACATTTATTTAAAACCAGTTGTTGGCATGACACGGGTTATGCTCTTCTCATATATTTTATGATGGTATGATACTAAACCCCTAACGGGAGGGATTGTGCCTGATATTCATATGATGAAGACATAATCATTCAATCAGTTTAATTGAGGTCTGGAGCTGGCATGTCAGTTAACTGCTAGTAGTCTGTTGTTATTTATGTATTATTGTCATTTTGTTTATTTTCTTTTGTTACATCTTCTGACATCGGACTCCTCTTTAACTGACTTTTAATGTGCGTATTGTTATGCGTTTACTTTTCTACATTGGCTAGAGGTATAGGGGGAGGGTTGAGATCTCATAACATGTTTAACCCCGCCGCATTTTTACGCCTGTCCCAAGTCAGGAGCCTCTGGCCTTTGTTAGTCTTGTATTATTTTTACTTTTAGTTTCTTGTGTATAATTTGGAGTTTAGTATGATGTCCATTATCACTGAACTAGTATATATATTTGTTTACGGGCCAGCTTAAGGACGCCTCCGGGTGCGGGAATTTCTTGCTGCATTGAAGACCTATTGGTGACCTTCTGTTGTTGTCTGTTCTGTGGTCGGGTTGTCTCTTTGACACATTCCCCATTTCCATTCTCAATTTTATGTACATACATTGAATGTACAATTAATTGTAAGACAAAAAAGAGAATTCATTTTCATAGATTGATATCGATAATAATTTCACCTCTGTTTTTTATCTCTCCTAAATCCAAATTTTGAGGATTTTTTCCATAAATTCAACACTTATTATTCATATTTTAGTACACGAGTATACAACACGACAAAATAGATACAAAGGTACCAAAGGCAAATGAAATAATAAGTGAAAATGGATGAACAGACCAGGGTAAATAATTACATGAATGTGGAGGCTAGAGAGATGTGTGTGCTACCTTTACACAGACAAACCATAACTTGCGCAAATTATGCTTTTATTAACTTCTTTTGTGATAAAAACTATCAACTCCCCCCCTAAAAAAATCAAAATAAGTTCAGATTGAGAAATTACCCTGGTTGTAAATGGTTAGTGTTATGTGTCAATAGAGTATTATAAAACTGATGAATACAGATTTTACATAAATATTCTGAATATTTACAGCAACATCTTTGTTCCTGTTTTGGTGTTTATCAGCTGTTTATTGTTAATGTTATGTTCAAATTTTAATGTTTATCATCAACTGTATACGGTCTACCTAATTATTAATATGGAAGCTTTCACAAGTTTGATATAAAGATACCTTTTATTTTTGGAAAAACGTTATTCAATAATTTGATTGATGGAAATTTTCACTCCTGCAATGAATGATCAGATGCTTCATGATAAAGCAATATTGAACGTTTGACGACCATTTCCGGGACGATTGTGATCTTTACTTTGCTGAAAACGTTCAGTTTACCTCCTGTAAATCCTCCAAATTGATAATTGCGTTCCTTCTTCTGCTTATTTTGTCTGCTCCTTTAGGGAATCTCTTCATCGACCCACCCTTTTCATTGTTTGTTTGGTATTTCTGATATCAAAATGGCGACCTTGTTATTACATTGTGGCCTTTTTTCATTGATTGCGGTTTAATATGGTGAAAAAATTGCTGTTTGCTATACTCAATTTAAAGATTAATATATCAATACTACACACATTAATTTTCAAACCTGGAGGTATCTGTTTTACTTGAAATTTGTAAGATGTTCTCTCTGTTACGTGTAGACTTTTATCATCAATGTGTCACCCTCTTATTATTGTTATCACGTGACACGAATTGAGTTACTCTATTGGCCGAATCCTCTTCCAAAAGGAGGCATAAAGGAATGACGTACGGGATACACCCTGGAAATGTGTCATCTATTTTTAATCACAATTCTATAAATAACCATAAACGAAGTTCCGACTCCCCTTTCAGACTATTCTGGAATGAATATTAAAAAACAACAAAACAACATCTATATATAGGAACAGTAGAAAACCAAGAAAAAAAACCCGCAGAAATGCAGGATGTGTGAATCTGTTTAAAAATACATCACAGAATGTAGATCGATAGTCATTTTTCTGGTATCCACTGAATATTATTAAAGAAAGGCTTTTGGAACTAAGTGCATTTTCTCTGATAATTCGTTTCATAAATTAAAAATGCACAAAAGAAATAGAGAAGACAAAAACAAAAATTAAACAATCAAAAGTGAAACCAACTTGAAATATTTATGTTTTTATTGGTTGCTGTTCTTTCCCTTTCTTCCTGTTTTTAAGGGAACGACCATTTAACTTCAAAAGGGGGGGGGGTATAGTTTTTTCCTTAAATAATATTCTGATCCCCAATTTGATGGACAAAAAATATTGTGGTCAAGCAAATGCACAAAAAAAATATTCTGATCCAGATTTCCCCCATACCTTATGGTGTTAAATTTTGAAAAAAAAAAAAATTTGATTGATAGCGTTGAAAAACAAAAAATATTTTCTGACTCAGACAAAAAACCATAATCCCCCCCCCTTTTTGAAGTTGAATGGTTGCTTCCTAAGGGGGCTGTGGAGAGAGAATGATCAATTCGCTAATTCATAGATTGTTATTGTTTTAACTAAATTTGTGATTTCTAGTCTTTTATACCATTATTATAGAGTTGACTTTCTTGTACATATTTTATCATTGTACGTTGATTCTTTTGTGAGTCTTTGTTCAGTATTCCATTGATCTAGTCTTGACCGGATTCGGAGGCTAGTAGGAGCCAGCTGAGATCTAACGCTACATTTTCATGTGCCTGTCCTTAATAATAAGAACCATAGTCGTGCCGAGTGGTTTTCTTTTAGTAGGCCTACTGTTATTGTTGTTGTTTTTTTCTTCATTTTTTGGGGGGAAAGATGGGTGTCAATTGGGGAATTTTAGTTGTTTCTGTTTTGGTTTAGATTCCTGCTCATTATACATGTTGTAAGAGAGCAACTATTTAACTTCAAAAAAAAGGGGGGGGGTTATGGTTTTTTGTCCGAGTCAGATTTTTTTTTTTAGTTTTTCGACACTTTCAATCAAATTATTTTTTTGATATGGGGAAATTCTGAATTCAGGATATTTTTTTTTGTCATCTGCTTGACCACAATATTTATTTTCATCAACTTGGGGATCAGAATAGAAAAAACCATAACTCGCCACCCCCCCCCCCTTTTTAAGTTAAATGGTCGTTCCCTAACAAACCTTTTATGTTGACCTCTAGATCTCGTTTGGTTATGTGTGCCATTGAGTTGCTGCCACGGTCTTAATATAGTCTAATTGATGTATATGCAACACATTCGTTCATTCATACATGTTTTAGAACAACAACAAAAAAAAAGCAAGTTACATACCAACAAAACACAAAAACACAATTAAGCACAAATTTAAAGCAAAATTTTATGGCATATATTGGTATTCAGATGGTACATATAACTGATATATATTGTAAATCGGGGGTTATGATAATGAAATGGAGGGACTAAGGGGGGAAGGGGGTCCTCAAGCACCTATGTATACGTTGTTTACTAAACGTCAACCAATTACAGGTTAATGGAATACAACATTATTATATACTGCCTCACCATTGAAGTTAAGTTCTCTGTAGGACCAAGCACTCCGAATGATCTGCCAACAACTTTTTACACTTATTTACTGTTGACATTGAGGGATATCCATCCCTTTTTTCTACACTGTTTCGTGTGGGAAGCTTTAAGGCTTCATTGGAGTTTACATCAATGTTCGGTATCACAGCAATTTTGACACTCTCGTGTCCTATATCTTTCAGTAACTGCAAGCATCGATGACTATTTTTCGTTTTGATATAATTTTAATACAACTAAAAATGTAAACAATGTATATAAATGACAACCTACCAACCAACTGCCGACAACAGATGATAATTAACTATTAACTTGTTTCGACAAAAGATGAAAAAATACACACCTGCTGACAATAGATGACAAAATACAGACATGGCGACAACAGATAACAAACTACACACTGCTGACAATAGATGAAACTAGAGGCTCTAAAGAACCTGTGTCGCTCACCTTGGTCTAAGTGCATCTTCGATAATGGACCCTCTTCACTATTGTGAACTATAGAACAGAATTCATGACAAAAATATCATTTTTCTTGATCATGTATTGCTTATCATTTTCTGTTTACAGTTTCTCTCTCTGGGTCTTTTCTTTAATTTTTGCCCAAAACATAGAATAGGGTTAAAAAAATCGTCATTTAAGGCAATCCCTTTTATCAAGTGTCTACCAAAGATTTCGATAAAACTAATTGTCTTACTGATAATTTTTGCTTCTCATAAGGAGTTGTCAGATGATTTCGGCTTTGATGACTTATTTGCAGATCATTTTTGCTGTTTAAAGTAACTTAAGTGTTTATTTACTATATTTTTCAAGATAATAGCTGACTATGTGGTATGGGTTTTGCTCATTGTTGAAGGCCGTACGGTGACCTATAGTTGTTAACGTCTATGTCATTTGGTCTCTGATGGAGTGTTGTCTCATTGGCACGTATACCACATCTTCTTATTTTTATAAAAAACACTAAAACTGGGTAAAAATCGTCATTAAAGAGCAATTAGTTAACTGCAATAAGGAGCCGTTGACCGATTTCGACCTTCTGTCTTATTTGTAGATCTTGCCTTGCTGATCACCTTTGCTTATTTAAGTTTCCATCTATCTATAATTGTTAATTGTTTTTAAGATATTAGACAAAAACGCCAAAAATTGGTAAAATCGTCATCAAAGAGCATAATTCAAATAAGGAGTCATTGTGCGATTTCAGCAATGTTAACTTGTTTGTAGATCTTGTCTTGTTGATCTTTTTTGCTTTTTATTAAAAGTTTCCATCTATCTATTATTGTTCTTTAAGATATTAGACAAAAATGCAAACAAATATTTGTCATTTAAGGGCAATAAGGGAGCTTTCAAATTTCATCCTTCTCTATTCATACCGGTTTTCAACTTGCATTTACCCCTATGTTCTATTTTAGCCATGTCGAACATGTTGGTTGACAAGCGGGTCATCGGACTCATTTTTAAACTATATACCTAAATGATGCTTGTCTCCAAGTTTGGTTAGATTTGGCCTAGTAACTGAGAAGATTTTTGTAAAAAGTAACAGACGATGACGGACGACGGACGCCAAGTGATAAGAAAAGCTCAATTGATGTGAGCTAAAAATATACACCTGCTGACAATAGATGACAAATTACAGACATGGTGACAACAGGTGAAAAACTACACACCTGCTGACAACAGATAACAAACTACAGACATGGTGACAACAGATGAAAAACCACACATCTGCTGACAATAGATGACAAACTACAGACATAGTTACAACACATCACTGACTATATGAACCTAGCGACAATAGATGACAAGCTGCCAAGTTGCTGGTAGCAGATAGAAAAGTCCTACCTGGTGACAGCAGATGACAAACTAACGAATTAATGCCAACATATGACTTCCTACACACCTGCTGACAACAGATGACAAACCACTAACCTGCTGACAACAAATGACAAACCACCAACCTGCTAACAACAGATGACAAGTTACCAACCTGATGACAACAGATGACAAACCACTAACCTGCTGACAACAGATTACAAACCACCAACCTGCTAACAACAGATGACAAGCTACCAACCTGATGACAACAGATGACAAAACACCAACCTGCTGACAACAGATGATAAGCTACCAACCTGATGACAAAATGTGAATAGCTACACACCTTGTGACAACAGATGACAAACTACCAACCTGCTGACAACAGATGACAAACCACCAACCTGCTGACAACAGATGACAAACCACCAACCTGCTGACAACAGATGACAAACTACAGACCTGCTGACAACAGATGACAAACCACCAAACCTGCTGACAACAGATGACAAGCTACAAACCACCAACCTGCTAACAATAGATGACAAGCTACCAACCTGATGACAACAGATGACAAACCACCAACCTGCTGACAACAGATGATAAGCTACCAACCTGATGACAAAATGTGAATAGCTACACATCTTGTGACAACAGATGATAAACTACCAACCTGCTGACAACAGATGACAAACCACCAACCTGCTGACAACAGATGACAAACCACCAACCTGCTGACAACAGATGACAAACTACAGACCTGCTGACAACAGATGACAAACCACCAACCTGCTGACAACAGATGACAAGCTACCAACCTGATGACAACAGATGACAAACCACCAACCTGCTGACAACAGATAACAAACTACAGAGCTGCTGACAACAGATGACAAACCACCAACCTGCTGACAACAGATGACAAACTACCAACCTGCCTACAACAGATGACAAACTACCAACCTGCTGACAACAGATGACAAACGACCAACCTGCTGACAACAGATGACAAACTACCAACCTGCCTACAACAGATGACAAACTACCAACCTGCTGACAACAGATGACAAACGACCAACCTGCTGACAACAGATGACAAACTACCAACCTGCCTACAACAGATGACAAACCACATACCTGCCTACAACAGATGACAAACTACCAACCTGCTGACAACAGATGTCAAACGACAAACCTGCTGACAACAGATGACAAACCATCAACCTACTGACAACAGATAACAAACTACAGACCTGCTGACAACAGATGACAAACCACCAACCTGCTAACAACAGATGACAAACTACACACCTGCTGACAACAGATGACAAACTACACACCTGCTGACAACAGATGACAAACGACCAACCTGCTGACAATAGATGACAAACTACCAACCTGCCTACAACAGATGACAAACTACCAACCTGCTGACAGCAGATGACAAACTACCAACCTGCTGACAACAGATGACAAACTACAGACCTGCTGACAACAGATGACAAACCACAAATCTGCTGACAACAGATGACAAGCTACCAACCTGCTGACAACAGATGACAAACTACAGACCTGCTGACAACAGATGACAAACCACAAATCTGCTGACAACAGATGACAAGCTACCAACCTGCTGACAACAGATGACAAATTACACACCTGCTGACAACAGATGACAAACGACCAACCTGCTGACAATAGATGACAAACTACCAACCTGCCTACAACAGATGACAAACTACCAACCTGTTGACAGCAGATGACAAACTACCATCCTGCTGACAACAGATGACAAATGACGAACCTACTGACAACAGATGACAAACCACATACCTGCTGACGACAGATGACAAACTAGACCTGATGACAACAGATGACAAACCACAAACCTGCTGACAACAGATGACAAGCTACCAACCTGCTGACAACAGATGACAAACCACCAACCTGCTGACAACAGATGACAAACCACCAACCTGCCTACAACAGATGACAAACTACCAACCTGCTGACAACAGATGACATACCACCAACCTACTGACAACAGATGACAAACTACACACCTGCTGATTACAGATGACAAACTACACACCTGCTGACAAGAGATGACAAACGACCAACCTGCTGACAATAGACGACAAACTACCAACCTGCCTACAACAGATGACAAACTACCAACCTGCTGACAACAGATGACAAACTACCAAAATGCTGACAACAGATGACAAACGACGAACCTGCTGACAACAGATAACAAACGACGAACCTGCTGACAACAGATGACAAACCACCAACCTGCTAACAACAGACGACAAACTACAGACCTGCTGACAATAGATGACAAACCACCAACCTGCTGACGACATAAGTAAAACGACCAATCTGCTGAAAAAAAGATGAAAATCGACCAACCTCATTGCTACAATTTTCAAAACATTGGCCGAAATTGCAGTTTGAGTTCTATGTTCTAATTTTTGGCATAGTGACCATGATAATTGATAGACCAGGGCAAAACAATTACATTTAGTATCAATATTTTGAGCAGTTTCAGAGGAGAAGATTTTAAAAGAAAAGTTTACAGACAACAGAGGCAAACAACAGATGAGGGACACATACAAAGGACAATAGAAATATGAGATAAAAAGTAAAATGTTATTCTTGCTAATCTTTTATTTGATGATCCTTTCAATGATATATTTATACTGCTTGTAGCACACATATTGCAAATGTAAACAATATTACAAACACTTACACTTCTTCTTTAATGAGGGTCTGTAAGGGGGTTTACAGAATAGAGAATAATGGGCAAAAAGTGCAGAATTAAGGGCAAATTATATAAGGAATAGAGAAAAATAGGCCAAAAAAAATAAAGAATAGAGATTATCGCTATTTTACGAATGTTTCCTTTGATCTTGCTGACTGATAATTTCCGTTCTCAGCGGAGTCGAGTGATATGAAAATTATCGCTAGAAACTAAGGGAACACGTGCCGTTGTTAAGGAAATTAACAACGTCGTCATAGGTAAAATAGCGATAAACAGATTATCATTGGTCATCTCAACTCGATTGCTTTTCTCGCTTTCGCCGTACCGGCTCAAGCGAGAAAAGCAATCTCGTTGAGATAACCAACGATAATCTATAAATAATGGGTTGCTAAAATATAAAGAATCTAGAATAATTGGCAAAAACATAAAGAATAGAGAAAAACTGCTTAGAAAATTAAAGAACTAAGTAATAAAGAACCCCCATCTTGACCCTCTTTTATCTATTTACAGCAACTAAACAATTTTCTGGTTATATCTTTCACAAAATATTTGTCTGCAGTTAAAAGATTAAATTCCATTTTTCTATAAACTATTCTGTTAGTTCACTAGGATTAAAAGCCATTTTCTACATACATAATGATGTGTATACATTCATATGCATTAATTCATATGTAAATTCAGAATTATTTGTTTTCATTTATCATTGTGATTGTTAAAAAATAGGACAAAATGTGATATTGACATTTTTATGATATCAAGAATGCTACATACAAATAATGCTATCAAAATTTAAAATGTCAGTTTCTAGTTTTGCTTCACCTATCCCTTGCAATTTTTTGCAATAATAAAAACATCGCAAAAATTTCTTTCCGAGAAAACCCATTGTGCCCTTCTTAAATCAGACCTTCTCAAATAACTGACAAAAATACTGAACACATGTTCAAATCATGGAATTTCCTTAAATCTATGCTAGGGGCTATCTGAACTTGAACTGTGTGTGAGCTTTTGATCCATAGGGCTTTGTTGTGACTTTCAGATGAAGTATAACACTTAGGGAGCTACCATTTGATTTTTAGGGGGGGCTAGGATGAAAAATTTTGTCCTGTATTTTTTTTTAGTTGTAATCTCTGTCCTGCCTTTTTATTTTCCACTCTATTCGGTCCTACCTTTTTTTTTAAAGTTTATCCTGACTTTTTTTACCTAAATAGTCATCCTGACTTTTTTTTTTTGCAAGTGTCTCTTCCTGCCTTTTTTTTTTCCTCAAAACTCCTGTCCTGCCTATTTTTTTCAAATTTCATCCTAGCCCCCCCATAAAAATCAAATGGTAGATCCCTAAAATCACTGTTCCTTTGCTCTGGGCTTTGTCAAATGTGTCATGAATAATAATACTGTCCATACATCCCTTCTTTTTCATGAACCCTGATGCATGTAAGGTTTTTGTAGTTAATTTTTTTATGTAACTTGTTGTACCAGGCTAGAATTGGTATTCAAATCTGAAATTTGAGGGAAAATAAATGAAGAATGAGTCCATGGGACAAAGATGATGCCCCTGCTTGCATATAATGTTATAAAGGGGCAAAACTCGAGAACAGTAAAAGTGACGCCACCTAAATTCAAACTTGATCAGTGTTTTGTGGTAATAAACATTGTGTATAAGTTTCATAACATTTGGTTGAGGCAAACTAAAGTTAGAGAACGGAAACGACAGATTTAGCAATTTTTCCATTTATAAAGGGGTATAACTCAAGAACAGTAAAAGTGATGCCACCCTATTTCAAAATTGATCTGTGTTTTGTGGTAATAAGCATTGTGTATAAGTTTCATAACATTTGGTTGAGGCAAACTAATGTTAGAAAACGGAAAGGAAAAATTCAGTAATTTTTATGTTTATTAAGGGGCATAACTCATGAACGGTAAAAGTGACGCCACCCAAATTCGAACTTGATCTGTGTTTTGTGGTAACAAGCATTGTAAATAAGTTTTATAACATTTGGTTGAGGCAAACTAAAGTTAGACAACGAAAACTAATTTTGGGGACGGACAAGGGTAACACTTAATGCCCCCTTTGCCTAGCCGCGGGGGCATAACAATCTAGATATTAGGTAAGAGATGTGGAAATATCATGCCATACTTGTTCCCCTTGTCTATAAAAAATCTCCTGACAAGTCGAGGACAAGTAATTTATGTAAAAGCACAACCAGTAGAGAAAAGTTAAAATTTTTGCCAGGCAAATAGATTCTTGCATAGTTGTTGTCATTGGAAGTAATTTTTATTTTTCAACACCTGACTTGTGTTGAGAAAAATATGTTTCTACTAAAAACATGCTGAAAAATCAAGGGAAAAATGATGAATCAACCTTGTTTGACATTTTAGCTAAAGAAGCTCATTTACAAACTAGAGGCTCTACTAAATACCCCAATGATGATTGTGGCCAAGTTTGGTTCAATTTGGCTTGGTATTTTTTTTGTTAAAATTAACCACAGACAATGGATAACAGATGCCAAGTGACGAGAAAAGCTCACTTGGCCCTTTGGTCCAGGTGAGCTAAAAATGTGGTCATATAAAACCAATCTATACATTTTACAATGAATTCATGTTTTATTTACATTCAATGATAAAAATTTGCATTACTTTTATATATATATTTATAATTATGCATACTTATCACAGAGCTTATACAATTTATACACATGAATGATGAAACAAAAATCTTCAAATCAAAAACTGAATTGTCTCCCTTGCTTCAGGTAAAAAATTAACATGGTAAACGAAAAAATAGACATAGGAGGAAAAAGGTTAGAAAAGAAAGGGGTTCCTTCCCCTGATCTCTCCCTCTGAATCTGACAATTGGAATATCTTTGCCATATTTTCCATGTGGAATTAAACATGTTAAACAATCTCAAATGATTAGTACATAAACAAAACAATTTGGAATGTTTCAAGTGAAATCATTGGCAGATCCATAAATATAAAGTAAGAAACACCTCCCTCCCATTAAAAAAAAAAAAAATTGTGATTCACTTCTCAATATTGTTGTCATATTTTCTTTTGCTTTATGCATCTAATTAATGCTAATAATTATGAAAATTTCACTCATTTACACATTTTGTGCTAATTCAAATCCCCTTTAAGACAATAGACGTATTTACACTTGTATGCAAATTTGTCCGCCATTACTTAAAATCATACAAGTTCCCTGTAAAATTTGACATCATAATTAAAAAGGGATTGTTGCTTGACATCAGAAGGTTATTCAGGACAGATCTAAGGTCATTCGGAGACAAAATTCAGCTAAATACCAAAAGTGTAAATACGTTTATACAGTTTTTGATTTGGAAATCTTGCAACAGCATGAAAAACAATTATACACTGTTCCCGATAGAATTAAATCAGCAAGTATCATCTCGTGATAAATATTCTTTTTGCAAATTACTGACTTGATTCTGTTATTACACATTTTTAACGCAAGTTATTTCCCTTTGCCCATTGTAGACTGGTTCTACTGTATACCAAACCACATATGCTGCTGATCATGCAAAACATGATAAGTTGAAAGTGATATATACCAGTAGGCGTTTTAACAAATATTTAATGAAAAATAAATATTGTTATAAAACAAAATTTATTTCAAGAAAGATTAAATGTAATTTAAAGATTTGAAAACAGATTACACACAGATAAATTTTCTCTTTCCACTTGCTCTTCATTTGCAATGAAAATTTACATTCTTCTTGAGAGAAACAATTTGTAAAATATGGATTGCTAAAAACAGGATCAATTGAGGAATTGGCAAATTTATTTTCAACCAAATAAAAATAAAGAATTGAAAGAAATAAGAATAATGATGGATTCTTATTTTTGAAGGGGTTTGTAAAGGGGGATGTGTGCATGGACCCAATTACAAATAAAAAGGCCTTTTCAACGATGAACAAAAAATTAAAAAATAGATAGCACCTTGCTTTTCCACCAATTTGCATGAAACACAGTGAAAACTAACAAAGCTGCAAGCATGAAAACAAGTTAAATGAAAATTGCAAACACTTTGCACAAAAATAACACTTTACCCTCCTATTTGAAAAATTGCATTGTGTCAATTTATTCTAGAAGTTACGCTCAAGAATTCCTTGTAAAACTTTTCTCAAATCAGAATCCCCCATTATACATTATATTTAGGGGGATAAGATTGAAAATGTAAATCTGAACCCAGTCACATTTCAAAAATTCTTCAACCTCCCAAACAGGTACCCTTGATTAAGTACAGTCCATCAACTCTCAAAAATAATTTAAGATAACAGGAATTTGGAGGAATAAGGAGTAAATATAATGTAAATATATCAATTGGGGCAGAAATTTTAGTTTGAGGTAACAGGAATTTGAAATGCAATAGTTTGAGATAACAGGAAATTGAAATACAATAAGTTAAGATAACAGGAATTTGATATACAAGAGTTAGAGATAACAGGAATTTGAAATACAAAAGTTATAGATAACAGGAGTTTGTAATACAAGTGTTAGAGGAGATAATAGGAGTTTGAAATACAAGAGTAAGAGATAACAGGAATTTGAAAAAAAGAGACTGAGATAATGAGACATAACTGTAATTCATTTCGAGTCGCAAGAATGAAAATTATTTCTGCTTTTCTTATTAAAATACTTATTCTATCCAAAAAAAATGTGAATGACAATACTTGCTGATAATCAACTAAATTAAACGTATATCACAACTCAAAAATTTCATCATTCTGTCTTGCAATTCGGTCCAATGATGTCTTTACAATTCTTGTAGAACTTTTTGACTTAATCATGAGAACAGGAGAACTGGTCAAGTCCTTATCACTGCCGCTGTACCCATCGTTATCATAAAAAGATGGGAGTTGCCCATTATCAAATGAACTTTTTCGTATATTAGAATTTATGCTGTTTGCAGATCGCTGAGATGATGACTTCCGTCGATATGGTAATTCATTGTCAGTAACATTGTTGGGAAGGCTCCTGAAAAAGAAAAAATAATTTAGTTTTCATTGCATGTTAAATATCTGAAATTTGAGGACCACTGTGTAATATGACAAGTAAGGTATATATTCAGAAATTCTATACCTAAAAAACTGCAGGAAAAGATATCAATGGGACAATAAAATATCATAAATCAAAGAAAGACAGACAACACTATGAGGGTCTGGATGGGGTGTCCATCATTTCTTAATTCTTTATTTTTTTACCCATTATTCTTACTTCTATATTTATCAAATCTGATGTTTACAAAACTCATGTTTAACATTCGTACTAGTTCACATTGACAATGTTTATTTGAGGGGCAACAATCTGCTCTATCATTAATAATGTTTATTTGAGGGGCAACAATCTGCTCTATCATTGACAATGTTTATTTGAGGGGCAACAATCTGCTCTATCATTGATAATGTTTATTTGAGGGCAACAATCTGCTCTATCATTGATAATGTTTTGAGGGCAATAATCTGCTCTATCATTGACGATGTTTATTTGAGGGCAACAATCTGCTCTATCACTGACAATGTTTATTTGAGGGCAACAATCTGCTCTATCATTAATAATGTTTATTTGAGGGGCAACAATCTGCTCTATCATTGACAATGTTTATTTGAGGGGCAACAATCTGCTCTATCACCCACTCAGCTATGTGTTAACTAATTCATTATACTGAATATTCTGCCATTATTGTCTTTTAAATTTTAAATTGCTTCATGTACATAACAATGTTGTAATAGTTATTAGAAAAAACAAAAAGTAAAGCAAGATGTAACTTTTATTTTGTCAGTCTTTGATAACATTCTGAGGCCAAAACATAGAACTTAAGGATGTTTGCTGGTCAAGTTTTGGAATTTTTGTCCGATTTTGGAAATCCTCTGGTTTTATCCATTTGAATGCCTTAAAAAATTTTGCCCATGGACCCCCATTTTTCTTTTTATAAATCTTTTACATGTATAATTATAAGCCATTTGTAAAAATCTTATAAAATCTTATTTATTTTTAATAGTTTTGAGAACTTTAACTGGTCAATGATAAAGCTATGAAAAATCAAGAGAACATTTTCCACCAAAATTCCAATGGCTAATATCTTGAAAACAAGCACATTGACCCTATATTTTTTGCTTTTTGGTTCCTCAATTAATCCCTATCAATATATACTAGTTTTATGGAAAGTTATTTATTTTGAAACTGAGCAGCAAACTTCCTTAAGCATTGTCTTTTAAATCATTGATGTACATTCAATTCATTATATTTTCATTGATTTTGATTGGTCTGCACGAGAGGGTGACATTAAAAAAATTGTCTCATGTTGAGCCATGGGATAAAGTAAATGATCTCCCTTGTATTAGCCAATTGAAATCTGTCATTTCAACGTGAAGTATAATAAATATAGTTATCTCATTGGGAATCATGCCACATCTTCTTATCTTCATATTCAATGAGACACCAACCTAACATGTCAACAACATAAAGAAACAATAATATGTTTGAAAAGCACTACTATTGTTAAGGCCCTTCAAGAAAATTGTATTCCAGCTAGAGCTACTGACCGTTAAAGTTTGGCTGAAACTTCAATCTGCTGACTATAGGTAAATATTTTTTGTTGATTGTATATATAAGTCTGACATCCATGAAATTCACTTGCCCTTTGTTGATCATGATTTTATGAAATAAACAGGCCAACTTGGTAAATAATGGCTGAATCTTCAAATCTTTATTCTACTTTCTACTGACCATTATACTGATGATGATGAGTTCGTTTGACATTAGTTAGTCAGCCATCTATAAATTTTACTAACCCTTGGGGACGAAAAAATGAAATCATCAGGCCCACAAGGTTATAGTCACTTTAGGGTTTGGCTGAAAGTTCATATCCCTGACCACGGGCCAAATGAGATTAGTGACCCGTTATATTTACTTGCACAAAACTGACTATGAAATTACACAATTGTCTAGATCCATAATCAAGGTTTTATAGTTAATTTTTTAAATATTACCATGGTGATTACCCAGAATGCTTCAGATTCTAAAATAGCCAATATTAGGTTTAGCTACAGATAATACAACATTAAGTAAAAGCTTTTGTGTCTATATATCTACACATATTTACATGTTTTATCTGTGTGTGGGGGTTTACATAGTAGAAAGGAAAACAGCTTTAAAAAAGAATACAGAAATGACCCCCCTTCCCCAAAAAAAAATTGTCCAGATGGTTTTACATGTTTTAAATTATATATTTTCTACTTAACACCTCACCAAGCAGAATGCAGATAGAAAGATACATATATACAATGTAACTATGAAACTAAATAAATTAACTAAACATATATAACATCCTGCCTTTTTTCTTCAAACAAAATTATAACTGTATTTTCAATTTAATCATTGTGCAGTTAGTTCATATAGCCAGGCAAAAATGCTCCTCCTCATAAAAAAGAAAATGTGATGAACAGTTAAAAATGAGTCAGTAGTGAAATTATTAAATACATAAAGCAAAGTCCATTCATTGTTAATTAGTGTACACTCAACATACATGATACATGTACTTAAAAATGCATTATTTATTACTTCATTGTTAATTAGTGTACACTCAACATACATGATACATGTACTTAAATGCATTATTTATTACAACATAAAAAAAAGAAATTCAATTTAGAAATAAGGAAGAGAGTAGGATGCCCTCTACAATATTAAGACCAAAACTGACGGAACATAAACAAACATCCCAATAAACTGTTGACACAGAGATATGTCCCACCTGTCGACAGAAAATTCTGAAAAGAAAATCTGATGGAACCGAACATATTAATTCAAAGTTGCTGGACCATGACCCGGGGGCAGGACTTCAAAATACTGACATGTACTGAGAGTAAAGCAAAAATTTCTGATCTTTCACACAAGGCATGCAAGTAGTTCCTAGCTATCAAACTAACTTAACATCGAAAATTGCTAATTCAAAGTCACTGACCATGACTAAGGGCAGGCCTCAAAATAGTCGTCAAACTGTCATGTACTGATAATAATGCAACTTTACAGAAAATATCATCGATCTATCACAAGCAGTTAAGCAGAACACCTAACAATTTTTAGCAGTAATGACATTGCTAGGAAAAGCAACACCCATGTCTCGCCTTCTGCCACTTTTGTCGCTATTTGCACCCCTGCCATGCTATTCTAATTTTGGAGTAAACGACTGTGGACTTCAAACAATTCCAACAACAGATTCAAATCATGAACAAGTGAACATTCAATTTTAACACATTGAAACAATATAAAAATACTACAACAAAATAAACGAAAAGGGGAGACATTGTTCTGAGCCTATCTGACAAAGTCATAGTAAAAAGTAAAATAACAAAAATATCGAACTCCAAGAAAATTCAAAACGGAAAATCCTTTATCAAATGGCAAAATCAAAAGTTCAAACACATCAAACGAATGGAAAACAACTGTCATATTCCTGACTTGGTACAGGCATTTATTTCCTTATATATAAAATGGTGGATTAAACCTAGTTTTATATATCGCTAGCTAAACCTCTCACTTGTATGACAGTCACATAAAATTCCATTATATTGACAACAATGTGTGAACAATACAAAGAGACATACTAGGTAAAAATGTCAAAATTGATAAATGATAACACTAATTACCCAAAAAAGAATGGACTCACCAGCAAACTACAATGATCAAAATCAAACTCATCAAGGACAAAAACCACCAAGGCAAGGAAAAGAATATAGACCATTTTGTATTTGAAAAGAATAAAGAAAAGAAAAAAAGAAAAAAAATGAAAAGGAGGGATTTCATATCCTAAACCATAAGATCATACCCAAATTAATATAAAAATCCAAAGGGAAATAAAAAAAAAATTTGTTCTATTATATTCATATACTATACTATAATATATGTTATTCAGGGGAGGTAATGAGGTGACGAAACGTGTTAGAGTTACTACTTTGTACAAACTCAAATTAAGAATAAATCAATATTATAATATAGTCAAGCCAAGCTAAGACTAATGCAAATTTTTACCTTTTATCATTATTTCCTGAAATATCAAGAACACTTTTCACTGCACAGATTTTTACTTCTCACATAAAACCTTTGGTTATATTTCTATACATGTTAATGTATATGCACTCAGTGCTAAAAATGCATTATGAATCAAATCTGAGCACAGGTAAACACATGTTTAGTGATTGGAAAGATATTTTGGTCAATCAGTCATTTTCAAAGAATTTCTCTTTTACTTTTGACCATTCTTAAATATATTTTGGTAAAAATTCCCCTTTTTCTATTGAACATTTTCTTAATAAATAAATCAATAGCCTCTGGCTTGCTTTTTTTCCAATCACTGAACAAATAATGCCAGGTAAAATTCCCAGTTGATATAAATAAGAAGATGTGGTATGAGTGCCAATGAGACAACTCTCCATCCAAGTCACAATGATTTTGTTTATTATTAAGGGGATAGATGATTTACCCTGAAATTATCTTCCTTTACAACCAATACATGGGATAAAAAAAAGAATTAAATGATTTCAAGTAAAACTTCATTGCACATATATATCCTGAAAAATTATCACTATTTGAAATGTATATACAAAAGCAAGCAAACTTAACATACATAGAAAGAACATGCATCTACCATCATACAGAAGAAACAGGATTACCTCCCCTTGTAGCCCAGCCGTGTCAAGAAGGAATTGTCTTCTACTGTTTAAATTATCTCCCTTTGGTAACAAAATAAATTTCTTGAATAACTTCTGGTTACTCCTGCATTTTAGTTATTTTACAATGTTTTTTGTCAAATTTAATTAGTGTACAGTTTGCATTGAATGAACATTGAATAAATTTATAATTTTATTTTATCCTGATTTAAACAACATTTTCGAAACTATGAAAATTGACAATTCCAAAAAGAAGAAATGAAACTATTAAATTTCCAATAAATTTTCCTTTCACTTTATTCTGATTGTGAAAAACAGGTATAAACAGATTCTATTAATGATTCTAAGTTAAATTTTCAAACATTTGTCTAAATTAATAAATTAAAGCTTAAATACCATGAATACCGAGACATTAAACTTCTGAAAACAATTCCTTCTTTTTTTCCTGCACAACATGCATCTATTTATAAATAGTTCAAATATCCCATGGAAATATCATCTATTTCGTGCAGAACATAAACGTATATACACTTTTGGTATTTAGCTATATTTTGCCTCCGAATGACCTTAGATCTACTCCGAATCATCTTTTGACGTCAGGCAACAATCACTTTTTAATTGTGACGTCAAATGTTTTGAATTATGATGTCAAAGTTTACGGGAACCTGTGTGATTTTACGTAATGGCGGATAAATTTGCATACAAGTGTAAATACGTCTATTGAAATTATGCCTTAGAGTTATCTCCCTACCCTATCCACTTCACATTAAGTTTTTAAAATTAATAAAGTTCAAAAGTACATTCCATATACACTACAGTTCAGGTGGAAATCTTCTAGAAGTTCCCTGTACCCACTGTATGAAGTGCACGTACATGCTGTCCCCTACTTGTTCCAAGTCAGAAGCCTGTAATTCAGTGGTTGTCGCTTGTTGCTGTTTATCATAATTATTTTTCGTTAATTGTTTTGTACATATCATTTTCTTGTTTGAATTGTTTTAATTTTCATTTTGGGGCATTTTATAGCTTCTATGCGGTATGGGTTTTGATCATTGTTGAAGGTCATACCATGACCTATAATTGTTTCTTTTTATGTCTATTGGTCTCTAGTAGAGAGTTGCCTCATTGGCAATTACACATCTTATTTTTTATGTTATATTTTTTCTTTCACCTCAAGATTTCCACATATAAGTGCCATGGAAAAAATATTTACTTTTCCCATTTTTGTATTTAATATATATTCTTAAAATCTGAAATTGAATTTGACAGTAAGTGAACAGAAGAGTCCCAATCGCGGCCCATGTTCAACCTGAGATGTAGTGTTATGTAATCATGTCTATTTTTTATTTTCACTACATGTAATTAAAAAACTAAGAAATAAAACATTGTCTTTTACATGCATACAGTTTTTTCAATCAATGGTTCAATACACTTTATACTGTATATAGTTACTTTACAATGGTACATTGTATATCATTTATAATTTAGTTTATAAATAAAAGATAAATTAGAGCAAAAGACAAGATATTAACAATTTCCATGAGATATTTGAACTAGGTGTGTAAAACAAAAGTATTTATTTACCTTTTAAATAAAACTAAACCACACCCAATATTAACATTCGCTGTCTGGGAGCGTTAAACTATAAGGGGAGGTTATTTGATGAGCATCAGAATCGGGAATATTTTTGTTAGATGCAGAACTGAAAAATATGACATATGAGTAAATTAGACATATTGGTGGGAACATATACAATATAGCTTGCATGGATTTTATCATTTCTACGTGCCCATCGTGGGTGGCCCACTTTTGCCTCCTGAAAAGTTAAACTTATTTTCCAATATGATGTCTATTTGCCTGAATTCCGTAATTGACCCGGTAATTAGAGATCTCTTTTTTGAGTTGCTTCCCTTAGGACTGACATAAATTTTAATTGACAATGAAGATTTAGCGGATATACCAAATTCATCTAAAGGTAAGTAGGTAATTAGAGATCTCTTTTTTGAGTTGCTTCCCTTAGGACTGACATAAATTTTAATTGACAATGAAGATTTAGCGGATATACCAAATTCATCTACAAGTAAGTAATGTTTGCAAACTTTAAGTTTTTCAAATCTTTTCATTCTTTATAATTTTTTGTCAAGCTAAATTTACTGTTAATATCAACTTATTTTCTTTTATGAAAAAATGGTTGAAACGCCTTTACATCTCTTTCAACTTATAATGCTTTGCAAGGGCAGCAGTTCATTTTATCCTGTTAAAACCAGCCTGCAATTGGCAAAGGGAAATAATCTGTGTTAAAAGTGTGTAATAAAAAGAGAATCAAACTGGTACTTGGCAAATGGACTATTCTTATGATAAAAAAAATAAATGGCATATGTCCAATCTATAGGGCATATAATACATGCAGGCACAGTGGACTTTCTAGAAGTCTGTGGAAGGATGAAAATGACATAATCCGTGTGAGCTATAGTGTATATGAAATGGCAAAGCATGCAAAATTTAAAACATGGATCTCTATGGGTTTCATTCACAGCTACATATAGTTATACATTTTATTTATCATATTTGTATATATACAATTGCAAGTTATTTCTGAAATAGTTAACATTCATCCTCAATTAAATCATAAAATATGCGGCTCCAACATGGTTAAATTCGATTTGCAAACTCTGGAATTTGGCAGGTGAACTTGCGACCTAATACCTGGTGACCTGAGGTAATTTTCAAAGTGACCTTGTGACTTAAGGCTGGTACCCTACTGGAGCCCAATATCTGCCATCATAATTGAAATCTTGGCCACTTGTTTACAAACCTGCATCATATTCTAATCAATGTATAAATGATAATGAATCTCACCTTAGGCCACCCTTAAAAATTCTGTTTGATGTTGCCTACCAATGCCTTGTAGAGTTGGATAGGTAGGTAGGGATCTTTAATATTTTGTTTTTGCCAACAACCTAAGTTACATGTTCAAAAATTTCACTCATCCTCCAAGAATTTCTGGGGATAAACTGTCGAATTTCATACAAAATTCATTCCACCACAAATTCAACATCAACACTACAAGGCTACCTTCCTAGCCCCATGAAACAAGCATTTCATTCTCTCTTATTTTGGAGCTTATGTTCCAATTGGATTGTGCTGCTTTTCAGTACGCACATAGGCTTTTGGTTTCAGCATGGAGCAACATGACAATAAAACGACATTAGACCAGGAAAAAATCTTTATAAAAAGAAAAATTGAAACTATTTGTGTTATAAAATTTTTCGGGTAGGCCGCTTTTTGGGTGGGTAGGTAGGCAACACTTTTTAAACACAGTTTAAATTTTATTTTTGGCCTAATTGTCCCTTATCAACGGTTAAAACATTTCAATAATTATATATAAATTCATGTAGCCCCATTCCTAAGGAGTTGGGGTAAAATTATGAATAATAAAGAAGATATGATCATAATGATAATTTGTATTGTAGGATATTTTAAATTCCTTACAATAAGTGTAGAAAAATACAAAAAGCATGCATGCAGACATAAATATTTGTACATGCCCTAAATGCATTTACTGCTTGGTGAAGTGTGAAACGTAATGTTGCTAATTCAGTCTTTAAATAACTGGGTGACTAATCTTTCAATTAGTCATGTTAAGATTTTTTTTCTAAATCTTTTTTTGTTGAGAGTTTCTATTCTGCCAAATAACTTTTATTTTCTAAATATGTGGTTTGAAATTTGGCATGGTACAAACAAGACTTGTCAAGGATAATGTATAGGTCATGTATTTCCCTTCGTTTATCTAAACATTATCATGATTATAGACTTCAAGTTTTTTGTTTAAAATGCCTGAAAATTCTTACCCACCAATAACAATGCTTCCTTTGAGAGTATCAATTTTTATTACCTTGCATTTTTTTCCATCTGGTTGACATTAGATTTTAATTGTGCTATAGACGTGTCATATTTTGATAAAAAGTCCATTCCCGATTCGCCATTTGCTGCAGCCTTTGAAGATGAGGATGAAGATGAAACTTTTGGCACATTTTTATCACTTTCGTCACTTTTAGCACTTGTGTTTGATTTTTGACTAGACGATCTTGTCCGAGACACCGGGTCTATCACAACCGTTTCGTAACGTTCCGGTATAGATGAGACGTCCTCATTTAGTACTGGTATTAATAAATGCTCTCGTAAAAATAAACTATCATTTGTCCATAGTTGGTTTTCTCTTTTTATTTTTTCCACCTGAAAATACAAAAAAATAAAAATTTGCACGATTAAAAATTAAACAAGAATACATGTTGTCCTTACTAAGCATACCCAAGAATACATGTTGTCCTTACTAATTAGATATAGGAAGATGTTGTCCTTACTAATGAGACAACTCTCCATCCAAATAACAATTTATAAATAGTAAACCATTATAGGTCATGTACGGCCTTCAACATGGACCTTTGCTCCTTAACAACAAGCTATAAAGGGCCCAAAAGTACTATGTAAAACCATTCAAAGGTAAAACCAACATGTCTAGTCCTATAAAAACATACCCAAGAAACATGTTGTCCTTACATATAACAAAGACAACTACTGTACATCAGATTCCTGACTTAGGACAAGTGCAAACATTTGCTGTCCTTAAAAGCATAATGGTACCAAACCTGTCCTTTTTAAGAAACAATAGTATAACATCACAACATAGAAAACACACGATAAAACATCAATTGGAAGGCTTACCTCAATCAAAAGCCTAAATTAAGCATACCCAAGAATACATGTTGTCCTTACTAAGCATACCCAAGAATACATGTTGTCCTTACTAAGCATACCCAAGAATACATGTTGTCCTTACTAAGCATACCCAAGAATACATGTTGTCCTTACTAAGCATACCCAAGAATACATGTTGTCCTTACTAAGCATACCCAAGAATACATGTTGTCTTTACTAAGCATACCCCTATCTCATAATTCAAGATATAAAAAAACAAAAAACAAAAAAAAAACAATTAGTTAATTGCCCTAGTTGTATATGTCAATAATTTATTTCCTGAAACAATACTTCAAAAGTACTTAATTCATGGTGGTCTGAATGAGGGTTTGGATCATCAGGGGGTCCATCAGTTCAGTAAATTTATTCTATTCTTTATAAAGGAGTAGGCCCAGTAAGACCCCTTTTTGGCCCCAAAATATAGCAGTTTTACAAAATTGTTAAAATGTAAACTTTTAGCTATTTATTGGAAAGTAGAATACTTCTGTTACATAAATATAGGCTGTTTTTGACAATACAATGCACATGTTTCGGGTACTAGCATCATTAAGTCATGCTAAATTACTGAAATCTTTGAAATTTTAGCATTTTGGTTAATTTTTAGACGGTTTCCATCTGAAATGGAAGTGGCCGCATTTGTGTTCATTCTTAATATTTAAATGTAAGTTGTATTTGATGATATTACATAACATATATAAAGGTTGAGAATGAACACGAATGCGGCCACTTTCATTTTTGACAAAAACCATCTGAAAAGTGACATATTATGGCATATTTGATAGATTGTTCATATTTAAGCTTGAATTTGAGCGTCTTTAATGACTAAATCAGTTCAAATCTTTCACACAAACTAATTGAATCAACTGCAGTAGACACTTAAGTGTTTAAAAAGTGTCCAAAATCTTTCATCAGATGAACCTGAATTTTGAGGCCAAAATCGGCCCTTATCGGACCTACTCCTTTAGCCTATTATTCTCTATTCTTTATATTTTAGCAACCCATTATTCTCTATTCTTTATCTTTTGACCCATTATTCTCTATTCTTTATGATCTTTTGACCCATTATTCTCTATTCTTTATCTTTTGACCCATTATTCTCTATTCTTTATCTTTTGACCCATTATTCTCTATTCTTTATCTTTTGACCCATTATTCTCTATTCTTTATGATCTTTTGACCCATTATTCTCTATTCTTTATGATCTTTTGACCCATTATTCTCTATTCTTTATCTTTTGACCCATTATTCTCTATTCTTTATGATCTTTTGACCCATTATTCTCTATTCTTTATGATCTTTTGACCCATTATTCTCTATTCTTTATGATCTTTTGACCCATTATTCTCTATTCTTTATGATCTTTTGACCCATTATTCTTTATTCTTTATGATCTTTTGACCCATAATTCTTTATTCTGTAAACCCCATCCATGCAGACCCTCTTTAATGTTATTGTATAGGTCTACATTTTAAAATGAGGTATTTTGGCAAACAGTTTGTAATACTTAAATAGTGCTTGATAGTAACAAAACACATTATTGCACATTTATTAAGATAGAGACAGTTTACATCACATGACAAATTGCATCATCAAACAAAGGGATACAACTCTCTCCACTTTTTTGTAAAGCCCATATAGCCATACATGATATGTCTTTATGTTCATCTATTTTCTTTTAGAAATGTTTTTATCCCCCACCACTTTTTCCCTCACCACACAGTGACACCTTACTCTTTTAATGACTATAAGATAATAAAATGATGGGGATTGTTTGTTTATAAATCTTTGATGACACTACATATCAAGAAACTTTTTGTAAGCTTTACAAATGTTTATTCTGCAATACATGTATATATTGACCACACAAATTATGTTATACTTTGCCAAAGAATTTTCCCAAAAGTGACTTAAAATATACATATTTTTGTACGAAATATAAGTATAGATTCTACCACTGCATCGAGTGTGATACGATATTTATCCACTTGAGACAGTTAAATTTTTCACTTTAAAACGCGAGGCTCGCCGAGCGTTTTAAATATTTAAAATTTAGCTGTTGAGAGTGGATAAATATCGTATTACACAGGTTTGGTGGTGGAATCTGTTTCTCTAATGATTTTCTAACAATATGCAGGCAAACTTATTCCTTCTTTTCGAATGATCTACCAAAAGATGTGTTCTTTCTATGTGACGTCATCAGGCATGGTCGCCTTTTTTCATGCCGTCACAATAGGAAATTCAGAGGAAAGCAAGAAAATTTGACGTCATAATCGGATTTCAACCAATAAAGAACTGAGATCAAACGAACCACACGTTGATTAAATTTTTTTATACAATGGATGCAGAAAGGGATAAATTGACGAAGAATTAGAGAAATTGCAATATCAATTTTTTATAGTTCTTAACAATTATATGAATGACCATTTCAAAGCTTAAGAAACATGTGGGTAGAGCAACAAATTTCTGAGCAGACAGTCTTTATGTTAGACTAAAAACTATCAGAAACTTTTCTGAAGTGACTGTCCGACTGTTGTTGACTAGGCCCATGCAATACCACAATTAAATTCTCTATTAGTTCTTTATAAAGTTTTGTTTCATTAAAAAAAATGCACCTATTCTTTTTGTCAAATATTTTGTGTGTGTAATGTACAGTACAAGTCCAAAAATATATCCAAGTTTCAGAAAAATTGAACGTTTACATCTTACAAATTTAGCCAATACACATCCATACCCCTATGGACAAGTCAAGAGATGTTCCGAAAACTGTAAATATCACCTTTTTGCACCTGGCCTAATCACTCTTTCCATACCAAAATCAGTTAAAATACAACATCCAAAAGTATATTTCACCTCTCTTTCATTTCCATCCAAAAAAATCTAAGAAATGAGTGAGGAAGGGAAAGAAAAAAAAATTAAGAAAAAATACACTCTAATTAAAAGGAACTATATTCGTGGACAACGAAAAGCGGGATCATTAATTGTGGTCTTGGGCCACTATATACATGTATAAACATCCTTCTGTTCAATTTACTGTGACTAATTGAATGAACAAGCTCTATATTGTGAGCTGTTAACAGGATGCTGTTACAAATGTATATTAGTAGTCATGCCACAAAGCAAAATTTTTTATACAAGTCATGATTAATAAGTTATAAACACACTTCTTAAAATATAATTGAGCTAAGATTTAGTTTCAATGCCAGTTAACTAATTTCAGTCTTAACTTAAAACAAGGAATTATTTGAATTTAGAATAATTTTGAATCCTGGAAAATTGATAAGAAATGTATGATGAAACTAACCCAACTAAATAGGGTTAGCCATATGCACATGGCTAAACCTATTTAGTTGGGTTAGTTTTCATCATACATTTCTAAACAATTTTCCAAAATTCAAAATAAATTCCATATTCAAATAATTCCTTGTCTGAAAGTTATAACAAAGTAAAATGTTGCTCAATGTCACAACAGATTCAGTTATACCCCTTGCTTTAAACTTTTGAAAATGAATAATTTTTTTGTTTTTTATATTTGTTTTCAATTTGAGTGAGTTGACTGTTGACCCCTGTACCCCAATTTTTGACATTTTTACCTAAATGTATTATGTCTGTTTTGCTTTGCTGACACATTTTTATCGATATATTGTAAACCAACTTATTTTCGTGGATACTTTTTTCTTGTTTAGCCCTTTCTAGTCTATTTCATGATGATTTAATTTTTTGCTCTTTTCAAATTTACTTGATGTAGATAAATAAGGAAAAATGAAAATTTTACATATTCGCGACGATTTACTTTTTGCATTATTTTTTTAATCACGAAAGTCGCGAAAATAAAACGAACGCGAAAATTAGTTGGTTTACAGTAATGGAATTCTACATCATTGGCGGATCCAGAACTTTTTGTAAGGAGGGGGGCTGACTGACCTAAGGGGGGGCCACTCCAGTCACGCTTCAATGATTCCCTATATAATCAACCAAATTTTTCCCACAAAAGGGGGGCCAGGGCCCCCCCTGGATCCGACTATGTACATGTATGTGACTGTCATACATGAGAGAGGTTTAGCTAGCTATTAAACCAGGTTTGATCCACCATTTTCTACATATTTAGGAAATGCCTTTACCAAGTCAGGAATATGACAGTTGTTTTCCATTCGTTTAATATGTTTGAGCTTTTGATTTTGCCATTTGATAAAAGACTTTCCGTTTGAATTTTCCTTAAAATTTAATTGGGAATTTTGTTATTTATTTTACTTTTTGCAAGTGGTCAGCTGGATATGAACATGAATATGAATACTTTATTAAACCCAATCAATTGCCCAAAAAGGGCATGTTTCATATAATGACAATAAAAAGACGTAAGTTAACACACAATAATGATAATGCTGGGAAATAGACATGAAAACACCTATCTCAGCTGTAGTGTGTTTTGATAGGTTTCATTTCTTTCTTCCACATATATTTCAGAAAATAACCCATAAAACTGCCTGTTTCATTGTCTTTCTAACAGGACATATAACACATTTCTGTATGTATATATCTATATATATGTTAAAATCATCTTCAAACATCAGATAAGGAAATAAGATAATTGTCATATAAAAAAAACTTAAAAATTTGTGTCTGTCAGATTATGAAAGCTTAAAAAATTACAAATACAGCTTCCTGTTTATTATGTGCATGTTTACCCCTGAAACAACTTTAAAGTAGCTCACAATTTAAAATTCATATTTCCTCTCTAGTATTGTACATACTTACAAACTTACAAAGTCAATATATCGATATTGGAAATCCTTGAAATCCTTCAGAAGTTTCAGTTTCTGTTAGCGGCAAATTGCATATAGTTTTTGCATGTATATATATATAAATAAATAAAACCATCTAAAATAAATGTTAGATATAATCAATACAGTTAGAGCAGTGCCCACTTTACTCTAACTGTCTAAAATTTTACAAAATTTGAATCCCTTCTAGTTTAGCAGTCCTTCAAGAAATACATTGATGTACATCCCCACTCGTCTTTAAATAGTGCTTGAAAGTTTTATTTTTATTTTCATGATTTCAGGGACTGGGTTTAAAACCTTCTTATTTGTACTTCAACATGTTCAAATTCTAAAATAACCAACAAGAACCTCTTTTAAAACTTAACTGAACCCCTTGGTGCTGTAAGATTAGACAGCTGTTCCGTTTATGAAGATTAAGCGATATTAAAACTCATTTGATTTTTATGGGGGCTAGGATGAAATTTGAAAAAAAGGCAGGACAGGAGTTTTGAGTAAAAAAAAAAGGCAGGATGACAATTTATGTAAAAAAAATGTCAGGATAAACTAATAAACAAAAAGGCAGGACCGATTAGAGTGAAAAATAAAAAGGCAGGACAGAGATAACAACTAAAAAAAATGCAGGACAAAATTTTTCATCCTAGCTCCTCCATAAAAATCAAATGGTAGCTCCCTTATTAGCAAAACCCTCACCAAAAATTAGGGGTTGTAATGTATGTCCTGACTTAAGATTACTAAAATTCATAAATTATTGCCTGCATTTATTATTGCGATTTTTGAAGAATGAAAAAATAAGAGTTTAACTATTGCCATTATAGGAAAAGCTACAATGTGTACATATAATTAACAGATATATGTATCTAATTTTAGAATGTGAGTTTTTATAATTATTGCAATACTTCAGTAACAGGTACGTCCCATTAATAAAAACCTTTAAAACTGATTATTAATATACATATACAGTACTTATAGATTTCTAATTTATGCAGGTTTCAAATAACAACATTGATTTCATTCTATTTGATATATTTGAATAATATTTTGTTATCTAAAGTGTGCACTTAACACACAATGACACTTCCATGTGGTATTATATAAATAACACATAGCTGAGAGGGTGATAGAGCAGATTGTTACCCCGAGAAAACATTGTCAACTGAGTTGAAGCCAAGGTTGACAATGTCTTTTCGAGGGGTAACAAACTGCTCTATCACCCTCTCAGATATGTGTTATTTAATTTATTATACTGAATGTTCTGTTATAACTGTCTAATAAATTTAAAATTCAAAGTAATAAACTATGACATCTTGTACATAACAATCATCCGTATTTATTAAAGCGCACACTTGAGCAAGCGTCTCCGTGAAGGGTAATAGAGTATTTACCATAGGATAGAGTAAATTGTCTCCCTCGTATTAACCAATCAAAATCTGGCATTTTGACATGAATTATAATATCATGATATGGCTTCTCTGTAAACTGAAATGTTTTATCTGCATACAAATATAGACATAACCTTCAACATCCATCATATGATTACATAAGTAAATAGGACATAGATAATAGGACAGAGCACTGCAATGCTAGATACACTAGTATTTCACAACCAAAAACATAAGGGATCAACCATTTAACTTCAAGCGAGGCTTATGGTTTTTTCCTAAAAAAAAATATTCTGATCCCCAATTTGATGAAAAAAAATATTGTGGTCAAGAAGATGACAAAAAAAAATATTCTGAATCCAGATTTTCCCGGGCCATACCTTATCATGCTTATATTGTTAAATTATGAAAACAATAATTTGATTGATAGCGTCAAAAAACTTGTAAAAAAAAAATGTTTGCGCCTTGCGCCAAAAAAAAATTTCCAACTCAGACAAAAAACCATAACCCCCGCTTGAAATTAAATGGTTGTTCACTAAACCACGAACCAATGTACAATAAACATGATAAACTCATCATAAATAATAGGATTAAAATTTTGAATGCAGAGACACCGTGTGTGACGTGTGACGGTCTTTACTCTACAAAAGACTCAACAGTGACAATTTTGATTTCATTAGGGAGCTACCATTTGATTTTTATGGAGGGGCTAGGATGAAAAATTTTGTCCTGCATTTTTTTTTAGTTGTAATCTCTGTCCTGCCTTTTTATTTTTCACTCTATTCGGTCCTGCCTTTTTTTTTTTAAGTTTATCCTGACTTTTTTTTACCTAAATTGTCATCCTGACTTTTTTTTTTGCAAGTGTCTCATCCTGCCTTTTTTTTTACTCAAAACTCTTGTCCTGCCTATTTTTTTCAAATTTCATCCTAGCCCCCCATAAAAATCAAATGGTAGCTCCCTTAAATTGAAAAGAAGTGATGGGGTATATTACTTTAGGTCTCTTGACATGAAATCCCTACACATAATTGACAAAACAAAAAACAAAGTAACATCACTTTATTGCTGTTCTTCATCTTAAAGTCACAATGAGGCATTCAATGTTGAGCCAAAACTTGAACATCACTGCAAGTTCAAGACAGTCACCTTATCACCAGTTAAAGTTTAACAATGTGGCTCCAGTACAGTACCCCTTAGGTCATAAGAAGATTTTTTTTAATTGTCTCAGGTCATGATCACCAGGTCACTTTGAAGCAATAAAAAATTTAAATAATACAGCTAAGACAAATTTTTAAGGTCTACACTCCTTCTAAATTAGACGTCAGGTCTCAATTCAAGGTTACTTTTTACCAATAAGGACCACAGCAATAGATTAACTAAATACTGCCATGACTGTATAGCAAGTAAAGAAAAGTGATACCTCATAAAAACTGTCATAATTTTCCTGACAATCTCATTGTAAAATATACAGAAATAATATTAAGATTAATTCAACACATTTAGACAACGTACTTCAATGTACACCAAAATTTGTCATATAGTACATGTAATATGATATATCAGAGAACATCAAATATAAGTGTGGCAATACAATGAACGAAAAATAATTCTGACCAGTATTATTCAGTCCCTCCCTATAATCGATCTCTTCTGGAGACTTGTATTAATGATCTAGCAACAAAAGAGCAATAGAATATTTAATTGAAAGACTGAACTATTCGGGTTAAGGCATGGCAATTGTGTGATTTTATAACCATGTTTATGTATACCTTTTGTTCATGTGAACTTTAATTCATCCCCTTATCTGGAGATGGGTTACACATGTACTAGGCCTGTTCAGCTATTAAAACATGTAAAAGGGAAAGAATGTCAACATTGAAAGTGAAACAAGGGTGAACCATTTTGTTGACTGATTTGATATGGGCAGCTCCTGAATATAATTAGGAGTTAAAGGATCATATTTTTTAGGGGGGGGTACCCTTCTGAATCCGCACCTGATTTAAACTGAAAAACTAAACAATACAAAACAAAAATGCTTTTCATATAAAATCCATATAATCATGATACATTTGTAATACACCATGCATTACATATGTTCAGTAGCATTATAAACAAATAATTACATGCCACTTCCTAAATAACAAGTTACATATATATGTACTTCCTGTACAAAGTAGTTACATGTACTAATGGAAAAACTAGTATTAGTACAAATGGACATACATATTTACCTTGTCTACATGAGGGTCTGGATAAGGGTTTACAGAATATAGAATAATGACCAAATAATATAATGAAAAGAGAAAAAAAATTAGCAAAAAAAAATTAGAATAGAGAATCATGGGATGCAAAAGCATGAAGAATAACTATGGAAAATAAAGACTTAGGTGATACAATACTGATTCAATAAATGAATGATGTGCAGAATAAAGAAATCATATAATTGCAGAAAAATTTAATACCAGTAGTTATATCATTTTTATGATAAAATTGAGAATGGAAATGGGGAAAATGTCAAAGAGACAACAACCCGACCAAAGAGCAGACAACAGCCGAAGGCCACCAATGGGTCTTCAATGCAGCGAGAAAATCCCACACCCAGAGCTGGTCCTCAGCTGGACTCAAGACTCTCTTACACTTACAAATGAGCTTCAAGTATTTTTCACCTGAAAATTTGAGTAAACATTTAAGGCAGGAAAATAACCTTAACACTGCAATTAATGATAAAGCTTTTAATAATTGCTTTATATGGTTTGGAATTCCGAAAAGCACCCATGAATGAAGGTCCTTCTTTTTGTATTCTTTAAATATTATGCACACTTTTCACTATTGTTTATATTTTTGTCCATTATTTTCTATTCTTTATATCAGAGATATATTATACATCATTATGATTTATTATATGTTTTTTTTAATATTTAGCACCCCATTTTTCTCTATTCTTTATTTCTTAGGCCAACTTTTCTCTATCCATGGCCCATTATGCTCTATTCTGTAAAACCTGTCCAGATCGAATAAAGTTAATTTTTTAATAATTATTAACTTGGTACAATGTCAATTTGCACTTGGATTTGTATACCTAGATCAAACATGGTCATGTTGGTAGCAAAAATTGATTTTGAATTAGTTTACATAATTTTTTTCAAAAATTTGATTTTTTCTTATGTCCAGTTTTTATTTGTTTCCATTTAATCGATAAAGAAAGAATACAGCATATTAGTTCACAACACCAAATCCTTACATTACAAGTAATCTTTAAATTTTATTGCTTTTATTCAGGCATGTAAATATTTTCACCTGGGCTACTGAAAATGATAACTTTTTTCCCCATCATGATATAACTGTAATCTACTGAATATAAAAGTATGGGCACTTACATTAAAATTTCTTAGTTCCATCCCTGCTGTTTCTCTAGGTATATAAAACTAGTAGATTGGATACATGGGATATAAAAGTGTGTCTATTTTCTCAACTCTTCTGTATTAAAGGAATTTTGGGTAATCAACACAAGGATTAAATTATGACATTTGATTTTTTTTTAATTTTATTATTTTTCAGAATTATTTCAATATAAAGAAAAACTACAAATTTCATTACACAGATTAGTAAACTTGTTTATTACACCAAACAGGTAAATTGTGTTAATTAATAAAGACAGGTGTCAGTTGATTAATCACTTGCCACATTTTTAATTGGCAATAATTACCTGTATGACCTGGCTTAACACTGTTTTGTTTTATGGAAAAATGTCAAGAGACATTTCTAAGAAAAATAATTCATATTCAACAGGACACAGACCTCGAAACTTTTCAAAATTAAATAAATTTAATAATATATAAAGTCTGTTTCAATATAATACTTCCATAGTAATTGAACTACCCTAGTTAAATATAAGTCTGCACCGTTAGTCACTTTAAGTCCAATGCCCCAGACAAGCAAAATTATATTTCGACAAGTAATTAATTTTAAGTATTTACAAAACTTTTTTTAGACACAATATCACAAATATCGGAATAATAGTCTACGGACTAGTACATGTAGTTGGAAAAGATTTTGGTGCAGACTGAAATATTGCATTATATATAAATTAAAGGAGTTGTAGGGAATTTATTTCAATGAAAGAGCAACCGAACAACACTAAAAATGCAAAAAGCTATATCTAGATACTTGTCAGGACATATTCAAAATAAAAGTGCATAAAATAACATTTAAGTATCGGTGATTGACTTTTGTTATGCCTTTTATAAATTTTTTAATTCTTTATTGTCATAAAAGTAAAACATGATAATTGTGACAAAACAAAAAGATAAACAACAACACAAAACAAACTGATTTGAATATTTATTTATATATATATCATGATATATTCAAGCAAAAAATAACCAAGCAAGAGTTGTCTGGTCCTCAGATCAGCTCCATTTTAAGACTATTTTTTATAAAAAAAAAAAACCTGTTTTTTTTTCACTTGGTTTATATTTGAAGGACTACTAGTTTGTATTTGAAGGACTACTAGTTTATATTTGAAGGACAACTAGTTTATATTTGAAGGACGACTAGTTTATATTTGAAGGACGACTAGTTTATATTATATTTGAAGGACGACTAGTTTATATTTGAAGGACGACTAGTTTATATTTGAAGGACGACTAGTTTATATTTGAAGGACGACTAGTTTATATTTGAAGGACTATTATCTACTAGTTTATTTTTGAAGGACTACTAGATATAGGAAGATGTGGTGTGAGTGCCAATGAGACAACTCTCCATCCAAATAACAATTTATAAAAGTAAACCATTATAGGTCAATGTACGGCCTTCAACACGGAGCCTTGGCTCACACCAAACAACAAGCTATAAAGGGCTAGTTCATATTTGAAGGACAACTAGTTTATATTTGAAGGACAACTAGTTTATATTTGAAGGACTACTAGTTTATATTTGAAGGACTACTAGTTTATATTTGAAGGACGACTAGTTTATATTTGAAGGACTATTATCTACTAGTTTATATTTGAAGGACTACTAGTTCATATTTGAAGGACAACTAGTTTATATTTGAAGGACTACTAGTTTATATTTGAAGGACTACTAGTTTATATTTGAAGGATGACTAGATATAAGAAGATGTGGTATGAGTGCCAATGAGACAACTCTCCATCCAAGTCAAAATTTATAAATGTAAACCATTATAGGTCAAAGTACGGTCTTCAACACGGAGCCTAGGCTCACACCGAACAGTAAGCTATAAAGGGCCCCAAAAAATACTAGTGTAAAACCATTCAAACGGGAAAACCAACGGTCTAATCTATATAAAAACGAGAAACGAGAAACACTTATGAACCACATCAACAAACGACAACTACTGAACATCAGATTCCTGACTTAGGACAGGTGCAAACAAATGCAGCGGGTTTAAACGTTTTAATGGTTAATAGTTTATATTTGAAGGACTACTAGTTCTTCAGTATCAAAAAGATTTGGAAATATAGGATTATCTATTGCAATGTCATTTTAAAAAGTTTTATACATAATATTTTAATATTTTGACAGTAAACATGGTTTTCATCTTCAATGGTTTGACAGGTTCTCTGGTTACGAGTTTATCTAATATTATTGGCAGATTTTTTCTATTAACATGATTAATATGATTTATAAATTATTGCTGAAGCTTGCATTCCTTTTTGAATTCAGAATTTTCTGTTGTTAGGTTGATGTCTCGTTTTAATTATGATCACAACAGATATATCTTATTCTATATTTATATCTCCTTCATGTAACTGTTTATTATAAAATCCCTTTTCCACACAACTATTTCATCATTTTTAAAGACCTGCATGGATAAAGGGAGATTTTTTTTATACATGTATCTGATTAAAGTAGGTCTGAAGCAATTCAAGTTGAAATCAATATCCATTTAGGAAGCAACCATTTAACTTCAAGGGGGGTTATGGTTTTTCGTCTTAGTTAGAAAATTTTTAGCTCGAACATTTTTATTTAGTTTTTCGATGCTATCAATCAAATTATTTTTTCAAAATTTAACACTATAAGGTATGGGGAAAATCTGGATTCAGAATAATTTTTTTTGTCATCTGTTTGACCACAATATTTTTTTTCATCAAATTGGGGACCAGAATATTTTTTAGGAAAAAACCATAACCCCACCAGAAGTTAAATGTTAAATGGTCGTTCCTTACAACAAAACAGCATGATATCTAAAATCAGAGTTTACCTTTAGAAGAAAACCACCATATAACAAATATAGAAAAGTCTTGTGTCACCAAGACATAGTTATGATAATAGAGATGTTTTTTTAAAACATTCAAATCCAGCTGACTAAATTCAAATGTACATATGATAAATAGAATTTGTATCCATTCATGTTGGTTTTGTAGTCCTCTTAAAGAAATATATATAGATTAAACTAAAGGCATGTGCAAAAATGAAAAAGTAAAAAAATTACGGTATAAAAATTGAATCAGTGGCCAGCTGCATTTTCTATGTACATGATGTAGGGATGGACATAAACCAATATCACAGCTTAATATAAAATCATGAAAATTAAAGTAAATCAATTTATCACATGATAATGGTTTTTTTTTGCTGAGTGGGATGTGGTCTCTGGTCTGCTGAAAAAAAATATAATTACTCAGTCATAGTCTATAGGAACATTTATAACCTAATATGGTTAGTGATTCCAATTGGTTCTAATATTGCTGATCATGGACTAAAAGGCCAGCTAGTATTCAGGCTTTTCATAACAAATCAAATTTTACTGGACAACTCAATTAGATACAAAGTTGTTAAAACTATCATTAAACAGATATTAAAGAAACCGCATCTCAATGGACCAAAACAATTTTAACAAGATGTTTGCCAATGTTAGAATGACCTTTAGAATGACTGCATTCATATATGCTGCCTTACTTGGTAAATAAGAAATCTAGTGTTATGAAGTTCTTTTCGGTTTAAAGCTTGACCTGGATTGAGTCTTTACACAAAATCATGTTTACCATGTTTACACTTACTGTCAACGGCTCATCATGGAATGTTATGCTTATCAAAAATTGACAACTGGTCTATAAATTTGTCCATAGTTCATACAGTTTCATTCAACACAAAATTTAGCAATTTTTCTGTAAACAGTCTTCAAGCTAGACCAAAGGACCACCAGCCCAGACTTGTCTCATTGGCAATTATATCACATCTTCTTATTTTTCATATGGTGAAAGATCTATTTGGAATTTATACTACAGTGTACAGGCCCTATAGAATCTAAACAAAATTTTCCAAAAATTGAGCATTGAGCCTGTGTCTGCAAACTTTTATAGTTAAGACTGTTGTTATATTTCCTTCATTTTACAGGCTTTTAACTCCCCATGCTACTTCAGAGATATGAATCAGCTAGCATTTACATGTAGTAAGACATTGACAAAATGTTTCTGCTTTAATTTTTCAAGTATTTTTTTAGAAACATGAGAAAGAAAGATCTATGTAAAAGTTAAAAAAAAAACTGTCTGAAACTACTGGCATGACTGCTCAGGGCAGATAGTTAGGAGAATATATGAGAACACTTTTGGAACCAACAACGAAAGAGACCTATGAAAGAACAGCACATACATGTATCATAGGAGAATATTTAGAAAGTACAGGTTAATTTTAAGATCTACGAAGCCCTGAATTCCGATCATGCACCTAAAAAAAGTATACCAAAGTGCTGGGAGTTATTACCAAGAGAAATTAGAGCACTAGATTAAGATGAAATTAATTATTAGTACTATGAGACAAGTTGTGTCAATGTTTTGACCTTCGAATAAAGATCATGATAGTTTTTAAGAATTGCAATTGGATCATCTGACGTTGGCAATCATAATACATGTACACTACAATTCTCACCTTTCTCCTTCTTTTTATTTTCAAAAGACATACTTAAAGGAGACATAAATCTAGATATCAATTCTAAAAAAAAATTATGGTGCTGGGAATTTCTACATTTTGTACCAGTTAAAAGTACTCTTAGAGGTATGTCTTTAGATGTATTAGGACTTAGTTATGAACACAGAAATCAAAGGAAACTAATGTTGGTGTAACCCCTTCAGACATGTTTAGTTTCACAAGCATGTACTTTTAATTTTGACAGTTCCATGTTGACATTACTATATTCTTACCGTTGTTCCATATTTGAGTGAAATTCCTTGGAGAGTATCTCCTTTCACAATTGAATGTTTGATATAGGTAGAGTTTTTCTGTGTTAATCGTGAATTTGTTCCATATTTTGTTTGGTTTCGCACTAATTTCCCCAGAAACTGTTTTTCCTCTCCACCACCTTCCGCCATTTTGGCCACACGTAATCACGTGGGATGGATAAAAATAAATCGAACATAAAAAGGGTAATGTAAAATGCTAAACGTCTCATGTCGCGGACTCTTTTGTGACGTCAGATGATTAACCAATCATTCGCAAAACAAATTTCATTCTGAAATATAAACCAATCAAAAATTAAAAATGAAGTGAGGTAAAGATCGGGGGCTAATTCACAGGCAGTTAAAACAATTTACAAGGACTCGCAAAACGTTTTGTGTTCATTCCTGCCGACAAAGCAGCCAACAATGTTAGTCCAGCCCTGGCCTCAGTGACTTATTTTTTTTTTTTTTTTTTTTTGTCACTGTTTTCAGTGACAAAAAAAAAAAAAAAAGGCCAGGGCCAATATATATATATATATATATATATATATATATATATATATATATATATATGTTACAGGCATTTTATAAAATGTCTTAAAACTTTACCTAAAAGATTCAGGCATTTTACATAATGACTAATTTTTCTAGGCATTTTACAAAATGCCTGAAAATTGAAAGGCATTTTACAAAATGCCTGAAATTATTTTAAAGAATGAAATGTTAAAAAAAACAATTGAAAGCTTGGAACAACAGAGCAGTTTTATTTATGATAATTACTGAATGTTAAAGCTTGCTATTTAAAAGTTTTAATAATCAAAAATAAGTTTTACTGAATTATTCCAAATTCACACAAGCACAGACCTCGACAATTATTTGTTATTTCTTAAAATGTTTGGATAACAGAACTGTTACAGAATATTTGTCCTGATTTTTTGCAAATACATTGTTTGGCGTAAAATCTGGTTTTAGCACTTCGACCACAGTTGGAGAAACCTGGATCATGACACATTTAGCTCTTTCGTTACCTTTTCTGATAAAACTCTTAACTTTGGACAACATTGGGTTTCGCAATAAGCACACACGTCACACATGAATATCTTCTTTTTCGTATGTTCCCAAAAGATTCAAAGTACATTATCATGATTAGTTTGACTTTTATCTTTGAGCTTATACCTTTTACGGACTGAAGCAGATCTGCCCATGACGGGTGATGCACCTATAACAGGAGACACTTACCCTGTCATTGCACCTTTATTTGTCTCTTCTTGGTCTATTTTCGAGATTTTAACCACTGTCTCATTATTTCATCAGATTGCAAAGACCCAGGGATTTTCTTGATGCAGTAAAGATGAAGATACTCATATCTTTGCATCACAACCAAACACGGCCTTGTATGGCCAAATCCATGCTATTGAGGGGAACTTGTTTTCGTCTTAAAAATGCATGAAATACTTGCTACAGAAAGCAAACAAAGAGCAATCAGTCAATTAAAAAAAACTTCTTTTTCTCTACTTCATATGTTTCACTTCACTGTTTTGAATCTGGATTTTCTTAAAATTCATTTGTAAATTTGTTCTATTGAAAGAACAATTTGTCCTTCTGCCATTTGACATATAATCATAAATTTACTGTCTGAAATACATCTAGTGAGTACATACTTAACGTAGTTTCCCTAAAAAGAACATATAATATGACATACAAACTTTCCCAGCCGGTTTTTGAAGAATAAATTAATTCTACCGAACCATTAGTTTGCAAGATGTTGTGTTTTTGTCCACTTTTTCTACAAAATGCCTGAAACTGAACAGGCAATTTGTTGATTTTTTTTTCAAAATTTCAGTCATCTTACAAAATGACTTAGGCATTTTTAGTCATTTTATATAATGCCTGTCAAGGTTAGGCATTTCATAAATTGCCTGAAAATTTAGTCATTTTACAAATGCCTAAATTTAGAAAATGCCGGTAACATATATACTTTTAAATAGTATCATAATATATTTTAAAAACAGTGCTTAGAAAGAAGCCTGGGATATCCCATAAAAGCTTACATTATATAGCTTATAATTTCCAATGTGGTCCCTTGTTTGAAAATATATAAAATAATATTTCAAATTATATGTTAAAATTTGACTTTCACCCAAAAAGAAAGATAAATTGTTTCTTAAAAAACATATAAAAAAATCTCCAGTTTCTATATTTCTTGCTGTTATTTTTAATTGTTCTTTAACAGTAGTCTTAAAAGCAGATCTATTTGATATATTTTTTATGTTGGCTGGTAGCTTAAGGCTTTTTCTGAACATTTTAAGGGCATCTCAGCTTCTAGTAAGTGTTCTACTACTAGACTTTCAGTGCTTTTAACGAGTAACTTAACTACTATCAAAGAACTGATCATTAATTTTTGTAATAAAACATGTGAAAATAGTGGAATTAACCATTTTTGGAGTGTAAAAAATTCTTTTGGGTGTTTTAGATAAATTGCGTGCTTTTGATGGTCATTTTGATTCGGTTGACAGTTTTGACATTTCGACTCTTTACACTACACTTCCACACAATATTATCAAGCAAAAGTTTTCCTATATAATTAAATGGTCGTTATATAAATCTGATTGCAAATTTATTTGCTGCAACTCATATTTATATAAAGCCTTTTTCTCAAACGGCCCTGAAAGGTAAATATGCTAGATATACTTACTGGAGGTGTGATGAGATGATTAAAGCCATAAACTTTCTCCTTGACAACATTTATGTACGTTTCAGCAATAAAGTTTATCGACAGATTGTAGGTATTCCTATGGGCACCAATTGTGCCCCTTTAATAGCAGACTTGTTCCTGTACTGTTATGAATCACAGTTTATGGCCAAACTCAGTAAACATGGTAAAGACCCGTCTAAATTCCATTTTATTGATAAATTCAACAACACACATACCGTTGTCTTGATGAAATTTTTTTCGTTAAATAATCCAGAATTCTCTAAATATACTGCCGAAATTTACCCACAGGAACTTACCATAGATAAATCTAATATTAACAGCAATAGGTGTCCTTTCCTAGATTTAGACATTTCAGTTTTACACCAGAAACTCTATATAAAAATTTACGACAAAAGGGATGATTTTTCTTTCCCTATATTGTTAATTTTCCTTTTTTGGACTCCTCTGGCACCACCTTACAGTGTTTATATATCCCAACTCGTTGTCTGTAGTGACGTTTTGGATTTCAATGAGCGTAATCTATGTATTACTGGTAAATTATTAAGTCAGGGATTTCGTTACCACAAATTACTTAAAATCATTACTAAATTCTTCCATAAATACAAAGATTTGGTTTGCAAGTTTGGCTGTACCTGTAAAAAACTTATTTCAGACGGAATAGCACATCCTAAATTTTACGGTGATTCACGGTGATTCACCGAGCCCAGAAAATTTGTGTTTATGTTTGATGTTTTTCTGCTTTGTATCGATCTGGTGGGTTAAGCCTTTGTTGTGTTGTTACACCACTGTCCCAGGTTAGGGGAGGGTTGAGCGCTCACAAACATGTTTAACCCCGCCACATTCTTTATGTGCCTGTCCAAAGTCAGAAGCCGTATAGTTCGGTGGTTGTCGTTGGTTCATGTCGGTCATATTTGTTTTTTCGTAAATTGTTTTGTTATAAATTTGGTCGTTGGTTTTCTCATTATAATTGTTTCATATTTTTTTATGTCGGGGCCTTTTACGGTATGGGTTTTTCTCATTGTTGAAGGCCGTACGGTTGCCTATATTACTTACAGCCACTTCATTTGATCTTTGGTGGATAGTTGTCTCATTGGCAATCATACCTCATCTCCTTAGGACCTTTTTCAGAGACAAGTGCCTGTACAAGGATTTACAAGAATCCTTGGCCTGTAGTTTAATTTAAAAATAAGGAGGAAAAAAAAAGAATGAATAGAAATAATGTAATTGTTTTAGCAGCAGAATAAGTTGTGCATCATATTAAGGAGGATCATCACTATATATTTCCTCCGATTGAAGTGTTTTATACTTTGTCGAAATGTAGATTTCACCAGAGACATTATATGCACACGTATATATATGTCTTTGATTTCACCATGTTTTTTCCAAAATATGATAACAAGTATAAGATGACGGGTCAACGTGCTATTTCTTACAAGTCGTGCAAAATTGCCCAATTTTGCATAGATTATTCATACCTCCATATAATCATGAAAAAAATCAACTTTTTTTGTGAATAAAAAGAAATCAATGAGATAGAATTTTGAAATAGAATATAAGAAGATTGGTTTTACAATATGCTTTTAAAAATAAAATAAAAAGGGAAAATGGTGTCACCAAATTGTGTTCTTGCTACAAGTCATTTTTTCTATTTACATTCCTATATGAAAAAAAAATTACTGTAAGATCTATCTTCCTTATATGACTAAATTGAAAATGAAATAAAACAAACACATATTTGGTATTTGTTAAAACATTCCTAATAATGCAAAAAAAAAAAAAAAAAAACACTTATTTTTTTTTATTTGAATAAACAATCACCTTCTTCTTCTTCTTCTTCTTCTTCCGAATTCAATATTTGAATGTATGAGGTCCCGCGAAAACTATACGCAGTGTCGGACAACACAGGAAGTTTTCTCTTGGCTATTTACAAGTTAAAACGTTCTCTATATATATACAATTAAAATTATGTACAGGATGTTACTGTCTAAATTATAGCAGAGCATGCCTTCAGGGCAGCTCTGAATCCTTCAACTGTGTCAACTGATGTCGCTGATGTTGGCAGTTGGTTCCAGTCTCTGATTGTCCTTGGAAAAAATGATTGACCGAAGGCGTCTGTTGTGGCCCTTTCTTTGTAGAAGAGGTTTTTACCTCTGGTCCGGCTATCGTTTGGCGTCATATATTGGTGCCGATCTATGTCTATTAGATCATGTTGAATTTTGAACAGCATGCATAGCCTATTTTGTTTCCTGCGGTCTTCAAGGCTTTCCCATTTAAAAGATGTTACCATTTTTGTTACACAGCCAGGTGTGCGGCCTGTGTAGTTGTTATATTATACGAATCTGGCTGCTCTTTTCTGTACTTGTTCGATTGCTTTTATTTTAGCTTGTTTTGTAGGGTCCCATACCGTGCATGCATATTCAACCGAAGGTCTTACTTACTATTGTTGAATATGCTGCTGCTTTAACCGGTTTTGTGCAATCTTTTAGGTTACGTCTTATGAAGCCTAGTGTTTTGTTTCCTTTACCCACTACATTGTCAATATGTCTGTCCCGGGTTAGATTATCGCTGATTGTTACTCCCAGGTATTTGTTAGCTTCAGTGGTGTCTAGTGTGTGTCCATGTAATTTGTAATTTGTTGGTATTACAGGGCGGTTCTTAGGTTGTATTCGGATTACTATGCATTTTTTCGCATTGAAGCTCATTTGCCACTTTTTCCCCAGTCCTCTTATGATGTTAGATCTTTCTGCAGTAGGTCACTTTCTGCTTGGTTGCTTATGGTTCTATAGAGGAGGCTGTCGTCTGCAAAAAGTTTGGTCTCTGATGATGTTGCTGTTTCTGGCATGTCGTTTATGTAGGCCAGGAACAGTAGAGGTCCAAGAACTGTGCCTTGAGGTACACCAGAGAGTACTGGTATTTGTTCAGAGACAGCTCCTTCTAGGATAACGCTTTGCATTCTGTTTTGTAGGAATGATCTTATCCACTTGTTTGCCTTGGGGTTTACTCCGTAATACTCAAGTTTATGTAGCAGGCGATGGTGTGGCACTTTATCAAACGCTTTTGCAAAATCTAGTAGGATGATATCTACCTGGCTGTTACTTTTTAATTTTGATGCAATATCATGAATGGTGATGATTAGTTGGGATTCGCAAGACACATTAATTGTCAATCTGTCTTAAAACTTGCAGATTTAGGCAAATAACTAGACCGATTGTGTACTGCTATATTTCAATACAAGAAGGCGATACACCTTTAATCTATTTTAATAGATATAAGATGTGGTATGAGTGCCAATGAGACAACTCTCCATCAAAGTCACAATTTGTAAAAGTAAACCATTATAGGTCAAAGTACGGTCTTCAACACGGAGCCTTGGCTCACACCGAACAGCAAGCTATAAAGGGCCCCAAAAATGACTAGTGTAAAACCATTCAAACGGGAAAACCAACGGTCTAATCTATATAAAAACGAGAAACGAGAAACACTTATGAACCACATCAACAAACGACAACTACTGAACATCAGATTCCTGACTTAGGACAGGTGCAAACAAATGCAGCGGGTTTAAACGTTTTAATAGGTACCAACCTTCACCCTTATCATCTGAAACAATAGTGTAACATCACAAAATATAGAAAGACACACTATAAAATATCAATTAAAATGGCTTAACTCAATCTAAAGACACATTAACACAAGTGAACGTACACTGAACGAATAAATTCGATCTATGATACAATGTAAATACAATATCAATAAAATATCAATAAAACAAAATAAGGGGTGAATAAATAAAGGCAACTGTTGTATACCGCTGTGAGATGTTAAACAATTTAAAAAAAAAACAATAACCTTGAACAAAAAGCCGCCAAATACAATAATATACACAGGTAAATGAAAATAATTTTGTTGTAAGGTATACAGTTTAAATGGAGAACGGAAATATTTTTTACAAAATAAATAATTTTGTTGTTCATAGTACGAAGAAGTGAAAATTTATAGTCATACCAAACACTTATCAAAGCTGGAATATAGACGAGATATAACCCTAAATAAGTAAACATTAAATAACAAAAAAGCATTACAAATAGTATCAACAGGTCAAATTGAACAAGATAAGTACGATTTGAGAATACTCGCAGTTACTGACAGCTAGTTAAAAGCCAAAAACAATTAATGATAAAAAATTATGCATCAGAGACTAAAATCAACTTAAACACATCCCAGGAATCTAGTATTAATGCCAAAAATAAATGTATCGACAGGCAGTAGGATAGTTAGGAGTTAAGACTGTCTTAAGAAAAAGACCTTTTACACAACTGTTACTTTTGAATGACATGGATTATTTGAAAAAAATAGTTATGTCTCAAATACCAAAGTAGGTCTAAAGCTATTCAAGTTGAAATAAATGTGAATAATGTCCATTAACAACGAAACTGGATATTTATATCTAAAAGACAGAGTCTACATTTTGAAGAAAACCATCATACGTTTACTTTAAAAACTGTGTACTGATCTTTATGTAATTAGGATGGATGATCCCGTGTGGTTATCGTCAAGTGATAGCTAGGGAACATATTTTTTCAGGAAATCCTTACTATTAATATTGATTTAGCTCCATAATAATATATTTGTTAATTTCAGACCTCCACAATTAAATTTTAGAATATCCTCAGATATCTATAAAAGTGGTCCGGCCGGATTATTAATCAAAACAAACAAAATGCAAATAGATTTTAAATGGAAGTACAATTTAAACCACATTTACTTTAAAGCAATATACATACTAATATTGCTTTATTTGCCGGATTTCAGACATATATTATCAAGTTGTATATAATACAATAGGACACTGATAACAAATATAACAAATTTATCAGATGACAGACAATAAAGTAACTTGAGGCGAAAATTAATATATAAAGGTGGTCAACTGAAATAGTCGAGTAGACCGGAAGTAGACCTATTAAAGAATCGTTATATTTTCGAGTACAACTTGACAAAAGTTGGTATATACTATATTTGATAAAACACAAATAATAAACGACATAGGAATGTATAACTCCCAACCAAATTACCTCTAAACACAACACGTGGCGTATATTTGAGATATGGTAAACACACAAATTCAATCAGTTGAATCTGGGACTAGTATATTGTCAATATATTTTGTCTCAGTTGGCAATGTATTATGTCCTAGCTTGGCTGATTCATATCCATAAATGATTAAAAAAAACAAACAATATCTAGGGTATAACTGTATAACAATTATAGGCCGCCCAAGGATTTATATAAATCGATCTTTTATAGGCCCAATCACTGTTTATGGATAGATTTCAAATGTAAACAGTGAGAGAAATTTTAAAGCTATTTTCACATCAGTAAAAGTATTCCAGTTACTTTGCAGTAAAAATGTTTGAAAACATGTTGTTTCGGATGTTTTTTCGGATCCGAAACCGTTAAGACATTTCCACATTTATATCCTACCAGTTGAGGCGGATAAATGTACAGCCCTTCATGCTTGACTAGATAAAATTGTGACGTCACAATACACTTTACCATTTGATATATAAAGGAGCTCGCACCTGCCTACGGAAGAATGAGTTATCAATTGTACAGAAATACAACTTTGGGACATACACTTCAAGAAAGTTTAGATGATCTAATTCAAGTATGAAATATATATTTTCGTAAATATCGTGAAAGAAACTTGTTAGAATGATTGTATGAATTCATTTTGAATTTCCAGTAAATATGAAATAAAATGGAAGCCTTTTAACCGGGTGCAAAATTATTTGTAAACGGTATACTAAACGGGGAATTGTTCCCAAAGAAGTAACTATTCCTCAAATGAGGGATATTGTTCTAATGCTGAAAACTTTATTTTGAGTCAAATAAAACATTATTCTTGAAACAACACCCATGAATTCATATTTAATATAAATATGCCAAAAGGCCAAAGGTTAAATCAAAATTATAACTGTATGGCTTTCACAGCCTCTGGTTCATCTGGGTAACAAAGATGTCAAATAACTTGCAATGGCAGAGCTCCATTTAACTGGATATTTGCATTGTTACGCAATAAAAACAATCAAAACCCAATCCATTTGGTCTGTCCATTTGTTAATTTCGAGTTCTAAAACCAGATCCATGCAAAGGAGTACCCAATTACTGTAAATTCAGAAACTAGTGCATTTATTGCGATTTTTTAAAAATTGACAATAATGCAAGATTAATTATCATGATTATTGCGATTTTAGGAAAATCTGCATTGATTTATATGTATTATATATCATAATGCGAGTTCTTATTATTGCGATACTCACTTAGTCGCATTATTCGCATTAATAAAAAGCTCGCAATAATTTCTGAATTTACAGTAGATGTCAAAGTTATCAATCCTAGTCGATGTCAAATGCGTTATTTACCCTTCTACGAATTATTACTTAATTTATCTATTTTTGTAATTTTAGGAAATCTTCTTTAGTTTTAAAAATAGAGCAATTAGCTGATCTGGGTCCCTGTTAATCAAATGGCTTGCCCCTTGCTAAAATCTTGTACCCTTTGGCAAACCAAAGGGACCAGTTTATAAACTTTTCATAGCCAGACCGTGAGATGAGTCGGTACGGAAGAAAAAAATCAGTTAGTGCTCAAGTTGTATAGCCTATTGAACTACATGTTTTTACAACAGACCAACATCAGGCCATTCATTAGGAGGCGGTACCAGGTACTTTTACCCTCCTATGCTACTGATAAGTACCGCCTGAATTCAGAAATTTTCATATAAGATGTTCATTGAATATATTGAAAAGTACCACCTACAAATAGGAATGTACCGGTCAACATGAAATATAATGAAACCCTGCAACATTCTGACACACAGAGATACGCAAGACATATTATTGATTCATCAAACACAAGAAGTTTCATGGCACTAAAATACCGGTGAAAACGGGTCATTTGATGAAATCCCTCGTTAATGATGACCGGGGCAGGTATTGAAAAATCTCTGGTGAGCTCTTAAATTCCTTGGTGTGACCTGAGAAATCAGGTCAGTTGACAGGTACGTTTGTGCAAGTGTGTTTAGAAGTTGGACGGAATGAGTTCCATATGGCACCCCACGGAATAAACTGTAATACATTATTGTGTTCTTTTAGTATGGTGGGGGTGCCATATGGAACTCTTACCAGTTGGACAAGTTAATGAGCAGTTTCAAGAAATGGGCGCTACTAAAAATGTACTGAGAATAGACTATTTTCATATTACTGACTTGATTCGAATTATATAATTTTTTGACTTGTTTGTAACTGATATTTGACCCAACTCTATCAGTGCAAATAATGAATTCCTTGAATTAATCAATTTTTGTCAAGCCTGCGATTTTTGTCACAAAAGCGAGACATAGCGATCCTACATTCCGTTGTCGTTGGCGGCGTCCACAAATAACTCTGTATTCACTCTGTGGTTAAAGTTTTTGAAATTTTAATAACTTTCTTAAACTATCCTGGATTTCTACCAAACTTGGACAGAAGCTTGTTTATGATCATAAGATAGTATCCAGAAGTAAATTTTGTAAAATAATTATTTCTGTTTTTATACGATCGCAAACAATTTTTGCGGTCGTATATTGGTCTGACGTTGTCGTCGTCGTCCGAAGACACATTGGTTTTCGTACAATAACTTTAGTTTAAGTGAATGGATCTCTATGAAATTTTACCATAAGGTTCAATACCACAAAAGGAAGGTTGGGATTGATTTTGGGGGTTATGATACAAACAGTTAAGGAATTAGGGGCCAAAAATAAGCATTTTTGTAACTTCCAGACAATAACTTGTAAGTGTATGGATCTCTCTGAAATTGTACTACAAGGTTCCATATCTCAAAGGGAAAGCTGGAATTGAGTTTGGGGGTAATTGCTCAAAACGTTTAGGAATAAGGGGCCAAAAATAAGCATCTTATACGCCCGTCAAAATTTTGACGGGATGTATTATGGTATACAAATGTCGTCTGTCCGGCGTAAACATGTCGCACCGTAACTTGAGAACGACTTATCCAAATTTCATGAAACTTAAAATAGTTGTTTCTTATGATGGTCAAACGATCTGTATACTTTTTGGTGAAAATAAGATTAAAACTTTTTGAGTTACGGGACTTAGTAACTATAACAGGTGTGTGTTTTTTTTTCACATGTCGCTACCGTATCTCAAAAACAATTTATGATTATTGCTTAAAACTTTACAAACTTCTTAGTTATATTAATCTTAAGATCTGTATTCTTTTGGTGATGATTCAAAATTTTATTTTAGAGATATTGAGTATTTTGTTAAAAAGGGAGGGTTTTTCACATGTCGCGCGTATCTCAAAAACAGTTTATGATTATTGCTTAAAACTTTACACACTTCTTAGTTATATTAATTTTAAGATCTGTATACTTTTGGTGATGATTCAAAATTTTATTTTTGAGTTATTGAGTATTTTGTAAAAAAAGGGAGGGTTTTCACATGTCGCTAAAGATCTGTATACCAAAATTTTATTTTGTATCTCATCAACGATTTATGATTATTGCTTAAAATTTTACACACTTCTTAGTTATATTAATCTAAAGATCTGTATACTTTTGGTTTTGATTCAAAATTTTATTTTAGAGATATTGAGTTTTTGTCAAAAAAGGGCTTTTCGCATGCCAGGCTGTATGTCAGAAACTAGTTATGATTATTGCATAAAAATTCACACACAAGACGACGGGCGTATCATGCGCTCATGGCGCAGCTGTTTATTCTAGTTTCCAGACAATAACTTGTGTTCAAGTGTATGGATCTCTCTGAAATTGTACTGCAAGGTACCATACCACAAAGGGAAGGCTGTGATTGATTTTGGGGGTAATTGCCTCAAAATTTTAGGAATTAGGGGCCAAAAAAGGGGCAAAAACAAGCATTTTTCTAGTTTCATGACAATAACTTGTGTATTAGTGTATAGATCTTTCTGAAATTGTACTACAAGGTTCCATATCACAAAGGAAAGCTGGGTTCGAGTTTGGGGATAATTGCCCTAAACGTTTAGGAAGTTGGGGCCAAAAACAAGCATTTTCTAGTTTCAAGACAATAACTTGTGTTCAAGTATATGGATCTCTGAACTTTTACTGAAAGGTTCCATACCACAAAGGGAAGGCTGTGATTGAGTTTGGGGTGATGAATCATAAGGGGGTTCAAAAAATTTGGGGGGGGGGTTTTCCTTTTTTCCTTTTTTTTTCTTTAAAATTTTCCATTTTAAGTTGGTTATTTCTGATTTATATATAAAAGCAAATAAAATCTTCAATTGCACAGTATTGCACATTAGATTTGTAAGATCTTTGACCACATTTATTTTGTGTCAGAAACCTATATTATGTCAAAAATTTGATCACAATCCAAATTCAGATAGTATCAAGCTTGAATATTGTGTCCAAATTTGCCCCAACTGTTCAGGGTTCGACCACTGCGGTCGTATCAGGCTGCGCTCAGCGAAGCATTTTATTCCGTATTTTACTCATAAATGTAAAAATTATCTTCTTTATCATTTGTTCATTTAATAAATTTATGTTTCAACTCTTTTATAAATCTATAGATTTGATTGCATACTGTATTCATTTTTAACAAGCATAACTTTTTTCATACATTTCAAACGTTTTATTTCATTAACTGTAAATCTATTATGTGCATTCCCCTATCACACTAAAAACATAGACAACAGCAAAAGTAGGAACCCTTACAAATTTTTTATTACTTTCAGTGCATTCAATTCACACCACAGTAAGCCAATCAAAATGTTCTTTTCTTTCAGCGTTGTCAAATCACAGTGCAGTCAAATCACACCACAGTAAGCCAATCAAAATGTTCTTTTCTCTCAGCATAGTAAATCACACCACAGTAAGCCAATCAAAATTTTCTTTTTTTTAGCGTAGTCAAGTCACATCACAGTTAGCCAATCAAATTGTTCTTTCTTTCAGTGCAGTCAAATCACAATACAGTTAACCAGTCAAAATGTTCTTTACTTTCAGTGCAGTCAAATAACTCCACAGTTAGCCAATCAAAATTTTTTTCTTTCAGTGCAGTCTGACAACAGTTAGCCAAACAAAATGTTCACTTTCAGATCAGTAAAATCGCACCACAGATAGCCAATCAAATTGTTCTTTTCTTTCAGTGCAGTCAAACCACACTACAGTTAACCAATCAAAATGTTCTTTATTTTCAGTGCAGTCAAATCGCATCACAGATAGCCAGTCAAATTGTTCTTTTCTTTCAGTGCAGTCAAACCACACTACAGTTAACCAATCAAAATGTTCTTTATTTTCAGTGCAGTCAAATCACACCACAGATAACCAATCAAAATGTTCTTTATTTTCAGTGCAGTCAAATCACACCACAGTTAACCAATCAAAATGTTCTTTATTTTCAGTGCAGTCAAATCACACCACAGTTAACCAATCAAAATGTTCTTTATTTTCAGTGCAGTCAAATCACACCACAGTTAACCAATCAAAATGTTCTTTATTTTCAGTGCAGTCAAATCACACCACAGTTAACCAATCAAAATGTTCTTTATTTTCAGTGCAGTCAAATCACACCACAGTTAACCAATCAAAATGTTCTTTATTTTCAGTGCAGTCAAATCACACCACAGTTAGCCCTAAAAGTCTTACTACAGTTCGATAAAGCAATTAACAATGCACTGGCAAACAGAGTTAAGAACAGGATACAGTTGAAGGTATGTATACTGAACTGGCAAACAGAGTTCAGAACAGGATACAGTTGAAGGTATGTATACTGAACTGGCAAACAGAGTTCAGAATAGGATACAGTTGAAGATATGTATACTGAACTGGCAAACAGAGTTCAATACAGGATACAGTTGAAGGTATGTATACTGAACTGGCAAATAGAGTTAAGAACAGGATACAGTTGAAGGTATGTATACTGAACTGGCAAACAGAGTTCAATACAGGATACAGTTGAAGGTATGTATACTGAACTGGCAAACAGAGTTAAGAACAGGATACAGTTGAAGATATGTATACTGAACTGGCAAACAGAGTTAAGAACAGGATACAGTTGAAGATATGTATACTGAACTGGCAAACAGAGTTCAGAACAGGATACAGTTGAAGGTATGTATACTGAACTGGCAAACAGAGTTAAGAATAGGATACAGTTGAAGGTATGTACCTATACTTAACTGGCAAATAGAGTTAAGAACAGGATACAGTTGAAGGTATGTATACTGAACTGGTACACAGAGTTAAGAACAGGATACAGTTGAAGGTATGTATACTGAACTGGCAAACAGAGTTCAGAACAGAGTTAAGAACAGGATACAGTTGAAGATATGTATACTGAACTGGCAAACAGAGTTCAGAACAGGATACAGTTGAAGGTATGTATACTGAACTGGCAAACAGAGTTAAGAACAGGATACAGTTGAAGGTATGTATACTGAACTGGCAAACAGAGTTGAGAACAGGATACAGTTGAAGGTATTTATACTGAACTGGCAAACAGAGTTCAGAATAGGATACAGTTGAAGGTATGTATACTGAACTGGCAAACAGAGTTCAGAACAGGATACAGTTGAAGTTAGTATACTGAACTGGCAAACAAGAGTTCAGAACAGAGTTAAGAACAGGATACAGTTGAAGGTATGTATACTGAACTGGCAAACGGAGTTCAGAACAGGATACAGTTGAAGGTATGTATACTGAATTGGCAAACAGAGTTCAGAACAGAGTTAAGAACAGGATACAGTTGAAGGTATGTATACTGAATTGGCAAACAGAGTTCAGAACAGGATACAGTTAAAGGTATGTATACTGAATTGGCAAACAGAGTTAAGAACAGGATACAGTTGAAGGTATGTATACTGAACTGGCAAACAGACAGTGATTTTCCTACCCTTTTCAAATGGGGCCTGGGCAATTGGGAAAAATGTGTCGATAACGTATGAATTGGGAAAAAATAAATCATTGTGTTCCAACATATTTTAAAGATGTAGATATAAGAAGATGTGGTATGAGTGCCAATGTGACAACTCTCCATCCAAGTCACAATTTGTACATGTTATTTATTTTTCAAAATTCCCAATTTTCAAACATATCAACTCAGTCATACAACCCTGAGATTTATTGCAAGTTTTCTTGTCAATAAGATTTCTCTAACTGACACTTATATGGCATGGTATAATGTTTTCAGTGCTTATTTCTGAGCTAGAGTCGATAACTGTCACTGATTATGGTCGCACTCAGAGTGGGATTGACGGTCAGTCTATCTTTGTACATTAGCAGAGTTCATTTCAAGTGAATTATGCTCAGATGTTTGGGTAGAAACAATTTGTTTATAGTCTTAGTACTTGGGTTTGTGGTGATTGCTTATGTGCCTTTATCCGCTACAACCACGGCTTCATCCTGTTCTACATCCGTAAAAGTAGAAACATTTTCGTTCAAAACATATATCTGTCCCAGTGTAGTATCTTCAGAACTAATTTGGATTTTAAAGCTCAACAAGTTTCTGCAATCAGTGGCATCTTTGCCTTTCTTTTATTCTGAACATAATATTTTGAATAATGAGGGACATGTTGTCTGTTTGGGCATGCTCGATTCACAGCAAAATAAATAAACCAAACTGGCAAATCTTTGCTCAGTATGACATTGCCTGTCAAAAACATTTATGTGTCAGAAAATAATGAAAACCTTTTAGTTTTTCATGTAGGAATGTATTTACTATGTTATTCAGATAATAACACAGCATCATCACATCATATCATTCCATATATCTTACCGTTAACCACCAAACGTCATCCAAATGCTGAACTAAGCCTACCCATTGTTAAAACTGGTTTACGGTCGAAATATGATAGTTACCTGTCAACATGATTACACCGGAACAGTCAACAACCTATATTTTGAACCAAATCATACGAACAATAAAATTATCAATTACCTTTCCACTACAACTTAATTGAATTGGGAATTTTACAGGTTCAATTGGGAAAAATTTTAGGTATTTTCTGATTGGGAACGGGCCTATATTCGGACCTAAAATAAAGGCAGGAAAATCACTGACAGAGTTCAGAACATGATACAGTTGAAGGTATGTATACTGAACTGGCAAACAGAGTTCAGCACAGGATACAGTTGAAGGTATTTATACTGAACTGGCAAACAGAGTTCAGAACAGAGTTAAGAACAGGATACAGTTGAACAGTCCAGGCAATTACTGAAAACTGTAATATTACATTAAAATGTAATATTACATAAATCTGTAATATTACTCTTTCCTGTAATACAACATTTTTTAAAAGGAAATAAGGGTTATCTCCCATTTGGTACTACAAATAAATTACATTTATTGCAGAAAACCATTATGTCTGGTTTTTTCTTTCAAAAAATAATAGTGTTTACAGTAAAACGACAACAACAACAAATTTATCAAATTGAATTTATTATGTTCATTGTTTACTTGACATAAAGCTAAAAAAATAATATAGATAACATATGCATACATGTACTGAATGGACAATTAAATTAAAAGAAATGTCACCGATTTCCATTAATTCCCATCATATGTTCGAAAGTCATAATTTTTATATTGTTAACAAATGTTAACCAATAAAATATATCAAACAGAAAAATAACAAACTGCATTCACATTTTAAATTGAAATTTTATGGGGACGCTTTTCAGAATCCAGTTTAAATCAGAGCTATTGCTCATTTAAGACATATAGTTTATTTATTCTGCTATTTTAGGATTATTCAAATCTTGCTGTACATATTTGCTTTTATTTAAAAAAAAAAATCAGAACACAGTAAACAAGAACTTACAAAAACTATTCATTTCTTTTTATATAATAGATTTAATGTCACAAAACAAGTTTTTAACAATAGTAGAATTAAAACACTTTATCTATTAGCTATATAAAAGCCAATAATCATGTCTTTGTTTAGATAACTTTAATAAAATCAAAACAATACCCCACCCCAAATATGTTTTGTGTTATATGGGCATTTTTCAGGTACAAAAATGTACAGGTATGCCTTTGGTCAATATTTTTTAAAGATAAATTCAATGAAATAGTCAAATCTTGACCTTGTGTAGGGATTGGGTAATAAAGGTAAAACAATTCTGCTACTTGCATATGCATCTCTTAATGTACAGTTATTATTTATACTTGTCTATTTCATTAACTGAACTGGAATAGCATTGCAATAATGCTGTAAGTTTAATATAAAGGTCCATAACAATAACAGGGATTTTAGGCAAAATTTGGTTTGGGCCCCCTTTGAAACTGCTCATAGAACCAAAACATTTAGCAGGCCCTACTTTTCAAAAATCTGGATTGGCAACTGGATAATGCCATGAATTTTAACTATCAGGGAGAATACATGTGTTTTCTGAGGTTTCGTTCTCAATTTTATGTCAAAGAATGAATATCGAAAGCTTTGATTAATTCTATAATTTGTTTTCAAAAAATTAAAAACCATTGATCAGATGTGATTTGTTTCTATTCATAATTAATTTCTACAATTTGCAATTCGGATTGACTTTTTCATAAGTCATCAATTTTTTTGTATTGACCACTGTCCATAGACATCCATTTGCCAAGTTATTAACATGAACTTTGCACAGCATTGCATTTATATGTGCTATTGCACAATCATCTTTCCCTGGCCATTTGAAATTTGCATCACAAGGGTGCATATTGGATTAAGGCCCAGTCATCTCCTTTTATCTCGGTTACTACTCCAGGGTACCATCTATCCTCGAATGCAACAGCATAATAGCTATTCATCTCCCAAGTTTCTGTATCTGGAAGAGACAATTGGTAACTAGTTAATTTCATAAAGTGAGTGCTTTATTTGTCGTTTTTAAAATTTATTTAATTTGTTTAATTCTATTTTATAGTCTATTAGTATACAGCATGATTTAAGTATTTAAGTGATTCCTGTATATATATATCAAAAGTGTCTGAGACAAATAAGATGTCAACAATTTTTGGATGGGGTTAAAACCACAGTATATATTGTCAAATCAATTATCTCCAATGTGGTATTTCCACTGAACTATTCACTAGCGGTTGATGCTATTAATCCCATTATTTTGGCATTTGAAACTTATTAACACCCCAAAAAATGTAAACCGGAAATACCATTACAATTCTAGAAAGGAATTTCTAATGTGTCAGCAACTTTTGAGAAAGAATGGCAAAGTATCTTTCATCTGTTTAATATATAAATAGGAAATAAGATTACAAATCTCAAAGAAATTTTCAATGTGTCTGCAACTTTTGAGATGGAATGGCAAAGTATCTTTTATCAGTTAAATATATGAATAGGTCTGTTTTTGGTTCATAAATATATGACAGGGTATATATTTTTGATATACCAAATATATGAAGAGTGTGGTATGTGATGTCTCAGTGGCTCACCCCTACCAAAAAGCAAATCAAATACAAAAACGATGTATTTGTTTCTAGCAGCTTAACGTATCGTATCCTATCGATGAAAAAAATTCAGGTTCGAAACAAATGCACTCTCTGCCTCAATGACCTATTCCCCACATCTTATTATTTATCTACTACAGTGAAGAAAATTGTTCATTAGCATATTTAATTGAATAATTATCAATCATGCATACAAAAGTTACTTCAGGCTCTGAATGAAGAACAAAAATTAACAAGGCAATGAAAAGCTTGATATTAAAAAAAAGAACAATTTGATCTAATTATATTTACAAGTTTTGTTAACAAAAATGTGCAATTGTTACTATTTCTTTTGGGTTCTCATGAAACATTCATCATGTCAAATATAATGAAATTTATTTTATTTTCAAATGTTAAGTCACCAGAACTGGGATGGGTCTTTAATAATAATGTAACAAAAGTTCTACAAATTATTGTGATCAAATAAATGTAATCTGTCACTTCATAATGTTTGCACCACTGGAGGTTACATTCCTTCAAGTTCTAATTGTTTTTGTAAAATTTATATCACTGATAAGAATTGTCTATGGCATGTGGGAAAGTCCAAGTATTAACACATGTACAGACACCTGGTTTTTTGTTACATAGTATCATAGTTTTAAAAATTATATAAATAGCAACCCTAGCTTATAAATTAAATTAATCTAAAAATAAAAACCTCTTTCTCAATGCTATATAATACTAATTAATATACATTATAGAAGGCATTTATTACTGCCATTTGTTTCAGCTAGATTTAAACACATGGAAGTATTATAAAGACAAAATAATACTTCCATGGTTAAAATGAGGTTCAAAAATAGGATTTCAAATTTAATATATATACAAACTAGATACAATGTCAGTAAGGACCCCACTTGCACATTTTTTGGCAAGGCACATACATTATCAATTATGATATAAAACAAAACATTTAACAGGGTTCCAATATAGATACCAAGAGGGGGGTCCAGATTTGTTTTATGTAAATTAAATATCAAGTTTTGTCAAATTCTGAGCAGACTTTGATTTTTCATGTATTACATGTATGTCAACCATTTTTATACGACCGCAAAAAATTTTTTGTGGTCGTATATTGGTATGACGTTGGCGTCGTCGTCGTCGTCGTCGTCCGAAGACACATTGGTTTTCGCACTCTAACTTTAGTTTAAGTAAATGGATCTCTAGGAAATTTTACCATAAGGTTCAATACCACAAAAGGAAGGTTGGGATTGATTTTGGGGGTTATGGTACCAACAGTTAAGGAATTAGGGGCCAAAAAGGGGCCAAAAATAAGCATTTTTGTAACTTCCAGACAATAACTTGTGTGTAAGTGTATGGATCTCTGACATTGTACCACAAGGTTCCATATCACAAAGGGAATGCTGGGATTGATTTTGGGGTAATTGCCTCAAAATTTTAGGAATTAGGGGCCAAAAAGGGGCAAAATAAGCATTTTCTAGTTTCAGGACAATAGCTTGTGTGTAAGTGTATGGATCTTTCTGAAATTGTACTGCAAGGTACCATACCTCATTGAAGGCTGGGATTGAGTTTGGGGTGATGAATCATAAGGGGTTCAAAATTGGGGGATTTTTTCCCCTTTTTCTTCCTTTTTCCTTTTTTTTTTCTTTAAAATTTTCCATTTTAAGTTGGTTATTTCTGATTTATATTTAAAAGCAAATAATAATGATATGGCAGGAGATACACACCAAACAGGATATGTAAATTATTATATAATAAGTATTGTGCAATAGCAAGAAATTTTCAATTGCACAGTATTGCGCAATAGCAAGAAATCTTCAATTGCACAGTATTGCGCAATAGCAAGAAATATCCAATAGCACAATATTGCACAATAGGAAGAAATTGTCAATTGTACAGTATTGCACAGTATTGCGCAATTGCAAGAAATATTAAATTGCACAGTATTGTGCAAAAGAAGATTCTTTGTATAAATTGCTTATTTCTTGACCAATTTCAATGGGGTTTTATTCTTGAATTCTTGGGGTTCTTTAATATGCTGAATCTAACCGTGTATTAAGTTTTTGGATTTTGGGCCCCGTTTTTAAATTGGTCCACATTGAGGTCCAAAGGGTCCAAAATTAAACTTTGTTTGATTTCATCAAAATTGAATTATTGGGGTTCTTTGATACGCGAATCTAACCGTGTATGTAGATTCTTAATTTTGGTCCCGTTTTCAAATTGGTCTACATTAAGGTCCAAAGGGTCCAAAATTAAACTTAGTTTGATTTTAACAAAATTGAATTCTTAGGGTTCTTTGATATGCTGAATCTAATCATGTATTTAGATTTTTGATTATGGGCCCAGTTTTCAAGTTGGTCCAAATTGGGGTCCAAAATTAAACTTTGTTTGATTTCAACAAAATTGAATATATGGGGTTCTTTGATATGCTGAATCTAACCATGTATTTAGATTCTTAATTTTGGTCCCGTTTTCAAATTGGTCTACATTAAGGTCCAAAGGGTCCAATATTAAACTTAATTTGATTTTAACAAAAATTGAATTCTTAGGGTTCTTTGATATGCTGAATCTAAACATGTCTTTCAATTTTTGATTATGGGCCCAGTTTTCAAGTTGGTCCAAATCGGGGTCCAAAATTAAACTTTGTTTGATTTCAACAAAAATTGAATATATGGGGTTCTTTGATATGCTGAATCTAACCATGTATTTGGATTTTTGATTTTTGGGCCCCATTATCAACTTTGTCCACATTGAGGTCAAAAGGGTCCAAAATTAAACTTTGTTTGATTTCAACAAAAATTGAATATATGGGGTTTTTTGATATGCTGAATCTAACCGTGTATTTAGATTCTTAATTTTTGGTCCCGTTTTCAAATTGGTATACATTAAGGTCCAAAGGGTCCAAAATTAAACTTAGTTTGATTTTAACAAAAATTGAATTCTTAGGGTTCTTTGATATGCTGAATCTAATCATGTATTTAGATTTTTGATTATGGGCCCAGTTTTCAAGTTGGTCCAAATTGGGGTCCAAAATTAAACTTTGTTTGATTTCAACAAAAATTGAATATATGGGGTTCTTTGATATGGTGAATCTAACCATGTATTTAGATTCTTAATTTTTGGTCCCGTTTTCAAATTGGTCTACATTAAGGTCCAAAGGGTCCAAAATTAAACTTAATTTGATTTTAACAAAATTGAATTCTTAGGGTTCTTTGATATGCTGAATCTAAACATGTCTTTCAATTTTGATTACGGGCCCAGTTTTCAAGTTGGTCCAAATCGGGTCCAAAATTAAACTTTGTTTGATTTCAACAAAATTGAATATATGGGGTTCTTTGATATGCTGAATCTAACCATGTATTTAGATTTTTGATTTTTGGGCCCGTTATCAACTTTGTCCACATTGAGGTCAAAAGGGTCCAAAATTAAACTTTGTTTGATTTCAACAAAATTGAATATATGGGGTTCTTTGATATGCTGAATCTAACCATGTATTTAGATTTTTGATTTTGGGCCCGTTATCAACTTTGTCCACATTGAGGTCAAAAGGGTCCAAAATTAAACTTTGTTTGATTTCATCAAAAATTGAACTCTTAGGGTTCTTTGATATGCTGAATCTAACCATGTATTTAGATTTTGGATATTGGACCATTATAGGTGAATGTCCAATTTAAAATTTTTAAGTTCTTAGACCACATTCATTCTGTGTCAGAAACCTGTGCTGTGTCAAATAGTCAATCACAATCCAAATTCAGAGCTGTATCAAGCTTGAATGTTGTGTCCATACTTACCCCAACTGTTCAGGATTCGACCTCTGCGGTCGTATCAAGCTGCGCCCTGCGGAGCATTTTATTTAAAATGTTGTTTAAAATTATTCTTGAAGTACATTGTGCAGGTAATTATCAATTGAGACTATTAAAACTATTTCATATTAAATTTACAGGGAATCTTATCGCTAAAAGATGTCTTTTTAAAAAAAACAATATATATTTTAAAACAAGAAATGTATCCATAGTCATTGATAGTACACTGATGGCCTGCTTGCACTATAATCATTTTCTATGTTCAGTGGACCATTAAATTAGGGCCAAAACTATGATTTGGCATTAAATTTTAAAAAATCATACCATAGGGCACACTTTTTGTGTACTAAGTTTCAAGTTCAACTTCATCAAAAACTATCCTGACCAAACACTTTAACCTGAAGTGGGACGGACGAACAGACAGACACACAGACTGAAAAACATTATGCCCCTCTTCTATTGTAAGCGGGACTAAAAAAAATCTTACCGAAAATTTGACACTGAAAATCAATTTATACTAGGAGTTCATTTTCAAAGTTTTAAAATCAAAAGTTGTGGATTTATGGCACACTGAACAGTTAAGATGGTGAACTAAAAACTTAATAATATTAGATTTAAATCAAATTTTGGAAGAAAACATATCTTTCCATTATGGACAATGTTAACCAAGAATGAACTTAAAATAAAGCTCAGAATTTCATTACACCACTTAGAATTGATTCAGGAAGGTATCAGGGTACTCTCCTTATTGACAATTAAACTTGCACACTTGCTGTAGCCTTAGAGATTTTGAGGGTGGATATCATTTTCTATTTCAATGAGTAAAACTAAATGATGACGCATTCATCTATTTCAAGAAATTGTTAAATTTTCCCCTAAATCTTAACTCGAGGAATAAACTGGTATGGCTCATGAACCAAAAGAAATCCCTTCTTAGTGCTGCTGCTAAATTTATAATGAACAAGGACCATAACTCTGCCAAAAATAATTAAACCGGAACAAAATTTGATCTTGATCTGTAACTTGTCATGATTTAACTATATGCCAAATATCAAGTCAATATCTTCAAGCATGACAAAAAATGTGCGAAAGCTGATTTTTTGCGGACTGACAGACTGACGGACAGACTGACGGACAGACAGACAGAGTGCAAACTTAGAGTCCCCTTCAGCTTGCTGGTAGGGGACTAAAAATAGTATTGTGGCTCTCCTGTTTGCTTCAAACATGAGGAGAACTGTGTGACATCACACAGTTTTTTAATCACTGTCACTTGGTGACTGTTGCTGTGAATAAAATAAAATTTTGTTTCCTGTGCTTGTTTATCTGAGGTTTGGGAGAGCTTTAAGCCCACAGCATCATCCATTTTACCAAAAAAATGTTTACATCTAACAGATAAGCTAGTGAATCCTTGTCGTTTTTGACCAGGTACCTTACAATAAATCAAAGAAAAGGTTTTTTTCTGATTTTGTAATTGAAGTGTCCAATGAACATGATGAACATTATATACATGTATTTGAAACTTTCTAATATCAATCTGAAACAAAATCCATGTAATATGTGGCTACTTAATTAGACGCTGACAGTTTTTACACCTATTTATGACCAATGTTAACTCGAATAATGTCAGCGCCTCTATCCACTATCGTTTGACGGAATATAACGACTGGATTATTCGGGTTAGATCAATGACACTAAAACACAAGCCCAAAATACAGCTACAAAGTAGCTGTGTTACATGTATCAGACATCATGGTGATGCCAATTAAACAAGATCATATATCATGCTGGGTTTGTTTATCTTAATCCCCTGTATAACTGCTCAAATGCATATTATATTACTTAATATATTTATCTTCATCATTTATTTCTCAAGCAATAAATGATTTCTACTGAATATGAATATTGATGATATAGAATCACAGGCGCTTGAAGATTGGATCCCCTCCTTTACACCTTTTTATTTTTTTTGTGTTATATTATCTTTCATATTTCAACTTATTTTCACTTACTTAGTATTTAAAGCGTTCTATCAATAAGATAAGGATGCAAAATATATAAGATACTTTTTAATATGCCAACCCTAAGGAGCACAGAAGTCAAAAGAAATCCTCAACTTAAGATGCCACCTTAATGTGCTAAAAAATGTTGATTGCCTTATAAAATATTACTTGTCATTAAGTCATTTAGCACTAATGCCTAATTTCTGGTCCAGGATGCTTAATAAAATTTCAGTCTTTGGGAATTTAATACAACTTTAAAGTTTGGGCCTGAATACTTAATTTGCAAAAGACATATTGATTAGGGAGAAAATAGCAAGTTCAAAATATTGAGTCTTATTTCTAACAGCAGGAATTTTAATAAGCTATATAGTAAATAATTATTTTAATTTTCATTGATAAAATTTTTATCAAAAGTTTCAATGTTTTTTGTTTCAATATGTAACCTGAAACAATGAAGCTGGAAGAACAGAAAAAATAGTTTCTATGTGTACAGATCTACTGATAAAGACTGTTCTAGTTAATAGTCAACATGTGGTTATAATTACAATTGAGAAAGTGTGACCACATAATTTATATCTAACATATTACTGATAACATGCTGAGATATACTTCGAGAAATATATTTGTGAATCTGGGATTTATAGTGTCTTTGAGTGATAAGCGGTTTTTGAAATTTCTCTATCATCTGGCTTAGTTTTTACAGTGCTAATATTATGCACAACTGCAAAATCAAATTGGCCTCCTCCCACAGTCCCACTACTTTTGGAGTTGCTGCATTTACAGACTGTTTCTCAAAATTTGTGATTTTTTTAAATAAACAAATATTTTTTTTTAAATCTGATATGCCATAGAAATTTAATTAATATTTATATAAATCTGTTAACATTAACATGTTTGAAATACATGCCACTGGAAAAAAATAATCGATCAATTCCTACACAACAACTTATGTTTATGGATGTTCATTGCTTAGTTACAAAATAACAAGCTTTTAATAACACCTAGGGAATAAATAACGTTTCTTAAAAGAGCGAAAAACAAATTATAGGTTTGTGTGCTTGTTTTGAGATATAAGTCATTGAAAGTTAGGCAGGAAAATATTCTCCCTTGATTTTTCAAAGCATTATACCTGGCAATTTTATTTCTCAAAAGCTATTATAAGATAAGATATTTTTTTTCCAATTATGGGCCCCAAAGGGCATAAACATTACAACTTCAATAATTTTTCATAATACAATACAAACAATGAGATAAAAAAAATAGATTAATGAGAACTATTTAAGTTCTTAAAGAATACGTAGATAAAGAATCTATAGTATGTTTTTTTTTAATACTAATGCATTTTAATGCAAGTGTGGTTGATATAGATAACAAACAAGCAGCCCAAAAAGAAAAAAGAAAAATAGATATCCATATATGTATAGTACACAATAAGTTGGATCAATTAAACATATAATAATTAGCCAAAAAGAAAGTAGAAATTAAGCATGTCCATGACTCATCCTGTGTCTCATCCTATATTATAAATAACAAGGATTTTATAAGATTTTTACATTGCTTAAATTATTATTCTGCATTTAATAGATAAATGAGAAGAAAAATGGATGTTAGTGGGGAAAATAATCTATATAACTAGAAGATTCTGAAAATCTGACAAAAGTTCAAAAACATGACTAGCGAACATCCTTAAGCATCTGCATCACTAAATCAGCTCATAACCAAGATCCATAAACATGATGTATATAAATATATAAGTTATATCTTTGAAATTAAAAGTTACACTCTGCAGACTTCAGGGGATCTCTCGACCAACAACCAACAACGTGTATTAAAATATATATAAGTACATTAATTGAAGTATTGTCTTTTTCTAAATCAGGTGACCTTATGAGAAATTGATGTGTTACAACACCTTTGTATGCCAATAACTTTTTGATTTTTTTTATAATTATTTTATTATGATTATTTTTAATTTAAATTTTTGATTTTTATGGTTTTATGGTTTATGTTAAAAAAATTGAAAAAAATCTATCAATTATTACAATGTCAGGGAATGCTGAATACAAATTTGACATCAGAATTCAAAATACAAGTAACCATACCAGCTGCAATTTTTGCAAAAATAAAAACATGAAAAACAGTGCAAAACATTTCTGAATTAAAACTAAAAAGTGAAATAAAATCTTCAACCAAAAATATATATACATGTATTATCAAAAACCAAAGAATAGTATATAATAGTTTTAAAATAGAATTGGATCCATCTGGGCACCCTGAAAAGAATTTAAAGCTCCAAAACAAGTTGTCCATGCATTCAGCTAATCATTGTATAATATGAATATATTAAAAAAAGATCTGGTATGACTGGCAATGAGAAAACTTTTGGAACACTAATATAACACAATAAACCATGAAATTTAACTCAATGTATTTACAAATATAAATCGTATTTTTTGTTTGTTTCATAATTATACATTTAAAGTTTTTCTAATATATACTTAATGAATGGCTATTATTTATTTTGAATTTATTGAACCATAAAATTAATTTTTGACTCTTCACATTGAATAATCCGCGAAGCGGATTATGTAAAATGAAGAGTCAAAATTAATTTTATGGTTCAATAAATTCAAATAAATTATTGTCATTCATTATAAATAAATTTCTATCAAAAATAAGGCTCAAAGAGCTTTTATATTATTTATATTAACAATAACAACGTACACACATGTTGGCGTATGAATACACAACGTCAGAGTGGGCGTGTCGCCATAAAAATTGACAACATTGAAAATAAAGGTAATACTTTTAACCAATCAGAAGACAGTAAATACACCAAATTTATTTATATACATGTAATATTAAAACATTCAAATGAAAGAAAAATATTGTATTACTTATACAAAATATTTAATAATTATACTATTATACTGCTCTCAATTCAAATCATAAATCATAATATCAATAATTCTTATCAAAATATTGAAGAAGTAATTCTACATATTCTAATTATTATTATTATAATGTATTCTCATTTTCCCCCAAAATTCTAATATTACCACAGTTATCTCCCATTATTTCCACTTGTCGATTTGTAGGGTGCATCACTTTAACAGCGTTTCACTCTTTTAATAGACATTTCACCAGAATAACAATTATTAAAATGAAGAGTCTACATAACATTAAGTTTTAAAAAATTACTGCTATGCTTTGAAAAATTTTCTAAATTGAAGAAAAGAAAAGAAAACTATTTACTTACCCTTCACCTTCACAGATTTCAACATCATTTTCTATCCTCTCTGGTACCTCCATTGTCTCAAATGCAAATGATGAAATGAATCCTGCAGCACTATTTATAGGCTATGTAATTTGATACCCAAATGCTCTCAGGAAGTTATATTCCATGAGATATAGGGGAATTAGTATTATATTACATTTTTTGATAAGATAGCAAGTTTCAATAATATTACAGTTTTTAGTAATATTGTGGTTATATAACAGTATTCAGTAATATTATCATATTACAATTTTCAGTAATATAAACACTATATTACAGTTTTCTGTAATATTACAGATATGTGTATTATTACATTTTAATGTAATATTACAGTTTTAGTAATTGCCTGGACTGTTGAAGGTATGTATACTGAACTGGCAAACAGAGTTCAGAACAGGATACAGTTGAAGGTATGTATACTGAATTGGCAAACAGAGTTCAGAACAGAGTTAAGAACAGGATACAGTTGAAGGTATGTATACTGAATTGGCAAACAGAGTTCAGAACAGAGTTAAGAACAGGATACAGCTGAAGGTATGTATACTGAACTGGCAAACAGAGTTCAGAACAGGATACAGTTGAAGGTATGTATACTGAATTGGCAAACAGAGTTCAGAACAGAGTTAAGAACAGGATACAGTTGAAGGTATGTATACTGAATTGGCAAACAGAGTTCAGAACAGAGTTAAGAACAGGATACAGCTGAAGGTATGTATACTGAACTGGCAAACAGAGTTCAGAACAGGATACAGTTAAAGGTATGTATACTAAATTAGCAAACAGAGTTAAGAACAGGATACAGTTGAAGGTATGTATACTGAACTGGCAAACAGAGTTCAGAACATGATACAGTTGAAGGTATGTATACTGAACTGGCAAACAGAGTTCAGAGCAGGATACAGTTGAAGGTATTTATACTGAACTGGCAAACAGAGTTCAGAACAGGATACAGTTGAAGGTATGTATACTGAACTGGCAAACAGAGTTCAGAACAGGATACAGTTGAAGTTATGTATACTGAACTGGCAAACAGAGTTAAGAACAGGATACAGTTGAAGGTATGTATACTGAACTGGCAAACAGAGTTCAGAATAGGATACAGTTGAAGGTATGTATACTGAACTTGCAAACAGAGTTAAGAACAGGATACAGTTGAAGGTATGTATACTGAATTGGCAAACAGAGTTAAGAATAGGATACAGTTGAAGGTATGTATACTGAACTGGTAAACAGAGTTCAGAACAGGATACAGTTGAAGGTATGTATACTGAACTGGCAAACAGAGTTAAGAATAGGATACAGTTGAAGGTATTTATACCATGTATACTGAAAACAAAAAGTTAAGCAACAAACACATGAAATATTTTCAATTTCTTAGTCAATCAGGGTACTACTTATACAAGTAATTTTTATTAATATACTTATATAAGTAAATTTGTAGGATACTTATACAAGTTTATTTTATTTACTTGTATAGGTAAATAATTTTTGGCTTAGTTATGTCCCATAGACATTCAGATCTTTTACTTATACAAGTAAAAAGTCATCCTATCTTCTTTTCTTGAATTCTTAAGACTTCTTTGCTCAATAGAATTTTTAATTGTCTGTCCTTTGCAGATGTCTTTACTAATCATTTAAGTGTAATTTCATGGACAACGAAAATCTCATTTGTCTGCTATCTTCAGAACACTGCTCATTTACAAGCCCTCAAGGGCAATTTTGAAGGCCTTGCACAAATAAATAAGATCTTTGCGCAATCAGTTTCTTTGTTGATTTAATGAGATGAAACATTGAACTCTAATAAAAATTATGAGCTAACCTGAGAAAATTTGTTAAAGGCATGTTTTACATCTCAAAACTTGAGAATTTTTGAGGATTGTAAAAAATTACTTATACAAGTAAATTTTGAGAAAATTAAGGAGATTATTCAAACATTATAATTAACTTATTTAAGTATATTTTATTTACTTCTTCAAGTAAATAAAGATTACTTGTACAAGTAGTACCCTGACTGACTATAGTGACTTCTAAAAATAACAATAAATACACAAACCATTAGGTAAAATTTTTACTCGACAAAAACAAATGAATTTATTTCTGCAATTTTGGAAATCTTAGTTTAAAGTTGTTTAAATTGTTTAATTTAAATATAGGTTGCTAAACATAGTTAAAGGAAATGGATGATCGAGGCAGACACAATGCTGTTGAGACTCATTAGGTGACTATTCAAGACACACCAGAAATTTTTATGCCCCCGCCGTAATGGAGTGGGCATTAAGTTTTACCCTTATCCGTCTGTACGTCCACCCGTCCGTACTTCTCAAAGTTGGTTTCCTTTCTCTAACTTTGGTTTGCCTCAACCAAATGTTATGAAACTTATACACAATGCTTATTGCCACAAAATACAGATGTAGTTTGAATTTTGGTGGTGTCACTTTAACCGTTCTAGAGTTATGCCCTTTCACAAATGGAAAAATTGCTGAATGTTTTGTTTCTGTTCTCTAACTTGAGTTTGCCTCAACCAAATATTATGAAGAAATTGCTGAATGTTTTGTTTCTGTTCTCTAACTTGAGTTTGCCTCAACCAAATATTATGAAACTTATACACAATGCTTATGACCACAAAATACAGATCTAGTTTGAATTTTGATGGTGTCACTTTAACCGTTCTAGAGTTATGCCCCTTTACAAATGGAAAAATTGCTGAATTTTTCGTTTCCGTTCTCTAACTTGAGTTTGCCTCAACCAAATGTTATGAAACTTATACACAATGCTTATGACCACAAAATACAGATCTAGTTTGAATTTTGGTGGTGTCACATTAACCGTTCTAGAGTTATGCCTGTTCACAAATGGAAAAATTGCTGATTTTTTTGTTTCCGTTCTCTAACTTAAGTTAGCCTCAACCAAATGTTATGAAACTTTTACACAATGCTTATAACCACAAAATACAGATCAAGTACAAATTTGGGTAGTGTCACTTTTACCATTCTTCAGTTATGTCCCTTTATAACTTTATATGATATGCAAGCGGGGGCATCATCTGTGTCCCATGGACACATTCCCCATTTATTTAATTTGTTATTAGGTTGTAGCAGTCACGTTAATAAGACCAGTTTTATTAATTTCTTTTGTTTTTTTTTTTTTCAGGGAAAGCTGAACACTTACAGGTTCTGTGACAATGTTTGGACGTTTGTTCTCAACAACGTTGAGTTTCGTGAGGTGCAGGAGTTTGCAAAATGTGACAAGGTGAAAATAGTGGCTTGTGATGGGAAAAGTAAGTTAACAATACAAAACACAGTCTTATATCCCTACACACATAATCAGTTCAGTACACACTGGGGGATTGTTAAAAACCCAACTTTAGTGTGAAAGTGTGTGTTTGATGGTGATTTGAAGTGATTTACAATCCTGTCTTGTGTGGATTCATTATTTTTCAAGAGATACCAATTTTCGTGGATTTTTGGAGTATTAACATGATTAATGAACATGAGATGCTCAACGAAGTATAAATTTTCGATAGGCCTGTATGCAGACTTTGGAAAAAACATGAAATTGAATATCCACTAAAATACAATATTTTCTCTATCCACGAAAAATTGATACCCACAGTAATCAGGTAATACATGTAAATGAATCCACAATATAAATGGTGGGAATACTCAAAGTGAATTACAAACAGTTATCGGCATATACCTTGTATACTAGTGTTGGATAATCGGTTGAAATTACCAACCGATTATCTATTACTATCGGTTGACAGCAACCAACCGACTATCGGTTATAATCGCATCATTATACCTTGCTCTTTTTGTATATGAAATCATGCATTCAGCCACATTGTACATGTCTAATGCATATATTCCATATCATTGCAGAGTCTTAAATGTTCATGTTTGATCTTTAGTTTCCTTTTCATATTTTATTAAGCAATTAAAGAGTGAATCAATTAGAATATAGATTCAGATTGAACATATTTTGTCCGATGATTACAACATTTATTACCAACAATGACACTAAAATTTCCAAATTTCAATGGTATCACTCACATTATAATTTCAAATACATAGCTGCATCAAAATTTGAATGCTTCTCATTAAAAAAAAGATATATATAAAGTATTTAACTTTAAGCAATTTAAAATTAATCAATAAATAAAACAATGCATTTGCATTGAAATATATACATTTAACTAAGGATCCAACGGTTATTTTCCAACCAATGTCTGTTAATTCATGTGGAATGCGTATTTTCACTTTTGTGATCTTTATTTTCTGTCAGCTGTGTCATTCGTATGCGCCTGTACTTATAATTGTAAGAATACGGAATTCTTTCATAGTTGGTCCGTATTTGATATGTGATTCAGATATGTTTCAATGGCGGACAAACCGGAAAATTTACAAAATAAACGATGTTTGACAGGCAATTTGAAAAGGAATATGACGTTTTAAACGCAACAAATGGACGAAACATTAATAAAAGGCAATTTGCACCACGTTCTAATGTAGCAACAAATTTATTTTGTCGAAAATCAGAATGATTTGATGTTCGTTCTCGAGTAAAAAGTACCGAAGTGAAAGAAAGTATTTCATAAAAAGTGTTCTATTTTAATTTAAATAACATATGACCAATCTGTAAAGTCAATGCTTTACCACGTTTGTACAGAAAGAAATTGCTTATGTCTTTGATTATAGGATATTTGACATTGTTATTATCATCTACTGATATTTTCTTTACAATTTGTTTGACTGCGCATGTAAAATGCAAACCGGAAACGGACCGAAGTTGATATGCTAAAAGTCCGAAACTATAACGACAATCGATTGAACAAAATTCCAATCGATTATCGACATCGCCAAGCCCAACCAACTGATTTCCGACTTATTCCGATCATCGAACAACACTATTGTATACTCTGAAAAGTCACCAACAATCAAAGACTGAAGTTTATAGATTATTTCCCTTTGTTTCATGCTAGGTTATTCCAGGATCAAATAACAGACAACACTTTTAGTATACCGAATATCAAAATCTTTATCATTTGAACATAATTGCATTTATCTTCTATCCCCTATTCTCCACAGAAAAAAATATGGTGTCCAACTATCTGAATTATTGTAATATTCATGTATTTGAAAGATAAAATTGTAAAAAAAAAACTTGCAGAATATTAAGATTATTCTATGCAAGAAGTTATGGTGAAATTATATTGAATTATTATTTTAGCAGAATTTATTTGTGTTAAAAGATTCTGATTTCACATGTTTTTTTCTGAGAGTGTGGGAGGTCGTGAAATTAAGAAAAACGTTTTTTTTTAATTTTTTTCTTCAAACTTTAAAAAACCTGAGTTTTCCATGGGTCAGCCAGAAAAAAGGTGAGGTCAGGACCTGACACTTGTAAGTTTGTTAATGATGTATGACAACCTTTTTTCTTTGACAGATGAAGTAAAAAGCTGATGTGACAAAGAACCTTGGGATTTTGGTGACCAAATGGTCCAGGTAAGTTTTGCAAATTTAAGAAAACCTAGGGCTGTTCCTTAGAAACATGCATGGGACCAAAGAAGATGCTTTAAAATCATAACATGGGTGGGTGTCCAGAACAGTAAAAATGTAAGTGAAATTTTAAATTTGCCCCTTTGGTGGTTACCCCATTTTAAAAGTAGAATATAGTATTGTCACATCTTTGTAAATGTAACGTGGACAAATGTCTGTTTTGAATCCCAATGGACTGTTGTTGTCAAATGTTATTTTTGAATATATCCCTTGGTACCAATATATGTTCAGGGTTCTATGATATATAGTTTTATCATGACAAGTTATAGATCAAGTTCGAATTTTGTTCCGGTCTGATGATTTAGTCCAGAGTTATGGTCCATAAAAACTCCATAGCTAATGTTAGAGTACTATGTTAAACCATATATCTGTACAAAGGAGATAACTCATTTTTAAGACATTCTTTGGTAAATTGTCTGAGGAATTTTGTGGCAGGTTTATATGTTATTTTGTATAAACTAATTTTCTGAATGGTATATATATATATATATATATATTTTATTAAGTGAAATCATTTAATTAGATAATAATCTATTTTTATTAAGGTATATATTTCATTACATTACATTGTGTAGATAGAAGTTGTTGACATTTTATAGATAAGTTACAAATCTATATTAGTTTGTGACAAATGAAAGAAAAATATTTGGAACTATTAATTATATTTGATTGTAATTTGAAAATAGATATACATTGTATTACATAATATCTAATTTTAGAGAACTATTAATCATATCTAATCTAATGTTAGAGTGTTATAGGTTTTCCACCCTTTTTTCATCATGCTTGAAGATATTGTTTGACAATTGGTATATAATTTTATCATGACAAGTTACAGGTCAAGTTCAAATTTTTGTTTCAGTCTGATAATTTTGTGCAGAGTTATGGTCCTTGGACTTGAACAAAATCACTCATATATTCAGTTTTCCACACTGTTTTTAGTCATGCTTGAAGATATTGACTTGATATTTTCTTTTGTTTACACCATGACAAGTTATAGAACAAGTTAGCATTTTGTTCCAGTATAATGAATTTTACCTGGTAGGGGCTATGTATTGCCATGCAATACTCTAAGAATGCTTGTTTTAATGGCAGTAAAATCCATAAAAAATGAAAATATACATATAAAAATGTGCAAGGAATTTCTCATTTAAATTTGATTTATTTCCAAGTTTTACATCAACAATATCTCAATTGATTTGAAAATATGGCTGTTAATAATTTCTAAGTGGTTAAACAGTTTGCCTATTGAAATATGAATTATATGGAAAATTCCAAAATACATGTATAAGAGGTACCATGGGTACTAAGTATTAATCTTAATTAATATCATTTTTTCTTGTTTTTAAATTTACAAAATTTTCAGATAAATATTTTTATTTCAGATTCTCAAGGTCCTGGAAAAGATTGACATTGGAAACAGCAAAATCATGGACATTTCAAACAGACAAACGACCAAGATTTATCTTTTTTGTATAGTCTTGCATCCATTTTGGTTGCTGCATATACATTTTTCAAGATTCATATGTGTATAGGTAGTAGTGATCCAAAGGATTTGTGTTGTATTTTGTACCTAAAAAATTCAACTGTACATATCAAGGCATTATTTATGAGATCTATTTTGATAACATTGTAAAAATAGCAAATAAAATTTGCATAAAATGATATCTTCAAGTTTATTTTTAGTGAAAACTGTAAAACATAAAAACCCAAAATGCCAAAAATCAAAAGAACATATCATGAAAAAAATGAAAAGCAGCGAGACAAATAAAATCAACAAAACTGTAAACACGTAGAAAAACATATTTGAGCTTAAAAAACATTGACTCTATAGTTATAAATTACAAACATTATAAAAATGAGAGATTTACTAACTAAGGGTGTTGTTATTGTCTTCAACTGATACTCTGTTCAGTAAGATATTCTTGATAACACCAAAAGACAAAAATGTAACGATGAATTCCCCTTACAGTTGAAAGAGATGTAAGGTAAATTGCTCTGTGATGACAATCTGACTGAATTTTAGATGCAAAACAGCAATAAGTGTCTAAGTCTTACCTCTCAACAATGAAATACAAAATGCCAAAAGTCTAGGACAAATAAGGCAAAACAAAGATGAATAAAAAGAACATGAAAGAGACATTTCAGCTAAAAAAATAAATTCTAGTTGCTACAAGTATCATAAAAATTAGTTTTACTAATCAGTCCCCTAGTACTGACGGAAGTTGAAAGGGACTTTCGGTTTTCACTCTGTCCATCTGTCAGTCAGTTAAATCAATTTTCTGCACTTTTTTATTAAGTTTTACCCTTGTCTGTCCGTATGTACGCCCCAAAGTTGGTTTCCCTTCTCTAACTTTAGTTTGCCTCAACCAAATGTTATGAAACTTATACACAATGCTAATTCCTACAAAATACAGATCAAGTTTGAATTTTGGTGGTGTCACTTTAACCGTTCTAGAGTTATGCCCCTTTACAAATGGAAAAATTGCTGAATTTTCTTTTCCGTTCTCTTACTTTAGTTTTCCTCAACCATAACAAATTTGGATAAAGATTAGGCAACATGAACCCTACCAAAATTGGGGTGATCTCTGATGTGCCCTGGAAAGGTATAAGCAGATCCTGCTCAACATATGACACCCATCGTTTTGCTCATGCAAATACTTACCTGGTTATAAGTCTAGCTCAGTAGGTCACATAAGGGGAAAAGGGGATTGTATTGTAGTCACGACAATTGAACCATATCCGTCGTCATCTGTAAAACAAATTTTCCATAACCATCAACCAACTCGTGATGGCATTTGTAAAATTTAAGAAAGGAGGATTTCAACTTCACCACTTGGAACTCTTATTATGCTCCCGCCGTAGCAGATGGGGCATTAAGTTTTACCCTTGTCCATCTTTACGTCAATCTGTACGTCCTGAAGTACGTTTCCGTTTTCTAACTTTAATTGGCCTTGACCAAAAAAGTAAAATCACAAAAATACTGAACTCCAAGGAAAATTCAAAACAGAAAGTCCCTAATCAAATGGCAAAATCAAAAACTCAAACACATCAAACGAATGGATAACAACTGTCATGACCTGGCTTGGTACAGGCATTTCCTTATGTAGAAAATGGTGGATTGAACCTGGTTCTAAAGCTAGCTAAACCTCTCACTTGTATGACAGTCGCATCAAATTCCATTATATTGACAACGATGCGTGAACAAAACAAACAGACAACTTCTAGGATATCCACATGCTTAAACAAACGTATTTGTAATGCCTCTACAGCCAGATTGTTTAACAAAATGCGCGTGGATATCCACAAATTTTCCGTGCAATGCCAAAAGTGACTAACCTGTTTTAGATTAACTTCACAAAATACTGTACGGTCAACAGTGAACGGGAGAGCTTTTTCGCTGTGACATTACCTGAAAACTCAAAACCTTATATATGTGGCAACTTGAACCCAACCTAAATGTGGTATTCAGTATGTGGGACAGACGGACGAGCGTATTACAAAAGAAATCAAGAACACCTTTACCGCTTTCAGAGACCTAAAAATTCAAAAGTTTGATATATCAACATTTAGATAAGCATAATCACAATCTAAAATTTATTAAATTCCAACCACTTGAAACCGTTCAGAAACAACCAGGAGAATCACACAAGCAATTTGAAAAATCACGTGAAATTCGCGAATTATTTTGGATAAAAGACTTCAAACTGCTTATCCTCTCGGTCTTAATGACAAAATATTAGGACAGGGAACATAACTAAAACTTCAATCGATATCATTAATATTGTCGATAAACGACTTAGAAATAAAAGGTCTCATGGCAAACGCAAAACCGTAATCAACGTATTAAACATCGTATAAATTATACACTTGCTGATCTGTTATCTATAATAAAAATAATGGCAGACATCAAGTATTATGCAAACTGGGTCAGATACCAATAAGTAAATTATATGCTATTTTTCTGGAGTGTGATACAATTTCTTTTTTTAGCCCGATGTATGAATACACCCGTATTATTACAGCCTTTTGTCATCATAGGCTATTTCCTAGTATTGATAAACCTGAAAATCATAAACGGCATTTTCTTAAATTAAAATATATAAATAGAGGTATTGATTTTATTAACTTATCTAGTATATTCAATGACTCTACCATCCAAAGCCAAATACCTCCATATTTTGATAATATAGAACCACCTATTATTTCGTATTCTTATAAAAAACCAGCAGAAGTTTGATTTTAATTATACATCAGTTAAATCAGACGTCAATATAGTAAATAATGTTCCTTCCACTTGAGATTGTGAAACATCTAGTTTTAGATATGTTCCCATGGTCATGTCCTTACAGGAGACCTCAACATCGTCGAAGACCGTGAGGTCATAACTTTTCTTAAGAAAGGACCGAAATATCGTCCTCCATCTAAAATAAATTGGAAACAGTGTCGTTAGGTTATTAAAGACGCTCTGTCTGTCTACTGTAAAAATTGGTGTAAACGTGAAAAATCGGATAAAAAATCTCTAGACAGTTATTTGAATAAAATTATGAATAATCTCATTTTGAAAACAATTCTGAAATTGGTAATAGGGTCCATGATATTCCCATTTCCAGAATAAAAAATAAACTCCTCATAAAGCGGTTTGTGTTCGTACCGGCAGATAAAGCAGCAAATAATGTAGTGGTGGTGTGACACATATACTACACGGAAGTTCTCCAAAACGAAATTACAAATTCATCTACATTCAGGTCCGTACGCTCCACAGAGAGTCAAATTGTAAACAAGCATATCACTGCCACTACCCAGCTTAAAGCCTCTTCCGAACATTTGAAAGTCCCTACTATGTACTGGTTACCTAAATTGCACAAAAACCATTTAAATTCCGTTTCATCTCTTCATCTAGTAAGTGTTCTACTACCAATCTATCAGTTCTTCTAACTACCTCCTTACTACTATCAAAGAACTTGTTATTAACTTTTGTAATAAAGCTTATGAAAATAATGGTATTAATTATTTTTGGAGTGTTAAAAATTCTTTAGAGGTTTTAGATAAAATACATGCTTTTGATGGTCCTTTTAATTCTGTTGACAGTTATGATTTTTCTACTCTCTATACTACACTTCCACACAATCTTATCAAGAAAAGTTTTCATATTTAATTAAATGGTCTTTTGAAAATCTCATTACAAATTTATTTGCTGTATCTCGTTTAAAGCCTTTTCTGTAACGAAAAGGAAAGTATGCTAGATACACTTACTGGAAATGTGAAGATATGATTGAATTTTAAATTTTCTCCTGGACAACATATATGTACGTTTCGGCGATAAAGTGTATCGACAAGTAGTAGGTATTCCTATGGGCAGTAACTGCGCCCTTTAATAGCAGATTTATTCCTGTATTGCTATGAATCTCAGTTTATGACCAAACTCAGTAAAGACACGTCATTGTTACATTTGGTTGATACATTCAACAATACCTTCCGTTATCTAGATGATATTTTTCGTTAAATAATCCAGAGTTCTCTAAATACACTACCGAAATTTACCCAATAGAACTTACTTTAACTAAATCTAACATAAACAGCAGTAGTTGTCCTTTTCTGGACTTGGACATTTCAATCTCTAAAGGAAAACTCCATACGAAAATTTACGACAAAAGAGACGATTTTCATTCCCTATTGTTAATTTTCCTTTTTAGACGGCGATGTTCCTTTGGCTCCATCATACGGTGTGTATATATCACAACTTGTTCGTTATGCCCGTGTGTGTAGTGATGTCACAGATTTTAACGAACGTAATCAATGCATCACTAGTAAATTATTAAGTCAGGGATTTCGTTACCATAAATTACGTAAAACTTTTGCTAAGTTCTTCCATAGATACAAAGATTTGATTAGTAAATTTGGCTGTACCTGTAGAAAACTGATTAAAACGGTATTTCACATCCTAAATTTTACGGTAATATTGTACTTAAAGCGCGGAAATCACTATATGATCCGTGTAAACTCATCGAACCTTTAAATAAACTTATTAGTTCAGGTTATCTTACCAATGTTGTAATTAGATCTTTGAATATAGTTTACATTGGCACTAATATCGATTTTGTCATCAGCAAATTAAAACATAACTAAATTTGTATTCTTTTCAAACGGGATGTTTAAAGACACACCCACGTTCATTTTGATCTATAAAGAGGTTAAACTCTAACTATCCTACTGTCTGTCGATACATTTATTTTGGCATTGCACTAGTCATGTCTTCTTTGACTGTCCATGACGTTAAAATACTAAATCCCTGGGATGTGTTTTAGTTGATTTTAGTCTCTGATGCATGATTTTTATTATTAATTGTTTTGGCTTTTAACTAGCTGTCAGTAACTGCGAGTACTCTCAAATCGTACTTTCTTGTTTATTTGACCTGTTGATACTAATTGTAATGCTTTTTGTCATTTAATGTTATTCAGGGTTATATCTGGTCTATATACCAGCTTTGATAAGTGTTTGGTACTAATATAAATTTCCACTTCGTACTATGAACATCAAAATTATTTATTTTGTTAAAATATTTCCTTTCTCTATTGTAACTGTATACGTATACCTAACAACAAAATTATTTTATTTACCTGTGTTTAAAGTTATTGCAAATGGCTGATATTTTTGTTCGAGCATATTGTTTTTCTTAAATTGTTTAACATTTCATACCGATATAACATGTTACTTTTATTATTCTTCCTTAGTTTATTTATTTTGAATTTACATTGTATCATAGGTCAAATTTATTTGTTCAGTGTATGTTCAATGGTGTTACTATGTCCTTTGATTGAGTTAAGCTATTTCAGTTGATATTTTATGGTGTGTCTTTCTATGTTGTGATGTTACACTATTGTTTCAGAAAAAGGGTGAAGGTTTGTCACCATTAAAACGTTTAAACCCGCTGCATTTGTTTGCACCTGTCCTAAGTCAGGAATCTGATGTTCAGTAGTTGTCGTTTGTTGATGTGGTTCATAAGTGTTTCTCGTTTCTCGTTTTTATATAGATTAGACCGTTGGTTTTCCCGTTTGAATGGTTTTACACTAGTAATTTTGGGCCCTTTATAGCTTACTGTTCGGTGTGAGCCTAGGCTCCGTGTTGAAGACCGTGCTTTGACCTATAATGGTTTACATTTATAAATTTTGACTTGGATGGAGAGTTGTCTCATTGGCACTCATACCACATCTTCTTATATCTATATAATAGGTAAAACATGTCAAAATAGGGTACAGCAGTCAACATTGTGTTATAATCTTAATCGTCCGAAGATATTTGGTTTCCGGACAATAACTTTTGTAAAAGTAATAAAAATCTATTGAATTTAAACACAAGGTTTGAAACCACAAAAGGAAGGTTGGGATTGATTTTGGGGGTCATTGTCTCAACAGTTTAGGAATTAGGGGCCAAAAAGGGCCCCAAATAAGCATTTTTGTAGTTTCTAGACAATAACTTGTGTGTTAGTGTATGGATCTTTCTGAAATTGTACCACAAGGTTCCATATCACAAAGGAAAGGCTGGGATCGAGTTTGGGGATACTTACCCTAAACGTGCAGGAATTAGGGGCCAAAAACAAGCATTTTACAGTTTCCAGACAATAACTTGTGTTTAAGTGTATGGATCTCTCTGAAATTGTACTGCAAGGTACCATACCTCAAAGGGAAAGCTGGGATTGAGTTTGGGGGTAATTGCTGAAAGGGGGGTTAACAAAAATTTGGGGGGTGGATTTTTTTTTTTCATAATTTTTGGGGTTTTTTTTCTTAAAATTTTCCATTTTTACATTGATTATTTATGATTTATATATAAAAGCAAAAAAAACTGATGTGGCAGGAGATACACACCAAACATGATGTGTAAATTATATATATGAAGTATTGTGCAATTGCAGGAAATCTTTAATTGCATAGTATTGCACTATAGCACAGTATTGCGCAATAGCAAGAAATCTTCAATTGCGCAATAAGAAAAAGAAATCTTCAATTGCACAGTATTGCGCAATAGCAAGAAATCTTCAATGGCACAGTATTGCGCAATGGCAAGAAATCTTCAATTGCACAGTATTGGGCAATAGCAAGAAATCTTCAATTGCACAGTATTGCACTATAGCAAGAAATCTTCAATTGCAACATATTGTGCAATAGCACAATATTGCACAATAGCACAATATTGCACAATGGCAAGAAATTTTCAATTGCACAGTATTGCGCAACAGCAAGAAATCATCAATTACACAGTATTGCGCAATAGCAAGAAATCTTCAATTGCACAGTATTGTACAATAGCAAGAAATATCCAATTGCACAGTTGTGCGCAATAGCACAATACTGCCCAATATCCAGAAATCTTCAATTGCACAGTATTGCGCAATAGCAAGAAATATCCAATTGCACAGTATCGCGCAATAAAAGAAATCTTCAATTGCACAGTATTGCGCAATAGCACAGTATTGGGCAGTAGAAAATGAAAGGATATGGAGTAAATGTACATGGGACAAAATCGCACACAATACATAGAAAACATAGAAAATTATCAATGAACAGGGCTTTTATTCCTGTTCTTCATCTTGACAGTTGATGTAGGGTCTTCAACAATGAACAAATCATTCATACCCTACAACAAGGTCAAGACGGCCCCTACGTCGACTTAAGCGGTACTATTGATAAAAATAAAGTAATTTTGAAAGACATCGATCGCCGCTAAAATATGCCTTGAAGTTACACATGTCGGGAGCGGTCAATGAATTACATAATTTATAATTACGGGCGAGGTTTTTGAACATATATTTGTCATACATTGCCCAACAAAAGACCAATAATTTCGAAACAACAAATGATAGACAATACATATAAAACTAAAAAACAAATGATAGACAGCACGGGGCACATCGAAATATATGTAAGAAAACCTAGTAGTTTAAAATAGTATGAAAGGGCAATATACAAAACAGATGACCAGACCAGTATTTTGAAGAAATTTAACCAAACATGAAATTTTGACGGTGTATTAATATGAGACATTCTCACATGAACAAGCACACCATAACTGTAAATATTATAAGAGCATACACCTCAAGCACGGGAAACGTTCTACTGCTCCACACAGCACTAGAGACAAACTCTAGAATCAATAGAAAATGAAAGGATATGGAGTAAATGTACATGGGACAAAATCGCACACAATACATAGAAAACATAGAAAATTATCAATGAGTAGCACAATATTGCACAATATCACAGTATTGTGCAATAGCACAGTATTGCACAATATCATAGTATTGCGCAATAGCAAGAAATCTTCAATTGAAAATGAATACAAATATTTCAACCCATTTCAAATTTTTAAGATCTTTCACCACATTTGTTTTGTGTCGGAAACCTATATTAAATCAATAATTTGATCACAATCCAAATTCAGACAGTATCAAGCTTGAATATAGTGTCCAAACTTGCACCAACTGTTCAGGGTTCGACCTCTGCGGTCGTTTCAGGCTGCGCTCGGCGAAGCATTTTATTTTAATTACTTTCCTGTGAACAGCAACCCTCAATCAAGGAAATACAAACCCTAGAATATTGTTTCAACTGGGAGACATATATTCTGTATGCCGGCGCTGCATGAATGTTATGCTATATGCTACATAGAAATGGAACATTCACAATTGGGAAGCTGAAATTATCTCTTTTGTCATAAAGTTTTGCTTTCAACCCCACTGCATCGCTAATTTCTAGACAAAAGTCAAGCTATGAGACAGACTTAACTTTAAAGGACACTGCTAACTTCTTTCCTTTCTTCCTAAGGAGTTCCTGGATGAAGTCAGCTTCATATGAATAAAGGAACACGTCGGCTAGGCATTCCTCCTACAGTTTAACACAGATCATTTAAGTACACAAATAGGCTGAATACATAGTTGCGTTGTTCAGTTGCTATTATGAAATTGTTTGAGGATTTGTTTTACAATTTCCATGCTTGCCAATTAAAAGTCATTTTGCATGAACATTTTCAAGAGTTTTACCAAATTTTGTTCTCAACCTAAAACGTTTTGATTATCGCACATTGATTACAAATCTTTTTTGTTTGTTCACATCACATTGTGGTGTTGTTTTAATCCATTTTTGCATTTTTATCAATGTCAACAGAAAGCCCTCAATAATATACAAGTGTATTTACAATATAACGCACACAACTTAAGATTCTATGGAATAAGCATGATAACATCAGTGAGAAAAAACAATTATCTTATTGGGACATTAGCTATGAAATATAAAGATATGAACTTTTTGGTTCAGTCATTAATGAAAGTGAAATAGTGAAATACTAATTCGCTTTTAACAACCAGTTTGGTTCAGTTTTGTTAAAATAGGCAAAGAAACATCAATAATGAATTATTCACTTGCAAGTGAATATTCGACCTCATTGAATACGTATTCGTGTGAACTTTAATTGATTCCTATTGCTAGAGATGGGTTACTCATGAAACATTGGAAGTGAAACAAGGGTAAACCATTTGGTTGACTGATTCGATCTAGAAATACTCATTCTTATAAGGTAAAAACGATTATTAACATATTTGTTAACCTATAATATGAAATCAGTCCTAGAAAAATCCAATTGCACGAGTAAGCAATCCATTTATATCTATGTTTATGTTTATTTCGGATTATATGACTGTTAACAGTCGTAGGAGGTCACTTCGATGGTGAATTAGATAGCGTCTAGACTAAAATACACACGAAATGCTTATACATACTATCGAGTCAATGCATCGAATATAAAAACTTTTCCAGACAGTCAAATTATAAAAAGAATAAAGAAATTATTGTTTATTTTAGACTTTATAATTTGATGCGTTTAAGAATTTTTAAGTCGAATATAAGAATTTAAGTAAAATCGGTGGACATGAATTTGACAGCTACTAGTAATGCTCCTTTAAGAAAACTTTTCTTGGTAAAATTTATGAATTTAAAACATAAACTAAAGTAAAAGTGGTTTGATACAGTATATTGGACAGAAAAAGAGAGACGAAAGATACCAAAAGGGACCTGACCACGCAATGGTAAAAAAATAGGAAAAACACCAAAGGACAAACAACAATACACAGAAAACTAAAGAATAAGCAACCGAACCACATCCCCCACAATAAAAAAACCAGGGATGATCTTAGGTGCTTCAGGCGAATACAGAGATTCTGCTCCACATGTGGCTAATTGCATATTTATTGAGTTTATACTAAAGGAAAACATCCTGTCAAGATATTTCGACAGATTTGTTGAAATAACAGTGTAAATCGAGGGTCGTTTTGTATAGCGTATTCGATTCAACGTCTTGTTAACGAACGTAATTTTATATTTATAAAGTACACATATATACCATGCCGCGGAGTAATTTCAAACAGCCTATTTGAACACAATTTGATATGTTACAATACTATAAACAGCTCTTTTCTATAAGAAAATGTAATTTCAACTTGTAATGATATAGTTCAAAATTTGACTAAATGGTAGCTTGTAATAGGTTTTTTTTTTTTAAATATTTTCTTTTAAGTTTTACAGATTTATAATACATATACCTACCAAACCTAATACATGCGAAGCGAAACTGTTTTAGAATATATACACTGTAAGTAGGTAAAATTAATGACCCAATTTTAAGAATTTTAACGATGAAACTCTATAGTGCAGAGAGTAAAACAATTAAAATCGAATCTTGTTTATCATATTATGCAGGATAAAGTATAATAAATTTCAAACAAAAACGAAATACTTTTTTTTAGAATTTGTGTACTTACAAGCGGAAAAATGTAACCAAAGTTAATTATATACCATTTATTCCTAAAAATAAAAAACAAATGGGACTTATATAGTTGATGTGTTCCCTCAGTTTTTGTTTGTAACCCGGATTTGTTTTTTCTCAATCGATTTATGAATTTCGAACAGCAGTATGCTACTGTTGCCTTTATATATGACGAAATATATCCCTTGTTTTAAAAAACAGAGACTGATTCTCTAAATGATACTTGCATTCTATGGAAACATAGATATATATTTATGAAAGCCATATCGATAAAAAGTGAGATAAATAGGAGACAGTCTTCTGTTTAACTGTTAAAACTAAGAAAAGGAAAGCGATTGGTATTTATTTGTTAAAACAAACTACTAATATTCAAATGCTATTTCATGATATTTTAAGAACTGTATAACTTTGCTTATGAACAACATGGAATTTGTAACATTTATGTGTGTTGTTATGCATTACGAGGAGGTTGTTTTAAGCTCTTAGTGGAGTAAATTTTCAACCGCATTTGTATGAAAATGATGCTATGATTAATTTGACATTTGAAGAGTGTGATTCTGGCTTGAGTTTGCGTACGATTCTCTTTTATCAATATTTTCTTTTAAGTTATACAGATTTATAATGCATGTATCTTCCAAACCAAATACATCCGTATCGAAACGGTTTTAAGAAGTAGATAAAAATTAATATGACCCAATTTTAATTAATTTTAATGAAAACTCTTTAGTGCAGAAAATTTAGATTTTTAAACATTTTGATAATGAATATAATCAATTTCAAACAAAACCGTAAAACTTATTAAGAATTTGTGTACTTACAAGCAAAAATAAACGTAACCAAATTAAGCTGTATACCTGCTTCAAAAACGACAATTGAATATCGTTCAATCTAAATCAAGAGAATATTGAAGGAATTATATGAAAACAGTCTTTTGTAAATGTTTGATTTACTTTTGATTTATATATTATTTCTGTTTACTCAGCTTCATCTTATGAAGTAAATTATATATATACGAAATCTATCATGCATGTACATATCAACGACTTCTTGAAACTTCTATGATAAATGTCTAATATTGTTTCTGATCTTTCTTTTACTTATATAATGTATTGATATTTTTAGGTTTTGGACTCTAATAGTACATAAAATATCTCACGTCTATCAACTTACATTGCTTGAAGGAAATAACGTAGACAAATTTTCGTGTTAGTCTTATAATGTTCTATGTCCACTTTTGATAAAAATGTTGATAGCTATTTGAGATAAAAGTGCAATGGTTTATACAATTTTAAGACGATATTTATACATTCTTTTTGTCAAAACTGTACTAGTTGGACATCGGAATAATTAAGTTCAGAGACAAATATTTTTATATAGCGTTGTTTCGACACTTTTAATTTGTCAGATATAAATCTATAAATAATTTGTTATCAATATTACAAAATAATCTTAGTAATACTATTATAATGCTTATTGTTATGTGCATTATTTCAACTAAATATTTGTGATTAACTATATAAAAGATACCTCATCTATTGTTGATATCAGTGACAATTTTTAACTTACAGCAAATAGCCTGCATGTTGGTTTCTATTGATATAACACTAATGTTCATAAATCTTTCCCAAGTTGCTCTATTGAGTGCAGCTATCAGAGCATATACATCACAATTTGACAAAATAAAATTCAAAGTCGATGATCTGCCGGTCAACGTATTAATACACACGTTTGAACTCATTATAAATATCAATTCAATGCAATAAAAAAATGAATAATAAAAGGTAAAGCAATTGCCGCAGTACCTTCAACAGGAATCTATGACATGTACGTGTTTTGGATGATGAATCAAATAGTTTCTGCATTTTAGATATTAATTATAATGCAATAATGCCACGATAAAAATTACCGTAGCATTCATATTTTTTAACGAAAATTCGTTAACAAAACTTTTCGAAGATGCAAAAAAAAAAAAATCCGATTTTCAATTGGCCGGCATTTATAAATGGTTGCATTCATTTTCAAATTTACACCATTGTTTGTCGATAATTATAATAAAATTTTGAATTAATCGTTTTATTTTGTTCTTTTTTTCCCGTCTTTTCCTCCAAACTTATATTCTACACGAATAAAAGTCACAACGCACGACAATTTTCCCGTAAATTTAAGTTATATTGTAATAAGAACATTTCCGAAATGATCTACAATATTTTATATTCAAAAGAGTTTTTTCAGTTTCATCTCTATACTTTCAGTTATCAAAAACTATGTGGAATTTCTAATCTGTAAATAATCTCAAGATGGCTCCATCCTGCAAAAGAAATTAAAAAATATATCGAAAGTTTAACTATATATGCATTGATTTTTAAATAATATTGTTGTCATTTAGATTTTTAAAATTTCTATTTTATAGGTTGCACTTTGTAAATACAGCTGTTTCTCAAACCATTCCTCTTTTAGGAGATATATAATATTCATAGATAATTTTATTTGTTGACATACTGGTTCCCAGATATGATCTCTATGTTTCATATTATAGAGACACAACTTGGGACTGTTACCAGTATAAAAACATACTATTGCGATGAAAAATTAAGTATGAAGTAGGCAAAACGTAAAGGTAGGGGTAGTACATAATTTTAGTATAAGTTTAAACTCTAACAAGTTTGGGTCATATAAAAGTTGAAAATATGCCGCACAGCCCTATGCTTTGACCTTTGAATAAAATAGTAGTGCATATCAACTTTCCATTCTAGGATATCATTTTTCATGAAATTTCATAGTAAAAGTGTCACAGTTTTAGCCGTACAAAAGGGAGTTCCTATGGGAAATAGCATTGTCTATATTTACAGAAGTGCAACCTATAACCTCCTCGGTCCTTGCAGCCTATTTATACATAAAAAAACTGCAATAGTAACTGCTAGGAAATAAAAAATATATACAATAAAATTGTTTTAATCTTTTCGACTTAGATAGAAAACATATTTAAAGGGATATTTGTACAGAAAATTTATTAGAAATAGATATAAATAGTCGTTTGGTAAAACTTTAAAAATGGAAAAAGTGTGCGTGTGTGTGTAAATATGTGTGCTATAAACTTTTACTATTACATATTTTGATAAGTTAGTACAAATATTAATATTAGTGCTGTGTACAGAGTAATATATTAAATATTCGTCATCTGTACTAGTATTTGTTTAGTATACTGACGGCACATATTGTTTTATTTGATTCCAAACATGTTTTGAATGACATTAAAATGCCCTCACAATATTATTAAGAAACAAAATGTTGTACAGTATATGAAATATATATAAAAAATAGGTGACGAATACTTATTACAAAACACTATAGTATGGCTGTTGCACAATACATAAGATACAAATAGAAAAAAAACCCATTATTTTTTTTTTATTGATTGTATTTTTCGAACGATGTCTTTCCGTAGAAAAAAAAACATACTTTCTTCCCGTACCTTTATTCAACGATAGCTGTTGTGGATGCAGTGACCTCAGGAATGACATATCTCATTAGAAATTCAGCAACCGCATGTACATTGCAAAAGATGAAGAAAACATAATGAGAATAAGGTAAGCACAAATGTAAAAGAAGACGTGTTCAATATATTCCTTTAAAAAATTCTAAAACGCCAAATCATCTCAGAATTTTTCACATAAATAACTTAAATCTTTAGAAACAGATTATAATTTGTGGAAAAGTAATATAACAAAAATAACGAACTCCGAGGAAAATTCACGAAGGGAGGTCCCTAGTCAAATGGCAAAACCAAAAGCAAAATATGCATATTTAATCTAAATTAATCTAAATTAATCTATCCATAAAAAGAAAGTCATGTCAATTACATTATTTTCTAATCATTTTGTTTCCTGATCCAACATGTAAAAAAATAGTGTTCTTTGTGCAACATAAGAACTTAAGATTTGATATGGGAACATAACCAATAAAATATCAGTGCGACAAGTAATGGAAAATAAATTACAAACTCTTTTGTTACCCTTCAGGACTCTGCAAAATATTGATTAATGTTTATAAAAATATATTTCAATAAATATACGGCAAGTGAAAGACGAGAAACTGAAAACTGGAAATTAAAATTTAGCAGTTTTTGCTTTAAGGATGCACTTAGGTGAGGTTAAGGATTTTTTCCTCAAATGTTCGGACGCCTTGGTTTTTTCTTACGATACAGGGTAAAATATTTTGCACCAGAACACCCATTTTTTCTTTCAAGTAAGCAGATTATACATTTCTTTACTTTCGATTTGAGATTCAAACAGTACCAATGCAAATAAAGTCCGAGTCAGCCTTTTCCCGCATTTTTCTAAAACTAAAATATCTCAAAAAAGGAGCTCCCTAACCTATCAATATTTTAAGCTTAGTTTGTTCCTTAACTAATGCTCCTCTTTCTTATACTTTCAATTTCACATTCTAGATTTTTTTTATTTCATCTTAGTTACCACCATTTACCAGAGACATTTGTAATTACACACGTACGTTTTACTAATTATATTGACAAACTCTTTGATTTTTATCCATGTTGTATATGAAAAATTATAAAAATGAATTTCAAATATTGATACAATATAAAAATAAGAAGATTATGATTGCCAATGAGACAACTCTCCAGAAGAGACCAAACGACACAGAAATTAACAACTATAGGTCACCGTACTGCCTGCAACAATGAGTAATATTGGTATGTCTATGATATTGTGCTGTTACATTGTCCCAAGCTAGGAGGATGGTTGAGCACTCACAAACATGTTCTACTCTGCCACATTATCTATGTGTATGTCCAAATCCGATTAAAATTCAAATCATGTGTGCAAGCATTGAATACAAGGATCTGACAACAAAATATGGATATACCTGTTCCTTCTTCAGTTATGTTATTGAGGATTTATTTATCGTTATTTATGAACAATTTGTTTTGGTTGTTGTCGTTATTTGCAACGCCACTGTTTGTTCTTATTTGATACCTGTAATAGATAAATAAAACCTATATATTTTAAAACACGGAGAAGAATGAGTAACGTTTTCTGTTAAACGTTTAATTGTTTTGTTATTTTAAACATATATCTCTTCAATAGTTTCAGATTGTTCAGCCGCTTTTTATGGCAATTTTTCTTAACGTATGATATACAATGAGGTTAAACACCACGTCAAGACAGAAATGTATTGCTACTACAACATACTACTAGGATGGATTTCATTTAATTACTTTATTTAACTACAATTTATCATTCTTAATTTAAATTTGTGTATTTATTATAAAATGTTATAAACGTTTCTATTCACCTTGTTTTAAACAAAACTCTTTATTTACTGCAGAAGTTGCCAATCGAAAGTACTGAACATCTAAATGTAAAAATAGCTTTTTAATCATTTTTTTCTACATTTAAATCAAATAAAAGCTTCTGATACTATATTTTTTGAATGGCTACATAAACATACTTTTCCACAGGTAGGTCTTCCTCATATTACAAAACGTAAAAAGATACAAACTTGTCTACCCTCCCTGATTTTGATAACTATAAATCTTTTGTTAAAAGGTAGACAACATTCCCCTTTTTGTAATAGTAAAGAGGAAGCATTTTGTTTCAGAAAATGTGAAAACTGGAAACATGAAATACCTATGGATTTATTTATTTCTAAAAGCATGCATTTTATCTGTATAAATACAGGTAATTATATTTTTTCTAGAAAATGTGAATAAATACAGATAAACACATCAATACACTATTTTACCTTTCCTTCTTTTTGATGACGATGACGATCTAAAGATGAATGATCTACAAATGTATTATTCGAATCAAAGGGTTTGTTTTGGTTTTTGTACTTTTTACTCTAATTTGTGCTTATTGTACTGTTAGTTTAGTTTAAGTACGAAATATTCTATGCAGTACGACCACTAATATGAGAAATACTATTTTGTTTGTGAAATCCTGTATCATTGTATTTTCAGATGCAAAGTCCTTAGGAAGATTTATAAAACATTATGAAGAGTTAGAATACAGTACTAAAGACTTGCATCGTTTGGATTTACTTTCCAAGCGATCCCCGACCAATGAACCGTTCCAGTTTGCTTTCAATGCATTTCGCCGGTATGTATTGTCATTGTTCATTTTAAAGTTAATCCAAAAAAAATATAAAGATATACTAAATATCGACTGAGTAAACATATAACTATCGTTATCTCTTCTGAAATAACATAAAATAGGAAAATAGATAGCAAGGTAATAAAGATTAATCACGAATTATTATCACATGACGAATTCGATACTTTTTTCATCCTTCAGATAAGTTTTCTTTATCGGTGGCAAATTAGAAAAAAATAAATTGATAAAGTGAACAGTAACTATGGAAAGAACACTGAATATATTATCGATCATGGCCATTGATATGGTTAAATAGGACAACAGGTGTAATAAATACGGTTTTGAAACTTTTTATCTAAATACTTAATGCATAGATAGGTTTCAACGGCTATAATTTACGGTTAATAAGACGTCATATGTTTAATAAGTGTTGGATTGGTAAATATTTTGGCATCTAACAACACTGAAGAGGCATTTATTGGCGAAATGCGGATCTGGTGCAGAAAAAAAAACATCGATACTGTTAATGGTTTTCAAATAGTCGGCTTTGGGACTCCCTGGTGAAGGTAGATGCAGAAAAGCACTTCGGACGCCTGAAATCTATAAAGTGTGGTTTGCATATTTTTCAGAGATTTTATCGTCGTTTTGCAGCCAGATGAGTCTGTATTTAGTAAAGATGCAGCATTAGAGATTACTGGTCCTTCAGATACATCACATATATTTGTTGGAAAGGTGAAAGGTATAAAAGAAATGTGTAAAAATATGCGAACAGAAAGAAAAAGATATGATTGGTTGATGTTAGATGTTTGCAAACAGTTTGAACAGCTTTATTGTGCTCATATTATATCAAGGGTCTGATTTGCTTACAAAATGTTTTCCTGTGTGATAAATGGATTTATCTTGTCTGTCCGTCCTTCCACCCGTCCGTCTATCTCCCCATTTGCCTTTTAAAGCAACTTAATATGTGTTTAACAGATACTGATGAAACTTTAAACAGTAAAAGATCTACCCGAGGATGTACATAACGGAATATGAATCCGACTTAAAATAACTCGGACAATCCAATGCACTAGCTTCAATATTTGATGTGTATTATGGGGCCGGATGGCTTTTGGGTATCATAAGGACTTCACTTATCTTGCTTGTTAATTATAAATATATTTGGTAGTTTTCAACATCTGTTAACTACTGTTGTCTGTTATTTAGAAACAGCAACAACAGAAACAATAAACAAATAAACAAACAACAACAACAACAACAACAACAACAATACAAACAACAGCAATAACAATAATGTTTCTACTTAAGAAGCTGCTGATAATGAGGATCACTGCTATTATTAAAAAATAGATCGAACTAGATAACGCTTTGTCGGTATTTTTAACATTGCCATATAAGCAAAGGTTTGGCTAGCCACAAAACCAGGTCTTCCCATAATGTTTTCTTAAAATGTCCTGTAACAAATCAGGAATATGACAGTGGTTATGACATAGCCCGTTGCTTTGTATGTTGGCGTTTGTTTTTGTAGCAGTTCAGTGTTTTTGTTGTTCCGTTTTGGATCCTGTTATAATTGATGTGTTTCCCTCAGTTTTGGTTTTGTGACCCGGATTTGTTTCAGTTAAATCGATTGATGACTATTGTACAGCGGGATACTACTTTTGCCTTTATTTAAAGATGTCTGAGCGATCTGTTGGCCATTTCTATTATTTACCAAATAATTTGTTTTATTTTAGGATATAAAGGCAGTCGAGTATATGGATACATTTTGGAAGGATATTTCCATGGATCGATCAAAATTCCACAGGAAACGACATATTATATAGAACCAGCCAAAAGATTTATTGGTATATTCAAAGAGGATCCCAAAGCACATTCTGTTATTTATAAACAGGAGGATATTGTTTCAGATATGCAAAGGTACATACACATATTTTGACCATTTTGAATTAAAAAGGGCATGTTAGGTATACGTCATTTAGACAGATGCCACCCAACGAAATGAAACCAAAAGACATTCAGATGTTAATATTACATTGACGGAAGTGAATCTTAACAGACATAACCAAATATATGTCATTAACAATAAATTCATCGAAGAACAAAATCAGTAAGTGATAAGAAAGAAAACCGCGCGTCTTTTGATTCGCAGCTCTTCTATTAATTTCTAACATCGGTAAACCGGACTTCTAGTTCTTTTCTTATTCTCCTTTTTTTGATTCTGATAAGCGAAATAATACAAGATTCGCTAAAAGGAAATGCACAACTTAAAACCTAATTGATTAACCGATTACAAACAAGCCTTCTTTTTCGTTGTGGAAAGATTCAATAATTACAACTAGTCGGAATTAAAGTAGTGTTTTGAAGATAAGACTATACATTTCCCGATTCAGATCCCTTACCTAGTTACGACCTGAACATGCCAAACTTCATCTTGGGTGACGACGCATTTGGGTTGAGAATCTTTTTTAATGAAGCCATATTCTAGAGTGCTTTGACAAAGTAGTGGAGTCGTGGTTCGATCGAAGTAGACTTGTATTGAGATAGTTATGCGATCGGGAAGGTCGTGGTAAGTTCTTCCCAGACGTAGCAAGAGCGTGAAAAGATCGTAACTAGAACGTCATACTGTCGTAGCGGAATCGTAGCAGGATCTTATCAAGATCATACCAAGGTCGTGAAATGAACGTGAAAACTATGAAACATTGAATGATCAAGCCGACAATATCACGATCTCACCGCGATCCTTTTTTTTATAAATCGTAATGGGATCTTCGTGGACTTGGTCTAGTGTGACAGGGGCTTTAGGTAGATTACATATAAAATCAAGACTTTATGAGGATACATTTTGTTATATCAAATAACGTAATAAAATATTAGATTAAAATACACAAAGAAAAATATTGCATAATTACATTGTTAGCGTAATATGATCTTCTACAAACTATTGTGTTATATTTGTTTTCTTAAATAAATAATCAAAAGTATTAACATGAGGGTATGGAAGAGGTTACAGAATAGAGAATGATGACCAAAAATAATGAATAGAGAAAAGTATGATGTAAATGTATAAAGAATACTTTTGTGGGAAAATAAAAGAATTAAGTAACAATATAATTATACAGATATCAACGATGTACAGGAAATCATGCATTTATTTAAAGATTAACGTAACAATGAAATCATTTTGTCATGAACATTTTACCGAATAAGAATAAGTTTCACAGATAACAAAACACCCCAAACTTTAAAGAAAACAGAAACTAATGATTCCTCATCTGGACCGTTTTACATGTCACTCAAAAGATTTATCATACTATTCACCTACCTTTTACAATACTAATACTCTGGATACTGAAAAAAAAATTAGGTTGCTTCGTAAAAAAGGCGAATAACAAATTAGATTTCACCGGAGTCCTTTACAAATTATATTAAAGTTTCACCGGAGTGACTTACAAATAGCAATATTATGTGGCCATTATTTCGTCATTTCAATCTTCGTTAATTTTAAAAATGCTTAACAAGTGTATAATGATCAATTATAGGTAGAAATATCATTTAATTTCGACATTCTCTCGTTTTTTCCTGATTTTTTTTTACCAACGACATTGTCCGTATGGACTACGCTGTTTTTTTGTGTTGAAATTTGAGAGTGTAGAGTTGTGTTCGAAGATCTGTTACATAATAAACGGAATCGTTCGATCATTCAACCGAAGGCAATCATGTCGTTAAGACGCATCATAGTTGTTTAGATTTTTATGCAGGTTTCAAAAAGAATCAGACATTGAAGTAGACTCTTCTTGGAACAATAAAACGAATCAGTGGATGCAGAACGTTGTTAAGTCCGGTTTTACAAACACAGACGAAATGGTAATATTAATTAAAAAAACCTTTCGTAACCAACAAGTTTATTTTAAATAGAAAATCCTACTTTTGTTACTAATGTTACAGTCTTACTTACTTTGAGTAACACTGTATTGGTTATTGTGCCGTCTGTGTCACGATTTTGCTCTTAAGCCTAACTTGGTGCGAAACTAATACGTAATATGACGGCATGACACCAATAACAGAAATAAGAACATCTTTCAAAGCAACGCATTCCTGACTTTCAAGTACGTTGCCGTGGGAGTGAAGCTTTCATTTGTGCGTATTAATTGTACATTTTCGTGATTGGAAATGGACATGGAATCTAATGATGAATGATTATATACTCAAAACGAATCGATTACAATTTCGAAATAGAATCTTTCCGGCTAATGTATCTGTCTTAAATATTCATGTTTTTCTATGAGGATTTAAATCTAATGTCCAATGGTCCAGCAAGTCAAAATAACGCTGTCAGAGTATTCTCGGACTAATTTTAGTAGTTATCATTTGTCCACGATTAAATACAAAATTAAACAAATTGTTAGCTACATGTGTAAACCTAATGATTTCTGTGACACACACATCAACATAAGATTTCAAATTTATTTAAAACATATTTTGAAACTACAAGAAATAGTACTTTTTCTTATATATTTGATTATATTTGTATTTTGCAGTCTTATTATAACAGAGAAAGGAAAAATCCAGAGCTAAACCACAGCAATGGCATTCACAACAGACACAAAAGGGAAACATTAGTTAACAAAAATACGTGTTTTCTCTACTTGCAGGCAGACCCACTGTTATTCAATCAAATAAATTCAGCTTATAACGTATGTATTATCTTTTTGAAGCCTTCGGAATTCTTATACATTTTGTTCTGTTTACGTTTACTCAGGATGGAGAAAACACATGCACCGCCTGAGTAAGACAAGTATATTCTGTATTTTATTTAAGGATATTTGATCCATTTGTAAATTTTTACCAGATACTCGAAATACTCTGATTTATCCATGAAGTGTCAACAGAAATTGCACGCTAACCCCTACTTTTCGATTTATTATTTTATAACCATATAGTTGTAAAAGTCATATCTGAAAATCTTATAAATTCTTTGTTTTTATTTCGTAGTGTTTGTTAAATGTTGAAATCAGAGAATCGTTTCCCGCCAAACTTCCAATGGCTTATGTCTCTAATCAGTGCTTTTTTTTCCTGCTTTTTCAGTTCCTTTATCTATGTACTATCAATGTATAACAGTCTTTTACAAAATCTTATTATTTTGAAACAGAGTAGCGAAAATCCTTCCGCGAATCATAATTAGCAATTTCATAACTGTACGTTAATATAGATAGGTAGATTAAAGTTATATTTGTATTGACTTAATCTCTTACTTGCATATTCCGTATCCTGTTGAATGTGTTACAATGTTTAAACTAAGGAAATAGTTATCAAAATTAAATAAACAAGACATTTAAAAGAAAATATAGCTATTACCTGTCGTTCGTGTTTGTATTATGATAACAAAGCCCTTTACTGACATGAAATTAAAAAAAAAAAAAAAAAAAAAAAAAAAAAAACAAAAAAAAAAAAACAAACCAACCAAAACATAATTAAAAACAACACTAGTATATTAAATGTTTATCATTTTCAAAATGAAAGGTTAAACATAAAATTCAGAATGGAAATTACAAATATCCTATATTACTTCCTTAGATGTTTCTCTTTTACTGGGTAAAATTGAGAATGGAAATGGGGAATGTGTGCATACATAAAAGGAATAGGATAATGCTCATGTTCATGGAATTATAAAAGATATTGAATATCAATTTTTGTTTTAATTTTAGAATGAAGTATTAGCCATAAATGACATTATTGGACTGTTTGCTACTCATGTTGATGCCATCAATACTATCTTTGCTAATACGGTGTTTAGAACTTATGATAACAGTATAAGTTACAGTGGAGTAAGATTTAAAATACAAAAGATAAAGGTGAGTGCTATGATATAAACTTTACAGTTGTGTAAAGTAAAGGACGTGTTTTAAGAAATGGTGACGTGGAAGAAAAGTTTGTTGGTATTGTGGGGTTTGGACTAAATTTGGTAGCGAACGTTTTCTTAATTACTTATATTCATAACTTCTATTTCTATGAAGCATCGTTCCATCAGCGCCTGCACATGGAGTATATATACCAAGTTGATACAATTTTCAAAGCTTGTGTCTTATCATGATCTTTGCTAACCAGGAAGACATTTAACCAAGGGTTCCAAATAATCAAGTTGAAGTCATCCCTTCAAACGTTTTACGGACGCCATTACGAGATTGTTGACCGTTATGGAATATCTGTGTAAGAGATTATCACGGATAAGTTGCAATTGTTGTAACTACTATCCAGTCCTCTTTTCTCGAATTTGACATCACTGAATATTACATAACCAACATGATAGAGAAGTAATTACTTATCCCTCTAGAGCATCTGAGTTCATTCATTTTATTATTTTTACAAAATATTTGTTGAATTTGAAGGTAGACGTTATCAACAAATTGTCGACATTCCTATGGGAACGATACTTACGCCTCTCCTTGCCATCCTCATCTTATTTTCATATGATTCAGAGCTCCTTCGATGAGTCTTTCGTAGAACAAACGCGCGTCTGACGCATATACAAAATTTCAATCCTGGTATCTATGATGAGTTTATTATCAGTCATTTGTCAAGTTAATTTCAAGAAAATCAAAGAATCTAAATCATTTAATTTCACATTCAGATATATTGATAATGTTCTTTCCGTTAACAATCGAAACTGTTCTGATTGGGTTCCATTAATATATGTTACAGAATTAAAAATCAAAGAAACAACAGTCACGGCTTCCCCCGCCTCATTTTTAGATTTATGTCTCGGATTTGACCTCGAATTTGACATGAGCGGTCAACTCAATAGCAGAATCTATGACACACGAGACGAATTTAATTTTAAAATTACTAATTTGTGTTCACCTTAGCAGCAATATACAACTTCACCTGCATATGGGATGTACATTTCCCAATTCATTCGGTATTCAGAGCTACTCAGACTGTATAAAACGTCATCGGTATCTGACAAATAAGTTGATGGACCAGGGTTATGTCACAGAACGTCTCGTCCATTTTCTAAAAAGAGTTTCGGAAGATAACAACGAACTTGACGATATATATTCCGTATCAACTTCACAATTTATACCTGATGGTCCTAAAGTATAAATTTTAGGTACTGACGTTGTGTATCATCTATATGACGTGCAATAGTGTTCTTTTTATTTTTATTTTTTTATGTTAATAACCTTAACTTTTTCGTCCATTTTTGGTTAATCCTTTTGGCGTGGCTCGATATTTATACATCCCGCTATTGTATTATTGTGCAATGATATTTTTTTTCTATTCTTGTCTTTCATGTTTGCTTATGTGCATTGTCTATAGAATGTCTATCTGCCATTTTGTATTTGTTGTTGACATAGTTGGAGGGCTAAAGTGATAAGATTTTAACACAATGTTGACTGCTGTACCCCAATTTATGACATATTTACAAATTATGTCTGTTTGTTTTGCTCGCAATTATATGCGACTGTCATACAAGTGGAAGGTTTAGCTAGCTATAAAATCTTGTTTAATCTACCATTTTCTACATGAGGAGATGCCTGTAACAAGTCAGGAATATGACAGTTATTTTCCATTCGTTTGATGTGTTTGAGCTTTTGATTTTGCCATTTTATAAGCGACTTTCCGTTTTAAATTTTCATTGGAGTTCGTTATTTTAGTTAATTTACTTTTAGTAATAGCGTTGTCAGGTTCTTTTCAAATTACATGTGTTCAATGTATTCTTGGTCTATCCCGCTCCTTTCTTTACGTCTATACCTTTCCAATCAAGAGTAAAAATTGATCATGCAATTGAAATAAAACAATTTTACTATACAAATAGATGTACATATACGTATAGATAAACCATTGCACTATCAGTACATTATACCAACATCTTCTTCTGTAATCTTACTACTGATGTGATTTTAAAGCACTGTTTACACTTAAGTCGAAATCTTCTTTACAGTACAAAGGCGATGCTAATAACTTTTTTGAATTTAAGAAGAATACGATACAGTAGCAGGGGCAGATAATAACGGTTTTAAAACTTTTTGTGTTGTTTTCGCGACGTTGTTATCGGAACGTTGTAATTTCGCGATGTTTCTCATAGGAACGATTACATTTCGCGACGTCGCTTGAGGTGTATTCAAATTTGCGGAAAATTCAATGACGTCATAAACTCGGTTAGGCCGATTTGAAAAAAAAGTACCTTCTAAAAAAATCGACCATATCACAAAAATTGTTAGATTTATTCATTATTAATGAACTTTAGAAATGAACACTTATTAAGTTGAAATGTGAAAAAAATCAAATCCACATTCAAAATGTTGTATGTGTTTTCTTTCATATAGGAAATGAATAAAATATATGTAAATAATCATACGTCTATGAGACAGAAACCCAACTACACAAAAAGCCCAATAAGTAATTAAGGTATCAACGTACTGTCTTGGTCAATATACAGTATCTACACTATTTGGCAAACTATAAATCGTACGGAGAATTTCACTGATAAATTTAACAGTCTATCAACAAAATGACAAAATAACATAATAAAAAAAATATTCTGATCCCATATTTTTTAAGAAAAAAAATATTGTGGTCAAGCAGATGACAAAAATGAAAAAATATCTGAATCCAGATTTTCCCTGTACATTTTTGTACCTTATATTGTTCAATTTTGAAGAGAAAAAAAATGATTGATAGCTTCGCTTGAAAAACGAAAACTAAAAAAAAATTCTGACTAAATGGTTGCTCCCTAAGTCATTACTTAAATGTACAATAATAAAAAAAAATACCTTGAAGACAAGCTTAGGTAACTTTTTCTTATGATACAGAATCATGCAATTTCATGCTCTAATACCGACTGCTGTACTTCCTATGAAATGTTAAACTACACCGTAATGGACTATATTGAGACAATTACGACATGAATATGTTCAAAACAGCTCTAAATATTCACTTTTTATATATGTTCAGAGTAGTTTCTAAGCTGACCCGATTTAATATTGGTATGGTTTTGTGTTCAAATAATGCCTATAGAGTAGGCCGTTAGTGTTCTTATTTGAATTGTTTCACATTTTCATATCGGAAATTTTTAAAGCTGACTAAACGGTATGGCTTTTGTTTTTGTTTTGTTGAAGGCCGTATAGTGACCTTTACTTCGTTTATCTTCGTCATTTGAACTATGGTTGACATGCAATTGTCTCATTGGCAATCATACCAAATGTCCTTATTGTTATATTATCACACTTACTTTATAATTTTTTTTTTCACTTTGTGTCATGTAGGGGCCTTTTGAATCATTAAAACTAGTATACTCAGCTGTGATGTCTACATGAATTGTAGGACTTATGTCGGACAGAGATGCACATTTTTTTTTAATAAGATTTATCTTTTTTGTTTCCAAACATTTCTTTTTCTATAAATTTGCTAGAATACTTTTTCTATCCAAGTTTCGTAACAATTCATAAAGGTTTTGCAAATATTTTATAATATATTACGGATAACCAGCTTTATAAATTTTGATGATTTATATCATTGCTTTCGAAAAAAAAAAATCTTGGCTTTACCACTGAACTTGACAGCGTAGTTGTGATCAGCGGGAAAGATATCACGAAGTTGTAGCGATTAAAACTTATTTTAAAGTTGTTTCGCGCCTTATTGGCAAACGTCCCGTTTGCCATTAAAAATCAAGGTTTATTGCTTTTATTGAAAAAACAAGCACATGGACCCCCAGTTTTTTTCTTTTGCAATCAATCAAGTAATGTTTAAAGAGCGCTCCGCCAAATTTAAAGGAAAAATCAACGATCGAATGTTTTCTGCACCTCTGAATAGACGCAAAAATATTGTCAATTTCTTGATTTCACTAATAGTAATATAAATTCAGAAAAAAACAATTAGGTTTAACCTTAAAATTGTTACCTTATTTTGATGCCATGGATGTAGGGAACATTTTACAAAAAAAACACGGTTAAAATATGACTGTTCGTTCAAAAGTATTGTTACTTTCCGTAAAAGTCATTATTTAGGGAATTTCAGGGTTTTTACCTTAAATATGCAAATTTCAAACCAAATTATCTCAAAAAGTAATCATGAAGGTATATTTTTCTTTGCATATTTCAAAGGTACACATTTAATTTGAGCTTCTATCAAAATTTCAAGAAAAATCAACGAGGGATCTCTACTGTATCGTATGCCCTTAAAAAGACAACGACTGAAAATTCGATAAATAAAATTACTCACTTCAAAACATGGAAAAGATTCGGCTTTGTGAGTCATTAACTTATTTTCCGGCTATGTCTTATATACAGTTGGAATTAGCAATTTTGTGCAAATATCATTGCTTTCTAACCTAGATAATGACAGACACAACGGAGAAGTGTTCAACCAACCAAGCATCTAAGTTTTGCGATCACAATACAGATGTCGTCAACTTTCTTAACCTTCATTCGCAGTCTAATTATTCTGATTTCTGTCTGGCATATACCTTCACTTACAGAGATTTTTCAAATGACAGCTTAGGTTTCGCATGGATGGGACACTCCGGTCGTAAGTTATTAGCTACTACTTCTTAAATTTTTTTGAAAATTATTTATAAGTTTATAATGTAAATTGGAATGGCCATTGTGTTTTTAACATGTCTTTTGTAGGGTGGTTATCATGTTTCATTTCAAACATACATTAATTTTCCTTTGTTGTTTTTTTTTATACACAAGTATTTCATAGAAATATGAAGCATAATTGGTTTTTATTGTTATAGTTTCTGATCCTCAAGCGTAAAGAATTCTAACTTATACCAGACATAACATTCACATCATCAAATTCTAAAAAAAAATCCTAATATCTTAAAAGAACAAATAAAAACTCAAGAACTCTATCATTAGTGATAAACAGGCTGTCAATTTTGCATTTACGAGATTTTAACATCCGGATATTACTGTTTCTCATAATGAATATATAGGACGCCCTGCTATGCACATGATTGACATACTAAGTTCAATTATCTGCTTGCTCAGAAGTTTGGAACAAGATTGATTAAAATTCGCACCTGACTTTGCACTTAATCTTGAATGCTGCAAAAATAAAAACAGCGAACACGTGATTGTTTCCCTTAATTAAAGGACCTAAATCTAAAACCTTTACTGCCGGAGCGGTTTTCTATCTTGGGTTTGCCTTCACCAGGAATGCATTTGAAAACCAGGATTATAAAATATTAAAGAACTTCATTAAAAATTTTCGCACAAATCAGTTTTGGTTGATGCATTGCAATCATATTTTGCAGAACCCGCTGGAGGCATATGTGACAAATATAAATCATTCACAGAAAATGGATTATCAGTGATGAAATCACTTAATACCGGTGTTGTTACTCTTCTGAATAACAACAATAGTCTAACACAACGGATGTCACAATTATCATTTGCTCATCAAGTAGGACACAGCTTCGGATCACCAGTAAGTTTGAGATATTTTGAAAAGGGACATTGTTATGCCATGTATTTTTAGCTAATAATACGGTGTAGGTTTTTTTTAACGTTTTTTTTTTTTTACCTCTGGTGATTAAACTTATACACGTCTTTCTTTTTACGTAACATCGTACTGAGTATGCATGAAATAAATGCTTATAAAGATGAAGAAGAGGAATAAAAGCCCTGTTCACTGATTTTTCTCGGATTTTTTCTATGCATAGTGTGCGATTTTGTCCCATGTACATTTACCATTGTAAAATCAATTAATTCATCATATCGTTTTATTTATTACTCCCAATTGATAAAGGTTGAGCATTGCAAAATCAATTAATCCATCATTTCAGATTAGTTTGACCTTGATATGAAGAACAGGGAATCCTGTGAATATTCCTGTGAAATATGCTTTGGTAAACCAAGCTAATTGTTTTTTTTTCAGACTGAAAATAATGAAATAAGCTTTGTAATGGCATTATATTATAAAAGATCATGGATTGGTTTCTAATTATAATTCAAAAGTATTTTTCTCAAATATCCGATTTTGATAGAGAAAAAAAAGTTCGTCTACGGATATCGTCATGTTTCAACTTATTCAAGGTATACATGTATCAAACTTCCGTTTTGTTGTATGATTCATGTATTTTTTAAAACTTGATGATATTTAATTTGATAGCATGATAGTGGAAACCTTTGTGCTCCGTATGATAACAATGCAGTAGATGCAGAACATAGGAATTACATTATGAACGAGGAATTTATCAACGGAAATATGCAACACAATGACGAATTCTCTCCATGCAGCAAAGATAATATGACGAGAATGTTAGATAAAGTTTTTACAGAGAGATTTGGTACAATAAACTGTTTCAAAAGTATATTTCTTTAAATTAATTTTAGTCTGGAAGGGTCAGGTTGAAGTTAACAAGGTCTGAAAAGTCTGATCAATAAATTATCAGTCATGTTTAGCTTTTCATTCAATTTAAAGACTTATCCACTGTGGTAAATTCATTACTGTTCAGACAATTCGCTTGCAGTCAATTCAGTTCTCTTCAGTAGCATTTTAGACAATTCAGTATTCTGTTGATAATTCATGTAAAAAGCAGCTACTTAACAATCTGAATACAGACTGAATAGATCTTAATCTAATCATCTATTGTTCAGTCTTTTAAAAGCTGTTCGGAACGAAATGAACGTTTCAAACCAAAATTGGGTTACTAGTTAAATTTACATCTTTAACTTTCATTAGTTTGATGATAAGTGTCATATGTTCAATTTTTTAATCACATTCCAGAAGACATTGTTACAATAATATTAAGAAGGATGCAGACTCATGTTTTTAGAAATATGTAGAAAACACACACGCTTTGTCGGATTCCTAAAATAATAGATAGTTAGTAGGGATGTCAACTCGAAAAGAATTAATAATCGAGTACTTGTTGGATATACAGAGCACTAACGTGGATAATATCTACAAAAATAACCCTCAATTATACACATTTTATCCCTGTTGGGCGTTATACCTAGATAAATTATCATCTAGGACTAGAACATAGTCTAGTTTCACAATGACATATAGATAATAAATAATTTCTCATTAACTAAATGTATTAATTAGATAAACAAAAACTAATCAATGATTTAATTAAAACATGTTGAATATAATTGATTACAAAGTAAAACCAGATCAAACAATAGTGAAATTTTTGGTCGTTAAGAAAACACATTTTCAAAGGTGTGATGACTAGAAATCACTGATGCGATCTCATGAAATTAAATATGATGGAAAGAAGAAGATATTGTTTAAACTGGAAACCGATTAGTGAAGTATCATATGGGCAAAGTCAAAATAAATGGTTCCTTGCATATAAAGCAATATTTATCAATCATGCTAATCATTTGATTGGATAAATTGATTTCAAATGATGTGGCTTGATGTGTAGAACATTCCTGCAAAACATCTTTGGAAAATCTCAAGTATTAAAAATAACGTTAAAAAGATGTCAAAATTGTCAGGAGTGCAACACTTTTTGTGACATTTTGAAAAATACTTTTTCAAGACACAACAAATTGTTATATGGAGGAATATACCTTAAATTCATATTTGTTTTACAACTTATATATCTTGGTGATGATGTCAGCTCAGAATGAAGCTTTTCCATTGAACCGTTTTGGCACAGATGTGTTTTGAAAAAAGTTGTGCCATGTCAGGAGTGCAACACAAAAATTAGTATTACTGAGGATAGAATGATTTTTGCTTAAATGACTCACACCTAAGCATAAACAAAGTCAATCCTGTAAAACAAGTATGTCCTTTCTAGAATTAATAGTTCATTTACCTGATTATTGATATAAATAATGTGTGAGAGTCTAGTAAATAAGGCCTCCATATAAGTGTCAGGAGTGCAACTTTGAAGTTTAAAGACTCACACTGAAAAATACAAAAGCCAATATATGGTTCTATTTTATTTTCAAAAGATACTACACTAGATACAAAATAGCACTCAAAGAGTAGCCTGATAGAAAAATTTTCTTTTAGAACCATTTCTTTGATGTCAGGAGTGCAACAGTTTAAAATGACATTTTCTTGGACCTACATTTTAAGATAATCTCAGCTTCTAGTGACTTATTTGCATCTAAACATGTTTTCTAACTATTTAGGTTACATGTATAAGTTATAATAAATTCTGAAAGGTAAATTTCAAAGCAGGACTTTGATCCAAGAATTATTGTTTGTCACAAGCAAACATATTTGAATGCTAAATTTTCATATTATTTTCAAATTATGGAAGCTAATTGTCTTAAACTTTGTCATTTGATTAGGAAATAACCATGTTTCAATTAAAAAGCTTTATAATGGTTTCATGTAATACTTATTAAATTATTATAATTGTTATAACAAACAATTAATTTTGTTGCACTCCTGACATGAATTTACCATACTGAGCTGTTTTGCACAATTTGAGTTCAACTTTAAGACCCAACCTTTGAATGAATGAAAGATTGGAAAGATGGTTGTGAAACTAAACTTTAGAATAAAATCTTACAGGCTAAGTGCATACAAACACACCATCAAAGTCAACAACTTCAACTTTGAGGAGTAGAAAATTGAGAAAAACACTGAAATAAAATCCAAATCTGAAGGACAAACTAAACAAATATAAACAAAGAAAGAACAAAGAAAACAAAACAATGTAACACAAAATTCAAAGACTTAGACCAGAATTAAAACACATGAGAAAATGAAAACAAAATAGAAAGTGACAACAGAAGAGAGAAGAAAATTGACACAAGCTAAAAAAGTTGCAAAACAGCAGAAAATTGTCCAGTCAAGTAGCAAAAGTACAGATGCACTTCAATACCTAGAAATGAGAAAGAGAGTCAAAGAATAAGACATTATCTTCCAGACCATCTCAAATCTTGGGCTAAAACAATTGAGCACATCATATTCACAGCTACACCAAGGTGGTTGTCAGAGTTAATGTGAACTGATGGTAGCTGTGTGCAAGAATTTGATGAGTCTTGAACATGTTGAAGTATAAACAAAGTTGAGGAACCCTTAAAGATCTGAAAATGTATAAAAGAAAATGGCATTTTCAAAGAGTCCCTTAGTTTTAAGTCTAAGTTTTCAGGTATCCTCTATTCTATTTGAAATTGCCAGTTTCTTTTCAAGTTTTCAGATCTATTAAGGGTCTCTCAACTTTGTTTCCACTTCAGCACCCATCAATTTCTAGCACACTTCCATCAGTACTGATTAGTTCTTACAACTACCTTGGTGTAGCTGTGGATATGATGTATTCCATTGTTTTAGGGCAAGGTTGGGTTGGTCAGGAAGAATTTTCCTATACTTTGTCTTCTCTTTCTGATTTTGTAGATAGTGTATCTGCACCTGTACTTTGCTTCTGGACTGGACATTTTCTGTGGGTTTGCAATTTTTGGCTTGTGTAAATTTTCTTCTTCTCTTCGGTTGCCAATCTCTCTGTTTTTTCATTTTTATCCATCTGTGTTTTGTCTTCAGGTCTAAGTCTTTGTAATTTAGTTTTAAATTGTTTTGGTTTATTTTTGTTGTTTTTGTTGTTCTTTCTTTGGTTTTATTTGTCTAGTGTTCTTGAGGTGGATCTTCTTTCAGAGTTTTTCTCAATTTTCTGCTTATCAAAGTTATAGTCGATGTTGACTTTGATGGTGTGTTTGATCCCTTAGTCTGTCTGATTTTATTCTCAAGTGAGTTTAGTTTCATCAACTATCTTTCCCATCTTTCATTCATTTAAAATTATTAAATCTGTACACAACTTCTTCTTTTGGTAAATTCATTTCAGGAGTTCAACAAAATTAATTGTTTGTTATTATAGTTATAATAATTTAATAAGTATAACATGAAACCATTATAAAACTTTTAAATTGAACAATTAGCTTCCTAAATTCTAAACTTACATAAAATTCATCATTCAAATATTTTTGCTTGTGTTGTGACAAACAATGATTCTTGGATCAAAGTCCTGCTTTGAAATTTACATTTAAGAATTTATTATAACTCATACATGTAACCTAAATAGTTAGAAAACATGTTTATATGCAAATAAGTCACTAGGAGCTGAGATTATCTTAAAATGTAAGTCCAAGAAAATGTCATTTTAAACTGCTGCACTCCTGACATCAAAGAAATGGTTCTAAAAGAAAATTTCCTTGTCTATCAGGCTACTCTTTGAGTGCAATCTTGTATCTAGTATAGTATCTTTTGAAAAATAAAACAGAACCATATATTGGCTTTTGTATTTTTTAGTGTGAGTCTTTAAACTTCCAAAGTTGCACTCCTGACATTTATAGGGAGGACTTATTTACTAGACGCTCACATTATTTATATCAATAATCAGGTAAATGAACTATTAATTCTAGAAAGGACATATTTGTTTCACAGGATAAACTTTTGTTTATGTTTAGGTGTGAGTCATTTAAGCAAAATCATTCTATTCCTTAGTAATACTATTTTTGTGTTGCACTCTGACATGGCACAACTTTTTTCAAAACACATCTGTATCAAAACTATTCAATGGACAAGCTTCATTTTAGCTGAAATCATCACTAAGACATAATAGTTGTAATATATATAAGAATCTATGGCACATATCATCAAATTGCAAGTTGCTGTCTCTTTAAAAGAATAAAATTTCAAAATGTCCAGAGAAAGTGTTGCACTCCTGACAATTTTGACATCTTTTTAACGTAATTTTTAATACTTGCGATTTTCCAAAGATATTTTGCAGGATTATTCTACACATCAAGTCACAAAATTCAGCCAATTTTAACATTGCAATGGATGCCATTAAAAAAATGTAGCCAAATATGATGAGACGTGAACTTATGTATACAATAAGTGATATGTATGATATAGTTCAAAAATATTGATTAAATGAAATTAAAATGTTAAATCTGAAAGGTATATACACTTAAAATAGAAATCATGGGCTTTTTGATGATGTATAACTGTTTTGATATGATATATATTGAAAGTCAGGAGTGCAACAAGATAGGAGAAATAAAGAACCTTATATAGGTAATAATTTAAAAAAATATTAGTTCAGAAAAACTTTGAAGATTGCAGATCTCTTTTAAGTTGTCAAACAGCAATTCTGCTGAATATTTAATAGAATTTAGTTCATAGTTTGGTAACTTAACCTCATTTTATAATAATGTGTCAGAAAAATCAATTTAAATATGATCTGAAGAGCATACGATGCATAAGTTAAAATAGAAATAACATTCAAATGACAGATTTAGGTCTTTATAAACCAGCAATGATTACAAATTAAAAAAATCATGAGTATTTTGTTCTAGTTTCTGTATTTTAGTTTGGTGTATAATATGTCAGGAGTGCAACAAAAACAGGGAAATTTGATGTATTTTCTATTTGATATATCTTCTTTATTAAAAGATTTATCTATCAATTTTTGTCCTCAGTGAATTTGAAAAGGGTTAATTTTAATATGGAGAAGTTTTTTATCAACTAATGATGAATTATTTTTAATCAAAACTTTTCAATCAACTTTAAATGAATTGATACAAAAATAGCCAAAAACTAAAAAAAATGATAATGAAAGATGAGATTATTAATCTTTGCATCAAAAGTAATGTTTGGATCTCTGCAATCAATTGGGGTAAAAAAATATAAATATTTGATAGTGTTTGTCTGAAATCATATTCCCAAAAGGTATACTTGATTTAAATTTGTTTTATTGGTTTATGTCAATAAAGTTTCAGAACTTTTATTTCTTTATTCTTTTTATATCCTTTTGGATTTGTTAACTTTAATGTATATGTATCAAGATACAACAAAAGAAAATGCACTAAAACAATGTTGAAATTTGGCAAAAAAATAAATTTGGACCATTTATTTTGACTTTACCCATATTGGTATTCGAAACTCTGTACTGCCGAACGATACCCAAATAATCGAGTACTTGTTGACATCTTTAATAAATAGGTATAAGAGTCTGCTGTCATCTTGAATTTTATGTTATGCTTTTACCTTTATGTGGTTTTAGTCCTAACGCAGCAAAAACTTTTACTATTGTAATTCTGTCGTGAGACCCGAACGTGATATACCGATGCTTCCGGGCGCACATGTTGATAATGTGTAATCTGAAATGCCTGAACGTGAAACATGTTAAAATGTTAATAGAATTTCAACTTACTAGTGTTCTAAGATAGTGTCCCAGTAATAGGTCCAGTGATATTAATTTTGTTTGCTGTCACAGGTCCCGTGATTTTAATTTTGTTTGCTGTCATAGGTCCAGGGATGTTAATTTTGTTTGCAGTCATAGGTCTAGTGATGTTAATTATGTTAGTTGTCAATCTTGTGCATTTATTTTCTATAAATATTGTTTTGTGCAGCTGGGGTAAATACCAGCAGCAAATTATGAAAATGTACTTAATGATCACAATGCTCAGTGTCTGACCAGTAAAGATTTATCGCATTGAATATTGACTGAAAGACTTGCCATGCCTTACTAATTTATTACCACGGATGTCACATGTGTAGCATGATCTGCTTCCTCTTCTGGAGCACCTGAGATCATCCTCAATTTTTGGTGGGGTTTGTGTTAATCAGTGTCAGGTTTTATATGTTGTTTTGTGTACTGTTGTTTGTTTGTCTTTTTCTTTTATAGCCATGACGCTGTCAGTTTATTTTCGACTTATGACTTTGAATGTTCCATTTGGTATCTTTTGCCTCTCTTTCACTAATTTATTGTTTTCAATAGACCATACCAACCAAACAGCAAATAGCACAGAATTATCTAGAAAACTTTGCTTTAAAAAACGTTTTTGGCTGTAGACGTACATTTCCTTTTATATGATGGTGAAATTTAGAATTAATAGAATACTTGGGCAAAGGGAATTACCCATTGAAAGATGAAAAAATACTGCGACAAAGCACAAGTTTGTGCTACTTCGTCAAACGGTATATATTTAAAATACCCTCCGTCAAATGACCTTTGTTCATCGTGTTTTGTTCTTAAAGACAATAAACTAGGTAGACTGAAAACTTTCCAGCTCACTTTGAATGTAATACTTCTGTGATTATACCCCCTTTGAGCACCGATAAACCTAGCTTTATGACTACCGCTGAAGGTTACAAATGCCATATATGTATATATTTTTTTATACCACAATGCAAGATTCTGTGTTGTGACGAATGAGAATAGATATTTGGTAAATAAATCTCATTGACTGATATTTCCCTTAATTAGATGATAATGCTGCCTTCTGTGGTAACAGTATTGTGGAAGACGGGGAGGAGTGTGACTGTGGTTATGCTGAAGATTGTTCTGACACATGTTGTGTTGGACGACAGTCTGATGGTACTGGATGTTTACTTAGGGGAGGGTCAAATTGCAGGTAATTTTGACTCTTTTGTTTCGGATTTTTTATATCCGAATATTTAAGTTCGACAACATTTGTGTAATTTTCATCGATTATAACGAATATTACCGAAGAGTTATTCAATATTTGTCGAAATGTACATCTCGGGCATATAGACAAAAACAAATGGAAACAAACGGAGAGGATCATACAAAAATGTCTGCATGTCAACATTTTCCCATACCAGAATGAAAATACGAAAACAAATATTTATTCAATTCTAATAATTATATAATCAGAAAACAACTGTAGAAACATAAATTGACACAGAAGTTGTACAAAAACACAGACATGTTTTTGCTAAACAGTATATACAATTTTTCCCGTTGACAATGGTTGATATGGTACCTAGAGCATAAAATATGGTAGTACACATTTAAATTAAAACGTTTTACCAATTAGGATAGCTAAGTCATATACCATCTACATGTCATGTTAATATATATCATTACATTGGTTGCAATGAATTACATAGATTTCCCAGTGAAATAAAAACCGACAAATTTCACATTCTTTTAAGTACAAAAATTTTCTAAGATGGACTCTCCCTGTGATTGATATATTTTTTTAGATAATTTATTTATCAAGTCGACAGAAATCGAACTAAAAATTCATTTTAATGCGATAAATTAAAAGGGGCTAGCATGTTCACAAATACCAAACTTGCATTTGTTAGTTAGCAAGACAGTCTATACAAGTATCAAACCATTGAACAAAGATAAGGAATGTGTCTTTAAATAGGAAAAAAACAAGGTGGGAATAAGGAAAAAAGTTCCTACAGATGAAAATTTCGTGGTAGTTAAGTATAACTCACCAAATTAATGAAAAATTATCAAAGCAAACGAAAAATCATACAAATAGATGATATTCAATATATCGAAAAGTAGATATTCAAAAACACTATAGTAGTTTACCCATTTAATCAACTTGATCATTTTGAAAACTAGAATATACGTTCGAACACGAGCAAAAATGCTCGAAAGAAATAGAATCAACAAATAAAACCAGACTGGGTGCGTCAACAGTTTATACGTCATTTATTTTGAACAATGATTGTAAATTATCTCTTTTTGTAGTCCGTCACAAGGACGCTGTTGTGATCCAAACACTTGTTTACCAATCACTGATGGCCGTGTGTGTAGACCAGCAACAGATTGTGTTGCTGAATCAAACTGTGCATATCCTTTATAAAGTACAATAAAGTTTAAGGTATGAACGTAATGGTTCGAAGTGCACATATCTGGTTATCTGAGACAACGTAGGTCCAAATGAATACATATATAAAGTAAGAAATATTTTATGTGGCAAAAGTACAAAATTGTACGGCCACGGCTTGACAAAGAATGGGATGGGACTGCCAAGAGACATAATTGGCAAGTCCCTAGTATATATAGATTCTTACATTGATACTAGTGGATTATCGGATTTATCCAATCTGTAACACATATAGTATTTACAGTACTTTGATAATGCACGTGTAATAACTCATGCGCACCGGCACTTCCGTCCAACTGTGTAACACATGCCATTCTTGTAAACAATGTAGATTAACCATGCTGTATATTAAACGTAGTTCACTATAACTTGGTTCTCTCTTAATGATATACTATGGGATATAAACATGGTGTCAGATGTTAAAACCCGATGTCAGACAACGAGGAAAACGAAAACATAAGTGAGGAAGAAGAGATCCCAGAGGAACAAGCAATAGAACCAGAAGCAGAACCAGCAACTGAAATGGCAGCTGTCCCACCATTGTTTAACATTCAATTCCGGGAAACTGGACTTGGATGAAAATATCTCAACAAACTGGAAAAAGCTGACATGGGACAATTATGAAATCACGTCAGGTTTATCTGCAAAAGAGGCAAAACTACGTACTGCAACATTGCTTACATGCATTGGTCCAGAGGCAATGGATATTTTTGATGGACTAGATTTCAACAATGAAGAAGACAAAAAGGACATAGCAAAAGTGATTGAGAAATTTGAAGCATTTTGTATAGGCAAAACAAATGAAACATTTGAAAGATACCCTTTCAAACATATGTAATCAAAGAGAAGCCGAAAACATCGACACTTTCGTCTCAAAGCTAAGAAAACTTGCAAAAACATGCAAGTTGCAACTACCAAGATTAAATAGAAAGCTGCATCCCTGATAGGATTGTATGTGGAATACGGGACAACACAGTAAGAAAAAGACTTTTGCAAGAAGACAAATTGACATTAAACAAGTGCATAGACATTTGTCGTGCTTTAGAATCTACTTCAGCAAAAATGAAAACAATGACAGGAGCATCTAATAACTTGGACATAGGAGAAGACATTAAGGCGGTAAGAAGTAAATTCTCTTTCAACAAGCAAAAAAACATTTACTCAAAAGCAAAACAAAAGAAATTGTTTATATTGTGGAAAACAGTGCACTAAAGGCAAATGTCCCGCATATGGGAACAAATGTGAGAATTGTGGGAAACAAAATCATTTTGCTTCACAATGTAGACAAAAATGAAACCTAGAGGTAAAAGATCAGATGTAAGGCAATTCAACACATTATCAACAGACGAGAGTAATAGCGAGTATGAGATAATGGCTGTAAAAACAGACGATGTAAACGTAAACATGATACAGAATAAAATATTTGCAAGGATGCTAGTAATAGATGAGAACAAAGAGGTTAAGTTTCAATTAGATAGCGGTGCGACTGCTAACCTAATACCGAGATCTTATCTCATTCATTCACAAATTGAGAGTGGAAATGACAAGTTAACGATGTCTACCATGAAATCGTATGGCACATGCATGCTGCGTGTAAAGAATCCAAAACACTCAAACGTTACAAGGTCAAGTTTATTGTTGTTGATGATAAATACACAGCTCTACTAGGAGCAAAGGCCATTCAAGCTATGAATCTAATTAAGATAAAATTTCAAAACATTATGGTATGCGATAGCCAGAATGCAACAGGCATTTTGTCTATGGAAAGCATTTTCTCTGAATACTCTGACGTATTTGAGGGAGAAGGAACATTTAAGGGAGCCTTAAAATTAGAAATTAATGAGTCCATACCTCCTGTTAAGTCTCCTTTAAGACGCAAACCTATTGCACTAAGCCGAAGTTAAAGACAGAACTTCAAAGACTGGAAAAACTAGGAGTTATTAAACCAGCTGATACACCAACAGACTGGGTATCCAGCCTTGTAATTGTCAAGAAACCTAGTGGGAAAATAAGACTATGCATTGACCCAAAGCCATTAAATAAAGCCTTAAAGCGGTGTCATTATCCGTTGCCAATTATCGAAGATCTACTTCCAGAATTGAGCAAAGCTAAAGTTTATTCAAGTGTGATGTTAAAATGGTTTTGGCATGTAATCCTAGCAGATGAGTCAAGTTTTTAACTACTTTTGAAACACCGTTCGGAAGGTACCGATGGACAAAAATGCCATTTGAATTTCGCCTGCCCCGAATATTTCCAACAATTTTCGAAAGAGAAATTGAAAATCTACCGAGTCCGAACCGTAGCTGACGATATCATTATTTATGGTGAAGGACAGACCATTGAAAATGCAACGCTCGATCACGATAGAAAACTCAAAGCATTATTGGACCGTTGCCGCGAACGAAATATCAAAATAAACAGAGACAAACTTGTTCTAAGAGCAACAGAAATGCCTTATATTGGACACTTACTGACAGCAGAAGGAGTTAAGCCAGATCCTGAAAAGATTGCTGCGATTGTAAATATGGAAAACCGACAAACGTAAAAGGCGTGCAGAGACTATTAGGTATGATTAACTACCTAACTAAATTCCTTGAAAACTTAAGTGATATTTGCGAGCCGATAAGAAAACTTACGCACAAAGAAAACGCTTGGAACTGGACTTTTGAACACGACAAAGCATTTGAAATGATTAAAAAGCAGTGACAAAACTGCATGAAGTACGCACCATTTAGAATTAAGTGATATCACTGCATGTGGCTCGGAGTCAGAATTATGTGTGCGTGGAGGTGACATGTGTCTGCAGACCGCTACTTTAAGAGCTAGCACGTTTAAAATCCAACTGGATGTTTGTATCTTATACAAAGAAGGATATATATTCATATCTCGTGAACAGATTGTCCTGAAATGGATGTAATTTTTCCGCTGCATGATCGTTAACAGCAACCAAGTCAATCACACGAATCCTACAGGTGCACAATAAGGTGTCCTCCAATATAAAGCTTGGTAAAGTGGAGATATGGTATACGTTACTGACCCAAATACTGGGGTATAGAAACATGGTAAACTGTGGACTTCTCCAAATCGGCAGTTAAAATCCCATGCTAAAGAGTGTTTTCTTTTGGCTGTGCGGGGTATATATATACAAAGCCAAGTCTGTTCGGAACGGGGACTTGAAATCCGATGCCTTGTATAGAGAATACAACACGCTCTCTGCACGTTTAGAACCCTTGCAACTAATCTCTGAGGGATGCAAAGGTGGCATGTTGCAAGGCAAAAGTATTAAGTCTCTATTCAGCATATTCGCATTTTCGGGTAGCAAAACCTACCCTTTGAATTTTTTGTTAATTTGTTCCAGTCCTGAATATGAATGTAATATTTGTCACTGGACTTTAAGGAAAATACAAAGTCCAATCAAACAATATCGATCAAGTCAAGAAAAAGCGGTGAACATGAAATAATAGTTATCGAGGATCTGACATCAACTTCAATTTACCTTATCGACTACGACTGACAAGCTAAGGTTCCTGAATACGAACAGGCACATAAACGTATGCTGAGACTCTGCCAGTGTTTGACAGTTAAATCCCTCCCCTTTTAACATTTTAATTGTTCAATTGTTCACTTCCAGTATAAACGCCATGTGACAATAAACAAACAATAATCAATCAAAATGCATATCTTCATATCTTTATAGTCATCGCATTATATATAGCTTGAAACAAAACATTGAAAAATAAAATAAAACAGCATTATAGCAATTTAAGTAAACGTTTTAAGATACCCCTGTCCACAGTTCTATTGACTGTTTAAAAGAATAAAGCTTATACACCTGAATGTTTGATATAGGATTGATTTAATTTTCATTTTATCAGTTAATATTAGTTACATAGTGTGCTAGTGACCTAATGCGATATGTATGGGGTTGGTGAAATCCATATGGGGCGAGAGTGAAGCTGGAATCCCATATGGAATTTACTGACCCCATATATATCGTATTAGGTCACTAGCACACTGTGTAACGAATTTATCTTACCGACTATTTTAAACATGTGGTATTTAGACTTGTGGCCTATGAAAGTGATCAAGTCTTCAATATTAAGAACTTACTTCCATTGGTCTATACAAAATCAAATAAAGTCTCATATTAATGCTGCTTTTGTGATGAGCAAATGGTTGTGAAAAAAACTAAACGTAAAGCGTCAAGATAAGAACAATTTGAAAGAAACGTACATAGTCGGAAAATATAAATTAGATGTGTTTGTACTAACTACGAAAAAGGATAAAACTCGCCGAGCCTCGCTTTCCTCCCTGTTTTTTTTCTCTAAAGCTCGTTCATTTTTTTTTTTTTTATGTTTTCTGACAATGTACATTATTAATGCTGCTTGTTTCACGATGTAAAATGAAATGGATTTCGTCCTCAATGTGTTGTCACTTTCGAAGATAATATCTCTTCTCCTATGCTTAGAGTAAATAACTTATAATGTTTTACAGTATGATAATAGCATTAAATTTACGTGAATTCCATATTTTCCGAATTGGTGCTTAGCGGGCTGATATGAAAAAATTATCACATGCTTTCAGCTATTATATGATTGAACACATGTTTTCTAGAGTTATTGATGTGTAAACCGGGGCGATTAACTCACAAACTGAATAAAGTCCTTCTTATGTAAAGTTTGTGTGGAAGCTCCAGTTTACACATGTTACACATCAATAACCTCTAGAAAACATGTGCTATCCTATAATTCTTAAGCCAAACACTCGAGATTTGTAATTAACATTTTTGTTTCATGGCTTCTATTAACCATCAAATGCCCAATTGACATGTCGTAACTAAGGAGTTAGCCGCCATATTGACTTTCTCAAATCCATAAATCTTTGATAAAAACAACAGAATCTAAAATGAATATGGTACCTAGCTCAAAAACTGTAAATATTTTGGCTTAATAACTTAATTTAAATTTAAGAGATAACTGTATTGTATTTTAAGCTTGGCCTTCGTAAAACATAGATATTACTGTTGCAAATTGAGTTTACTTTGCGACGCGGGCGGAGCTAGGTAAATGGATATTTGCGACATTAGTATCAAGTTTTGGAAGGCCAAGCTTAAAATATAATACAGTTATCGCCATTCTAATGCCACATATTAGAATAAATTATATTTAATAAATATTTTGGCTTAAAATGCCAGATATGAAAAGTCCGTTTTGAATGTGTGGTGTTCAGTTTTATGCCTTTGTGTTTCATTTTGAACACTTGATGTTAGAGTTCTTAACACTTAGTGTTCAGCTAATGTATGTGGATGTCGAAAATCATCATTTATTCTGTATAACAGACAGACTGGTTATTTACAGTTTAGAAATCATCAGAACAAAGCTGACAGTTATTTACGCTTATATCTAAAGCCCGTTTTTAATTCGTCTTTTATGTTGAATATTGAAAATTTGAATATAACAGTTATGAATATTTGACAAATATATATCTTGCATGAGAAAATAACTAGGAAGCCATCGAACTACCTATGGAGATTATTCTAACTTGTTACTTACTTCTTTCGTGTTCATATGGGATAGAAGTCCCTTCTTCAGTTCTCTTTCTTATGTGTATCCATTCTTCGTTTAACCGCCTGAATCGGCAGCCGATATCTGTTTCCGGTATTTGGTATCCTGGTATATTTTTTAACACGAAGTGTTCAAATTTTCGAGCGATTTGAACACTGATTGAACATGTAATGTTAATAAAATGAACGGATCATGAAATAAGATAAACATCGACATATTTTATTACGATATTATCATAACAGGCCTCATTGATATGCATAATTATGTCGCTTATAAGTAAAACTAGTATATATAAATAAATAATAAAATAAATTCATAAACTATACATATATGCAAGCTTGGAAGTTTAATATTTCACAATTACTAAAATATTAGCCAAAAATTCACAAGATCATCATCCTGCGTATACATTCATATTTTTAAAGAATTTCTTTTGAATTTGCCAGTTGGAAGGATAGAAAGTCGGACAAACGACTATCTCTTTTTAGATCAGAATTTGAACACCGGTGTTCACTGCGTCTGAACACACATGTTAATATTTTAACACAAACGTTAAGACTTTGAACACGTCTCTAAGCATGAACATATGACGTTAAAATATTGAACATTCGGTGTACAAATTTTGAACGCGTCCGGACGCGTCAGGCGTCAGGTATATTTACAGTGTATTGAACATCAGATTCATGTATACTCCCGATGTCAAATGATGTTAAACGCTGGACTTCGGGAAAGTCCGGAGAGCCGACAACCTTGCTTCGGAAGTTGAATTACGGACTGGTAGAAAGTGGAATCTAATCCTTCAAAATATTTGTCAACGTCCAATGAAAATATCGTCACAAACGAATTGCATTAGAATGAGATATTATCCGAATTTGAGGCGTACAAGTAACGGATTAATCTTTATCTTAGAAGTTATCATTCGCATGACGTCATGTTTTGCCGTGACCTTAATTCGCTAAGATTATTCATGAAATTTCGCGGAATTTTATTTTTTTAAATTTTATACATTTTCAAAGCTTTAGTGCATTATTTCTTTTTGTCATATATGCATTAGAATAGAAACAACAGTTATGTATTTGTTTTCAATCTCAATTTGCTTAAAATCCCGGATCCCTGCATGTATGTGTATCGCGCATGAACACATTACGTGGAAGGTGGGGAAAGTAGTTTCGAAAACATGGTTTATCGAAGTGTAAACCAAGGAAAAAATTCTAATGACCAATCCGTTTCAAGTACTTATAGATATGCAAATCACATAAGAATTATTAGCAAATGACTTTCCGTAACGTTTTCGCATGACATTCCGGCGTTACTTGGCAAATTCCGGAAAATACACCTTAATGGTACCATTTCAGTGAAAACCATAACAAAGTACGGTACAAAACAATTATTAGGAAACAGGAAAATATATTATGTAAAATGCAAAAAAAAAAATATTAAAAAGAATAATACAATAAATGCAAAGTTTCCAGCATAATTTAGAAAGTTACTTTACAAATGTTGACCCTTTCCAAACAGTGTTCATTATGTTTTGTTGATTTTTTTATCATCAATATAAAATGTATTAAACTGTTGTTTTCCCTCTGTTGAGGCATATGATAGAAAGATTTCATATCGGATATATTACATTTATCGTCCGACGTCCGTAAACTTTTCACTTTTTGAACTTCTACTTGAGAACCACTTAAAAGGATCAATATATTAAACTGTTTATTTTTCTCCATTGTTGAAGCATATGATAAAGATCATAACATGTCATTATTCATATCAGATGTATCATGTATTATAATTCAGCCCTCGAGCCTTCGGCTCTTGGGTTGATATTGAACCTTGTGCCGATAATACATCTGATATGAAAATGCCATGTAATAATCTGATATTCTTTGGTATTTCCTTTTCTTTTGAATAATAGTGGTCGCTTCAATTTTGTTATGGTTGACGTCTTGTATTTGACTGCTCCATAGGCTTACTAAAAGTACCACGAGCCACGAAGATTAAAAGTTATGAAACCTTGTAGTCAATACTACAAAACATTTTTACAAAAAACTTGTCCGCGCCACTTAGCTGTCAATAATATATCCTCCACTTTCTTGGTTTGATGTTCAATAAAGATGCAACATATTTTATTTACACCCAGATAGATGTTTCAATTCAGCATAAACTTCACTAACCAAATAGAAAACAGTAAGTCCAGAAAAATTCTGAAATAGACGGAACTATTTAATTTCAATCCATACATACATGCACCGGAAACAGGAGTTGTAATATGAGCTTTCCAAATTCAAACTTATAACAACATACCAATTTTTTTTCGCATGTTATAAATGTTTACAGTAGTTTTCTGTTATTTTAAAACACTTTAAGTTTCTCTATTTTCTAATTGTTTTTTTTAAATGCTTTCAAAGTAGCGAAGTCTCGCCGCGTAAAAGAAAACGATAAACCACGAGATTCCAATCCTTCTTACTATACAAATCCTTGTATCAATCAACAAATTTAAACACCGTGATTCGTGTGTAATAAGAACTGTACCTTGCCAACTCTGTATTTTGATAAGGGAATTAATCATATGTAAACACAGTCGACGAAGGTAAGATATTTATCTGAGTACATGTATTTAAAAATATACAGACAGCAATTCACAAATACAAATTTGTCGGGAATTCAATACTTGAAGTTGTAGTTTTCATTCTCATACTTTGCGTAAAGAATAAGTATTGGCACTTTCTGTGCCGATTCAGATAGTTGTAAACCATAAATTCTTTTCTTTGATAATATGATCTATTTTCGTTATATAACGTGTAAACGAGTAAAACAATTATATGAATGAAATAAGTGAGGTAAAAGAATAAAGTTATCACAATTTATTTTGGGATTTAACTTAATTAATACACGTAGAGTAAAATATTGACCTTCAGTGCCAACGACATCCGTGTACAGTTAAAGCCGCGTGAAGTATTTCAAAAAATTTGTGCGAGATCCGTATACTCTAGTATAATCAAGTCAATAGCGTATTTTCATATTACCGTCTTTCGACTCCAGAGTATACAAATTTTTGACAGGTTGCCTATTCTGTAGGTGGCACGGTAGTATTTCCTGGCCCATAAGGGATAATGATAGCCTTTTAGGATTTTCACCACTTTCTAACACTGCGAAAAATTCTACATACACTGTTAACTGAAGTACTTTCATTATACTAATCAGAAATAAATTTGAATATGTATCATGACCGTTTACTTTTTGCTATTTTAAAACCTAAGGCCACTAGTGCTTTTAGGTCTTTTATCATGCAGTGAATACAAAAATTAAAAATTCTCAAAATTCATTTTCACCTGTATGTAAAATTCTTTCATATTTTCTACACCTGATTCATCCCTCAGTTTGGGAAAGTATGTTCAGTTGATACTGTATTTTTGTCCAATCACACTGTTCAGATACATTGACTTAAGTAGGGTACACAAAGAGCAACCTAAATTCGGAATGCAAATACTACCGTGCTACCTTAACCAAGACATCACAGACTTGAAACCAGTCATGACACCTATGATGCATAGACTTCTTACTAGGAAACATATTACAATAAAGAATACTAGTCTGCACTTATTTCTTACCAAAAAATATTAAAGATTATACCCCTACCCCAGCTGGCATATTTTCACTTTTTTCATCTTACCATTTTACTTAAGGAGTGAACAAAACCCAAATATATGATGTTTCAAATCAACACAGAAGTAAAACATGGTGATTAAGGAGGAGTTATTGGATTGCCAACTCTATTTATAGTTAATCTGACTGAAAGAAACAGTTTAGGCACCAAATCATGAAAAATGATAGTAGAGTCCATTCCATTTTACAGCATGCCTTACATTCCTTTGAGCATTTCCAGATTATGAAGGCAATACAACAAGGTTCTTTAGATGGCAGTTAACTATTATTCTAAAAAATTTTGACTGTACATGTTCTAGAATATATCTCTAAGTTGACTGATTGTCTATTTCTCATGTATGCATTAAGTTAGATTATGTCCCCTTACATAACCAATTTACATTTATTGTGCTTTTCAGTGTCAGAAAATTAAAACAATTAATGCCATTTGCATGGAAAATGAATAAACTATTTAATCTTGCTGATATACAATCCTAATCACATTCTTTGTCCAAAAATTGTCTTGTCAATGTAAAGAAACCCTAATGCTATCCCTATTTCAGCTAAATATGAGGGCTAAATGAATAAGTAAGGACCCTTAACCACTTACTAGTTCCAAAAAGCTTTTACTGGTGTCATGTTACCACAGAACTACAAATTAAACCTGAAGAAAACTAGTATAGCTGTACTTGTGTGGAAAAAATAACAAATTATGCACTTTATTTATTAAGGTGAAAATTATAGGACGTACTGGCAACTAAAATATGTCGAGTCTCAAATTCCAGTTGTTACACATGTATCAGACACTGCGAAAAGTTAAAGCGAAACTTTATAATTAAAAATGTATTGCAAGTTACTTAAAATAAAGAAATTTTACTTTCTAGGTAAATTTTAACATTAGTATCCACAGATCAGGCAAAATTTGCTGAATCAGCAATTTTCACTCCCAGGGTGAAATTTAAGGGCTGTTTTATTCTACTTGCCCTTAATCAACTTTTATTGATAAACTTACAAATTGCATAGGTAAAAAAATACCTTTATTGATTTAGTGTTAACATATATATCCCAGTTAAGGTGGCACGGTAGTATTTCCTGGCCCATAAGGGATAATGATAGCCTTTTAGGATTTTCACCACTTTCTAACACTGCGAAAAATTCTACATACACTGTTAACTGAAGTACTTTCATTATACTAATCAGAAATAAATTTGAATATGTATCATGACCGTTTACTTTTTTTGCTATTTTTAAAAACCTAAGGCCACTAGTGCTTTTAGGTCTTTTATCATGCAGTGAATACAAAAATTAAAAAAATTCTCAAAAATTCATTTTCACCTGTATGTAAAATTCTTTCATATTTTTCTACACCTGATTCATCCCTCAGTTTGGGAAAGTATGTTCAGTTGATACTGTATTTTTGTCCAATCACACTGTTCAGATACATTGACTTAAGTAGGGTACACAAAGAGCAACCTAAATTCCGGAATGCAAATACTACCGTGCTACCTTAACCAAGACATCACAGACTTGAAACCAGTCATGACACCTATGATGCATAGACTTCTTACTAGGAAACATATTACAATAAAGAATACTAGTCTGCACTTATTTCTTACCAAAAAAATATTAAAGATTATACCCCTACCCCAGCTGGCATATTTTCACTTTTTTCATCTTACCATTTTACTTAAGGAGTGAACAAAACCCAAATATATGATGTTTCAAATCAACACAGAAGTAAAACATGGTGATTAAGGAGGAGTTATTGGATTGCCAACTCTATTTATAGTTAATCTGACTGAAAGAAACAGTTTAGGCACCAAATCATGAAAAATGATAGTAGAGTCCATTCCACATTTTACAGCATGCCTTACATTCCTTTGAGCATTTCCAGATTATGAAGGCAATACAACAAGGTTCTTTAGATGGCAGTTAACTATTATTCTAAAAAATTTTGACTGTACATGTTCTAGAATATATCTCTAAGTTGACTGATTGTCTATTTCTCATGTATGCATTAAGTTAGATTATGTCCCTTACATAACCAATTTACATTTATTGTGCTTTTCAGTGTCAGAAAATTAAAACAATTAATGCCATTTGCATGGAAAATGAATAAACTATTTAATCTTGCTGATATACAATCCTAATCACATTCTTTGTCCAAAAATTGTCTTGTCAATGTAAAGAAACCCTAATGCTATCCCTATTTCAGCTAAATATGAGGGCTAAATGAATAAGTAAGGACCCTTAACCACTTACTAGTTCCAAAAAGCTTTTACTGGTGTCATGTTACCACAGAACTACAAATTAAACCTGAAGAAAACTAGTATAGCTGTACTTGTGTGGAAAAAATAACAAATTATGCACTTTATTTATTAAGGTGAAAATTATAGGACGTACTGGCAACTAAAATATGTCGAGTCTCAAATTCCAGTTGTTACACATGTATCAGACACTGCGAAAAGTTAAAGCGAAACTTTATAATTAAAATGTATTGCAAGTTACTTAAAATAAAGAAATTTTACTTTCTAGGTAAATTTTAACATTAGTATCCACAGATCAGGCAAAATTTGCTGAATCAGCAATTTTCACTCCCAGGGTGAAATTTAAGGGCTGTTTTATTCTACTTGCCCTTAATCAACTTTTATTGATAAACTTACAAATTGCATAGGTAAAAAAATACCTTTATTGATTTAGTGTTAACATATATATCCCAGTTAAGGTGGCACGGTAGTATTTCCTGGCCCATAAGGGATAATGATAGCCTTTTAGGATTTTCACCACTTTCTAACACTGCGAAAAATTCTACATACACTGTTAACTGAAGTACTTTCATTATACTAATCAGAAATAAATTTGAATATGTATCATGACCGTTTACTTTTTTGCTATTTTAAAACCTAAGGCCACTAGTGCTTTTAGGTCTTTTATCATGCAGTGAATACAAAATTAAAAAATTCTCAAAATTCATTTTCACCTGTATGTAAAATTCTTTCATATTTTTCTACACCTGATTCATCCCTCAGTTTGGGAAAGTATGTTCAGTTGATACTGTATTTTTTGTCCAATCACACTGTTCAGATACATTGACTTAAGTAGGGTACACAAAAGAGCAACCTAAATTCCGGAATGCAAATACTACCGTGCTACCTTAACCAAGACATCACAGACTTGAAACCAGTCATGACACCTATGATGCATAGACTTCTTACTAGGAAACATATTACAATAAAGAATACTAGTCTGCACTTATTTCTTACCAAAAATATTAAAGATTATACCCCTACCCCAGCTGGCATATTTTCACTTTTTTTCATCTTACCATTTTACTTAAGGAGTGAACAAAACCCAAATATATGATGTTTCAAATCAACACAGAAGTAAAACATGGTGATTAAGGAGGAGTTATTGGATTGCCAACTCTATTTATAGTTAATCTGACTGAAAGAAACAGTTTAAGCACCAAATCATGAAAAATGATAGTAGAGTCCATTCCACATTTTACAGCATGCCTTACATTCCTTTGAGCATTTCCAGATTATGAAGGCAATACAACAAGGTTCTTTAGATGGCAGTTAACTATTATTCTAAAAAATTTTGACTGTACATGTTCTAGAATATATCTCTAAGTTGACTGATTGTCTATTTCTCATGTATGCATTAAGTTAGATTATGTCCCTTACATAACCAATTTACATTTATTGTGCTTTTCAGTGTCAGAAAATTAAAACAATTAATGCCATTTGCATGGAAAATGAATAAACTATTTAATCTTGCTGATATACAATCCTAATCACATTCTTTGTCCAAAAATTGTCTTGTCAATGTAAAGAAACCCTAATGCTATCCCTATTTCAGCTAAATATGAGGGCTAAATGAATAAGTAAGGACCCTTAACCACTTACTAGTTCCAAAAAGCTTTTACTGGTGTCATGTTACCACAGAACTACAAATTAAACCTGAAGAAAACTAGTATAGCTGTACTTGTGTGGAAAAAATAACAAATTATGCACTTTATTTATTAAGGTGAAAATTATAGGACGTACTGGCAACTAAAATATGTCGAGTCTCAAATTCCAGTTGTTACACATGTATCAGACACTGCGAAAAGTTAAAGCGAAACTTTATAATTAAAAATGTATTGCAAGTTACTTAAAATAAAGAAATTTTACTTTCTAGGTAAATTTTAACATTAGTATCCACAGATCAGGCAAAATTTGCTGAATCAGCAATTTTCACTCCCAGGGTGAAATTTAAGGGCTGTTTTATTCTACTTGCCCTTAATCAACTTTTATTGATAAACTTACAAATTGCATAGGTAAAAAAATACCTTTATTGATTTAGTGTTAACATATATATCCCAGTTAAGGTGGCACGGTAGTATTTCCTGGCCCATAAGGGATAATGATAGCCTTTTAGGATTTTCACCACTTTCTAACACTGCGAAAAATTCTACATACACTGTTAACTGAAGTACTTTCATTATACTAATCAGAAATAAATTTGAATATGTATCATGACCGTTTACTTTTTGCTATTTTAAAACCTAAGGCCACTAGTGCTTTTAGGTCTTTTATCATGCAGTGAATACAAAATTAAAAAATTCTCAAAATTCATTTTCACCTGTATGTAAAATTCTTTCATATTTTCTACACCTGATTCATCCCTCAGTTTGGGAAAGTATGTTCAGTTGATACTGTATTTTTTGTCCAATCACACTGTTCAGATACATTGACTTAAGTAGGGTACACAAAAGAGCAACCTAAATTCCGGAATGCAAATACTACCGTGCTACCTTAACCAAGACATCACAGACTTGAAACCAGTCATGACACCTATGATGCATAGACTTCTTACTAGGAAACATATTACAATAAAGAATACTAGTCTGCACTTATTTCTTACCAAAAAAATATTAAAGATTATACCCCTACCCCAGCTGGCATATTTTCACTTTTTTTCATCTTACCATTTTTACTTAAGGAGTGAACAAAACCCAAATATATGATGTTTCAAATCAACACAGAAGTAAAACATGGTGATTAAGGAGGAGTTATTGGATTGCCAACTCTATTTATAGTTAATCTGACTGAAAGAAACAGTTTAGGCACCAAATCATGAAAATGATAGTAGAGTCCATTCCACATTTTACAGCATGCCTTACATTCCTTTGAGCATTTCCAGATTATGAAGGCAATACAACAAGGTTCTTTAGATGGCAGTTAACTATTATTCTAAAAAATTTTGACTGTACATGTTCTAGAATATATCTCTAAGTTGACTGATTGTCTATTTCTCATGTATGCATTAAGTTAGATTATGTCCCCTTACATAACCAATTTACATTTATTGTGCTTTTCAGTGTCAGAAAATTAAAACAATTAATGCCATTTGCATGGAAAATGAATAAACTATTTAATCTTGCTGATATACAATCCTAATCACATTCTTTGTCCAAAAATTGTCTTGTCAATGTAAAGAAACCCTAATGCTATCCCTATTTCAGCTAAATATGAGGGCTAAATGAATAAGTAAGGACCCTTAACCACTTACTAGTTCCAAAAAGCTTTTACTGGTGTCATGTTACCACAGAACTACAAATTAAACCTGAAGAAAACTAGTATAGCTGTACTTGTGTGGAAAAAATAACAAATTATGCACTTTATTTATTAAGGTGAAAATTATAGGACGTACTGGCAACTAAAATATGTCGAGTCTCAAATTCCAGTTGTTACACATGTATCAGACACTGCGAAAAGTTAAAGCGAAACTTTATAATTAAAATGTATTGCAAGTTACTTAAAAATAAAGAAATTTTACTTTCTAGGTAAATTTTAACATTAGTATCCACAGATCAGGCAAAATTTGCTGAATCAGCAATTTTCACTCCCAGGGTGAAATTTAAGGGCTGTTTTATTCTACTTGCCCTTAATCAACTTTTATTGATAAACTTACAAATTGCATAGGTAAAAAATACCTTTATTGATTTAGTGTTAACATATATATCCCAGTTAAGGTGGCACGGTAGTATTTCCTGGCCCATAAGGGATAATGATAGCCTTTTAGGATTTTCACCACTTTCTAACACTGCGAAAAATTCTACATACACTGTTAACTGAAGTACTTTCATTATACTAATCAGAAATAAATTTGAATATGTATCATGACCGTTTACTTTTTGCTATTTTTAAAACCTAAGGCCACTAGTGCTTTTAGGTCTTTTATCATGCAGTGAATACAAAATTAAAAATTCTCAAAATTCATTTTCACCTGTATGTAAAATTCTTTCATATTTTTCTACACCTGATTCATCCCTCAGTTTGGGAAAGTATGTTCAGTTGATACTGTATTTTTGTCCAATCACACTGTTCAGATACATTGACTTAAGTAGGGTACACAAAGAGCAACCTAAATTCCGGAATGCAAATACTACCGTGCTACCTTAACCAAGACATCACAGACTTGAAACCAGTCATGACACCTATGATGCATAGACTTCTTACTAGGAAACATATTACAATAAAGAATACTAGTCTGCACTTATTTCTTACCAAAAAATATTAAAGATTATACCCCTACCCCAGCTGGCATATTTTCACTTTTTTTCATCTTACCATTTTACTTAAGGAGTGAACAAAACCCAAATATATGATGTTTCAAATCAACACAGAAGTAAAACATGGTGATTAAGGAGGAGTTATTGGATTGCCAACTCTATTTATAGTTAATCTGACTGAAAGAAACAGTTTAGGCACCAAATCATGAAAATGATAGTAGAGTCCATTCCACATTTTACAGCATGCCTTACATTCCTTTGAGCATTTCCAGATTATGAAGGCAATACAACAAGGTTCTTTAGATGGCAGTTAACTATTATTCTAAAAAATTTTGACTGTACATGTTCTAGAATATATCTCTAAGTTGACTGATTGTCTATTTCTCATGTATGCATTAAGTTAGATTATGTCCCTTACATAACCAATTTACATTTATTGTGCTTTTCAGTGTCAGAAAATTAAAACAATTAATGCCATTTGCATGGAAAATGAATAAACTATTTAATCTTGCTGATATACAATCCTAATCACATTCTTTGTCCAAAAATTGTCTTGTCAATGTAAAGAAACCCTAATGCTATCCCTATTTCAGCTAAATATGAGGGCTAAATGAATAAGTAAGGACCCTTAACCACTTACTAGTTCCAAAAAGCTTTTACTGGTGTCATGTTACCACAGAACTACAAATTAAACCTGAAGAAAACTAGTATAGCTGTACTTGTGTGGAAAAAATAACAAATTATGCACTTTATTTATTAAGGTGAAAATTATAGGACGTACTGGCAACTAAAATATGTCGAGTCTCAAATTCCAGTTGTTACACATGTATCAGACACTGCGAAAAGTTAAAGCGAAACTTTATAATTAAAATGTATTGCAAGTTACTTAAAAATAAAGAAATTTTACTTTCTAGGTAAATTTTAACATTAGTATCCACAGATCAGGCAAAATTTGCTGAATCAGCAATTTTCACTCCCAGGGTGAAATTTAAGGGCTGTTTTATTCTACTTGCCCTTAATCAACTTTTATTGATAAACTTACAAATTGCATAGGTAAAAAAATACCTTTATTGATTTAGTGTTAACATATATATCCCAGTTAAGGTGGCACGGTAGTATTTCCTGGCCCATAAGGGATAATGATAGCCTTTTAGGATTTTCACCACTTTCTAACACTGCGAAAAATTCTACATACACTGTTAACTGAAGTACTTTCATTATACTAATCAGAAATAAATTTGAATATGTATCATGACCGTTTACTTTTTGCTATTTTAAAACCTAAGGCCACTAGTGCTTTTAGGTCTTTTATCATGCAGTGAATACAAAATTAAAAAATTCTCAAAATTCATTTTCACCTGTATGTAAAATTCTTTCATATTTTTCTACACCTGATTCATCCCTCAGTTTGGGAAAGTATGTTCAGTTGATACTGTATTTTTTGTCCAATCACACTGTTCAGATACATTGACTTAAGTAGGGTACACAAAAGAGCAACCTAAATTCCGGAATGCAAATACTACCGTGCTACCTTAACCAAGACATCACAGACTTGAAACCAGTCATGACACCTATGATGCATAGACTTCTTACTAGGAAACATATTACAATAAAGAATACTAGTCTGCACTTATTTCTTACCAAAAAAATATTAAAGATTATACCCCTACCCCAGCTGGCATATTTTCACTTTTTTCATCTTACCATTTTACTTAAGGAGTGAACAAAACCCAAATATATGATGTTTCAAATCAACACAGAAGTAAAACATGGTGATTAAGGAGGAGTTATTGGATTGCCAACTCTATTTATAGTTAATCTGACTGAAAGAAACAGTTTAGGCACCAAATCATGAAAATGATAGTAGAGTCCATTCCACATTTTACAGCATGCCTTACATTCCTTTGAGCATTTCCAGATTATGAAGGCAATACAACAAGGTTCTTTAGATGGCAGTTAACTATTATTCTAAAAAATTTTGACTGTACATGTTCTAGAATATATCTCTAAGTTGACTGATTGTCTATTTCTCATGTATGCATTAAGTTAGATTATGTCCCTTACATAACCAATTTACATTTATTGTGCTTTTCAGTGTCAGAAAATTAAAACAATTAATGCCATTTGCATGGAAAATGAATAAACTATTTAATCTTGCTGATATACAATCCTAATCACATTCTTTGTCCAAAAATTGTCTTGTCAATGTAAAGAAACCCTAATGCTATCCCTATTTCAGCTAAATATGAGGGCTAAATGAATAAGTAAGGACCCTTAACCACTTACTAGTTCCAAAAAGCTTTTACTGGTGTCATGTTACCACAGAACTACAAATTAAACCTGAAGAAAACTAGTATAGCTGTACTTGTGTGGAAAAAATAACAAATTATGCACTTTATTTATTAAGGTGAAAATTATAGGACGTACTGGCAACTAAAATATGTCGAGTCTCAAATTCCAGTTGTTACACATGTATCAGACACTGCGATAAGTTAAAGCGAAACTTTATAATTAAAAATGTATTGCAAGTTACTTAAAAATAAAGAAATTTTACTTTCTAGGTAAATTTTAACATTAGTATCCACAGATCAGGCAAAATTTGCTGAATCAGCAATTTTCACTCCCAGGGTGAAATTTAAGGGCTGTTTTATTCTACTTGCCCTTAATCAACTTTTATTGATAAACTTACAAATTGCATAGGTAAAAAATACCTTTATTGATTTAGTGTTAACATATATATCCCAGTTAAGGTGGCACGGTAGTATTTCCTGGCCCATAAGGGATAATGATAGCCTTTTAGGATTTTCACCACTTTCTAACACTGCGAAAATTCTACATACACTGTTAACTGAAGTACTTTCATTATACTAATCAGAAATAAATTTGAATATGTATCATGACCGTTTACTTTTTTGCTATTTTAAAACCTAAGGCCACTAGTGCTTTTAGGTCTTTTATCATGCAGTGAATACAAAATTAAAAAATTCTCAAAATTCATTTTCACCTGTATGTAAAATTCTTTCATATTTTCTACACCTGATTCATCCCTCAGTTTGGGAAAGTATGTTCAGTTGATACTGTATTTTTGTCCAATCACACTGTTCAGATACATTGACTTAAGTAGGGTACACAAAGAGCAACCTAAATTCCGGAATGCAAATACTACCGTGCTACCTTAACCAAGACATCACAGACTTGAAACCAGTCATGACACCTATGATGCATAGACTTCTTACTAGGAAACATATTACAATAAAGAATACTAGTCTGCACTTATTTCTTACCAAAAAAATATTAAAGATTATACCCCTACCCCAGCTGGCATATTTTCACTTTTTTCATCTTACCATTTTACTTAAGGAGTGAACAAAACCCAAATATATGATGTTTCAAATCAACACAGAAGTAAAACATGGTGATTAAGGAGGAGTTATTGGATTGCCAACTCTATTTATAGTTAATCTGACTGAAAGAAACAGTTTAGGCACCAAATCATGAAAATGATAGTAGAGTCCATTCCACATTTTACAGCATGCCTTACATTCCTTTGAGCATTTCCAGATTATGAAGGCAATACAACAAGGTTCTTTAGATGGCAGTTAACTATTATTCTAAAAAATTTTGACTGTACATGTTCTAGAATATATCTCTAAGTTGACTGATTGTCTATTTCTCATGTATGCATTAAGTTAGATTATGTCCCTTACATAACCAATTTACATTTATTGTGCTTTTCAGTGTCAGAAAATTAAAACAATTAATGCCATTTGCATGGAAAATGAATAAACTATTTAATCTTGCTGATATACAATCCTAATCACATTCTTTGTCCAAAAATTGTCTTGTCAATGTAAAGAAACCCTAATGCTATCCCTATTTCAGCTAAATATGAGGGCTAAATGAATAAGTAAGGACCCTTAACCACTTACTAGTTCCAAAAAGCTTTTACTGGTGTCATGTTACCACAGAACTACAAATTAAACCTGAAGAAAACTAGTATAGCTGTACTTGTGTGGAAAAAATAACAAATTATGCACTTTATTTATTAAGGTGAAAATTATAGGACGTACTGGCAACTAAAATATGTCGAGTCTCAAATTCCAGTTGTTACACATGTATCAGACACTGCGATAAGTTAAAGCGAAACTTTATAATTAAAAATGTATTGCAAGTTACTTAAAAATAAAGAAATTTTACTTTCTAGGTAAATTTTAACATTAGTATCCACAGATCAGGCAAAATTTGCTGAATCAGCAATTTTCACTCCCAGGGTGAAATTTAAGGGCTGTTTTATTCTACTTGCCCTTAATCAACTTTTATTGATAAACTTACAAATTGCATAGGTAAAAAAATACCTTTATTGATTTAGTGTTAACATATATATCCCAGTTAAGGTGGCACGGTAGTATTTCCTGGCCCATAAGGGATAATGATAGCCTTTTAGGATTTTCACCACTTTCTAACACTGCGAAAAATTCTACATACACTGTTAACTGAAGTACTTTCATTATACTAATCAGAAATAAATTTGAATATGTATCATGACCGTTTACTTTTTGCTATTTTTAAAACCTAAGGCCACTAGTGCTTTTAGGTCTTTTATCATGCAGTGAATACAAAATTAAAAAATTCTCAAAATTCATTTTCACCTGTATGTAAAATTCTTTCATATTTTTCTACACCTGATTCATCCCTCAGTTTGGGAAAGTATGTTCAGTTGATACTGTATTTTTGTCCAATCACACTGTTCAGATACATTGACTTAAGTAGGGTACACAAAGAGCAACCTAAATTCCGGAATGCAAATACTACCGTGCTACCTTAACCAAGACATCACAGACTTGAAACCAGTCATGACACCTATGATGCATAGACTTCTTACTAGGAAACATATTACAATAAAGAATACTAGTCTGCACTTATTTCTTACCAAAAAAATATTAAAGATTATACCCCTACCCCAGCTGGCATATTTTCACTTTTTTCATCTTACCATTTTTACTTAAGGAGTGAACAAAACCCAAATATATGATGTTTCAAATCAACACAGAAGTAAAACATGGTGATTAAGGAGGAGTTATTGGATTGCCAACTCTATTTATAGTTAATCTGACTGAAAGAAACAGTTTAGGCACCAAATCATGAAAAATGATAGTAGAGTCCATTCCACATTTTACAGCATGCCTTACATTCCTTTGAGCATTTCCAGATTATGAAGGCAATACAACAAGGTTCTTTAGATGGCAGTTAACTATTATTCTAAAAAATTTTGACTGTACATGTTCTAGAATATATCTCTAAGTTGACTGATTGTCTATTTCTCATGTATGCATTAAGTTAGATTATGTCCCTTACATAACCAATTTACATTTATTGTGCTTTTCAGTGTCAGAAAATTAAAACAATTAATGCCATTTGCATGGAAAATGAATAAACTATTTAATCTTGCTGATATACAATCCTAATCACATTCTTTGTCCAAAAATTGTCTTGTCAATGTAAAGAAACCCTAATGCTATCCCTATTTCAGCTAAATATGAGGGCTAAATGAATAAGTAAGGACCCTTAACCACTTACTAGTTCCAAAAAGCTTTTACTGGTGTCATGTTACCACAGAACTACAAATTAAACCTGAAGAAAACTAGTATAGCTGTACTTGTGTGGAAAAAATAACAAATTATGCACTTTATTTATTAAGGTGAAAATTATAGGACGTACTGGCAACTAAAATATGTCGAGTCTCAAATTCCAGTTGTTACACATGTATCAGACACTGCGAAAAGTTAAAGCGAAACTTTATAATTAAAAATGTATTGCAAGTTACTTAAAATAAAGAAATTTTACTTTCTAGGTAAATTTTAACATTAGTATCCACAGATCAGGCAAAATTTGCTGAATCAGCAATTTTCACTCCCAGGGTGAAATTTAAGGGCTGTTTTATTCTACTTGCCCTTAATCAACTTTTTATTGATAAACTTACAAATTGCATAGGTAAAAAAATACCTTTATTGATTTAGTGTTAACATATATATCCCAGTTAAGGTGGCACGGTAGTATTTCCTGGCCCATAAGGGATAATGATAGCCTTTTAGGATTTTCACCACTTTCTAACACTGCGAAAAATTCTACATACACTGTTAACTGAAGTACTTTCATTATACTAATCAGAAATAAATTTGAATATGTATCATGACCGTTTACTTTTTGCTATTTTTAAAACCTAAGGCCACTAGTGCTTTTAGGTCTTTTATCATGCAGTGAATACAAAATTAAAAATTCTCAAAATTCATTTTCACCTGTATGTAAAATTCTTTCATATTTTCTACACCTGATTCATCCCTCAGTTTGGGAAAGTATGTTCAGTTGATACTGTATTTTTGTCCAATCACACTGTTCAGATACATTGACTTAAGTAGGGTACACAAAGAGCAACCTAAATTCCGGAATGCAAATACTACCGTGCTACCTTAACCAAGACATCACAGACTTGAAACCAGTCATGACACCTATGATGCATAGACTTCTTACTAGGAAACATATTACAATAAAGAATACTAGTCTGCACTTATTTCTTACCAAAAATATTAAAGATTATACCCCTACCCCAGCTGGCATATTTTCACTTTTTTCATCTTACCATTTTACTTAAGGAGTGAACAAAACCCAAATATATGATGTTTCAAATCAACACAGAAGTAAAACATGGTGATTAAGGAGGAGTTATTGGATTGCCAACTCTATTTATAGTTAATCTGACTGAAAGAAACAGTTTAGGCACCAAATCATGAAAAATGATAGTAGAGTCCATTCCACATTTTACAGCATGCCTTACATTCCTTTGAGCATTTCCAGATTATGAAGGCAATACAACAAGGTTCTTTAGATGGCAGTTAACTATTATTCTAAAAAATTTTGACTGTACATGTTCTAGAATATATCTCTAAGTTGACTGATTGTCTATTTCTCATGTATGCATTAAGTTAGATTATGTCCCTTACATAACCAATTTACATTTATTGTGCTTTTCAGTGTCAGAAAATTAAAACAATTAATGCCATTTGCATGGAAAATGAATAAACTATTTAATCTTGCTGATATACAATCCTAATCACATTCTTTGTCCAAAAATTGTCTTGTCAATGTAAAGAAACCCTAATGCTATCCCTATTTCAGCTAAATATGAGGGCTAAATGAATAAGTAAGGACCCTTAACCACTTACTAGTTCCAAAAAGCTTTTACTGGTGTCATGTTACCACAGAACTACAAATTAAACCTGAAGAAAACTAGTATAGCTGTACTTGTGTGGAAAAAATAACAAATTATGCACTTTATTTATTAAGGTGAAAATTATAGGACGTACTGGCAACTAAAATATGTCGAGTCTCAAATTCCAGTTGTTACACATGTATCAGACACTGCGATAAGTTAAAGCGAAACTTTATAATTAAAAATGTATTGCAAGTTACTTAAAAATAAAGAAATTTTACTTTCTAGGTAAATTTTAACATTAGTATCCACAGATCAGGCAAAATTTGCTGAATCAGCAATTTTCACTCCCAGGGTGAAATTTAAGGGCTGTTTTATTCTACTTGCCCTTAATCAACTTTTATTGATAAACTTACAAATTGCATAGGTAAAAAAATACCTTTATTGATTTAGTGTTAACATATATATCCCAGTTAAGGTGGCACGGTAGTATTTCCTGGCCCATAAGGGATAATGATAGCCTTTTAGGATTTTCACCACTTTCTAACACTGCGAAAAATTCTACATACACTGTTAACTGAAGTACTTTCATTATACTAATCAGAAATAAATTTGAATATGTATCATGACCGTTTACTTTTTTGCTATTTTAAAAACCTAAGGCCACTAGTGCTTTTAGGTCTTTTATCATGCAGTGAATACAAAATTAAAAAATTCTCAAAATTCATTTTCACCTGTATGTAAAATTCTTTCATATTTTCTACACCTGATTCATCCCTCAGTTTGGGAAAGTATGTTCAGTTGATACTGTATTTTTGTCCAATCACACTGTTCAGATACATTGACTTAAGTAGGGTACACAAAAGAGCAACCTAAATTCCGGAATGCAAATACTACCGTGCTACCTTAACCAAGACATCACAGACTTGAAACCAGTCATGACACCTATGATGCATAGACTTCTTACTAGGAAACATATTACAATAAAGAATACTAGTCTGCACTTATTTCTTACCAAAAATATTAAAGATTATACCCCTACCCCAGCTGGCATATTTTCACTTTTTTCATCTTACCATTTTACTTAAGGAGTGAACAAAACCCAAATATATGATGTTTCAAATCAACACAGAAGTAAAACATGGTGATTAAGGAGGAGTTATTGGATTGCCAACTCTATTTATAGTTAATCTGACTGAAAGAAACAGTTTAAGCACCAAATCATGAAAAATGATAGTAGAGTCCATTCCACATTTTACAGCATGCCTTACATTCCTTTGAGCATTTCCAGATTATGAAGGCAATACAACAAGGTTCTTTAGATGGCAGTTAACTATTATTCTAAAAAATTTTGACTGTACATGTTCTAGAATATATCTCTAAGTTGACTGATTGTCTATTTCTCATGTATGCATTAAGTTAGATTATGTCCCTTACATAACCAATTTACATTTATTGTGCTTTTCAGTGTCAGAAAATTAAAACAATTAATGCCATTTGCATGGAAAATGAATAAACTATTTAATCTTGCTGATATACAATCCTAATCACATTCTTTGTCCAAAAATTGTCTTGTCAATGTAAAGAAACCCTAATGCTATCCCTATTTCAGCTAAATATGAGGGCTAAATGAATAAGTAAGGACCCTTAACCACTTACTAGTTCCAAAAAGCTTTTACTGGTGTCATGTTACCACAGAACTACAAATTAAACCTGAAGAAAACTAGTATAGCTGTACTTGTGTGGAAAAAATAACAAATTATGCACTTTATTTATTAAGGTGAAAATTATAGGACGTACTGGCAACTAAAATATGTCGAGTCTCAAATTCCAGTTATTACACATGTATCAGACACTGCGAAAAGTTAAAGCGAAACTTTATAATTAAAAATGTATTGCAAGTTACTTAAAAATAAAGAAATTTTACTTTCTAGGTAAATTTTAACATTAGTATCCACAGATCAGGCAAAATTTGCTGAATCAGCAATTTTCACTCCCAGGGTGAAATTTAAGGGCTGTTTTATTCTACTTGCCCTTAATCAACTTTTATTGATAAACTTACAAATTGCATAGGTAAAAAATACCTTTATTGATTTAGTGTTAACATATATATCCCAGTTAAGGTGGCACGGTAGTATTTCCTGGCCCATAAGGGATAATGATAGCCTTTTAGGATTTTCACCACTTTCTAACACTGCGAAAAATTCTACATACACTGTTAACTGAAGTACTTTCATTATACTAATCAGAAATAAATTTGAATATGTATCATGACCGTTTACTTTTTGCTATTTTTAAAACCTAAGGCCACTAGTGCTTTTAGGTCTTTTATCATGCAGTGAATACAAAATTAAAAAATTCTCAAAATTCATTTTCACCTGTATGTAAAATTCTTTCATATTTTTCTACACCTGATTCATCCCTCAGTTTGGGAAAGTATGTTCAGTTGATACTGTATTTTTGTCCAATCACACTGTTCAGATACATTGACTTAAGTAGGGTACACAAAGAGCAACCTAAATTCCGGAATGCAAATACTACCGTGCTACCTGTAGCATGGCATCCTGACCCAATTTAATACTTCCTCGATAGGGCCAGGCGTAATACAATCCACGTGACCAACTATCAGCGCTGAACAGAACTGAAATACTGCGCATGTGCATGTTCTATATCGATCGGATCGTTAATTAACAGTTGATTCACGATCTTAATCAATAATTTTTGAATTATATATATATTAAATTTTGAAATTTCCATTTCATATGAAATGAAATATAATTTTCAATGAATTCATGACAATAAATATTTCCCGCCATGTGTCAATAAATGACGCTATCCCACAATGCATCATTCTAAGTAACATCCAATCGACGAAACCATGCCGTTGCATTCCGCCTGGCTCTACTGTGGAGCAGTGAGCCAGGATCCCAGGCTACCTATTCTGCGGTAGAACATTCTGGTACTCGATCAAGTAAGAGCAGCTTGATGAAGTAAAATCGAACCTAAAATTAGTGCAATTTCGGGGAAAAACGGTTTTGTGATGATTTTGTCGTTTAAAAAACATAAAACAGTTTATAAGGTTTAAACTTCAAGCATATATGTTTAAAATCACATTCAAACATCATGCTCACTATTGTCTTTTCAGCCTTGTTATTGCGACACAAGATTGTAGGATTTAATAATGCTCCCCATAAAATAATGTCCACCAGACATTATTTCATAGTAAATAATGTCCATGGACAATATTTACTTACTAGTATTTAAATGTGTCCTGGACACAATTTCCTATGAAAATATGTCCTCAGCCATGAAAAAGTGTCCATGAACAGGGACATTATTTAATACTATACTTCTGTCCAGGTGGACATTTTTTCATAGGACATTATGTCCGCCAGGACATTTTGATATGATTAAAGTATTTAATGATATCCATTGCCTTGTTATTACTGGACGTATTTTAACCTACTAGTATAACTTTAATACATTGTTACTTTGACAGAGATTTGTGTCATTGGCACTCATACCATCCTTATCTTCTTATTTATATTTTTAATATATATACATGTATATCATGTATATTATTTAAATTCAAACAAGTAACAGATGTTGTTCATTATTTTTTCCTTGGAGGACACAATTTAATAACAATTACTACGAAAAATTGTCCTGTAGGTGGACTGTATTTCATAACTGTTGCTTTAAAATGCTGTCCACTTAGGGATAATATTTCATGGCAATGGACATTATTTAAGACCAAAATTCTATATTTTCTATTGCCTTCTTCTCATAATAAATATAGTTAAGTTCTTCACATTTGATTTTATACTTTACACACTTCAGGGATGATTCCAGGTGTTTTCAAATGGGTCCCTTGACCATCAAATTGGGAATTTTCATCCCAATTGGGAATTTTTTATGCATAAAATCTAAGACGAAATAACATTATTTTCCTGTAAAAACGGAAAATGTATATTAAGTTTCACCTGTACACTGCTGTAATAAGTTGTAACATTTTGAATAATCCTGGACGGGCTACTGATTATGATATATATGATTACCAGATCGCTTGACAGTTATTGAATTGAGACCAGGGAAGTTGTTACATAAAGATCATTGCACATGATGCACTATCTTTTGTAGGCTTGCATCTTAGCTATGGTAACATCGGCCTTTTACATATATAACAGCTAACATAAACCACTGAAAAAAATTATCCATTGGGTATTTTTTTCAACAACAGGTCATCTTTATAAATTTACCTCGATTCAAATGGGTTTCAAATTGAACTGGCCAATTATCGAATTTAGAAAAGCAATTACAAAAGTTTAAGTACTTAATTGATAAGATATTTTTGTGATTTTTGCTTGCTGTTTAATATGTAGAAGGTTGCCATAGTTTTACTTTAGGTGTAACCCTAAGAACATGAAGAAACAGGAAATTAAAGCATTGAACCATTGTATTTTAATATTATTTGGATCATCTTTTGAAACATTTCCATAATGTAATTATGTTGACATCAATCTTATTTCATGAATGCCGCGGATCTATCATCCACATGTATTTTCAAACACGCTCAAACTTTTGTCTTTAAAAATTTGGGGAAATAGAGCCTGACTAAATATAAAATAATTTCTTTTACAAAACAGTAGAAAATGAAAGGATATGGAGTAAATGTACATGGGACAAAATCGCACACAATACATAGAAAACATAGAAAATTATCAATGAACAGGGCTTTTAAGTTTTCATCATATTATATAACCTGCTCTGCTGGGCGATCTGCTTTACGAGATCGGCGCCCATTAAAATTTATTCATCAATGCTGAGACTACTATAGATCAATGTTATATTAAAATTTAAATTTTGCTCTCTGCCGAGTTCTGCTTTAATGAGACCCATTTTGACAAAAATCATCTTTTTTATCGACCTGCTGGGCGATCTGCTTTTACGAGATCAAAAACACCCATAACATTTTCATCACTATTGAATCCGGCTGCTTAAATCGTTTACCACATTTTGGCCCCAGACCACAATTAATGATCCCACTTTTTGTTATAGTTCCCTTTAATTAAAGTGTATTTTTCTTTATTTTTTTCTTTCCTTTCTCATACATTTCTTACTTTTATGAGGTGGAAATGAAAGAAGAGAGCTGAAATAAATTTTTGGATGTTTTATTTTAACTGATTTTGATATGGAAAGAGTGATTATGCCAGGTGCAAAAAGGTAATATTTACAGTTTTCGGAACATCTCTTGACGTGTCTATAGGGGTATGAATGTGTATTGGCTAAATTTGTAGGATGTACACATGCAATTTTTCTGAAAGTTGGATATATTTTTGGACTTGTACTGTACATTACACACACAAAAGATTTGACAAAAAAGCAGGTAAATTTTTTTTAATTCGACAAAATTTTATAAAGAGCTAATAGGGGAATTAATTGTGGTCTGTGGCCTTTTGACATAATTAAATCGTTATTAATAAAATGCGATCGTTGACAGCATTCTTATCTGGATTTTAAAACGTTTTGACGACAAACTATCAAAAATTATAGTTGCCTAAATCGGTGACGGAAACATTTCCGGAAATATCGATTTTTATTTTATTTTTCCTGAATTGGGAATTTATATTCACATAAATTTTGTTGGGGCCGCCGGCCGATTTTAGGGCCGCTAAGCGGCCCTAAACTATATAGTAGAATCATCCTGCACTTCCTTCTTATTGTTCTTCTTTCATTGTCATTAGCATTAGCTGGGTATTTCTTAGAACTTAAATGTCTCTATATTCACCTCCATCCATTTTTGTTTGTTTACATTTGTATATTAATCAATTTCTAATCAATCGTTCAGTTTTTATTAAAATTCAAGTATAATAAAACTTTTAATTACCTTTGTATTACTTCCCTTTGGAGGACACAATTTAATAGAAACTACTATAAAAACTTGTCCTGTGGGTGGACACTATTTCATAACTTTTGCTGTAAAATCGGTCCACTTGAGGGACAATATTTCATGGCAATGGACATTATTTAATACCAAAATTCTAACAGGACACTATTATGTCTTACATGACATTCATACTTTGATTGTTTTCTTATTTCATGCTTTAAGACGATAACTAATAGTAACTCTAATCAAAGTGCTTGTAAGCACTGAAGGGTAAAGATTGCTTTAATTCATCAGTGGGATAAAACTAAGCATTGCATTGTATAAAGCATTTGTTGTAGTTGATTCAACTACAATTATGAACAAAGGAAGATAAGTCCAAATTTACAATTTACTTTAACAATGACAACATTCCTTTTTCAAGAACAGACATTAGATTACTGCACTTTGTACAAGTAATGCAATTTTCTTGACAAGCATAACATCATTTTGTTACTTAAATATTCAAGCATATATTGCATTGATACATTTCTGGAAATGTTCAGAATGTTATGATCAATGCACTATATTTTGAGTATCTCAAAAGTAGTGATAAACCTTGGAAGATTTAGATATCAAGTCAGAACCATAGGGTTTTGATTGTATTTCATGCAATCTTTACCCAAAATACGAGTTCAAGTATATTAACAAGAGTTACATCAAAACAAAACATAGCACAGGGACAAAATATGATAAACTGGAATCCGCTTGTATTTACCATGTTTACGCTTCGCTTTAAGTGTAGTAGTGAATCGAGAACCAGCTTACAAATATGATGTCCAACCTTAGGAGAAATAACTCTTACAGAAATGATTAAATCCAAAATCAAAGTTGGTAATTTGAAAATGGACTATTTATGACTTGGAAGACGGACAATTGACGGAACCGGTTTTATCCAACGAACATGATATATATATATATATTGCATGCATATTTAGGACGAGAACAAATTAACAATACATACAATATGTAGTTCTTCTAATAGAAATTTGGACTCGGCCACGGGAAAATGATGGTAAACTGGATAGGAACAAAAATTTAGCCTTGCAACACGCCACCTACGGTGTGGAACTTCCTCTACACGAGGCAACGAACATGAAGAACGACTATTAATCTATAACACAAAGCGATCCCAGGAGAGCATTGACACACTTGTATATGAACTATTGAACAAGCAACACAATTACAAATTCAAATGACCTATAGTTGCTTATACCCACAGCATTTGAACTCTGGTGGATGGTTGTCTCATTGGCCCCTTATTTTTTATATTGGGATGATTAAAAGCTTTTTTAAACTTTAATATTATAATCTATACCAGCTATGTCCTAAAGAGGTATGAGAAAAAAAATCTTTGTCTTGTGGATACGTTGCTCAGTTTATTGATTATTAATTTGGCTCTACCTTTTTCTTTAAATTCGTTTATTTACATAATTCAGTACTTACTCAGTCAAAACAAAAATATGTGCTTTTAGGTCATTAATGATTTGGTCTATGATGAAGAATTGTCTCATTGGCAATCATACCACATCTTCTTATTTTTATATTTTATGGTTTCCTTCTTTAGAATAATTATAGTGTTGGTCGGTAGGTAGGTATTCTAAAAAATAACAATAAACGATATGTATAGAGATGAGAGACAGAACTATGTTTAGTAAGCAGTTTTTATGGTGAAGATTGCACAAAGAAAAATCGAATATATATCTACAGTTTATTACTGGTTTGCTATATTTCAGCCTTCTCTTTCCGGTTTTGTCTCGCCTTTTTCGTCGCAGTATGCGAGACATAATTACTATCCGGCGGCGGCGGCGTAAACTATTTGCATAAAGCTTTATATTTCAGAAGGTAGAAGACCTGGATGCTTCATACCTTGCATGCAAATACCTTATGTCACGAAGTTTCCGTCTGTCATATATGTCAATTGTCCTATACCTCCTTTTCATGGTTCAGCGGCTACTTGAAAAAAAAAAGTGTCATGTGAATTTATCACTTATTGTGAGTAATAGGATAACTTTAGTTCGTACATAAGTTCCTTGCAACGTCTACATATCCGTCAGACAGGGTTCACCTGACCTTGACTTCATTTCATGATCAAGGTTAAAATTATGTGATTAGGTCCGTTTCTCAGATACCATAAGCAGTGTAATGTTTATTGATCGCTATAGTTACAAATAAGAAGAATCTTATTGTAGAAATACATGTTTAACGCTTGAGAAAGCGCTATGTAGATTTATACGTTTTGCGGGAAAGTTAGTGGCCGAGTTTGTAAGGTTTCTCGATGTTCCGTAAGGGGAACATTTAGAGAACACCCTATCAAGGAAATAATAAAATTGAGAATGGAAATGGGAATGTGTCAAAGAGACAACAACCTGACCAAAGAGCAAAAAAAAAAAAAAATACAGCCGAAGGCCACAAATGGGTCTTCAACACAGCGAGAAAATCCCGCACCCGGAGGCGGGTTTATTCGACCACGGGTATATAAGTGAATGAGAAACCCCACTCGGGGCTGTCAATTGGCTGTCAATGAGCTGTCAATGTTCTTATATAGAAGAAGACCAGCAAATCAACAGAGCGTACGGTTTATTATATGCTAGTAGAGCTATAATATTGTGAGAACACTTTGTACTGGGTACAAAGTAAACGTACAAGTTGATCAGATTGACAGAGCAGACTGTCTCACTCGGAGGATAAGTTGTACCAGCCCGCACTGTCAGGTAGTGACAGACTGTCCCACTCGGAGGACAAGTTGTACCAGCACACACTGTCTTGTAGTAACAGACCGTCCAATCTAGCGGACAGATTGTTAGATTGTATTATTATATAAATGACACATAGCTGAGAGGGTGAAAGAGCAGATTATTAACCCGAGAAAACATTTGTCAACTGAGACGAAGCCAAGGTTGACAATGTCTTTTCGAGGGTAACAATCTGCTCTATCACCCTTTCAGATATGTGTTATTTAATTTATTATACTGAATGTTCTGTTATTACTGTCTATTAAATTTCAAATTCAAAGTAATAAACTATGACGTCTTGTACATAACAACCATCCCTATTTAATAAAGCGCACACTTGATCAAGCGTCTCCGTGAAGGATAATATAGTATTTACCATACGATAGAGTAAATTGTCTCCCTCGTATTAACCAATCAAAATCTGGCATTTTAACATGAAGTATAATAAATTTGTATATTATATAATTATTCATTGTTACTTTATATCGACAAAGAGTCAGTGTGTATATTTTAGTTCATTGTGAATAACATAGTTAGATAGTTATAGGTTTTGGTATTGCCGTAATGTTTATGGACAGCTTGAATCAAGTATTAACTGGAACGAATCGTTTATGATATAAACGGCCTACTGGTTACACGATACAACAGTATGTCAACTATATGTGGTGTATTGAATGATTATAAGCGGTACATGTCAGTCTGGTAGGTTTCATCTGACCTTGTCCTTATTTTCATGGTTCATTGGTCAATGTTAAGTTTTTGGGTAAAGATTGCATGAAATGCAATCAAAACCCTATGGTTCTGACTTGATATCTAAATCTTCCAAGGTTTATCATTACCTTTGAGATACACAAAATATAGTGCATTGATCATAACATTATATACATCCTATCCATAAACATTTCTAGAAATTTATCAATGAAATATATGCTCAGATATTCAAATTACAAAATGATGTCAAACTTGTCAAGAAAATTACATAACTTTTGCAAGGTGCAGGAATCTAATATCTGTTCTAAAAATATCCATGAAGTCATTGTTTAAGTCATCTTTAAAAATTGGAGTTATCTTCCTTGTCCAGAATTGTATTTGAATGAACTACAACCAATGCTTTATACAATATTTAATTTTACTTCCCACTGATAAATTAAAGCAATCTTTACCCTTCAGTGCTTACAAGCGCTTTGATTGTGTTTTGGTCTGGTTTTTTTTTTTTTCGCGAGTACTATAAGTAATAGGTCAACTAAATTTGGTGTATTGAATGATTGTAAGACGTACACGTCTGTCTGGCAGGTATCATCTGACCTTGACCTCATTTTCATGGTTTATAGTCAATGTTAAGTTTTTTGTGTTTTGGTCTGTTTTTCGATTACCATAAGCATTAGGTCAACTATGGAATAATTGTAAGGTGAACATGTCTGTCTGACAGGACTTATCTGACTTTGACCTCATTTTCATGGATCTTTAAAAATGTTAAGTATGTGATACTTTTAGTAAAACCTTTATCTCTAAGACTTTCAACATAACATCAATGATCAGTAAAGCAGGCGACACAGTTAAGCGTGTGCACTCTTGTTTGTGATTACGCACAACATGATGCAGTGTGCCCGAGGTGACCATTCTTTAAATCATCCACTCCCATTTCAAACAATTTATTAATAATCTATACTCAATAAGTAAAATATTTTATTGTAGTTGTCTTCTTGTTATTTGTTTCGTTCGGTTGCGGTCTCAGTGACCCATACTCACACCCATTAATCATATAAAATATTTCATTTACAGATCAATCAACTAACCAAGCTATCAATCAATTTACGAATTATGTGTATGTGTATTACCATACTTGAAAAGAAACCATTTTTGTTGAAATTACACAAGTAACAGACAGTCAATGTAGTGTGCTGTGCATGAACAGGCACTTGTCTATGAAGAAAAATTTCTATATACCTTAATATGACCAATGCCGTAGCGCATGTCCAAATCAACTGAGGCAAATCGCCGAGCGGAGCGAGGCGAAGAATATTTGAGCCGAGCGAAGCGAGGCGAGAATTTTAGGGGATCGAGTGCCTGAAACGGGAGGAGTTTATTTCAGCATTTCTATGAGAGAGGTCAATGTATTTATAATGAAAAAAAAAAAAAAAAAAAATATAACAGAAATGCGTTTTTTTTATAAGCTAGCCTAGTAAGTAACAAAACAAGTTACAATATTAAAGTTAATCTCTGTTGGTCAACCAAAACTTTCCGATTCTCCTGTGACCAGTACTATCGAAAAGCTTCAACACACGTTCTTTGTCAACTGTATCATTCCTATGCACATGGAGCATGACAAGCCCACAAAGCCTGTCACCACCCATTGTAGCCCGTTCCCAGGTTTTCAAACGCCTTAAACTTGAAAACGATCTCTCACAACAGACTGATGTGACAGGCAGAGTTAAAAGTACTTGTAATATTATGAAAACATTTGGGTATAAGTCTTTGTTAGCTAGCTTAATTGCTGTCTGGAGGCTTCCTTCATCTAGCATTGCTACTGTCTTTCTTACCCACCTTTCAAGTTCACATGTTAACTCTTCCATGTTAGTTACGTCCGGAAATGCTTGGAAAAGGGGTTCAATTAATTCCGATGTTAACTTGCCTACATTTTTGGAATAAGGTAATATCCTAACATTTGATCTTTTACCTCATCAGGAAACCGGCGTTGCATTTCACTAATGACGTGATCCAAAAATGGGAAAAATAAATTAATTCGCCAATGCTGCTCTACAGTAGAGGCAGTTGCTGCGTTCTCCCTATGAAGTTGACGCCCAACTCGCCTACGTGGCATTTAGTCTATTTCAATAGCATCTGCTATGACCGTACCTCGCCTGAAAAGTTCTGAAAAATTTCCTCTGTTCTCTTTTCCTGCAATAATTCCAGAAGAATTTTTGATTTCTCAAAAGCATCCACCATGTTGCAGTCAGTCTTTTGAAGGAACAATGTTAGTGGCTTATATATATATAAGAATGATCAAGACAAATTGGGCCACTAACACGGCAACAATGCATTCAGGGGTCTTCAGGCAGCGCCGATAACCACTTGCATTTGTCCTAGCATCACTTGTGCTTACATTTTCAATTTTAGTCAGAGCAGCATGAACAGATTTGTAGTTTGCAAGAAGTGACGAAACCGTGTCTACTCTTGCTGTCCACCTTGTTTCGCATAAACGCTTCACCGAAACATCTGTTCCCTTTTTCAAAAGTTTTATGTCGACATCTTCTTCCTCATTTTGTAAACCTTCAAGCATATCATCTACTAATTTTGTATTGCCTGTAAATGAGTTTAGAATGGTTTTACGCTTATGGGATGCACACAAGAACCATGTCATTTGGCCGACTGATGACATCAAATTCCGTATCTGGCGCACATCCTTGCAACTTTGCGTCACCACAAGGTTAAGGTTGTGCGACTTGCAGTGAACGAAAGGTGCATCTGGACATTGTTCACGTATGCGCTGTTGTACACCTGATACATGTCCACTCATGACAGAGGCTCCATCGTACCCTTGTCCACGCAGTTTCTGCAATGGTAGTCCCCATTTTCTAGGTTATTAACAATTGCATTAGCATGATTAGCAATATGTTCAGCGTCAACTTCCTTAGGTTCAACAAATCCTAAAAATCCTCTCGTACCTCACAAGTGTCACTATCAACGTATCTGATACAAAGCGATAGTTGCTCTGTCACGGAAACATCCGTAGTTTCATCGGCCATTATGGAATAAAAGCCTGATGCTTTACATTTTTGCACAATTCGTTCTCTTATTTCAAGTTCACAGCATTGTATCAATTCGTTCTGAATCTGTGGTGATAGGTAGGTCATAGACTTGTGTGCTGTTTCGATATGATCTTTACAACCGTATCAAAGTTAGATTTCCAATTGATGAAAAATTGAAAGTTTCCGTCTTCCTGCTGAGCTATTTTATCCCAATTTCCCTTAATGCGCTGTTCCTCTGCCCTAACACGATTATCACATCAATTATGGAAAGAAGTATATCATGATTTCTCTTGACCTTGTCCTTATATGCTTTGCTTAATGATGAACATATACTAGGTTTCTTGCCTTCGCATACAGAGATAAAGTTTTAGCCTTCTCAACTGCATTCTTATGATCAACTGAGTCGTCATGTGATTTTAATGTTGATCTTTTATTACCCACTGCATTTTTCTAGTCCATGAAACCTTTACTGCTAAAAGTCCACCTTCATCCCGAAAACAACACAATACTTGCAATATGCAGAATCTTCTGTACAGGAATACATTAACCATGGAAACTGGGATTCCCAAGATGGCAGATATCGTCTCCCCAGTTTTTATGATAAACTTTAGATATTTCGTCAGCATCTTTTAGCATTGCCAATTTTGAACATCTGTACTATGTTGGTTTTCAATATGAAATATAGCTAGATCAAGCCCCTTTGGCTACTAACTGACATTGGAGTGGACTTTTACTAGTACTCGGCTCTGGTGTTTCACTTATTTCTGTATCTGGTTCACTTTGAATGGGGAAGATATGTCTGGAGTTGTTTTTCTATATCAGAATGGTCATCTACAAAGAAATTGAACAAATAACCAGATGCTAGCATTATGATAATGATAATGATGATGGATGCCTTTTTATGTCCAGTAGCAAGTTATAAGCATATAAAGGACGAGAACATGTTAATGTGAATATGAATACGAACACAATCACTGCTTTATTATATGTATATATATATATATATATATATATATTTATGTCCAACAGCAAGTTATAAGCTTATGAAAGACGAGAACATGTTATAAGCATCAATTAGGATATATTTATTTTAATACATAATCATTAACCATAAGAATAGGTACAGAGAAGACTAGACCAACATTGTTACTTAACCGGATTTTGACGTGCTAATGTCACAAGTGATCACAAGTTACCTGTAAACATTCCGCTGGAAGACATGTCAACCTACCTGGACACATTATTCTACCAATTTTCAAGTCATTGGTTTGACCTACCGGGTTTGAACCCACGACCTACCGCACTAGAATCAATGGAACACACTAGCATACAACCAGACAATGCTGATCATAATCAGAAAAAGAAACACGAAAAAATATTTTCAAACAATACCAAAAATATATTTCATACTTTTATTAAAGATAAATAAAAATCATGAATTGCCTTATACATTAAAGACTTCCATAGAAAAGGCGCTTCATGATTTTGTTTAAATTAATTATAAATAATTATTATATTTTTGGTCAATGAGTTATTTTATCGATTAGCATTTGTTGGTCAGTGAGTTGATAGTGTAAACATTGGTAACTATAGCGTTATCGAATCAAAAATAAACCAAGGAAAGTAATAAGCCAGCATACTTATAGGGGTGTACTCATGAATTACCTTTTTTCATCTTTTTTCTCTTTAAAGAACCCGTCTTCAACCAGTTTTGTAACGACATTAAGATTTGTTTCAATTTTTTAATTTTGATTTGTATTCGGAACACTTATTTATTTACCGTCACCGCTATGGTAAAAGCTGCAATCGCTGCTGCAGATTGGACACACTGTATGTAGTGTGCCGGTAGATAATTTGAAACTCGAAACTCGCATATTGATAATGTAAAATACATAATTGAAAAAAAAAATGACACTTCTAAAGTTTGGTCGTCGTTTCAAAAGTGAGGCATTTGCCTCAGTTGCCGCCATTACGCTACGGCCCTGATATAACGCATATTAAGGTATATAGGAAATTTTTCAGAGACAAGTGCCTGTGTGTGCATGAATCACATTATTTCTTTCCTTTTCATCATTTGAACTTCTTCTTCTTTTAAAACTATGACTATTATTGTATATATTTTGTCTACATATTAACTTCCAACAATTATTACCTTTACCGAAATAGTCTGTTTTTAATTTTATATTATCTATGTGTTTTTATCTTTCAGAAATGGAAATAAACGACCTCCCTCCGGAACTACTTGTAACTATATTCCAACAACTCAGCAAAGAAGATCTAATATGGACGATACACAATGTGTGTACGTATTGGCGACACTTAGCACAAGCCGGGAATTTATGGACAGATCTAGATATTAACCGCCTCGTTATCGAAAACCACGGAAAACAGGATGCATTGTTAAAGTATCTTCTCGCGATTTTAATTCACGTTCAGTATGTGAAATCATCTCCTGACCGCCTGCTTCCTTTACTGATTAAAAGTAAAGACACTTTGAGAAATATTCGACGAATTGATCTGGTACCTACAACTGACTCTTTCTACCTTAGCTCAAAAGAACTTTTTAAAGGCCTAAGTGCGAAATGTCCAAATCTTAAAGCTCTGCACTTGAAATTTTTATCAGAGTCTCTTTCTGTTTTGAATCAAGTTTTTGATCTTAATTTAGAAAACGTGACCTTAATTCACGAACAGAACCTAGGAAACAAACGTGACATAAGTAGTCGTGAGATGGAAACCGTCGCCAAACTATTAAAGGAAAAGGCAAATGAAATCAGGAACACCAAAAGGATAGAGCTCCATTCGTTTTCTAGCGACTTTTTAGCACCAGTCTTGGAATTAAGTTTGTCAAATCTTACCTGTCTTACGGCGTTTGGAGATTTCATAAAGGATAGCACAGTACATACAATTCTCTTCCCTAAAACAAACATAACCGAACTGTGTTTAGATTTTTCAAATATTACTGACAAAAGCTTAAATGATATAGCTGAAAATGCTACAAATTTAAGATATTTGTCGTTAAAATGCTGTAGCAGAATTACTGATAAAGGAATTGCCATGGTAACAAAATCCTGCAAGAAGTTAGAAACACTTAACATTCGGAACTCAATGTCGAACGGTAGGCAGTTTTCTTCTAATTTATCTCTAGGTGCTATTGCTCCGGGATGTATCTCCCTGAAAAATGTGTCAGTGCAATATTTGTCAACTTTCGATATTGCTACTTTAACGGCTTTGACACAGTCATGTCGAATGTTGACGTCACTCAGCTTCAACGACTGTTGCAATCTGTCAGACGCGTCTTTGGAAGTAATTGGACAAAACTGTCCAGTCTTGCTTTCTGCAGATTTCAGCCAGTGTCCGGAAATTACATTGGACGGCGTTAGAATCTTGTTATTACGCTGCCTTGCAATGGAGAATATAAGCTGTATGGTTTGCGATGGAATTACAAATTTTTCCCAAAGTTCAGAGACACCACCAAAGGAAACCGCCACGGAAGTTCTTAGCAACGAACATGCGCAGCATGGTAAAGATACGGCTACTCCAAGGAACCAGATGATGAAGGGAAGCAGAAATGTTCACAACTTAGGAACTTCAATCTGTCTTACTGTTATAATTTGGAACCGGAAGCACTTATTGTGATATCAGAATTATGTAGAAATCTACGCATGATTATTTTACGTTTTTGTGAAGGTCCAGTAAATGACGTCAGCGTTGATATTTTACGTTGTGTTTTTACAAATTGTTGCTTCCTCGAATACATTTTAGTTGGTCCTGGATTAAATTCTACAGTACACAGAAAAGATATTCTAATTTAACAAAAAAAAAAAAAAAAAAAAAAAAACAACCTTGATCAGCAATTTAATTTTGTGTTATTTTTGTAAGAATATATCATATGAAACATATCTACATTATATATTTATACTTTTGTATGAGTTATTTATAAAGTTAGGTCTGAAGTGTTCTGTAGCCCGCTTGAATGTATTTTATTGGAAAAGGGCAGTTGGAGATCCATAGGAGGGATGCGTACAGGGCATACCCCGTTTCTGATCGGCCAACAACTAGAATCTCATGTTTATCGAGATTTGTATTATTTTTTGTATTAGAAAATCGACCAAAAAAATTTATCGTTTTTTTTAAATTTCGCCCCATTTCAAAAAATCCTGGACCCGCCCCTGAATAGCCTAATGAACATAGCAATTGATAGTTTGTATAAACTGCCAGTCAACTTGTAGATTAAAAAAAGGAGGGTTGGAATATAAAAAATACTGGTTTAGCCATGTGCCTTTGCCAAGTAACGTCGTAAGTGGTTGTCTTATGTCATCGTAATGATTAGATTAAACTGAGAATTTGGTATAATTTGAAGGAGAATTCGGGTAAGCGCCAATAAGTTTGAGAATTTAGTATAATTTGAAGAAAATTTCGGGTATCCGCCAATGAGTTTGAGAATTTGGCAGAATTTGAAGGAGATTCCGGTATACGCCAATGAGTTTGAGGATTTGGTATTATTTGAAGGAGATTCTGGGTATACGTCATTGAGTTAGAATTTGGTATAATTTGATGGAGATTTTGGGTATACGCCAATGAGTTTGAGAATTTGGTTTAATTTGAAGGAGATTCCGGATATACGCAAATGAGTTGAGGATTTGGTATAATTGGAAGGGATTCCTCGGATACGCCAATGATTTTGAGAATTTGGTATAATTTGAAGGAGATTTCGTGTATACGCCAATGAATTTGAGAATTTGGTATAATTTGAAGGAGATATTGTGTATACGCCAATGAGTTTGAGAATTTTGTATAATTTGAGGGAGATTTAATGTATAACCCAATGAGTTTTAGAATTTGGCATAATTTGAAGGAGAACTCGGGTATACGCCAATGAGTTTGGGAATTTTATATAATTTGAAGATTTCGTGTATACGACAATGAGTTTTTTTTTTTTCTTTGTTGACATATTTGTTTGTTTTTATAGTGAATAAGATTATAAAACAATGTTGACTGCTGTACCCCTATTTTTGACATTTTTACCTATTATGTCTGTTTCTTTTGTCCACACATTATTGTCAATGTGAATATAATGGAATTTTATGCGACTGTCATACAAGTGAGAGGTTTAGCTAGCTATAAAACCAGGTTTAATCCACCATTTTCTACATAAGGAAATGCCTGTACCAAGTCAGGAATATGACAGTTGTTTTCCATTCGTTTGATGTGGTTAAGCTTTTAATTTTGCCATTTGATAACGGACTTTCAGTTTTGAATTTTCCTTGGAGTTCGGTATTTCTGTTATTTTACTTCTTAGAAATTGGTATAATTGGAAGGAGATTTCGGGTATACGCCAATGCGTTTGAGAATTCGGTATAATTTGAAGGAGATTCCGTGTATACGACAATGAGTTTGAGAATTTTGTATAATTTGAAGGAGATTTCGGGTATACGCCAATGAGTTTAAGAATTGGATATAATTTGAAGGAAATTTCGTGTATACGCCAATGAGTTTTAGAATTCGGTATAATTTGAAGGAGATCTCAGGTATACGCCAATGAGTTTTGAGAATTTAGAATAATTTGAAGGAGATTTCGTGTATACGCCAATGAGTTTGAGAATTTAGTATAATTTGAAGGAGATTCCGGGTATACGACAATGAGTTTGAAAATTTGGTTAAATTTAAAGGAGATTCCGGATATACGCCAATGTGTTTTAAAATTTGGCATAATTGGAAGGAGATTTTCGGTTATACGCCAATGAGTTTAAGAATTTGGTATAATTTGAAGGAGATTTCGTGTATAGGCCAATGAGTTTGCGAATTTGGTATAATTTGAAGGAGATTTCGGGGATACGTGCGCCAATGAGTTTTAAAATTTGATATAATTGGAAGATTTCGGGTATACGCCAATGAGTTTGAGCATTTGGTATAATTTGACGGACATTCCGTGTATACGCCAATGAGTTTGAGAATTAGGTATCAATTTAAGGAGATTTCGTGAATACGCAAGGATATACTTGAAGATTCAAAAGTTCACAAATGTTTCATAAGAGATAAAATTGATCCCCCCTTTTCCACTTAAGGAAAAAAACTTGATCCCCTGAATCATAGGAAAATGGGTTTGAACCGACCTCCAAACGATTTATGATTCTGTTATGAGGAGTACCCAAATTGAACCCATGCTTAAATTCACATCCGTAAAAAAATCGAATAAATGATGTTTTGTTTTATTTCTCTGAATATTTAGAACAATTTGACAATGATCAATGCTTACTATTCTTTTTTTTTTTAAGAAATGGATGTCTGTAACATATTTTAATTGCTCATTTTTTAAAGTTGACATTTTGTTGACGTAGATTTTACTTTTTCCAGTGGATACATCATCTTTGATATACACTGTGAATGTTTTGTGTATATTCAAATATATTTAACTATGTTGAAAGACGTGCATAATGTCAAATCATAAAAATACAGATCGTTTTGTCTCTAAGAAAACGTGTAAGACTTCCGCTGCTGTTTTTTGCTTAATAGGTGCAATTTGGGTACCGTGACTTGAAGTGTTTTGCATGTTAAAATTTTGGCATGTTTAATAGAGGGGATCACATTTTTTAAAAATGTTTATTAGGAGGAGAGGGGAAAATAAAAATAGTGAAATATTATGGGGGGATCAAGAAAATTTTATATGTTTGATTTCAAAATGACCAGCCTCCCTCCCAGGTAGAAATGATAAGTCCCCAAATGGGTTTTAGAATTTGGTATAATTGGAGGTATAATCCAATAAGTTTGAGAATTCGGTATAATTTGAAGGAGATTCCGGGTATACGCCAATGAGTTTGAGAATTCGGTATAATTTGAAGGAGATTCCGGTATACACCAATAAGTTTGAGAATTCGGTATAATTTGAAGGAGATTCCGGGTATACGCCAATGAGTTTGAGAATTCGGTATAATTTGAAGGAGATTCCGGGTATACGCCAATAAGTTTGAGAATTCGGTATAATTTGAAGGAGATTCCGGGTATACGCCAATAAGTTTGAGAATTCGGTATAATTTGAAGGAGATTCCGGGTATACGCCAATAAGTTTGAGAATTCGGTATAATTTGAAGGAGATTCCGGTATACGTCAATAAGTTTGAGAATTCGGTATATTTTGAAGGAGATTCCGGTATACGCCAATAAGTTTGAGAATTCGGTATAATTTGAAGGAGATTCCGGTATACGCCAATAAGTTTGAGAATTCGATATAATTTGAAGGAGATTCCGGGTATACGCCAATAAGTTTGAGTATTCGGTATAATTTGAAGGAGATTCCGGGTATATGCCAATAAGTTTGAGAATTCGGTATAATTTGAAGGAGATTCCGGGTATATGCCAATAAGAGCAAGCCAACCCTTAGACAAAATACACCAATGAGTTTTAGAATTTGGAATAATTTGAAGGAGATTTCGTGTATACGACAATGAGTGAGGATTTAGTATAATTTGAAGGAGATTTCGTGTATACGCCAATGAGCTTAATAATTTGGTATAATTTGAAGGAGATTTTGGATATACTCCAATAAAACAAGTCAACCCTAAGACAAAAGTAACAAAAAGACCAAAAACAAAGACTTCAATAAACGACAGGTGTCTAAACGATTGCATTATAAGTTCTTAGTCTAAAAAGATTTATATGATTTGTGAATAAATTTTACGGAAACTATAAAAAATCTGCCATCAACTCTTAATTCTTTTAGCAATATTGACAATATCATACTAAGAGGCCTTTTTAATTGTTGGAGGGAAACATAGTACGGTTTACTCGAACAGAACCACAGACTTTCGACAGGGCAACAAGCAATCCTAGTCAATTAAGATCGGACTGAAAAACACACCTCGTCAAGAGCTGAATTCGACCTCACAAACTTTGTGTTGACGGGCTAGTGATCTAATTTGAACTAGATAGACCACTAGGCCATCAAATCCCCGCCAGATCAATCTTTCGTAAGTACAAACAAATGTTATTGATATAATATTGCGTATTTTCAAACATCAATAGAAACAATATGGATAATCAACAATTGCTTAATACAAACAAATCTCCTTTTAATTATACCAAATTCACGAAATAATCTAATCACCAATTGCTTGCAACATAGGACAAATTCATGTAGGGATTTACATATGGTCGTCCGATCCAGCTCCGATCAGCACTCTAAAGAAAAGTAGTTCCGGAGCAAAACCGATCAACATTACCAAAGAAGTCTAAAAAGTGATTTAACAGATACTATCAAAGTTCTATAGAATTGCATTTTGTTATACACTTAAAATCGTAGATAACTTTTTCCCAGAATATCAACGATAATTGTATCTTACGAACAATAGAGTCAACGCACTAACGGTTGACTTTAAATCTAATGCCTGTATAGTTGCTGGGGCCTCGGTGGTCGAGTGGTCAAAGTAGTTGAACTATTGTATCACTAGCCTGTGAACACTGAGGTTGTGAGTTCGAATTCCGCACATGACAGGTGCGCTCGACTCTAATCTTAATTGACTAGGATTGTCAAGTTTCCTACAGAAAGTCAGTGGTTCTCTCCGGACACTCCGGCTTTCTCCACCAATAAAAACTGACCGCCATGAAATTGCACAATAATGCTGAAAGTGGCGTTAAACACCAATCAATCAATCAATCAATCAATGTATAGTTGTTCACAAAAATAATGATTTGTAGATGGATAGAATGATTGATGTTTAACGTCCAGTGGCAAATACTACATGCATGTTAGGACGAAAACACGTCGATGTGTTATGAATATGAACCCTAGCTGCTCTGTACTAGAACGACACGCTGAGCCTGAATTTAAACATAATGGGTTTCACTAAGTAACAGTCCTAAGGAATACATGTTACCATATCTAGAAATACTAATATTCTAAATCGGAGCCGATTTGCTCTTAATCCTAAATATCGATTCATTGTTCAATGTTAAATTTTTGTGTTTTGGTTTGTTTGTCAATTACCATAAGCAATAGATCAACTATATTTGGTGTATAGAATAATTGTAAGGTGAACATGTCTGTTTAAACAGGATTTATCTGACCTTGACCTCATTGTCATGGATCTTTAAAAATGTTAAGTTTATGTGATACTTGTAGTTAAACCTTTATCTTTAAGACTTTCAACAAAAAATAATGGTCAGTAAAACAGGCGAGACATTTCAGCGTGTGCACTCTTGTTTTCCGTCTTTCTCCCAGATCCAACTTTTTATCCCTATATCCCACATCCACACTTTTTATTATCCCCCTATATCAAAAGAATTCATACAAAAGCGTGTCCCCCTTCAAAATCACTGCCAGCAAACTATATAACGATAAGATCGAAGCAGACATCTCAGATACGCATGTTCCAGCGGCTAGCTGTATTCGGAATATAAGTTTTAAATGTTATTTAAACCCAGTACAAATAATGATATTCTTGTTTTATTTAATTCCAAGCAAAACATGATAGTTAGCAATTGATTTTTACTGATATTCTTATTAATATCTCATTTAATTTATCTAAATTCCTTTCCAAAAATGAGGGAGGGCGGGGCAGTGACACGGAGGTGGTTATTTCTCAAATCCCGTTTTTTTTTGTATAAATGTTATCGCACTTCCAATTTTTTCCTTCTTTTAAGTTTAAAAGTATTTATTGTTGAAAAAATATAACAATAAAGTATACAATTTTATATAGCAGTCAAATATAGGATTCGGAAACAAGTTTGAAAAAACTTTAATAAATCCGTCATTTATAGATCCCACTTTTTAACCTCTATATCCCAATTCCCCTTTTTTACACCCTATTTCTCTCACCCCCACTTTTTACCCCCTATATCCCATGCACATCCCAAAAGCGTGTCATTCTCTCGAAATCACTACCAAGTCGAACATATCAGATGCACATGTTCCAGCGGATATAAATGTTAAATATCACTTTTGGATACAGTACAAGTAATTATACGGACTCTTTTTAATAGTTCTTAAATAACAAGCATTTAATTACAAGCAAAACATGATAGTTAGCAATTGATGTAATAGTTATACACCGAGGGATAGGTGTGTCTGGATAAGAAACCCCGTCGGCCGGAGGCCGGAGGGGTTTCTTATCCAGACACGCCGTATCCCGAGGTGTATAACTAACTTACACCCCATTCTAAACCCTATATTTGTTAACATTGATTATTAAATGAAAAAAAAAAAAACGATAGCATATTTATTGACAATTTCAAACCATGATTTATAAGAATATTTTTTTCTTACATGAAACCCCACTAGTAACCTCTCTTTGGTTATCTTCGTTCAAACTTTGACAAGTGAGTATATTTTACAAATGTCAAAGTTGTTTTGCATATTCCCGTTAAATCCATGTGCTAATATGGATCAGCAGGTCAAGGTTGACTGTTTCGTGTATTCTTATTACAAACAAAAAATACATCATGCTCCTGGTATACAGTTGTCAATATGGACGGGTATAAGACGGACGACATTTTGTGGCAAGCGTTGGATTTGGTAGAAGAGACTAAAGATAAAGGCAATATTATAACCCAAAGTACTTACCTGTATCAGTTTAATAAAGGTAATCATAACTGTATTTTATATCTTACGATTTTATCAAAACAAAGCCCCCATCTTCTCGAGAATAAACAAAAATTCATATTCGAACATACTAAGGGATAGGTGTGTCTGCATAAGAAACCCGACTACCAGACACGCTCAGCATACAAAATTTAGTGTAGAGGAACTCCCTTTTTGGGGGCAATCAGGGGCTGATCCAGCCGGGGGTTCCCAACTCAAGAGAAAAAGGGGGGTGGGGGTTCCAATCATTCAAATGCATTGATCTTTTAAATAAAAGTCGGGTCCAATCCGCGGAACTCCCAACCCCGGATCGGCCACTGGGTAACCGGGGGTCCTGGAGTAGAGACATATGACTGGGATCAAAAATACCTTCAAGCAATTCAAGCAAAGGAGTATTTAAAAGATTATTTTGTATTCCATATAGATGTTTATTGAATTTCCTAAAATGTGTTTTTTTAATATCATGAAACAATTTGTAGTGAACACTTTTAGTAATTTCTTATGTTCATGCTATTTAAAAAATAATCAATTTCTATTGTTACGAATAACAATGGACTTTGTTTGCGGGATGTAGAAGCAGGGGTTTCCAGAAACCCCGCTCGTCACACCCTGTGGTCAAAATCCATTGTTATTCGTAACAATAGATCTATTCAATTACACTTGTTTCAGAAATAGAAACTATGAAGTATAACAATAGAACTGGGGTGTAATTTTACTGATATTCTAATTAATATTTCATTTGATTTCTCTCCAATTATCAAATGAAGTATACAATAAAAATCGATGAGACCTGTTACTATAAAGAATATTCAGATATTGTAACAAACAATCTAAATTGAAGTTATATTCGTAATTCAGGAAATGGAAGGAGAGTTCTGGGATAGTTGTTGTTTCAATGTGGAAATTGAAAAAGTCGTAACCCGGGACATTTTTCTCTGCACATGCCTCGATTTTACACAGACGAATTAACTAAATGTTATAATTTAAGGATGTTCGGTACTCTGTTTCAAAATAACAAGCTTTTTAAAAGACTGTTATAAATTGATAGTATATAAATAACTGAACTAAAAAAGCAGAAAAAAATTAAGGGTCCGTGACCTTGATTTCCAGATATAAGCCACTGAAAAATTGGCGGGAAATGATTCTCTCTAGATTTTTCACACATTTAACATTGCCACCTTTTTTCTTTCAAAAACTATGAAAAAATAAAAAGAATTTCATAAGATTTTCAAATATGGCTTTTTAAACTATATGTTATAAAATTATGAAAAGAAAAATAGGGGTTAGTGGGCAAAATATTTATTAGCACTACATGGATAAAACCAGAGGATTCCGAATATCTGACAAAATTTCAAAAACAAGAGGAGCGAACATCCTTAATTAGATTTCCATCTAACAAAATGTCCACCACGCTGTTCATTGACCCCCTCGCCCTGATGAAATCGTCTAAATATTGATGTTTTCATGCAGAAGATGTTGTACTGATCCCAACGTTGCATAGATGTCTGACGTTATCACGTGACGATTATGTGTAAAATGAAATCGAACACGGTAAAACGGACAATCTAGGAACTAAAGTATTAGTGAACAAAAAAAAAAAAAAAAAAAAAAAAAAAAAACCAAAAAGAACATATTTGAATTGAACAACTGTAAACTCTACTCCAGGGAAAAATTTGATCCTGTCCAGTACTACTGTGAAAATTTCAATTAACATGTTATTGAGTAAAACATAATAACCATCACCGGAAGCAAACCATCCAAAACTTTCGTTCCTTTTTTTCCTGTTTACAAGGTTTAATAACCATGTCTCCTCAAATTTCGAAGATATAAATGGAAACACAAAATAATAATAAAAAAAAAAAAAAAAAAAGAATGGTGCTTTCAAACACATAAGATATATGTTTATGACTAAGAAATTTTGTTCTGCAATGTAATGTAGGGTAATTAATTTCCGACAACTGTCAAATTCAAAGGAATATTTTTTCAACCCTTTCTCGCCTGAAACCGTATGTGACGTACTATGTTTTGGTGGTGTTACACCTACAACGCAACTGTCTACTGTTGAAGACTGCTTGAACACAATATGTATACGTGGTTTGATGTTTGAGTTGTTTGGTTACCAAGGTTACTGTCACGAGGATCTACAAAGGTCGGGGTCTAATTTCTGTGTTATTTAGTTTTTGGGCCATATTTTTTCGCTTAAAAAAAAAAAAGTTTACTTATTATTCTCTAATATTCATAATAAAGCTGTCATTTGTTCTCTATTCTTTATATTTTTCGCTATTTTTATTTTTTTTAGAAAGAAAGTACCTAACAATAAACAATGCAATATACCCGATATTTCACGCATTGGACTCATTCTAACAGTTTTATAGGTATCGACCATTTAAGCTAGCGACCAACATCTAGTGACCGTTCAAGCTTTTGACAAATAGCTAGTTACCAAAAGTAGCGAGTGGAAATGAAGATATGATGTATTAAATGGACGTTTAGCTATCAAGCTAGGTGTTTTGTATACCTTTTATTTCTGGTCAATGCTTCGGTATTGACATGATGTATAACACACTTTTCTTAAAATTCACCGTTTAGAAATTAAGATATTATGTAGAAACTAAAAGATCCGAATTTTTTTTTTTTAAATTAAGTACTATTTTGAATTTACATAATATCCTCGATATATAAAATGATTTGATATCAAAAGGTTTTTTTCTCTTGGACCACAAAAAACACAAAATTTCAAATACAGACTTTGTGAGAATAATAATTAAAAAGGGGCGAAAGATACCAAGGGGACCCACCTCATAAGTCTAGACAAACGGACAATGCCAAAAATCAAAAGCCGACGAAAAGACAAAATAAGACCACGAAGAACTACATAGAAACTAAAGATTGAGCAACCAGAACCCCACTTGATTTGATCTCAGGTGGTCCGGAAATATAAGCAGATTCTGTACCATTTTTGGAACCTGTCGTGTTGCTTATGTAAGTACAGATTCGGTGATATATCATCAAACTTAGTCTTTCATAAAACTCCCCGTTTATAAATTGATAAATTGTTTAGAAACTAAAGGTTCCTTATCTCTCTTTTTCTATGATTAAAGTACAGTATTGAATTTTATTTAATATCTCGTTTAATAATTATTTGATATCAACAACATTTCAAATAAACTTAGTATATTATAATTAAAATTCAGATCTGTTGGAACTCGCGTGGTCGTCGAATTTTCAGTTAGATTGTATATTATTTGAAATATAATTAAAAACTTTACCAAAATAAATGAAAACGGGTGGTTTTAAACGATTGCAAACTAGAATTTAATTGTAATAACAAATTAATGAAATATTCAGTGAAATATGAAGAAAAACAGTTTCGTAATAGGAGAATTTAATTAGTAAACCGAAACGTTATCGTGTAGTTATAAATTAAAAGGATACAGCACAACGAAAGCATCCGGGTTCCATCCGGGTTCAACTCTGACACGAACAAAATTTGAAAGTGCAATTGATGTTATTTCATACTGTTCATCTAGTAAAAGGCTAATTATCGCAAAACATCTGAAATATTAAACAATGATATGGATAACTCGATAGGGAAACTTTTGTGTAAGAGATCCATGTATGAACGTTAATAGATCACGTCATGTGCACTTACATTGTCTACGTCAGCACATGAATTTATTAGTAAATGTAGACTTTATAGAGTCAATTTACTAGTACATTAATCGACAATTTTACAAATTCTACATCATGCGTAATTCTATGACTTTCGAAAGTCGTGAAGATTAGGAAAAAGCGAAGGAATATTGAGAGAAATGAATGCGTGATATTTTCACATCATTGAATATAAGAACTTTTTTTTTCACGTAAAACATCATAAAAACTTAGAAAGGACAAGTTATCATTTACATAATCTGGATATTTGATTTTCTCGTTAGGTGACAGTTGCATCTTTTAATTTTTAATTAAAAGGACTGAAGTTATAGTACTGGAACGAGAAACCAAAAAAAAAAAAGAGCCATATGAAAATGGGAAAGTCAAAAGCGATATTCCTATTTATTGCTTTATCAACATTTCAAACTAACTACGGACAAAATTGTAAAATTGACCGAAAAGAAATCAATGATACAGTTGAAGGAAAACAGTTGACGCCCTTTTATAAAACATTTTCTTCTCTTGGACCACAAGCCTGTTTTAACGAGTGTATCCGGAGAGCAGACTGTGCGTTTTTCAACTTCAAACGGGAGTCGCGTTTGTGTGAACTTTGTAAAATATAAAAGGATCGTCTGAACAAGATGCCACGGGCTACTTCTATAAGAATGTAACAAGAGAGAGAGGCGTAAGTTATTTGTTAATAGTTATATTAGTATTACAATTTGAAAGTTAAGAATAAGCATACAAACCGTTTGAAACAGTTGCAAAGTAAGGCCGTACATTGAATAATGGTTTACTTAATAAGGTTAACTTTTCTCCGCAAATTTGAATATTTTAATTCATTGAAAATGACAGAACGATGTAAATGTAGGCGCTAATACAGGTCATATAGGATATTAGAATAAACGGGGCGCGACCGTAACAAAATCCATAAATATTTTTTTAGACGTTTTTATGGCCTAAAATAAATTTTTGGCTGCTTTAGGAAATTCCCAATGGTTGTTTTAATTCGCCGGACGCACCCCCGCTTGAATACACTTCTGAAATTACACAATGCAACTTAAACGTCGAGAAAGTGCAGACGACACCATTGCCCGAAGAAAAAGACAAAAATCTGCCAAAAGGGTAGACAACACCATTGTCGGAAGAAAAAGACAAAAATCCACCAAAACGGACAGACAACACCATTGTCCGTAGAAAAAGACAATCCACCAAAAGGACAGACAACACCATTGTCCGTAGAAAAAGACAATCCGCCAAAAGGACAGACAACACCATTGTCCGTAGAAAAAGACAATCCGCCAAAAGGACAGACAACACCATTGTCCGTAGAAAAAGACAATAATCCACATACAATCTACATGTATTTACTTTTTAGTATATAATAAACAACTATTCTGCATAGCTGTATTTAAGTATTTGTCTGGAGTCAATAAAAGGAGAAACAAGGAAAGCAACCCAAATACGGAATAGGTAAAGAGACTCAGAAGTCAATATACAGACTTCATCAATTGACGAGATGTATCATTGTTTTTTGGGGGATTGGGGTATCACCATTGGTTATTATCATTGTCGGATATTTTTACGACAATAACAATATATCCGTTGCTAAAGGCTACCTGAAAGACATGGGAAACGATAAACATTAACATAGATTCCAATATTTTAAGATTGATCAACCAATGGTGCTATAACAGGTGTTCGAGAAAAATGTCCGTCGTTTGCTATGTAATGAAATAACATATGCTCATAAGGAGATATAAGAAGATGTGGTATGAGTGCCATGAGACAACTCTCCATCAAGTCAAAATTTATAAATGTAAACCATTATAGGTCAAAATACGGTCTTCAACACGGATAACTCACATCGAACAGTAAGCTATAATGGGCAAAAATTACTAGTGTAAAACCATTCAAACGGGGACGATAAACATTAATATAGATACCCATATTTTAAGATTGATCAACCAATGGTGCTATAGCAGGTGTTCGAGAAAAATGTACGTCGTTTTCTATGTAATGAAATAACATATGCTCATAATACGGGGCGCCGAATGGGACTCTTGTGGTTTTGTACTCGAAATTCAATTTTGTACGGACAAAAGTGAGTTTTGTTCAACAAAAATGAGTTTAGTTTAACAAAATTTTTGTCATGACAAAATTCATTTTTGTAACACAGACTTTACTTTTGTTACCTAATTTGAAAAAAGTCAATTTTGTATGCAAATTAGTTTAGTTTGGATTCTGTGAACTAATTTGCATACAAAACTGAGATTTTGTCACAAAATTCAATTTTTTGTTTATTTTTGTGTAGACAAAATTGAGTTTTGTTAAACAGAAGTGAAAATTTAACACAAAAGTCAATTTTGTGCAACAAAAGTCAATTTTGTGTCACAAAGTCATTTTGTCACAAAAGTCAATTTTGTGTCACAAAAGTCAATTTGTCTACACAAAAATAAACACAAAATTGAATTTTGTAATGACAAAATTCATTTTGTAGACAAAATTCATTTTTGTCATGACAAAATTCAATTTTGTGTTTATTTTTGTGTTGACAAAATTGACTTTTGTGACACAAAAATCATTTTTGTGACACAAAATTGAATTTGTAATGACAAAATTCATTTTTGTAGACAAAATTGATTTTTGTCATGACAAAATTCAATTTTTGTGTTCATTTTTGTGTAGACAAAATTGAGTTTTGTTAAACAGAAGTGAAAATTTAACACAAAAGTGAATTTTGTGTCACAAAATTCATTTTTGTCATAAAAAGTCAATTTTGTGTCACAAAGTCAATTTTGTATGCAAATAAGTTTAATTTGCATACCTATTTGACAAAATTGAATTTTGTCATGACAAAATGAATTTTGTCTACAAAATGAATTTTGTCTACAAAATGAATTTTGTCATGACAAAATGAATTTTGTCTCCAAAATGAATTTTGTCATCACAAAATTGAAGTTCTCATAAAACAAGTCTGTATCACATAGTTTTGTAAGAAAAAATGATTTTGTTATGACAGAATTGAATTTTGTACAAAACCACAAGAGTCCCATTCGGCGCCCCGTACATAAGGACTGTTTCTCATTTTTAGTATAAGTTATCAATTTCTTATTTCTGCAATAATTGTTATTTTGGTCTCAATTTTTACCGTACAACAATAACAATATATCTGTTAATAATGGCAAACTGAAAGACATGGGGGACGATAAACATTAATATAGATACCCATATTTTAAGATTGATCAACCAATGGTGCTATAGCAGGTGTTCGAGAAAAACGTACGTCGTTTGCTATGTAATGACATAACATATGCTCATAAGGACTGTTCATAGTTCAAAATTTAGTGGAAATAAAAAAATGTCTTCACTTGGATAACCCTTTTAATTTAACTCTGACTTAAAGTTTTGGTTGAGGATCGTAAACAACACCCTCCTCCCCCCACCAAAAAAAAAAAATAAAAAAAAAAAAAAAAAGATAAAATAATCTCTCTTCCTTGTTTGACTTTAAAATCACAATGTTTTCGCCTGGTATAACTTCAAGGATAAAATATTGTGACTGCTGACTGGAACCTGATGACCTCCTATTCATCCGCCTCATTATCATTATCTATAGTGTCTCATAAGTCTTTATAGGCTGGGTGCTGATCTTTTTTTATGTGATTGTACTTGTAAATATTTACTGTTGTTTAAGATCAATACGTGACACTTTAATAAAATGATTTTATCTTATCTATTATCATCATATCATCATTAACAACTAAAATTGAGAATGGAAACGGAGAATGTGTCAAAGAGACAACAACCCGACCAAAGAGCAGAAAACAGCCCAAGGCCACCAATGGGTCTTCAACACAGCGAGAAAATTCCGCACCCGGAGGCGGGCTTCAGCTGACCCCTAAACAATAATGTATACTAGTTCAGCGAAAATGGACGTCACACTAAACTCAGAAACATATAAATGAACCAAAATTAAAAAAAAACATACTAGACTAACAAAGGCCAGAGGTTCCTGACTTGGGACAGGCGCAAAAATGCGACATATTGCCAGAGAAGCATTAAGAAAACAACACCAAGTCGCTTTTTGAAAATTTACGCTTGTATTCAGATATGTGATAAAATATTCTGACCTCTAAACAATAATAAGGCTATAAACCAAAAATTAAAGCAAACAAAAAATACTGTTTAAGAGAATACATGACAACTTCTGGACTCCTTTATTATAGGCCGTTTCAGAATCTAATGCATTTTGGGTAATATTTTCAAAAGCGTACACCAAAACGTTGTCATTGGTTCAACATTTCTTAAACAATGGATACTTAACCAATGACGTGACGTTAAATTTATTTATGGGTACGATAAACGAATTTACCCATGTCCTTTAGATTCTGAAACGGCGAATTCTAAGCGGGTTGTGAACTCGAAACTCCAAATGATTCCTCTTGTATAGTACATTGGAATTAGCTAAAAGGGACATAATACATAGGCTAACAAATGTTAGTGCGACCAAAAGAAAATTAAATTCTTTTTTTAATGACGACGAAAAATCCTGCAATCAATTCGGAGAAGGCAAATATTTTTCGATTAGTTTTAAATATGAATGTGACCACGGTTGTTCTTTGTTTTAGGGGCAAAACGATCCATGCGCAGGAACTACCTGCTCCAACGGTGAAATATGTATTGTTCTATACAACAAGAGGACAGTTTGTATAGTAGGTACGTAAAGAGTAGAGAAGTTCCGAAATCACTCTGTCAAAGAAAAAGCTCAATGGATTGTTTCCACGCATTATCTCATTAAAAAACTGAGAGCTTGATATGAAGAACACGACGTCCGTTCAAAATTGATTTTAAGTAGGTAACTGATAATGTAGAAACCCCCACCCCAAAAAAAAAAAAAAAAAAAAAAAAAAAAACAAAAAACAAACAAACAAAAACAAGCAAACAAACAAACAAAAACATACGACTATTCCAATTTTGATTTTAAAACAAAACATAGATTTCTCAACAAACCATAGTAGTAAATACCCGAATGTTTAGATAATCATAGATTGATATAAGATTTATCTTTGTATTGGACCATTCCATTTAATATCTGAAAAAGTATGTGAATGTTTTTTTCAGAGTGGTATCAAAAGTTATTTCGTAGGAGTACTGATTGGCTCATAATGTATCTGAGGGGTACCCATTTTTTGTATCTGAGGGGTCTTTTCGTGTATAAATATGTAAAAATGAGGGATTGATGGCACGATTTTGCATCTGAGGGGTTTAAAACCAAGCATCTGAGGGATTGAAATTTGCCTGAAAATGTTTTTAGGGGGTTCTTTGACAAGGTAACCATCCATTCCCCTTTTCATTTATGAAATGGAATGGTCCATTATGAGTATGACACTTTGAATATATACAATTATTCCTGCAGGAATAACTTTGTACATGTATTTGTATTGTTTCTTGGAAAACTGTCGCAATACACCGTTCCTGTCTGAATTTTCGAGATAAAATTCTTTATCTTCTTAATTTGTTAGGGAATCACCATTTTATATTCTGGGAGGGGAGATTTTGGAAAAGAATATTCTGACCTGGTAATGTAGGAAAAAAAAAAAAAAACTTTGTCAAAGACAGAATGTAAATTGATATTTTGTCCAACAATATGCAGAATAATGCAGTATACAATTCTGTACAATATAATTGTGAATATACATAAATGTTTTTCGCGATTTTCCCATGCAAAGTACATAAGCGGTACTAGTAAAAAACGAAAATGTATAGTCTTTTGGGAAAAAGACAATCATAACCCCCTTCCCCCGGCCGAAAATCAAATGGTCGAGATATATTTAGAATGAAAATTGAGATATTAAATACATTCATTTTTTTTTTACAGACGGTTGACAGTCGTCGGCAGAGAGGATTCTTGTAAGATTTTCTGGTACAGAACACCTAAGGGAGTTAACTATTTATAAATCAGCTGAACGTTTTAATCACATTCTATTATTGAAGAGAAATCATTCTTCTCAATGATCAAAATTAATTTTTGTCAAACTGCTATATATCCAATGAAATTATTAGTAATACGGTAAATTGTGTGGTTTAAATATCTTGAAAATTATATATTTTTATCAGCAGTCCAAAGCTAATATTTTGTCAAAATTTTAATAAAAATTAAACGAGCCAAATTTATTTGAGTCAAAGTGTTGGGTACCTCCTTTATACGATAAACACGATGAAAGAGCGACTGTACTTATCTATTTGAATATACAATTTTTTTAATGTAAGTGTAATACTTTGTAATAATACCTTATAACATGGGAACTATTATATTAAGTTTAGTATGAATAAAATTGAATATAAAAACACGACAGCAAATATGCATTTATTTAACTTCATAACTACAGTTGGGTTCAGTTTTTAACTCTCTTAAAAAGTGTCAGAACATTCTTTCGTAGAACTTTTCTAGAACAGCTCCATCTTAGGGCAACTCTAACTAAGAACCTTTCTGGCGTGGAACTGTCAGAATATGTTCTAGGGTGGAATTGTCAGAATATGTTCTAAGATAGAAATGTCAGAATCTGTTCTAGGGTGGAACTGCCAAAATCTGTTTTAGGGTGGAACTGTCAGAATATGTTCTAAGATAGAACTGCCAGAATCTGTTCTAGGGTGGAATTGTCAGAATATGTTCTAGGATAGAACTGTCAGAATCTGTTTTAGGGTGAAACTGTCAGAATCTGTTCTAGGGTGAAACTGTCAGAATCTGTTCGAGGTTGGAACTGTTAGAATTTGTTCTCGATTGGAACTGCCAGAATCTGTTCTATTGTGGAACTGGCAGAATTTGTTCTAGGGTGGAACTGTCAGAATTTGCTCAGGTGGAACTATCAGAATTTGTTCTAGGGTGGAACTGTCAGAATCTGTTCTAGGTTGGAACTGTCAGAATCTGTTCTAGGGTGGAACTGTCAGAATCTTTTCTAGGGTAGAACTGCCAGAATCTGTTCTAGGGTGGAATTGTCAGAATCTGTTCTAGGCTGGAAATGACATCAACTATAAGTCACCATACGGCTTTCAAAATGCACAAAATCCAAACCTTATAGTAAGCTTTAAAAGGCCACGAGATGACAAAGTGCAAGCAATTCAAACGAGAACTTATCAAGAAGAAACACATGTCGTTCAATAATGGAAAATATATTCTACTTATCACATTCATTTAGCATGTTACCAAAACATGCTCTGTTGATAATGCGGCCTAACAGTAGCTCATGGTTGCGACGAATCTCAACATTTATGGTAGAATGTAATGTTTATTACATGAAGTGTGTCACATGAGGAGCATTATCCCTACTAGAGCACCTGAGATCTCCCCTGGTTTTCCTGGTTTTAGTATGGTTAATATTGCTCAGCCTACAGCTTTCTAGGTTGTGTTTTTATATAAATAAGAAGATGTGGTATGAGTGCCAATGAAACAACTCTCCATCCAAGTCACAATGTATAAAAAGTTCACAATTATAAGTCAAAGTACGGCCTTCAACACGGAGCCTTGGCTCACACCGAACAGCAAGCTATAAAGGGCCCCAAAATGACTAGTGTAAAACAATTCAAACAGGAAAACCAACGGTCACTTTTCAAGAGTTCACTTTTTTAAGTGTATCATCACCTAATGGTTACTGAAGTTGACATTGTTACACCCATTGTTGCCGTAATTGTTATATATACTGTAAATTCATAAACTATTGTGATGTTTTTATTAACGCGAATAATGCGACTAGGTGAGTATAGCAGTAAGAAGAACTTGCATTCTTATATTTGATACATATATCTGTATACAGCTTTTCCTGAAATCAAAATAATTTATCTCACATTTTTGTCCATTCTTGAAAAAAACAAAACCACTGAACAACAGGCGCCTGACTTAGGACAGGTGCATAAAAATGCAGCGGGCTTAAACGTTTTAACAGGCGCAAACCTTCATCCTAACCTGAGACAGTAGTGCAACACAACAACATAAAAAGACACACTATAAAATATCAATTGAAATGGCTTAATTCGATCAAAAAGACATTTAAACAAGAACAAGTAGACATACACTGAACGAATAAGTTTGATCTATGACACAATATAAATACAATATTGAAACGTAGGTGCCTATATAACTTAGACGTTACAGGTAGTAGTAAAAATGTAGGAAGAGTGTCAATAAGACAACTCTTACCTGGGACAAAATGACGTTAAATAAAACAACGTACACAGGTAAATTTAAATATAATAATTTTGTTGTTGGGAGTACGCACGGAGTAAATATTTTTTACAAAACTAATAAATTTGTTGCTCAGAGTACGAGTACAGAAGTGAAAATTTTTCGTCATACTAAATACTTATCAAAGTTGGTACATATTAAAAATAGTGAGACGAGATATAACACAAAATAAGTAAACAATGAATTACAGAAATGCATAATAAATTGTGTCAACAGGTCAAATTAACACGAAATAAAATTGAGAATGGAAATGGGGAATGTGTCAAAGAGACAACAACCCCACCAAAGAGCAGAAAACAGCAGAAGGCCACCAATGGGTCTTCAACACAGCGAAAAATCCCGCACCCGGAGGCAGGCTTCAGCTGGCCCCTTAACAAAAATGTGTACTAGTTCAGTGAAAATGGACGTCACACTAAACTCCTAAACATATAAGTACGATTAGAGAGTACTCGCAGTTACTGAAAGCTAGTTTAAAGCCAAAAATAATTGACAATAAAAAAATCATCCATCAGAGACTAAAATCAATTAAAACACATTTAGACTGTCTTTTTATTTTCGTCGTTTTTGTTTTTTGTCAGATAGTTTTCGACTTATAATTTGAATATCACTTTGGTATCATCGGCCTTTCTTTAACTACGAAGTTACGTCTGGGAGGTTTGAAAAAGATCAATTGAGAAAACCTGGTTAGTTTACCACTAATTATATAATAGTTCTTGAAGAACTGGTCATTATCGTGATATATGGACTGCTCACAGTGGTATTGACTAAGACAGCGATAATAACTGAGCCGTAGGCGAGGTCATTATCGCTGTCGCAGTCAATACCACTGTCCTACGGACAGTCCATGCATCACGATAATGACCAGTTCTTCAATAACTATTATGTTTATTTCATTGAGGAACCATGTTTTTAAAAATTTTCATAAATTCAAATTGTTCAAAGTGAACTCGAGTTATTGTACGATTCCCATAGGAAAGAGTGAAGACCAGTCATAGTGATAATTATAAGTCACTGCCATTCATTTAAGTGCAATTTTTCAGTATATGAATACAAAATAAAGTTTTCTATAAGTTTATAATTCTTATTGCTGAGTAGTTTGTCTCTATCAGCATCGGAAAGTACGGCAAAACGATCATTTGAGTTGTCTGTAGCAGCCATGCCTTCCAGTTCTGCCATGTTCCAAACGTCTGAATCGAGATTGCGTTTTATTAAAGGGACATCACTCTAAACAGAGAAACCACGCCCCACTGGTCATTAACATGTAAAAGTCCGTTAATGACCGGTTTTCTGGTCCGTTTTTTTTCTGTTAAAGACCGATTGAATTTTTTACTGAAGAATAAAGAATGTCATGTGGCCCCTTGTTATCCAATAAGAGAAGCTTATTCTTAACCGATATGAAATAATCAGTATTCAAGTGATCTATTGCTATCAGATTGCGTACGCATCTGTCGTCCGCCTGTTCACATTGTACATTTTAATTATCTTCTTGCAAAACATCAAACACAAGTTGCTACACATTCAATCGACAAACCTCTGGAGATTCCTTTATAAATAGTACTATTTCAGAGTTACCTCCCTTAATTCGTAAAGTTTAAAAGAAAAAAAAAATCAAAATCAAGGTTAACTATTCTATTTTTGTAAAAGAGTGATTTATTTTAACTTTGTTCATTCAAATAAAAATTCTTCTTATTAAACTGGAATCTTGCATTATAATTAGCCGACTTTATTAAAAAAACTAGACCTGTTGTGTTTTACAATCCAAGTTTGAGGAAGACACCCATCCAATCTTCAGTTGTTGGCAAAAATAGGACGAATTTAAAATTCCCGACCGTAAGAGACACTCATGGGTACTCACGGTCGGTAAACACCCCCTAGTAGTATAAAATAAAAATAAAAATACTAGTCATACTGGTGAAAACGAACCATATTTTAGTCTTAGACATGAGATGCATGATTTTTTTTTACTATTTGTTATTGGCTTTGAACTAGCTGTCAGTATCTGCGAGAACTCTCAGATCTGTACTTAGTGTCTTTTTGTTGTTGGGATGTATAAGTACCCTGCCACGTCCACTCTGTGTTTTTGTTAGATGTATTTCTGCTTTGTATCCATCTGATGAGTTAAGCCCTTTTCAACTGATTTTTATAGCTTGTTCTTATGTTGTACTGTTACACCACTGTCCCAGGATAGGAGAGCGTTTGTTCTTTCAAACTAGTTTAACATCGCCAAATTTTGTATGTGCCTGTCCCAAGTAAGGAGCCTGTAATTCAGTGGTTGTCGTTTGTTGTTGTATATCATTTTTGTTTTTCGTTCATTATCTTGTACATAAAGCTGGCCGTTAGTTTTCTCGTTTGAATTATTCTACATTTGTCATTTCGGGTCATTTTATAGCTGACTATGCTGTATGGGTTTTACTCATTGTTGAAGGCCGTACGGTGACCTATAGTTGTTAAATTCTGTGTCGATTGGTCTCATGCGGAGAATTGTCTCATTGGCAATCATACCACATCTTCTCATTTTTATATGATATAGACTCTCTCATCATTTTAGGCGATAATTGCTCTGAGTAGGGTCTATGGTTTATTATAGGAAACTCAAATAAATACCCTACAACATATAAAACATACAATAAGACATAATTCATACGTACTAAAAACGATAACTCTAATTATCTTCACATCAATAAAACACAGCTGACCGTGTATGAACTATAGAGGGTGAGCAGTGCTCCTCTTTAAAGTCACTGTATGTTTTCAAAACGTCACATACTGGAATCTGAATATAAAGAAGTATTGACTCCATAAGTCTTAATTTCATAAAAAGTATAAAATCTTGGTAAACTCAATGCAAGACAATAAGCTATGCTGAAATCTTAATACAGCCTTATAGTAAAAATATTATTACAACGGTTACTGTAATAGTGTATCTGTCTTGTAAATACCAACTTAAAGTAAACATATAAACTATTTGATACTGATGAAAATCAATCTGGACTTCCATACAAGTTTTCATAACATTTTCATATCTTTCATACCAATATAATTACATTACATGTATGATTCATTATAATACGCTATTTTGATTGGCTAACAACAATCTCGCGTCATTCTGAAATAAACTTTCATTTCAAAATGAAATGTAACATTCATGATGACACGAGCTTCCACAATAAAGTGCACAGGTAAATAAAAGAAAAACTTGATAGAAATCGTGTTTTCATGATCCTAGCAAAAAATTTAATTATAAGTATTGAATGCTTCTTTTAGTAATTTTATAGGGTTGTAAAAGCGTTGACCGTGCGCACGTTTTTAGAATGAAGCGCTTCCGCTTCATACAAAATGTACGTCGGTCAACGCTTTTACACCCCAATAAATTTACAAAAAGAAGCATTCAATTTTTAAATAAAAACATAGAACATACATGCATCTAAGACTAATGTAAATAATATAAAAATGGTTTCCAGAATAAGAATACTAAGTATATGTATCACAATAAAGAGTCAGTGTTCTATAACTCAGTGAAATTGAAAAGAGTGCCTAACTATCAAATGAGTTCAATCGAAATGAAGAAATAGAAAACCCAGGATGTAAACAGCAAAGTGAATAGAAAATCAAAGTACTGTCATACTGTATACTCTGTCAATGAGTCAATTAATAAACAAACATATATAAATATAAAAATAAGGAGATGTGGTATGATTACCAATGAGACAACTATCCACCAAATTCACTCATACATTTTTGTATTATTCAAAATTATCAGTAAATAATGTGTTTTACAAGGATCACCAGTCCTTCACCTTTCATCTGATACCTTAATTACTAAAATATATGCTACATAGTTTTAGATTTACACCTATGCGTAGGAACTATTTTGTTTTAAATATGTACTACTTTCCAGTGTGTTTTTTTTTTTTTTTTTTGACCGGACCCGATTAGGTAGTGTTACATCTTACAAAGTCTATCCAAATTTATTTTTGCAAAGAATTCCGCTCAAGCCGGTGCTAGGGGCCGTCTTAAACTTGTAGTGAGGTGAGAGTTTTTACATAGTTTTAGATTTACACCTATGCGTAGGAACTATTTTGTTTTAAATATGTACTACTTTCCAGTGTGTTTTCTTTTTTTTTTGACCGGACCCGATTAGGTAGTGTTACATCTTACAAAGTCTATCCAAATTTATTTTTGCAAAGAATTCCGCTCAAGCCGGTGCTAGGGGCCGTCTTAAACTTGTAGTGAGGTGAGAGTTTTTTTTTTTGCTCTGTGTTGAAGGCCTCACTGTGACTTTGAGATGAAGAACACCAATAAAAGCGCTGTTCCTTTGCTTATTGTGTTTTTTTTTGTTGTTGCTGTGCATGTACTGATTTTGTGTCATGGATGGATACCCAATACACTTTGTTTTTTTTCTATAACTTACTAAGATTAAACATAGATGTATATAATGATGACAAATATAGTCAGAGTAGCAGACGACAATAAGAATGTCAAATCCATCGTATACTGACACGCCTACAATGAAAATTAATTTGTTTACTATATGGACTGTATTGCATCAAAGGATCAGTCAGGATTCTACTTCGTCAAAATTATCACCCCATTACGCCACCTAATTTTTCTAATCGTAAAAATGGAAGCCATTGAAGTGATGACGCTTGTCAATTTAGCTCTTGAAAACCGATCAATTTATCCACATAGCATCATTACGATCCTTATATGCCAGTTGTATTTTAATAGCTAAATGTATCTACTAGCTATTGAGCATTATTAATGTACTTTTATGCATTTGGTCAACTTAAAAATATTGCCTGATCGGTTAATTTGTCAGGGGGGATTTTCGAAAGTAACAAAGTTCAAAAATATTTAAAAAATTTCTAATTAAATATGTCGTGGAAGGGCAGACTAAAAATGTTCAGAGGTTGAAGACTAAATACCCTAGATAACACACACAAAAAATAAAGTTTCTCTGTTTAATTTCAACTGGGTTTCCGCCTGAATAATCTAGATCAAGCTTCATATTTCAAGGTTGCAGATATCAATAAATTGAGATTTTCTGTACCTGTATATATGCTTATGCAAAAGCCTCAACACAACAAATAATGGAATAAAAAAAGATGAAAGTGAAGATGCACAGTTGTTAAACGTCCAGTTGCATATTAAATGCATATTCAGAAGAAAGAAAAAAGCATGTAAATTCGATATGACTTTGAACACTGTTTTTTACTAAACCACAATGCTGATATGTTTTTTTACGATTCTAGTTCACAATGTAATACTATACGGATCCATTTTGCTTAATCTAGTTAGAATATCTATCTATTTGACCGCCTCGGTGGTCTCGTGGTAGCGTGTTCGCCTCGAGTGCAGGAGGACTTGGGTTCGAACCCCGGCCGGGTAAAACCAAAGACTTTAAATTGGTATTTGCTGCTTCTCCGCTAAGCACGCGGCATTAAGGGGTAAGAGCAAAGACTGGGCTGCTCGGAGTCAGAATAATGTGTCCGGGTAAGGTGGCATGTCTTCCTGCGGACTGTTACCTTGTGAACTAGCACGTTAAAAATCCGACTCAGTGTGTCAGTCTAGTACAAAGCAGTGTTAATACTCATATTACATTAACATGCTCTCGTCCTGAATATGCATATTAATTTGCCGCTGGACGTTAAGCAGCCATCCATCATCATCATCTATCTATTTGCGTCATATGAATATAATGAAATCAGAGATCTATATTTCAATTCGATTGCATTTTTCTGAATACGACCTTTCTCGTTTTACTCCTATTTCTAAATCGGAGTGCTTAGCGGATCCCAGAGAAACAACAAATGTCAATTTTCAAGACTTAAATTTTGGCTCGGTCGGTGATCGGATCATTGACCTCACCTCCCACACTAGAATCGGTTAAGAAACTACCGAGGTGGTGAATAATAAAAAAAAGATGAAAGTGAAGATGCACAGCTGTTAAGCGTCCAGTTGCATATTAAAGAAAATCTAGAGATAAACACAAGTTCTATAATTGTGTAAATATATTCATAAACAAATGAGTGTTTATACCGAGGTGGTGAATAAAAAGGAAATCTAGAGGTAAACACACGGTCTATAATTGTGTAATTTATAGTAATAAATAAATGAGGGTTTATATCGTATGTCAGTCTCTATACCTTATGTCAATATATGTACTATATGTCAACCTCTATATCATATGTCAATCTCTATATCATATGTCAACCTCTATATCATATGTCAATCTCTATATCATATGTCAATCTCTATACTATGTCAATCTCTATACTTAGATATAAGAAGATGTGGTATGAGTGCCAATGAGACAACTGTCCATCCAAGTCAAAATTTATAAAAGTAAACCATTATAGGTCAAAGTACGGTCTTCAACACGGAGACTTGGCTCACACCGAACAGTGAGCTATAAAGGGCCCCAACAATTACTAGTTAAAACCATTCAAACGGGAAAACCAACGGTCTAATCTATATAAAAAACGAGAAACAAGAAACACTTATGAACCACATCAACAAACGACAACTACTGAACATCAGATTCCTGACTTAGGACAGGTGCAAACAAATGCAGCGGGTTTAAACGTTTTAATGGTACCGAACCTTCACCCTTTTTCTGAAACAATAGTGTAACATCACAACATAGAAAGACACACTATAAAATATAAACTGAAATAGCTTAACTCAATCAAAGGACATATTAACACCAGTGAACATACACTGAACAAATAAAATTGTATGTATACTAAGATGTGGTATGAATGTCAATGAGAGACCAAATTACGTAGATGTTAGCAACACACACATAATGTGGCGGGACTAAACAAGTTTACATAATTATCCGATCTGAATTTGGCATGTTTGTCTTTGGATACACCGGAAGAACATTTCAGGTACAAAGGCCGTCCAATGTTCTTTTCTCTCTCTCTCTCTCATTAAATCGTAAAATCACAAAAAAAGAATTAAAAGATATTCATTTCACTGTAATGCAAAACTATATTTTAACCGGTCAACACCATCTCCAGTGTCCTATATAAAAAAAGTATTTAAAGCTAAGAACATGGTGCTCCTGATATATCGTCCTGAACATGCATGAACTATTTGCCACTGAATTTAAAGTGAACAACATAAAAAATAATCTATGTATTTTCGTAATCTGTTATTTTATGAACTACTGTATGTCCTAATTGTATTATGTTATATTTGTCACACACTTGTGTAGTTTAACGACACTACAGTTTTGAAATGCATTTGAGGAAACAAAAGGTTTAAATCATTCCGCAATCTTTTTTGAATGTTCGATTTCTATCAGGAAATAACGAACCGCCTTCTTCCTGATCTTAATTATAATGCACATTGTGCTAATGTGACGTGAATCATTATAGCCATTTGTTACATACATGTAACACACGAAATGAAAATTATGTAAATATAAAACAACTAAGGTTTAATCTTCTTTACGGAACGTTGAAAGTTTATGGTTTTGTAGATTTTTGGGTCGTCTTTTGCTCTATGTACTAACTATAATATATAGATATCTAAGTTTTCAGTCCATATTTTGCCTTCAGCATACCCGATAAAAATAAATATAGAAACGAATATGTAAAACGCAACAGAATGGTTCTTTTCTTTAGATTTACTACCAAATTACTTGGGTTATTTATTACTAATTGTTTTAGGACCGTGTACAACCATTATTTTTAAGGATGTAATAGTTTTGAGTAAAAAAAAAAAGGCAGGATGATTGACAATTTAGGTAAAAAAGTAAGGATAAACTTTAAAAATTGTTTTAGGACAAAATTTTTCATCCTAGCCCCCCCATAAAAATCAAATGGTAGCTCCCTTAATGAAACATAAATGTTCGTTTTACTTTGTTTATATTCTATTTGTTTTTACTTTTTGTTTGCCTTTTCCATCCGACATTGAATGTGACTCTTTAAGAAAAAGTCGTAACTAAATAAAAATAAGGAGATGAGGTATGATTGCCAACGAGACAACTGTCCACCAAATCGAAGTGGATGTAAGAAACTACTCGATCAATCTTATCCCAATCTAATTGCGTATCATGTACATTTGCAATCACTAAAGATGTTTTCCTCTTTTAGTTTAATTTTGAATTAGTGTAAATGCATCATTCTGCAATGACACCATAGCTGTTTTTCATGAAGCAACAAAAGGGAGGATGTAATTTTTTATAAAACAAAGGTTGCATCCCCTAAGGAGAAAGTGGGCTCCTAGTAGATTTACCTATTCATTGGAAGCCTCTTTTGTTATAAGCTTCCTTTTTTTTCTCTATGGCTGTAACTGTGGTATACAAAAAGAGACTCCCCCGCTAAACAGTTAAACCCGTGATAAAGTGGGGCGACATTTTGCATGTGCAGAATGTATAAGAACCGTAACGCATCTACGTCCGGTCGAAATTAGAACGTTAAATCCATAGTTGCCAACCTCTGACAATGACAAATCATGTCATGACATGAGATGACATGTCAAAAAACGTGTGAAAACGCATGACGTAGATGCAGACTTTTTAATATGAACATAATACAAATTTGTTAACGTAAAAACAATATTCTAAAACAATATTTTTTACTGCTTTCAAACTTTATTGTAACTTCAAACGGTACGGTCCAGGCGACCTTTTGTTGTTCGTCCATATCACAAACTAACTTTTTGTTGTTCGAAATTTTCGGTATTTATCGTCTAATTATGAAAAAACCCGAGAATCGCGATATCAGTAACGACCAAAAATCAAAACAACGAAAAATGTTAGCGTGTAATGGCATGAAAGTGGTGAAAAGCGTGTACACGCCATGTGACAAAATCTTCGCGTGTAAACCGTTGAAAAAGCGTGTATTACACACGAATATCATGTGAGTTGGCAACTATGGTTAAATCCGATGGTTCATGTAAGGAGATTGTCACTTGTTCCTCATGTTAAAGTTCACTTGAAACAACTCTATGATTTTTACTGCTAGTAGTCCTTTGTTAATTTATGTTATCATTGTCATTTTGCTTAGTTTCTTCTGTTACCTATTCTAACATCGGACTCGGACTTTATAAACTGAGTTTAATTGTGCGTTTTTGTTTATTCTACATTGGCTAGAGGTAAAGGGGGAGGGTTGAGATCTCACAAAACGTGTTTAACCCCGCCGCATTTTTGCGCCTGTCCCAAGTCAGGAACCTCTGGCCATTGTTAGTCTAGTATTTTTTTTTTTAATTTCGGTTCATTTATATGTGTCGGAGTTTAGTGTGACGTCCATTTTCTACGAATTAGTACACATTTTTGTTTAGCGGCCAGCTGAAGCCATCCTCCGGGTGCGGGATTTTCTCGCTGTGTTGAAGACCCATTGGTGGCCTTGGGCCGTTTTCTGCTCTTTGGTCGGGTTGTTGTCTCTTTGACACATTCCCCGTTTCCATTCTCATTTTTACTATATGGCATGTTGCAATGCTAAGTTTCGTTCACTTTCTTACATACCCTCAGTTTCAAGTGGAAGTCGAAATACCGGATTGCCGACTTTGGAGACTTTCAAACACTACAGTAGCATATAGCCAAGGCACTGTCCGACATTCCTTCCGTCCGCATCTATCAGTCTCTCAATTAGTCCGTCGTCTGTATGTCCAAAACAAATGGCTTTCGTAGGATTCTTCAACTTCCCTTGCTTGATTGGAATAAAAATTATACAAATGGAAAAAAAATATATAAAAAGTTATTGATTCGGAAATCTATAGGTCAAAGATCAAAATTCTAAAGAAACACACACAAAAGAGTTAAATGTACTTAATTGCATAATTTAAAAATATTAAAAAATATTTTTTACTGTCCATACAATAACTTAAAAATATTAACTATGTTATATTTAAATAATACATACCATGTACTGGTTGTGATAATAATAAAACATTAAAGATATAATCCTCTGTAATAGCATATTTTTATTTATAAATTGATCTTACAGACTAACAATAATAATACTTTTCTATTGAGGAAATTACAAGCGACACAATTACGCTGTCGACAAACACTGCATATATTAATGTTTATTTTTTATAAAGAAAGCTTTGAATTCATCGTTTTATTGTGATTTAAGATAAAAAATCTTTTGTTTTTTCTTAATTTTATCTTGAAAATTGACAAAAGATATTTTTCATCTAAGCTACATTGTACAACTTTATAAATCAACAGTTCCGTGTTTGAATGTAACACTAATTGTGCACTATTTAGCTTCCTTATTTACATTATCTGAAAAAAATCAAGTAACACATACAAATGTATGAATTGATAGAAATTTAGAATATTTACACGAAGTTACAACAAACATCCCCCCCCCCCAAAAAAAAAAAAAAACCAAAAACAAAAACAAAAACAAAAGAAAACAATACAAAAATAAACAAATAGATATAAAAATAAGGAGATGTGGTATGATTGCCAATGAGACAACTATCCACCAAAGTTCAAATGAAGTGGATGTAAGCAGTTATAGGCAACCGTACGGCTTTCAACAATGAGAAAAACCCATACCGTATGGTCGGCTATAAAAAACTCGACAAGAAAAATATGAAACAATTCACTTGAGAAAACTAACGGCCTAATTTATAACAAAACAATTTACGTACTAATATAAATTTCCACTTCGTACTATGAACATCAAAATTATTTATTTTGTTAAAATATTTCCTTTCTCTATTGTAACTGTATACGTATACCTAACAACAAAATTATTTTATTTACCTGTGTTTAAACTTATTGCAAATGGCTGATATTTTGTACGAGCATATTGTTTTCTTAAATTGTTTAACATTTCATACCGATATAACATGTTACTTTTATTATTCTTCCTTAGTTTATTTATTTTGTATTTACATTGTATCATAGGTCAAATTTATTTGTTCAGTGTATGTTCAATGGTGTTAATATGTCCTTTGATTGAGTTAAGCTATTTCAGTTGGTATTTTATAGTGTGTTGTTCTATGTTGTAATGTTACACTATTGTTTCAGAAAAAGGGTGAAGGTTTGGTACCATTAAAACGTTTAAACCCGCTGCATTTGTTTGCACCTGTCCTAAGTCAGAATCTGATGTTCAGTAGTTGTCGTTTGTTGATGTGGTTCATAAGTGTCTCTCGTTTCTCGTTTTATATAGATTAGACCGTTGGTTTCCCGTTTGAATGGTTTTACACTAGTAATTTTGGGGCCCTTTATAGCTTACTGTTCGGTGTGAGCCAAGGCTCCGTGTTGAAGACCGTACTTTGACCTATAATGGTTTACATTTATAAATTTTGACTTGGATGGAGAGTTGTCTCATTGGCACTCATACCACATCTTCTTATATTTATGACAGACATGAACCAAAGACAACCACTGAACTACAGGCTCCTGACTTTGGACAGACACATAAAGAATGTGGAGGGATTAAACATGATTGTGAGCGCTCAACCCTCCCTAACCTAGGACAGTGGCGTAACAGTACAACATAATAACAAACTATAAAAATCAGTTGAAAAAGGCGTAATTCAATAAATCGGTACCAAGCACAAAAACAACTAACAAAAAAAAAAACAATAAACGAGTTCTCGCTGTATACTGACAGCTATTTGAAAGCCAATAACAACTAATAAATAAATCATATTCTCACAGACTAAAGTTTACCAAAATTGAGATTGTGGTCTACCATCAACCAAAAATTCCTCTAAAAAAACGAACAAAGCTTATAGACGGTTTAAGAAAACATTTAAATTTGTATTGTGTTGCTGGTTTAATAGTCATATGCAGGTGTTTCAATGCTCTCCAGGTATCGCTTTGTGTTATAGTTGAATAGTCGTTCTTCATGTTCGTTGACCCCAATGATAACTGGGGAATAGAAAGATGGTCACTCTTAGTCTTCTTCCGCCTGGCAGCAAAACCCTTGCCAAAGTGGGGCGTCCGTTTGGTTGTGCGGGATAAATAAATTCGCAGCCACGTCCAGTAAGAATGGAGACGTTAAATCCGATGCCTCCCATAGAGAGAGTGCCGCGCTCTCTGCACGTTAAGAACCCTTGCAATAATTGTTTGAAGGGTCCGTAAGTGGCGTGTTGAAAGGCTAAATTTCTGTCCCCAATTTACCCTCATTTCCCTGTGGCAAAAAAATTAATTATCGAATTCAAATTGTTCTACACTGACAATGCAGTGGCAAAAACGAAAAAGACCAAAAGACAAACAACAGTCCACCAAACACAATATAGACTACTAAAGACTGAGCAAAACAAGGCCTACCAAAAACCGTGGGTGATTGTAGATGCTTCGAAAGTCTTAACAGAGCCTGCTCCACAGGTGCTCTTGTAAGTACTAACTCAGTAATAAGTCATATTCGGTAGTTCATATTTGAGAAAAAAATAAATGTATTTATTAGGTCTCTAAAGTAAATATGTATTTCAAAATCAAACCCATACAGAATGAAGTGCAATACATGACAAAAAATCATCAGATTTTTGACAATTGAATTTCGTAGATTTATACAATTAGAACGGACTATATAGATATAGGAAGATGTGGTGTGAGTGCCAATGAGACAACTCTCCATCCAAATAACAATTTATAAAAGTAAACCATGCACATATGTAAAACTTAATTATATTACTAATTGTCATTATGTAGTTAAGTAAAATGTTCGATAAGAGTCTCAATCGTTCCATCCAGTCACAGAGTTACAACTGATAAATTTGTAAACTCAGACAACTGAAATTGTTTCTAAAGTTTAATCCCCCCAAACCCCAAACAAAACCCCTTATTGAAACCATAGAATGTGGACACGATTGTTAATAACGCATGAATGGTTACATTTTGAAATAAATCCTAAAATAATGATTTTTGCTTGAATTGTTTGATTCTTAATTCCTTGGATTTAATAATTTGTTTTCGAAGGGAAAGCAACAAAAATAGCCTGTTTCCATTGTTTCAATTGAAAAATAAGGGAACAAATATGATATTGAGTTTCAAAATTTTTTGTAGTCTAATAGAAAAACAAAGTTTATGGGGTATCCATCCATGACACAAAATCAGTACATGCACAGCAAAAAACACACAAAAAGCAAAGGAAAAGCGCTTTTATTGCTGTTCTTCATCTCAAAGACACAGTGAGGCCTTCAACACGGAGCAAAACAACTCTCACCTCACTGCAAGTTTTAGACGGCCCATTGCACCGGCTTGAGCGGAATTCTTTGCAAAAATAATTCGGATAGACTTTTTAAGATGTAACACCACCAAATCGGGCCCGGTCAAAAAATAACATACTGGAAAGTAGTACATATTTAAAACAAATTAGTATGTTATGGAAAATAATAGGTTTGTTTTAAGATAAAGTTGAATTTTGTTCTTGTCCAGAGTAAAAAAAAATATACCCTTAAACAAGAATTGTTTGTATGTAAAGTAAATTGCAAGGATGAATAGTTCTGCATAGTAAACGTCAGTTATTTACTCCCTCGTTTCACTCCTCCGAAAATAAAGTTTTTCTGAACTAGATATCGTAGAAAAAACCAAACACAGTATAGGGTTGTGCGTTCGCTACAAGATCGCATTTAATTGAACATGTTCATATTTTTGTTCGAGAATATTGTTTTTCTTAAATTGTTTAACATTTCATACCGATATAACATGTTACTTTTATTATTCTTCCCTTAGTTTATTTATTTTGTATTTACATTGTATCATAGGTCAAATTTATTTGTTCAGTGTATGTTCACTGGTGTTAATATGTCCTTTGATTGAGTTAAGCTATTTCAGTTGATATTTTATAGTGTGTCTTTCTATGTTGTGATGTTACACTATTGTTTCAGAAAAAGGGTGAAGGTTTGGTACCATTAAAACGTTTAAACCCGCTGCATTTGTTTGCACCTGTCCTAAGTCAGGAATCTGATGTTCAGTAGTTGTCGTTTGTTGATGTGGTTCATAAGTGTTTCTCGTTTCTCGTTTTTTATATAGATTAGACCGTTGGTTTCCCGTTTGAATGGTTTTACATTAGTAATTTTGGGGCCCTTTATAGCTCACTGTTCGGTGTGAGCCAAGGCTCCGTGTTGAAGACCGTACTTTGACCTATAATGGTTTACTTTTATAAATTTTGACTTGGATGGAGAGTTGTCTCATTGGCACTCATACCACATCTTCTTATATCTATCAACATAAATATATACAATCATTCATAAATAATGAATCATTTTTTACTATACACAAGTCGATAAGAAACGATAAGGTTACATATAATATGCGTAAATGGGGTGGGAGGGTGAGGAATAGTATACCAAACTAACATAGTCCTTACTATCTTGTAACGAGCGTCGCATTGGTCAAACACACCTCAAATCTTCCTTATATACTGACTGCCGAAATCATCCGTGCAGAAAGGAATTCAATGGGTATTACCCTATCTCATTTAAATATAGAAAGACCGTTATATATAAAACATAGGACCGTAAAGAAATGTATTTATTTACTCCCTCGTTTCACTCCTCCGAAAATAAAGTTTTTCTGAACTAGATATCGTAGAAAAAAACAAACACAGTATAGGGTTGTGCGTTCGCTACAAGATCGCATGGCAAAGGGGGTTATGTAAATATATGTAAATATTTATAAATATATATGTAAATTATACTAATTTATCTGCAAATGGGTAAAGCTTCAGATGGGGTTTTTGTGCCAATTTATACTGTAAAAATATGCTTCAAGAACTGATGAAGAGACTTTTTGTTGAATAAGACCTCCTAGTAACAGGGCAACTGTGGAAGATGAGGCAATTTAAAGACAACAATTATATCTTAAAAAACACCAGTGTTGAAATTTTGAAAAACTTATTGTCATATTTCTTGTTTGTAGCAGCAGCTTTCGAACTTTTTACTTTATCTGGTAAGAACTGAACATTCTTCAAAACGTCGCTATGATTCCTGAATTTTTCCTAATCTTTCCAGTAGCATCAGTCTGTTGTAGTACATGTATCTATAAAATACATCAGAATAATAAATGATAACGTTTTAATAAGGGAAGAGACTTTGATTGACTCTGTATCTATATTAGCTATACTTATAAAATCCTAATACGATCAGATATCGGTATAGATCAAAACTAACTTGGATCTGTATACACAATATTCAAGATATATGTTTTTTACACAAAAGGTCATCAGTACAAAATATTTATATGTAACCATACGTCTTCATGCAAATTATCCATATACTAGAGAGTACAGTCCTCTTTAAAGGAGTAGAGTCCTCCTCAAAATAATTATATGTAACAATACATCTTCATGCAAATTATCCATCTACTAGAGAGTTGTCCTCTCTAAAGGAATACAGTCCTCCTCAAAATATTTATATATCCATACGTCTTCATTCAAATTATCCATATACTAGAGAGTAGTCCTCTCTTAAGGAGTACAGTCCTCCTCAAAATATTTATATGTGACCATACGTCTTCATGCAAATTATCCATATACTAGAGAGTACGGTCCTCTTTAAAGGAGTACAGTTCTCCTCAAAATATTTATATGTAACCATGCACTACAGAGTAATCCTCTTTAAAGGAGTACAGTTCTCCTTAAATATTATATGTAACCATGCGTCTTCATGCAAATTATTCATATACTAGAGAGTACAGTCCTCTCTAAAGGAGTACAGTCCTCCTTTAAATACTTATAAGTAATCATGCGTCTTCATGCAAAATTTCCATATACTACAGAGTACAGTCCTCTCTAAAGGAGTACACTTCTCCTCAAAATATTTATATGTAACCATGCGTCTTCATGCAAATTATTCATATACTACAGAGTAATCCTCTTTAAAGGAGTACAGTTCTCCTAAAATATTATATGTAACCATGCGTCTTCATGCAAATTATTCATATACTAGAGAGTACAGTCCTCTCTAAAGGAGTACAGTTCTCCTTAAATATTATGTAACCATGCGTCTTCATGCAAATTATTCATATACTAGAGAGTAGTCATCTCTTAAGGAGTACAGTCCTCCTTTAAATATTTATATGTAACCATGCGTCTTCATGCAAATTATTCATATACTAGAGAGTACAGTCCTCTCTAAAGGAGTACAGTTCTCCTTAAATATTATGTAACCATGCGTCTTCATGCAAATTATTCATATACTAGAGAGTACAGTCCTCTCTTAAGGAGTACAGTCCTCCTTTAAATATTTATATGTAACCATGCGTCTTCATGCAAATTATTCATATACTAGAGAGTACAGTCCTCTCTAAAGGAGTACAATTCTTCTTGAAATATTCAAATGTAACCATGCGTCTTCATGCAAATTATCCATATGCTAGAGAGTACAGTCCTCTCTAAAGGAGTACAGTTCTTCTTAAAATATTTAAATGTTACCAAGCGTCTTCATGCAAAATATCCATATACTAGAGTACAGTCCTCTCTAAAGGAGTATAGTTCTCCTTAAAATATGTATATGTAACCATACGTCTTCATACAAATTATCCATATACTAAAGAGTACAGTCCTCCTTAAAATGTCCGTATCAGTACATCAGTACGTAACAACGTTTTCATAAAATAAATCATTATATTATAGCGTCTATTCTGAAAACTATTACTCCAAAGGAAGCAGACGTACATTTCGGTACTTACAACGTACCTTTTGCTTTACAATAAATAATATGTTAATAATTTTGTTGATAAGATGAACTTGTGGTACAAACCAATTCAAATCAAAAGACCAATCAAATGCAAAAGCGTCAGGTGTCCAGAAAGGCAGATAAAATTATTTGACCTTGTAGTTAATACTACTTGCAAAAACATCCCACGTAAAAGATCCCCAGATTTCGTTAACAAAAATAATAATATACAAAATGTTAAAATTTACATCCTGTCATCAAAATCAAAGATTTTTCTGAAAAAGTCTGCTTCCTCGTTAAATTCTCTTAGTACCCAAGATCAGATAAATCTATGTTATGTTTTAAAAATGTCTTTAAACAGGAGAATGCAAGTGCTTGTAATTTGGCTTCATACTGCTAATTTGTGATATACGAACTACATTTAGGTTATCGGAGTATAGTTTAACAAATTTATCCTCTATTTTTCTCCTTAAATAGACAACTTGCTTCTAAAAAGTCATTTTGTAAAGTTTAGTACAATTATCCAATTTATCACATATCTATCCGTCGTCTTAATAAACTATTACTTTTATATCCTTAGATATTCAGTATTTGACTATAGGTCTTAGTTTTAATAAATATGTCCCCATAACTAGATAAACCGAAAGGTAAAAATGTAAATACAAGAATTTGGTAACTGAATTAATTCTCCATCAAATCCCCAAATAAGTGAAATAAACTGAATGTATATTCACACGATGATACCCGCTAGTCAAATTTAAGCCTTCGTTTTGCTATACATTTGTTAACGTGGCGTTAATCTAAAATTAATCTAGATTTTCTACTGTTAAGTGTTTGACATAGCTACAGATAATGGATTGACACAGTGAGGGGGTTCTGATAATTCAAGAATAAGTTTTTTCTGTAAAGGTTTCGAATTCGCTGATTCTGTTAAACTGCATGTCTATTGCCGATCTGTTATTTTTTCAATATAACTTTCTGTTGTAAGAATAAATTTGCTATTTTTCAATGTATCTTTCCAAAAATAAATGGACTTTTAAGTCTGTTTTTAACCGATTCGGAAACAATTGGTTTTTTGTTTATTCTGTATCAACATGATCACTTAGAATAAGTAAATTATACTCAACTTGCTAAATATTTGTCTCAAGGGTTTGGAAACGTCGCTGTGGTATGCTGTCTTCTCTGAAGCTGGGCTGAAAACGGGACAGTATACTAGGCAATGTGTTCTGGCAAGTTGCGGTAGAAACGGACAACGTTGTTTCCTTGTCCAAAGTTGGGCTGAAAGGCGTTGAACGGTGCTCTGGGATCGGCGTTGAACGGTTGACGCAGTCTTGATCCTCGTTATCAGCAAAATCAGTATCCGTATACTCTCTAACCATCTACCAACCATGTTTGTCTGCTTTCTTTAAAGGGACCCTAGCTATGAAGTCAGCTTTAAGTTTTTCCTTTAACTCATAAATGATGGAGATGCGTTGTTTTTCTAAAGCGATGAAAATTTGTTGTGTTGAACAAATGAACTGCATCAACAGCGTTGAACTCAGTTGTGTCACTACTAAATTAACCATACATAGAACCTGCTCATTCAGTATACGGGTGACTGTTAAGACGAAAATGGGTTTCTGTATCTGACATATCCAAGATGGCGAATAGTATACTAAACTAACATAGTCCTTACTATCTTGTAACGAGCGTCGCATTGGTCAAACACACCTCAAATCTTCCTTATATACTGACTGCCAAAATCATCCGTGCAGAAAGGAATTCAATGGGTATTACCCTATCTCATTTAAATATAGAAAGACCGTTATATATAAAACATAGGACCGTAAAGAAATGTATTAAATTCAATTATTGATCAAGAGGAGATAACACACATTTACAAGTTTAAATAACGAATAGTCATGTATGGTGAACTATTGCATACGAGCCAAGATTCATTAAATATATCAATAATTTTAGAATATTCTGACATATGATGATATCTACTCGTCATCAAAACAAACAAACAGATGTTTACTTGGCACTAGAATCTACATTTTCCAGGAAAATAAATGTCATTCCAATAAAATCCGCGATCAAGATTTTCATATATGTTTAATTGAATGAATTGAGTCTTATATTAAAGGTGTAAGAAACTATAAAATCACGCAGACAATTTAAATTTTTATTCAATTGTAAGGTTACAGGTACAAAATGTACATGTGCAGGAGCGGATCCAGCCATTTTGAAAAGGGGGTTCCCAACCCAGGATAAAGGGGGGTTCCAACGATATGTCCCCATTCAAATGCATTGATCGTCCAAAAAAAAGGGGGGTTCCAACCCCCGGAACCCCCCCTCTGGATCCGCCACATTGTGTCATGACAAAGTACACAATTTTGATATATGACGTCATAATCATTGTGCACACCGTCTGTGCATTACCTGTAAGACAATGCATGTCATGCATATTCAAAACCTAAAACCTTCATTTTATTTTGCTTTGGAAAACAGATGCAAACTATAAATGTTAACTTGGCAGTCGTTATAGGATGAATAAAATTTGTTGACATTTAAAAAAAAAGGATGTAATTTGATAAGATCATAATCATTTTATGACAGAACTGACATAAATGTTAGTTCTATCATATAGCCTAGCTACTAACGTATCAGTTATCCAGAACATTGTTAGTCATGGAGAAGATAGGTACAGTTTTTGTTTTGGTGATTTTTGCAACATGTAGCTATAGAGTTTTGGGTTTTGGAAACCTTGCACACAAGTATAACGACTATGTATATCCAGGGCGGAATGCAACATCTACCACTGGCAATGGTGTTCATCCAGAAGGTACCACGACATTTAAGTTTGACCATGAGGTATATCCAGAGGGGACACACACTTTTAAGTATGATTATGCTGTAATAACGGAGCCAGTTAAAGATGGACATACTGAGAAGAAAACAAGTGAGTATTAATGTTTATAGCTGTTTTATTTTGCATTAATGTAAAAATAAGGAGGTGAGCAAATGAGAAAAATATCCACCAGCGAGAAAATGAGGTAAATGTAAGCAATTATAAACAACGGCACGGTCTTCGACAATGAGAAATACCCGTACCGTATAGTCGGATATAAAAGGCATCGAAAAAATGCAGTAGAGAAAACTAACGGCCTGATCTAAAACAAAAACAAAATACGAAAAAAAAACGTTTGACAATAATGAACCAACGACAACCAATGAAATTTTGGCTCCTGATTTGGTACAGGCTTAAAATGAATGTGGTGTGGTTAAACCTTGTTTTGTGAGTGCTAACCCCCACCCCAATCTGGGATGATATATATTTCCATTTGTATCTTTTGACTTTTTTTCCGTAAACATATTGCTTTACTTTTCATTATCTACTGTACTGTTGTGGGCATTATTTGTTTTGAATACACACACAGGTGTCATAAACGACATAAATGGAAAATTGTTTGTACCACAAGCCCCCAACCCCAAAAGGTAAATGGTTGGTGCCTCATGAAACCCGTTATACGGATATGGAGTAATTTGAGAGTTCTAATGGTGTCACGATTACGCCGTCTACAGCAGCGTAACAATAGGTGAACAAAGTATCGAAATGTTCAGGTTTTTTCAACAATGCAGGATTATTGCATTTTTTTTACTTTTATGTCCTGTCATATTGGCGTTTTCCTGCACATTCTATTCAATTATTTCCGCACATCGTTTTAATAATCAAATCAAATGTTAGACTTTATCAACAAGAATGACTAAAAGTTTCTAGGAAACACGTTAAAGATAATTCCAATCCAGTGTCTACCCAAACTTTTTATTTTGTCATTCGCTGCTAGTAATTAGCATTTCTGCATATAAATCAAGGGATGTTTTAATTTTTACAAAGTTTTAAAAATAATGTCCTTTTAAAGGGTAGACCTTGATTCAGGGAGATAACTCTTTAAATCAGTTGTACGTTTGTAAAGTCAAGTTTCATCAATGTGTATTTTAAGCATTTACCTGAAACAGATTGAAAATAATCTATGTAACCTAGAAGCTTAGAATATAATTTTGAGAATGGTTGACACAAACGTACTGATGATTTTAAGAGTTATTTCCTTAGCATAGGTCTACCTCCTTAAGTTAAATAAAAAGTGATGAATTGTATAATAACATTGGTGTGACTTACAAAGCATATACATTTCTATGGTATCATGTGCAGTAATCAAAACTACCGAGAAACTTTGAAGTAATAAAAAAATACTTATTTTTAGCTTTCTATTGAAAATATTTTTACGATTACTAGACAATTAAAAATCAATTCTGAGGACATGTTTTCTACTTAATGTAAAATATTTAGTTGCACAGGTAATTTAAATAGCATAACAAGTACTGTAAATTCTGAAATTATTGCGAAGTTTTTATTGATCGAATAATGCGACCTTGTGAGTATTGCAATAATAAGAAGTCGCATTCTATATCTGACACATATATCTGCATGCAGCTTTTTCTGAAATCGCAATAATTAATCTCGCATTATTGCCCATTCTTCAGAAATCACAATAATAATATCACGCAATAATTTCCAGATTTACAGTATTGCAAAAGATAAGGATTTATAAACCATTTATTTTGTGTTTCAATAACTTTTTTTCTTCTAATTTTAATTTGATCGCCCTTTTACAGAAACAATATGTTTTGAAGGGGTGTGATATCTAACAGGAGGTTTTTGGAAGAAACACTAATATCTGCTTGAAATGGGTAACGCTTAAGATTTTGAAACTTTGTGTTTCCCGTAGGTGATAACGCCCACTATATCAACAATTTCAGCTGTAATTTCAACCTTGTAATTTGGGGAAAATAATAAGGTTTGCTCTCAGGCCTTCACAGCGTCATTATAAATAGATTCCCCAAATACCCTCCATCATCATCCAAAGCTAATAGATATCAGAATCAAAAAATATTTCGATGTTTTACTGGAATATCATGCGTTTTAATTGTTAGAGACTTATTCAACTGTTACGGTTCTTATACATCATTGGCTTTCACATATTCGGCTTTGGTTGTTCCTGGTGAAGGTAAATCCAGAAAAGCGCTTCGGACGCATGTAATTTATAAATTGAAAATGAAAACAAATCTGTGGAATGCATGAATTATTTTGATTCTAATATGGTAAAGTTTCCCACAGAAAACTCTGACGCCATTTCAGTAAAATATGGAGTTTTTGTGCACAAATCGCATTGTGACGTTGTCGATTTATAGTGGTTGTGGTTTATTGAGTATTTTATTATGGCTCTATTCATATGACCGTAATAAGCACCTCAATATTATATTATATTAAGTCTGAAGCCATTTCCAGATTTCAGAAAAATATGACGGTTTTGTGCACAATTCACATTGTTTATTGAGTACTTTATTATGGCTCTATTCATAATTTCAATCTTATTTGCAAATATCACATAATAATTTGATTTCATTAGTGGAATCCGTTTCGAGTGACTAAAATTGAAAAGGTTAACATATCGATGATTCTGTCTTCTGCACAACGAATCAAAAAGCATGGTGACAAAGTCACTCGCCTCCACAAAATTGTGCGTTCATGTTACTACAAATAGTTGACCTTTGCGTTAACATTCTTTAGATTTACATCCACTATTTTGAACTGATGAAAAATTCAAAATGTTATATTGACATCAGTTCATGTTTAAGATACTTTTGATACCTTTCCTGAAATTTTACAGTCATAAAATCTTTTACAAAAATTCATCCTACAACAGTTTACATACTTTCAACCACGCTCTAAATGCCCGCTATTTCACGGGTGTGTTCTAGTATAACTAAAACTCGGAAACGCTTTCACTTAACATTGTTTATCCCTTGCGACTGCTGCTGTCAGTATAATTGTGAAATGTTGACTTCCAAAAAATAGACCAAATATCAGTGAACTATGGCATTATGAAAAACAAACTCTTTCATTCAATTTTATCATGCAGAAGATTCTGTCCAGATTTCGTTAAATGAAGGGTTGACATAGTTAAGTGTAACGAAATTAAATATATCTATCAGTTAAATACAGAAAAAAAAATATATATGTTTTCACAATTTTGCTTCAGATGTTTCATCTTAATCATAGAACAAATTTCTGTTCAAATTTTGTAATATTCAATCAAGGTTGATTAAAGTTATTCATGTCTAACCCCTAACTGAAGGTAAATAGTTTCATAGTGCAACATTTATAGTCTTAAACCTTTTCAAGATCTTACGTTTTATAAAAATCTATCTCAAATAATTTAATACGTATTCCCATTGAGCTGTTTTAATTGAAACATGACGTAGAAATTAACCCACCGTGAACTTACTTTAAATATTTAATTTCAGAAAGAGTGAACCTGATTCAGAAGGGCTCAAAGTACCATGTCCAAGAACATGGTAGCTAAACTGAAGTCAGTGTTGTTGATATTAATTCCTTTTTTAATATAAAATCCATAAAGATTGGTGCATGTGTCAAATTACATCAACAATTGTATTTTTTTTTAAACTTTTTTGTCAACTTTTCATACATGTTATATATACATAAAAAGACTTAATCCATTTATCAGTAAAACTGCGGATTTCTTTTTTTTTTCTATATATTTCCTTAGGTGAATGATGTCTGAAAAAACTTCGACCCAGACTGATTGTTAGTATTAGCTGCAGTAATAAACTGAGTCCATTTGTCAGTAAACTACTAAATAAAATGAAATGACAATGTTTCAATATGCATTTTTAATGTGACCAAGTCGTCTCTGCGTTACATTTTCGTGAGATTCATATTAAAAACCTGATTTATACATTTTATTTTCCTTTGCAAATCGTATTGGAACTATACATGTTAAATAGGCATTTATAAGTATATGACAATAATTCATTGGCATTTGGACAAATAATATTATCGGATAACATTTTAATCAATGTAATGTAGGTTTGTTATAAATGCTAAATCTGCCAAACATATAAAGCTTCAAATGCCACAGTGCTTTAGGAGAAAATTATAAGGTTTGTACACAGACCAGCGCAGCTTGTTATTTAGAAAGAAAAAAACCAACAGATTCCACCAAACACTGTCTATCATTATCCTGAGCAAAGAACTGTCAGCATCAAAATATTCCTATGTGTGTCACGAATGATATGCGTTTCATTTTGAAGAGACCTACTATGAAAGAATGGGAAAATCAATGTTTTTGAAGTTCCAATTGAACAAGATATAATGTAGAACCTGCGACTTAATTTACGAGGACGGAAGTCTCAAAAGGTCATTTGTTTCATTATATCTAGAACTGATAAAGGTCCATTTTTACATTAAGTCTAGAGTTGATATAAGTAAAAACTCGGAAATACTTTAGCTGAAAATTGTGTCTCCCTTGCGATTGCTGTTGTCAGTATAATTGTGTAATGTAGACTTCCAAAACTAGACCAATTATCAGTACATTTTGCCAATATGAAAAACAAATTCTTCAATTCTATATCTTGATCATGAAGAAGCTTCTGTCCAGATTTCGTTACATGAAAGTTTGACATATTAAAGTGTAACGAGATTTAATATATCTATAAAGTTAAATACGGGAAAAAAATATATATAAGTTTTCAAAATTTTGTTTCAGATGTTTCATCTTAATCATAAAACAAATTTCTGTCAATATTTTGTAATATTCTATCAATGTTGGTTGAAGTTATTCATGTGTAACCTCTAACTGAATGTAAATAGCTTAATAGTGCAATCTTTATAGTCTTAAACCGTTTCAAGATCTTACGCTTTATAAAATCTATCTCAAATAAAATAGTTAGTATTCCCATTGAGCTCTATCAATTAAAACATGACGTAGAAAATTGACCCACAGAGAACTTACTTTCAATATTTAATTTTATAAAAAGGAAACCTGAGTCAAGAGGGCTCAAAGTACCATGTCCCAGAACATGGTAGCTAAACTTAAATCAGCGTTGTTGATTTTAATTATTTTTTTTTATAAAATAAAATCAATCAAGATTGGTTGAATGTGTCAATTACATCAACAATTGTATTTTTTCTATATTTTTGTCAACTGTTCATACATGTTATATAAACCTAAAAAGAATAAATCCATCTATCAGTCAACTAATGGCTTCTGTCTTTTTCTATTATTCCTGATTCATTGATGTCTAAAATACTTTTACCCCAGACTGATTGTAAGTGTTAACTGCAAAAATAAACTTAGTTCATTTATCAGTAAAGCACTAGATAAAATGACAACGTTTCAATATGTATCTTTAATGTGACGAAATCGTCTCTGCATTACGTTTTCATTAGATTCATACTCAAAACCTGATACATACATTTTATTTTTTTGTGCAAATCGTATTGGAACTGTAAATGTTGAATCGGTATTTATTAGTACATGAAAATATATCATTGGCATTTGGACAAACCATATTATCAGATGGTCAGTATAATTGTGTAATGTTGACTTTCAAAAAGTAGACCAATTATCAGTAAATTATGGCAATATTAAAAACAAATTCTTCAATTTTATTTCTTGATCATGCAGAAGATTCTGTTCAGATTTCGTTAATGAAGGTTCGACATATTAAAGTGTAACGAAATTAAATATACCTTTATAGCTTGTTGTTCGGTGTGAGCCAAGGCTCCGTGTTGAAGGCCGTACATTGACCTATAATGGTTTACTTTTATAAATTGTTATTTGGATGGAGAGTTGTCTCATTGGCACTCACACCACATCTTCCTATATCTACTAACTATCAGTTAAATACAGAAAAAAATATTTAGATTCTTAAAATTTTGCTTCAGATGTTTCGTCTGAATCCTAAATCAAATTTCTGTTCAAATTTTGTGTCATTCAAACAAGGTAAGTTAAAGTTATTCATGTCTAACCCCTAACTGAATGCAAATAGCTTAATAGTGCAACCTTTATAGTATTACCCGTTTTCAAGATCTTGCGTTTTATAAAATCTATCTCAAATAATTTAATTTGTATTCCCATTGAGCTCTTTTGATTGAAACATGACGTACAAATTGACTTACCGTGAACTCACTTTCAATATTTAATTTTAGAAAAAGGCTCAAAATACCATGTCCAAGAAAATGGTAACTAAACTGAAGTCAGTGTTGTTGATATTAATTCCTTTTTTAAAATAAAATCAATCAAGATTGGTGTAACGTGTCAAATTACATCAACAATTGTATTTTTTTTTTACATTTTTGTCAACTTTTCATGCATGTTATAGAAACATAAAAAGACTAAATCCATCTATCAGTAAACTACGGGCTTTTGTCTTTTTTTTATATATTTCCTCATTTATTGATGTCTAAAAAACTTTTACCAATGACTAATTGTTAGTGTAAGCAGCTAAAATAAACTTAGTCAATGTATCAGGAAAATACTAAGAAAATGACAATGTTTCAATATGTATCTTTAACGTGACCAAATCGTCTCTGTGTTACTTTTTCATGAGATTCTTATTCAAAACCTGATACATACATTTTATTTTTCTGTGGAAATCGTATTGGAACTTTAAATGTTAAAATGGCATTTATTAGTACATGAAAATAATTCATTAGCATTTTGACAAACCGTATTATCTGATAGCATTTTAATCAATGTAATGTTGGTTTGTTATAAATGTTAATTCTGCCAGACATATATACATTCAAATATCACAGTGCTTTAAGAGAACATATTGCGTGTTCAGCCTTGATAAAATGCGTTCAGTCTTTCTTTTCTTTGCAATTTTGGCAATTTGTACAGTTTCCAGTTTTGAAAATTTAGCTAATAAAAATGTTGATGTATCTTCAGGACAAACAGCAGCAAACACGTATGACGATGGTTTATATCCAGAGCGGACTACAACATCCAACTCTGATCACGTGGTATCTTCAGGACATAGAGCAGCAAACACGTATGACGATGGTTTATATCCAGAGCGGACAACATTCAACTCTGACCATATGGTATCTTCAGGACATAGAGCAGCAAACACGTATGACGATGGTTTATATCCAGAGCGGACTACAACATCCAACTCTGATCACGTGGTATCTTCAGGACATAGAGCAGCAAACACGTATGACGATGGTTTATATCCAGAGCGGACTAAAACATCCAACTCTGACCACGTGGTATCTTCAGGACAGACAACAGCAAACACGTATGACGATGTTTTATTTTAGGGCGGACTACAACTTCCAACTCTGACCACGTGGTATCTTCAGGACAGACAACAGCAAACACGTATGACGATGGTTTATATCAAGAGCGGACTACAATATCCAACTCTCATCATGGGATATCTTTAGGACAAACAACAGCAAACACGTATGACGATGGTTTATATCCAGAGCGGACTACATCATCCAACTCTGACCACGTGTTATCTTCAGGAAAAACAACAGCAAACACGTATGACGATGGTTTATATCCAGAGCGGACAACAACATCCAACTCTGACCACGTGGTATCTTCAGGACAAACAGCAGCAAACACATATGACGATGTTTTATTTTTAGAGCGGACTACAACTTTCAACTCTGACCATGTGGTATCTTCAGGACAAACAGCAGCATACACGTATGACGATGGTTTATATCCAGAGCGGACAACAACATCAAACTTCGACCACGTGGTATCTTCAGGACAAACAGCAGCAAACACGTATGACGATGGTTTATATCCAGAGCGGACAACAACATCCAACTCTGACCACATGGTATATTCAGGACAAAGAGCACCAAACACGTATGACGATGGTTTATATTTAGAGCGGACTAAAACTTCCAACTCTGATCACGTGGTATCTTCAGGACAAACAGCAGCAAACACGTATGACGATGGTTTATATCCAGAGCAGATAACAGCATCCAAATCTGACCATAGAGGATCTTCAGTACAAACAGCAGCATACACGTATGAGGATGGTTTATATGTAGAGCGGACCACACCCTCTATCTTTAACAACGGGATATTTTCAAAGGGTTCCATACTATTTAGGTATGACAACCGTGTATATCCAGTAAGTTCTACACGCGTTAAGTATGACCACGGTGCATATCCAAAGAAGACAACATACAAGTATGCCAATGGTGCTTATCAAGCAAAGATTTCAACATCAAAGTATGTCAATGGTTTAAATGCAGAAAGTGTAGTCGCATCCAATGTTTACCATGGTGTGTACCCAGAGGGAGAGACATTATACAGTAATGGTAATGGTGTAAATGTGAAGAGGACAACATCATCCAAGTATGATGCTGATGTGCATCCTGATGGTACTACAATATATATTAATAACTATGAGCCGACTGAAGATATAAATCCTCAGGGCCAAAGCAGTAAGTGTTAAAATATAAGTCTTTTGAAAATCGTCCTCGTATCTGGTCTTATCATATCTAATTTTTCTTTTGTATGAATATATTTTCATTATAATAATTGTTTAATTTCGGTCTCAAATGTAAACGAAAAAATAGAAATAGACATGATAGTCTTCTATTGATTATTTCCTAGATTAAAAGTTTTGTTGACTTGACGGGTGGATTGAATTGTTTTGTCATTGAGAATATTTTTAAATGCTTCTTAATTTTTGATTAATTTTTCAACCTTTCATTGTTTAATTCCTTTTAATTGACAAGATACGAGATTGGGCCGTTATCACTTTTTTTCATTTAAACCTTTTGTTTTACAAAATACAGTGGGTACACATGCTCGATGAAATGATACAACGTTATTTCTACTTACCGATTAAAAGAAAGGCATTTGATTAATTTTTTAAAGAAAATTTAAAAAAGAAATAATTTTATTCAGAAAAAAATGTCTTTGTATTTTGAATGGTTGCTTTCACATTTGTTGTTGGGCTCATTTTGATTGAATGATAATAGATATGACTACAAATTATCCACTACAAAATCCGTGTTGCTATTCTTCATACTAATGTCATAGTTATGTTAAATAGAAACTTCATTTATTCGTTACTAAACTTTGAAGAGCTACATGCACTACGTACTAGGCGATTCAGTTAATTCTAGAACGGCTAAAACATCTAACTAGATCTAAGATGACCTTAGTGTTTAATAAAAGTCAAAAAAACTTTCATCAGATGTTCTTCGATTTTAGGCCAAAACTAGCTCGTACCAGACCTTCTTTTTTCTCTAAATCAATTAAACGAAAGTGTACAAAAAATTTTCACCAGGGTTTTTGATATCACAAACTAGTCAAAACATTTACTAAATTTTATCATCGGTACAAGGACATCATTCGTAAATATAAATCAACATGCAGACATCTTAAACGTTCTGGTATTTCACATCCGATCTTTCAATGGTAAAATTATATACAACGCACAAATATGTCGTCATTCACCTCAAAAGCTAACCAAATCTTTAAACAGACTTATTCAGAAGGGATATAGTTTCGATACTGTTGTCAGGTCATTAAAGATGGCATAATTTGGTATTTATATTGATTCACTCATAAGGTCTTTGCATCGGAAAAAAATAAAGGCAACAGTAGTATATCGCTGTCCAAAAGTTATGAATCGATTTAGAGAATACAAATCCGGGTTACAAACTAAAATTGAGGGAAACACATCAACTATAAGAGGAAAACAACGGAACAACTGAAACACTTAACTGCAACAAAAACAAACGCCAACATACATAGAAACGAAAACATAAACACACATTTATTCTAAAACCAGTTGTTGGCATGATACGGGTTATGTTCTTCTCATATGACAGTATGATACTAAATTCTAACGGGAGGGATTGTGCTTGATTTCCATATGATGAAGACATAATCTTTCTATCAGTTTAATTGAGGTCTGGAGCTGGCATGTCAGTAACTGCTAGTAGACCTTTGATAGTTTATGTGTCATTGTTGATTTGCTTAGTTTCTTTTCTTACCTATTCTGACATCTGACTCGGACTTCTTTTAAACTGAGTTTTACTGTGCGAATTGCTGTGTGTTTGTTTATTCTACATTTGCTAGATGTACAGGGGGAGAGTTGAGATCTAAACATGTTTAACCCCGCCGTATTTTTGCGCCTGTCCCAAGTCAGGAGTCTCTGGCCTTTGTTTGTCTTGTATGTTTTTTAACTTTAGTTCATTTATATGTTTCGGAAATAAGTGTGACGGCCATTTTCACTAAACTAGTACACATTTTGGTTTAGGGGCCAGCTGTAGCCCGCCTCCAGGTGCGGGATTTTCTTGCTGTAATGAAGACACATTGGTGGCCTTGGGCTGTTTTCTGCTCTTTGATCGGGTTGTTGTCTCTTTGACTCATTCCCCATTTCCATTCTCAATTTTATTTACAGAAATACTTTTATATGATAAAAAAAGGAAAAATAATAGTTGCACAATTTTGAACTCATCTATTAACCAATCTCTAATTAACGACATGTTTTGGCGGTCTTGGATTTTAAGATACCAGTAAGGTAGTCTTTACCAATCGTGTCCTTTTCCCGATTCTGAGTGTGAATTCGCATTGTGGATGACGCATTCATAGCAGGAGATGCTACCCTGTCGACGACCCCAGTGTCGTTCCTTATGGAGTTCATGCACTTCCATCAATTTATGTTTGTGACCTTTATTTGTCTTTTCCTACTCTATTTACGAGATTTGGACATCTGTAAACAATTGTCGCCTTGACCTACTGAACGTTAACGCACACAAAGCATACAATTTACTATTGTTTGAAATGATCGCTTTTTAAAAAATATACATTTGTAAATGTAAGTTCAAACAGAAAATTAAGTAACCACAATGTTTGGTGACATAGAACATGTAGATCGTAAAAGTCTCAAATGTTTATTGAGTATTTAGTGCTTATACAGTGTATTCTCGTGTTTGATTTTTTTTTTAAACTGAGATTTTACCCTTATTCCAATGTGTTTTGTGTGTGTAAGAAAAAGGGGACAATTTTTGTTTTCATAAAATGTTCTGTTTATATTGGTTCTGAAATCGGATCAGTTCTATATTTTTAACGTTACATTTATTACAGTTTGAATGAATTTAATGACATTTGAATTCATATTTGTCAATTGAAGCAAGATTGACATAAACGTTAGTTTTTACCCTTGGTCAAGTAACTTACGTCCCTTTTAAGAAAATTATCGAAAAGTTTACTAAAAAGATATTTCCAATTTACATCAACTAATGCACAAATGCTCCAAAAGAAAACTTTTATTGTTTGTCCTGAATGAGTCACGTCTTTTTTTTATATAGATTTAAAGTTTCCTTTTTGTTTTTGATAAAAATGTATACAGATAAAACAATGGTGTTTTTAGGGCAAACCACAACAAACAAGTATGCCCTTGGTATACATCTTAAGCGAAACAAAAGATTCATGTCTGATTATGGTGTGTATCGAGAGCAAACCACACCAACAATATTTGACAAAAGTGTGTTACCAGAATGGACCACAAGATACAAGTATGACCATAGTTTATACCATAAGGGAACAAGAACCTCCAAGTACGGTTATGGTGTATATCCAGAGGGGACAACAGAACATTTGTATGATAATGGTGTTACAACAGACCCTGAGGAGAAAACAAGTGAGTGTTTATAAAAACGGTATATCACAAAAGTTTCTATTGTCAATAGGTTTTATTAGTAAATAATTTCATTTGAATGCCTATTTGTTGTTGATATAAAGCTCCTGACTGTCATTTATTAAAAATAGAAAAAGAAAACGAATAGATATTATTAAAACTAAAATTTATAATTTGGAAATATTTTGACATGGTAAAACATCTTTCTAAAAAAAGAATTGAAAAAGAGAGAATAATAACTAAGATTTCACTTCGATCTTAAGTATTAAAGAAGATGAGTGTTTTAGTGATTTTGAGAAATTAAATGTATAACAAGTAAATTTGTTGTATTACATTTGTCATTGTAGTTAGATCAATTATGATTAATTCACCAAAATATTGGTGCATTGGCTGTTTGTTTGTGACATGTTCCTAAAAATTTACAGTTTACAGATTTTACCACATTAAAATGATTAAAACATGATCAGTGAAATGCTAATATTCATTAATTTAGAACAAAAAATAATTCAGAAGACATTTTTGAAAACAAGGTTGGAACAAATTTACGACTATGATTTCTTTGTCATATTGTTAATGCAGAACTTTCCATTGTTGTTTCTCATTCCTGAGATAACAGTGAAGATATTAAGCGAGTACTATAAATCAAAAGCTACAGAATTGTAAGTACACCAACACTTTTAGAACAAACATTTTAAAATATTGATTATAAACATTTTTTTCATATTATTTCCTTATTTTAGGACTTGAGAGTAATGTGGAATATGGCCAAGACTTCAGAGAACTTCTGCAAGAATGCCGAAACGGAACACTTATTCAACAGTTATCATGCGACCCCTCCTTAACATATAATATTAGTTTAGTCAATGGCATTATTCCTTACTTTTCCGATTTGCGTATCTTCTTTGCTGATGATGTTCAAAACTGCAAGGAACTTTTCAACAAATTTATTAAATCAAAAATAACGTAGTATCAAACGCAGATGTTCACAATTTTCTAACGAATGATTCTACCTGCTTGGAATTGGCTTTCTTCACTAATAAAAATATCGGTCTAATAAAATCAAACAAAATGGGAAGCCTTTTTATCGGATATAGATTTCCGTATTTAGCATTGAACCTAATTTATATCATATTGAAGCAACATTCATGTAGGGACGGTTTTTATCAATACGTTAATATGAAAAGCCAACAATTGTCGGATGCTGAACTAGCTCTCAGTATTGATAATATAATTGACTTTTCTCAGGTAAATGATTGTTTGGATGTTCGTTTTTCTTGCAGCTCTAGGCATCACTTCTATGATATTTTTATTTTTGTACCAGATTCTGCAGCAGCATATGTACATATGGGAATGGCAGTTGAAGTTACGATGGTAAATGGCTTTGTTTTATTTATATTTCTGCAAAAAGAGAACCGAACACCTGTCACCATTCTTCTGTCATTTTTGGCTGTATCAGATGTTAATATGGTAATCCTAATGATTCTTCCAGTGTATGCCGCCCCTGGAGAACATGTGCAACACGTTTTAGGATTAGCTTATCTTTATCTTTTTGACTTTCAAAATGTTTAATTTATACTTTTATTGATGAGTTAAAGTACGTATTCCATTTAACATCAGTCTTTATAACAACACTTTTATGTCTCCAGAAAACTGCAGCTCTGCTTTTCCCAATGTGGAGCAAACGACGTTTGAATAACAGAGTCAGTAGTATATGTTCCATTATTGCCTTTTGTACAAGCATTTGCATAAATTCTCCAAAACTCGTTAAAATTTTCACGAAATTAAGATTTTCAACGGCAGATGTTGTAAATATTCGTCTGTGAACACATATGGTTACCATTATATTATAGTAAACATTTGTTTCCTTGTATCTTGTTTGGTGGTGGCTATATGTACTGTTTATATTATATGCAAATTAACATGCATGAGAAGAAATCTCCCGTGGACCGATAGTCCTGTTGTTCAAAAAAGAAACCGTATCTCAGCAGTTACGGTTGTGTCCATTTGTATCATATTCTTGTTATCTGAGGCAGCGCTTATTGTCACCTCTTTCACGTATATGCTTTTAATTTTTAACCCATCATACTGGAAGATTTATAGTGATATGAACCATGCAGTGAGACAATATACGGACATTAGTCTTATTTTCGGATGTTCTCTGAACTTCATAGTTTACATTGTAATGAGCAAGCAGCTCCGTGATAAGTTAGTTATTTGCGTTATAAGGATTGCAAGACACTGTAAATGTAGGTGAAGAATAACAATATTTTAGGACAAATGTTAATGTCGAATCTGTTCATATGAGAGAGAGAGAGAGAGAGAGAGAGAGAGAGAGAGAGAGAGAGAGAGAGAGAGAGAGAGAGAGAGAGAGAGAGAGAGAGAGAGAGACAGAGAGAGAGCAGAGAGAGAGACAGAGAGAGACACACATAGAGAGACAGAGAGAGAAAAAAAATATGAAATATCGAGAATTGATACAAAATACCTCCTAAAGTAAAATGTGGTAGAGAGAGACAGAGAGAGTTATTTATTAAAAATTCAAAATTAAACTTACTTGATGTTCGATCAGTTAAGCATAATTGGGACGTTTGTAACATGATATATTTTGATTTTTTTTTTTATAGATTAAATGTTTTACTTTGTACGGTCAATGAACTTAATTTTGTAAATTATTTTATACTCTTACAAATTACTGCTGTCATTTTTGATTTTCAAAAAAAAAAAAAAAAAAAAAAACAAACAAAAAAAGGTGGAAGAAAATAAAAATTTTATCATAAAAGAGATATTTTAAGCCCTCCAAGGTCAGAAGTTAATGTTATTGCGAAGATAATAGCATGAGTAGTTGGAAGCGAAGACTGACAGTCATTTATTGTTTCCTTACACGTTTTTCAAAAGTTGTGAAATGTATTGTGAAAACAGAATTGTGATTATTGAAATATTGGATACGTAAATTATGAATATCCATGAGAAAATATTTAATTATTTAAATGAAATAAAACAACATTTATTCACAAGTTATTAATTTATCACATATTCAAGAAGTTTAAGTGTTTAGATACAGTAACTTTATAAGTCATTATTTATTCACAAGACATTAATCTAGTCAGAAAGTTATAGTTTAGAATTGTTATAAATTGTCCGAAATAAGGTTTGCTACATATCGGGAATTGTTATGCAAATATATGAAAATTAATGAATCTTGATTCGTTGTGTGGTTTTATGTATCAAGTTTATTTTGATAAAACGATAAAGTCAAATGAGAGCGAAGAAAACAAAAGAAAGTCGTTGGAAATAAGAAATATTATTATTATTACTCTGTGAGAAACACATCTTTTTGAACAACAAATGGTATCTCCTGGTTAAGTATGTTTATTAAGATAAAGAGATGTCTACTTCTTTACATGGTAAAATTACAAAAAAGTTGGACAAAACAGGTACTCATAGTGAATTGCAGAGGGTGTTTTACAAGTTTTGAAAACATTTTTCAATTTCGTACTACAAGAAGAACTATGTTCAATTTGAAAGATACAGAAACAAAGGGTCTATAGATAGTCTAGCTGATAGGTTTCAAGGAGCAAATAGCAATTTAAAGGGATCAAGTTCCGAAAGAACGTTAAAAACTGATCGCCTGATCATCATCATCATCATCATCATCATCATCATCATCATCATCATCATCATCATCATCATCATCATCATCATCATCATCATCATCGTCCTCCTCCTCCTCCTCCTCCTCCTCCTCCTCCTCCTCCTCCTCCTCCTCCTCCTCACATCATCATCATCATCATCATCATCCGTCGCCTCCTGCTCCTCCTCCTGCTCCTCCTCCTCATTATCATCATCATTAAGTTGCTTCTATCTCCACAATTATAAGATTGCGGTGTACCCTTATCAAGGTATTAAGAACCCCATTTTTATTCTTAATTTAAATGATAGAAACCTGACGTTTCAAAAATATTTTTTAAAACCGAATATTTTAATAGCAGGATATATAAAAACAAATTGCAAACCTTTTTTTTTAAATTTGGGAAACACAATTGTATGCCAAAATATCAAGTGGCACTTTTTGTTTTTGACATCTTGACTACGATACAATAAAATCTTTCACATGTGGTCATTTATCCATAGCTACTTAGTACACGCTAAAAGTATGTACAATGAAACGTAAAAGGCAAATTCAAGAAATTTGATTGGACAAGAAGTTGCAAGTTTGTGCTAACTTAGGATATAATGAGTAATTATATTTGCTTACAATGACTGCTTTGAATTGTATATACACATTAATGTTAGTGCTTTTGGAACAGTGTTATGCTTAATTAGTTTAGCAGGTAGTCATACAAATGTTTGTTATTTACAAATAATTTAAATCATATTTTTGATGAAATGCTGCTGGATGTGAGCAGGTCAAAAGGATCTTAACCCTATCCAATTTATTGTATTTGTACTCTGTAAATACACATATTAATATTAGAATCTGTACCAAGTCAGGAATATGACAGTTGTTCCATTCGTTTGATGTGTTTGAGCTTTTGATTTTGCCATTTGATTAGGGACTTTCCGTTTGAATTTTCCTCGGAGTTAGTTCGGTATTTTTTGTTATTTTACTTATTATTAATGTTGTTTTACTATTTGCATTAAAGCTTTGATTGGTGAAAAGCATTCTCATTATATCCAAGATTATAAAAGTTTGGTCTATCATAAAATCTCTATGATCCGTTTCGATTAAGAGGGTTTCATAAAGCGACTGTTAGCCTGTTGTTAATTATAAAGTTAGCAAAACGATACGACTTATTGTTTAGAAAATATCAGTCAAAATAGGGATGAACCTCATTGACCATCATACTCACATTTCAAATTATGGTCAAAACTGGTAGCCAGCTATACATTGGCAAAGTATTTTCAAGCCACAACTTCATAGAGCGTTCTTTAAATCTACAAAATATTCAAAATTCAAGCGGAAGTATAATTAGTTATCAAAGGTACCAGGCTTATAATTTGATACGCCAGACGCGCGTTTCGTCTACATAAGACTCATTAGTGACGCTCAGATCGAAATAGTTAGAAAGTCAAACAAGTACAAAGTTGAAGAGCATTGAAGACCCAAAATTCCAAAAAGTTGTGCCAAATACGGCTAATGCCTGGGATAAGAAAATCCTTAGTATTTCGAATAATTCATACTTTTGCAAACAGTAAATTTATAAAAATGACCATATAATTGATATTCATGTCAACACCGAAGTGCTGACTACTGGGCTGGTGATACCCTCGGGGACGAAACGTCCACCAGCAATGACATCGACCCAGTGGTGTAAATAGTTATCAAAGGTACCAGGCTTAAGGTTCAGGTAAAGCATTGAAAAACGAAATATATAAAGGTTTTTGTTAAATAATTAGATAGCTGTTTGCATAGCCGCCATCCAAGTATGAAATATCCCCTTTTAATGTAAAGGCTAATGGGTCAAATTGATTAGTATGTAATTAACCAATGCATAACATTATGTCCTGCAATCGATGCACGTTTCTATAATAAGTTACCAGGGACCATAAACAAACCCGAGATATTGTTTTTTTTTTTAAATCTGAAGAGTCCTTGCATAAGCATTCTCAGCTAATTACAACCAAAACCTTTGAATCTACATGATACTTAACACTGCAATCGTTTAACAAAGTTTATTGTGTGCTACAAAACCCTTATATCAAACATGGAATTGTTAATGATAACGGGAATATTCAAAGAAATAACAAAAGATAGCAATAGTGTAACAAAAAAGTATCAGCATAGTAGATTGGGAATATCGGTAATAGTAATGAGGAAATTGGCAAAAACCTATTGTTTGAACATAATATATAGCAATATCAACAAATAAAAGTGAGATTAGTTTGCCAACACAAACATTGATCTGAAACGGTCATGTTGAGTTGAACAGCTCTTATAAGACTGAACAGTAAAACAATGAGGCATGGTCATTCTTTCATTATAAATAAGAAGATGTGGTATAAGTGCCAATGAGACAACTCTCCATCCAAGTCACAATGTATAAAAAGTTAACAATTATAGGTCAAAGTACGGCCTTCAACACGGACCGTTGGCTTACACTGAACAGATATAAGATATAAAGATATAAAGGGCTTCCCCAAACTGGCTAATGTAAAATAATTCAAACAGGAAAACCAACGGTCTAATCTATATAAAAAATGAGAAACGAGAAACACCTATGAACAAAACCTTAGGACAGGTACATACAAATGCAGCATTTTAAAACATTTTAACAGGCGCAAACCTTCACCCTAACCTGAGACATTAGTGTAACATTGCAACATTAAAAGACACACTATCAAATATCAATTGAAAAATCAAAAAGACATATGAAGAAAACAAGTAAACATATACTGAACGAATAAGTTTGATCTATGACACAATATAAATACAATATTAAAACGTAGGTTCCTATATAACATAGACGTTACAGGTAGTAATAAGAAATATGTAGGGAGAGTGTCAAAATTCAACTCTTACCTGGGACAAAATGGCGTTAAATGAAACAACGTACACAGGTTAAATTAAATATAATGATTTTGTTGTTATGATTACGGAAGTATACATTTTTTCAGTCCATATTTGTACTTATCAATGCGGTGAAATTCAGTCCAGTTCAGACAATTCTCTGCAGTCAATTCAGATCTGTTCAGCTTATGTTCAGACTGTTCAGTATTTTTTATTTACATCAAAACTGAATTGTCTGAAAAGCTACTGAACAATACTGCGTTGCCTGCAAGCGAATTTTCTGAACAGTACAGAATTTACCACAGTAAATAAGTATGGAAATTGACTTAAAGAGGAACATTACTTAATAATTAATTGTTCATACCTTTAAATCAAGAGCTCCCAGTGATGAAGCTGAAATTATACTTTGAAAATTTTATGGAATCCATCACAAGATGGTTGACCGTTATGGAATAACTGTTTTAAAGATGACAACAGATATGCTACAATTGCGTCATATTTATCCCGTCCTTTTTTTTCGAATGTGACCGACCGAATAAGACTTTTCACCGGCTTTGAACTTACATAAGCAATACGACGGGTGCCACATGTGGAACCGGATCTGCTCACCATTCCGAAGCATCTGATATCAACTCGATTTTTGGTGGGGTTTGTGTTGCTTAGTCTTTATTTTCTATGTTGTTTTTTTTTTGGTTTTTTTTGTTTGTAGAAAATCAGTTTACAAATGCTTTATCACATACAACATATTACAGCCTTACCTGGATATATGATCGCATATATCGATAGAAGGATCCCGTTTGATTTTATGATCAATATCGCATAGTTTAATGTCAGAATTAATACAAATAGACTGTTATTTGTGCGAAAATGGTTTCCGTATGCTTAATCAAATAGTGCATATGAGAACTTTACGTCATCGTAGGACTTTGTCATTGAGCAGAATTAACAATCTACTAAAGGGCCCGACATTACAAATGTAATGCTGTTCAAACAAGAACATTTACGGCCTAATTTACGCTCAAAACATATTAACTACCACCTTTTGACATTGGACAGTGATGTAACAGCTCAACATGAGACAAAACTAAAATATATTGCAATGAGATTGAGTCATCAGATCGATAAAAAGCACAAAAAACAATAACAAAAACAATAGACACAAAGAACTGATCTAAGAGTACTCTGAGTTATTGAAAGATGGTCCAAAGTCAAAAACAACTTATGAACATAACGTACATGTATCGAAGACAAAATATTAATAAGTATACATCCTATTGATTAAGAACAAAAACATCATATACAGTCTTGGAAATCCTTATGCAATGCAACACAAAAAAAAATCGAAAGGATGTAAGACCGTAGCGTAAATAACTGTATAGGTTGCATTTCTGTAAATATTGACAATGCAATTTCCATAGGAACTCCTTTTACGGCTAAAACTGTACCACTTTTACTATGAAGTTTTGAAAAAATCATATCCTAGAATGGAAAGTTCATATGCACTACAATTTTTTCAAAGGTCAAAATATAGGGTTGTGCGGCATATTTTCAATGTTTATATGCCCCGAACTTCTAAGAGTTTAAACTAACACTAAATTTCTTAACTATCCCTACCTTGACTGTAGGATTACCACAGATTTCTATATAGACAATATGCATATGTATATTTACTGGTAACATTCCCAAGTTATGTCTCTATGAGATGAAACCTAGAGATCATAACTGGGAACCAGTATGTAAACAAAATTAATTATCTATGAATATTCTATATCTCCCCAAAAGAGGCGTGGTTTGAGAAACAGCTGTATTTACAAAGTGCAACCTATACAAACATTTATTCCAATAGAAAACTCTCTAAAAACACTTTTTCTCACATTAATACTTATTTATCAGAATTATAGCTTTAAAGAAATCACTGCATAAACTCTAAGTTTTCTTTTACTGTTCATTTGATACCCCTCCCTGTTTCAATTTTTTAAAGAATTTGAAAACAAAACTTTAATTATTGCCAGCTTACCCTATTTGCATGTTTTCTGACATGAAATGCCTAGAACCTGTTTAAAACTGTTCTGATAACATATTGAAAGCATTTCAGAATACTGTAAATGTTATGTTTAGCAGTCAATCATTCCAACATTCAAGATTATATAAAGTATCAAATCCTGCCTGTGTCTCCAGTCCACATTTTACTGTATGCCTATTTGTCAATGAAAGTTCACAATTACTGCCTCAAATGGTCAGTTTAGAATTCTTGTCACAACAGTATCATCTCTAACCATATATCTGACATAATTTAGCTAATATATGAGCTAGAAGTGTTAAAACAAAGCCATATTTGCAATAGTTGTATGTATGCAGATACCAGTCTGATGTATAAATTCACTTAAAATTTTATAGAAATGACTGCTAACATCTAATTTTTGCATAACTTCCAAGCACAGTTATTGTTTTCTATATAAAGACCTTTAAAATCATAAAATCATAGCAATTACAAGTTAAATTATTTGTTTTATGACCCAGGGTAGGCAATATTCTCTGTTTTTGCCCTGGGGCCTCAAATTTCTAAATTATTCTGCTGTTTCTAGCAATATGGAATATTTAGTACATATTCAGGATAGAACACACTATTGTAAGTTTTGTTGAGATATTTTTGTATTTCTAGCTTGTATTTTTTATGCCGCGGTGACAAAAAAACAGATTTAGGCGTTACGGCTTACTTTTGGGTTATCGACAGGACAAAAACACCCCACCAATAATATTCAGGAAGGATCTATGAGTTTTAATGACTGCGAAGAGTAAATATAAGCATTTCTAAACAATTTAACTGACAAATATGCATATATTATGAATTTATTTTGCATTCAGGGCTTTAAGTAAACTATGCATACTGTAAACTGTGAGTTTATGCTGAGTCATCATAGTTAAAGCCCAGGATTTTCTCAATCTTCATGAAATATTTATAAAACTTCATATTTGAGTTAATTTCTTTAAAATCTGTGAGATAAACCAAATTTGGTTAAATTCTGTATGTTCTCTTTTTTCACCCAATATAGGTTGCATTTCTGTAAATATTGACAATGCAATTTCCATAGGAACTCCTTTTACGGCTAAAACTGTACCACTTTTACTATGAAGTTTTGAAAAATCATATCCTAGAATGGAAAGTTCATATGCACTACAATTTTTTCAAAGGTCAAAATATAGGGCTGTGCGGCATATTTTCAATGTTTATATGCCCCGAACTTCTAAGAGTTTAAACTAACACTAAATTTCTTAACTATCCCTACCTTGACTGTAGGATTACCACAGATTTCTATATAGACAATATGCATATGTATATTTACTGGTAACATTCCCAAGTTATGTCTCTATGAGATGAAACCTAGAGATCATAACTGGGAACCAGTATGTAAACAAAATTAATTATCTATGAATATTCTATATCTCCCCAAAGAGGCGTGGTTTGAGAAACAGCTGTATTTACAAAGTGCAACCTATAGCAAATACAATTGAGAATGGAAACGGGCAATGAATCAAAGAGACAACAACCCCGACAAAAGAGCAGAAAACAGTCCAAGGCCACGAATGGGTCTTCAACGCAGCGAGAAAATACAGCATCCAGAGACGGGCTTTAACTGGCCCCTGAACAATACTTGTTCAACGAAATGGACGCCACACTAAACTCCGAAACATATAAATAAACCAAACTTAAAAAGAATACAAGACTAACAAAGGCCAGAGGTTCCTGACTTGGGACAGGCACAAAAATGCGGCGGTGTTAAACATGTTTTGAGAGATGTCAATACTCACCCTATACCCCTAGCCAATGTGGAATAAACAAATGCACATACATACGCATAGTTAAACTCAGTTTAAAAGAAGTCCGAGTATTTTGTTATGTTTTATATATTGAAAAGTTAATGTTAGTACCGATAAAAACAAGATTTTATTATTTCCAATGTTAAACTGATAACTTTTAAGAATAGGTCTATTAAAATGTCATGTTCATTTTTACTAAATATAAACTAAAATATGTGAAGAAAAGTTGTTTTCGGATGCAAGATTGCAATGTTACTAAAAATATAGTAACACACGATAGAAGGGAGATCCCAATTTATTTAAATGTCGCTTTGTCTACTGTTAATGTCATAGTTACTAAAAAGGACTGAAATGTTTGCATAAAAGTAGTTTTTGAATGCTTAATTAAATACTACAAATGAATTTGCCACCTATCTTTAATATATAATCACATTAAAGATAGGAAAATCCCTAATGCTTATGAGTCGCTATGTCAAAGGTAAAGGCAGATGTTAGACCAAAATTCTTACAGAAAAGTTGTTTTAGAATGCTTAATAAATACTATTAATGGGACTGCAACGTTCCTTTGATATATGATCAGACATGATTAGGATATATCCTTATTGATTCAGACGCCAATCGATCTAGGGTCAAAGTCATAGGTACATACAGGTGTAATACCACCATTGATTTTCCCTATTAGTCTTTGTTAAATTTGAACTTTTCAAAAATTGTGCAGAATTTATCTTTGTTTCAAATAAAGAAATACTTGGCATGAGTGAAGTTTTATCCTGTCCAGTACTATAGAAAAAATTTCACATAACATTTCATTGCATATAAGAAAATAACCATCACTGGTTAACCAATCAAGTTTTCCCCTTTTATTAACCTGTGTACAAGCTTTAGTAACTATGTAACCTCAAGTTTCCAAAATATTCTATAGAAACCCCAAATAAAAAAATATTGGTGCTTTTAAATACCCAAGATATATGTTTATGACCCAGAAATGTTTTACTGCAATGAAATGTAGGATTAATTACCTACAACTGTCAAATTCAAGGAAATATATTTTTTCGACCTATTTTCGTATGCAACCGGATGTGACATACTATGATTTGGTGGTATGACACCTACACAGATTGTGTAAGATAATATTTCTGTCAAGTCTTAACAGAAGTGAATCATACTTTAATGAAACAGAAAATATCTATGCAATCAAGTCCATAATAACTTTCCCGCTTTATAAGGAGCGTAGTGATATGTGAGCGTGTTCACTTAAGGTTGTTTAATTGTAAGTATGTGACCTCTGACATACCATACTAATATTACCTTCACTTCGTTTTCTTGCTCAATGACCAATTGTTTCTTTTTTGATTTAAAGAACATTATTTGAATTTAGAAATGTATTTAGGGACCATTTCTCTCAGAAAAGACCGATTTAACTTTGTTATTAAAAATGTGTACATTCTAAAGGGACATTAGCTGTCAAATTCATGTTCACCGATTTGAATCAAATTCTCACAATTAATTTATAGCATACTAAAACGTTAACAAAATTATAAAAAGTCTAAAATAAATAATTTACGATGCATGGACTCGATTAAATGTATCGGCGTTTCGAGCGTAGTTTAGTCTAGACGCCATATAATAAACCTTTGAGGTGATCTCCAAAGATTACCAAAGGCCATATAACCCGATATAAAAATAAATATAGAAAGCGAACACGTGCAATTTGATTTTTCTAGGTCTGTTTGATTTCATATTATAAGTTAAAATATGTTGATCATTGTTTTACCTGTATAAGAATGAGTTTTTATGGATCGAACTAGTCAACAAAATGGATTACCCTTGTTTCACTTTCCATGTTGACATTCTTTTCCTTTAATAGCTGAACACGTCTAGTTTATGCGTAATCAATCTCTGGCTAAGGAATTGAATTGAAGGTCCCATGAATACAGAATCATTGAGCTCGAATTACTAACTTGCAACTGAATAAATCATCAGCGAAGTTTCGTAGCCTATTTTGACAAAATGGAACCAAGCTAGCTGCTAAAAACGAATTATTATTTCACTATTTCACGTTCAATAATGATTGATCATAAAAAGTCATTATTTTTATATATCTCGTAGCTAATACCCCTTTAATAACCAATTTCTTCAGAATTTAAAATGATGCTACTCTTATGTATATCATATAGACGGAGATATGTGTGGTGTATATGCACATTCTGTTTATGTTTTAAACAATATAAGTTCGGTACATCATTTGTGATAATTTAAAAGTGAAAAGTTAAGTCTTCCCTACATATATAGAGTTCACTTTATGCACTGAAATATTGCACCTGTATTTCAAATATCAAAAGACTATATAGAAATAAGCGTGTTATTGACAGGACATTCTATATTTCCAAATAAAAACAATTTACATATAAGGTCAAAAGTCAAGGCCATCTATAATGATACCGAGTGTACCGACATGCTAAATAATAACAGCGAATGTTAAACGTTACCAAAATTAATATTTTTAACCAATTGTTGTCATCATAGCCGAGATCAGAGGTCATCTGCACTAGTAATAGACCAGAAAAGGAACATATAGAAAAGTGTAGATATTTATTACACGTTAATAAGATAACTACAAATACTTCTGTAATGGGAGAGTGCGGTCGTTATCCACTTTATCTACAATCAATATACAAAATGTTTACATACTGGAAAACATTGAGAGAACATTTATGATACTGTCTACATCAATACAGGAATCCTCAGAAGGGCATGAGCAGGGCAAATTATCGTGGGTAGGAAACATCAAATAAAATCTACTTAAAAGTACATATAAGTTATCAAAATGTAAATTTTAATTCAATTTAGAATGAAATAACACAAATTAAAAAAAATATATATATTCTCATTACAGATACGGTTATACGAAATCAAATTGCAAACATGTAGATTCTTCGATTTGTCAATTTCGAGTGCACATACATGTAAAACTGTTGGAACATAAATAAACATAGAAGTGAACGATAGAATATGGACACTTTGCAAAATGGAAATTGAGGTTGAAATACATTTTAAACTTAGATGTTCAAAATACATTGAAGAGCACAAGTAACATTTGGCTGCCATAGAATAAAAGCATTCACCGATAAGTCTATGTTTGTCTTACTCAGGTGCGCTAAGGATCCAGCGACTACAAAATATTTAAATAAATATCTTATTTTGAAAAAGGACACAAAATTCTTACAAGTATTCTGCATGTTATGGTCGATGTATAGTTTTGAAACATGTATACCAGTGATAATATGTTACAAATATAGATAAAAATTAGCACGTGGTAAGTAACTGTAATGTAAAACCGGACCACTGTACTATAAGATTAATGTATGTACCCGTGATTAAAATGAAAATTGTCATATTTACATGTACTTGGGTTTTTTCTATTGGTGTTTTGGTTTTATTATAGAAACTTTATAATCATTACTTATATTGAATACACATTTTATGAAATTATTCAGCTAAGTTTACGGAACTGCGATGAGCAAAAACATTATTTTATTCAACTGCGGATTCATCATCATTCGTGAAAAATTTATTTTTCGTCGATTTCGTGGGTACAGGTTCACCACCAGTCTAAATGTTTAACGAAGTATTCATTTTATATAAGCTTATTTGCAGAATTTGGCAAAATTAGGAAACAGAATGACATCGGAAACAGTATTTGTCTTCAATCTACGAAAATTGATATTCACGAAAATAAAGTCACACTATCCTTATTTTGCTAAAATCATTAAAACATATACACAACTTTTGGGCCAGTGAGGGTTTTAAAGATAGTTCTTCTACAAATACTACTTCATATTATTAATATAATAATAATAATAATAATAATAATAATAATAATAATAATAATAATAATAATAATAATAATAATAATAATAATAATAATAATAATAATAATAATAATAATAATAATAATAATTAAAATATTGTAATAATAATAATATTATAATAATAATAATTATAATATTGTAATAATGATAATATTATAATACTAATAATACTAATAATAATGATCATAATAATAATCATTATAATCATAATAATCATAACAAGATCAATAAGCATAATCATAATCTTAACAGTAGTAATAATGATACTAATAATAACACAATGTAATGATAATAATAATAATAATAATAATAATAATAATAATAATAATAATAATAATAATAATAATAATAATAAAGATTCATGACCACATGAATTATCCATAAGATATGCCCTATTCTACAACTACATACACATTGCATTTCTTATCTTTATATACTTATCTTAAACAGTCTCATTTAGTGCATATTCCTATGATAACTAGACAATCAGTCCACGTCTTGTATTCTTAAGGATCAGCACAGAATGAAAGCGTGTAAGTTTTATTCGTTTCCACATATAAATATACAAACAATGTATCTTGTACATATGTTATAGTAACCTCTATCTATGAATATGTATCTTTTATATTTGTATATAATATCAAAGCTTAGAACACGAAAGGAAAAAAAAAACAAAACATGTGTTCAACTTTGATGGCATGACCAATCATGTAACATTAAACAGTTTTTATTCGTAACTAAATGTCTTTGATAGTAGAGAACAGAATTAGTATGTGTCAACCGTTCAACATCTATCAGTTATTTTGAAAGGTCAGAAATCAATTAAGCTGACACGAAGATTATTTGTCTGACCAATCTATTGGCTAAGATCACGCTCGAACATGATTACAACGACACATAATACATAGATTTCAACAGATATACATTTTCTTTAGTCATATATAACACTGTAAACTGATGCATTAGAGCCAACAGTAGATTATCGACGTTAAATCGCATTAATCCAATAAAGAAGATACAAATCAAGGTAGAATTTGAGATGCTGATGATACTTGTCATGTGTACCACATATATCGATCTAACGCAACCCTCACCGAAAGGGCAAAAGAACATATCTCTTCAAAACAATTACATGTTTACAAAAATTATTTACCAATGGGAACGCATAATCACATAACACTGCAGAGGTAACACTATTACAAAATAATTCAATAATGCAATATGTTACATTTTCTATATAACATTGTTTTGTTTCCAACAATAGGGTTAATGCTTAGTGGTGGGATATTGCTGTCGATTCTAGTGAACAGTATAAGTAAATATAACTGTTACTTTTCGATTAAAACTGAATATAACACAAGCGTTGTTTGCAAAAAAAAATTTCATGCACTCAAGCATAAATAAATTGTTAACTGGACTTAATTTTCAATTCAGTTCCATTAACACCTACATTAATTTTCAATACTCTTTGTTAACAGCAATGGCAAAAAGTTCTTATTTTCTTACACATGTGTTCAATTTGGGGTAGCAGCAATCTATTCCACGAAATAGAGTTGATGACATCATCAAATGTACTTGTGTCAGGAATTACATTTGTCATGTTAATGAAAGCATGACAGTTTTAAAATGATTACCATTGAGGGAAGCTGGTTTTAGTGTGTGTGTGTGTGTGTGTGTGTGTGTGTGTGTTTTCTCGTTCTTGTTTTTAGTTGAAAATTTCCATTGGGGTGGTTCCTAGTCATATGATACTTCAAATTTGAAAAAAAATTGAAAATGTTTTTTTAATTGAATGGCTTAGTTTTACTATAAAACATGTGTTCGAGGACTTTCTTGTAAAAGGATATCCTTTATATTATCAAAATCTTCAGAAATTTACTACTATTGAACTATTGTCTTCACGTGCTCTCAATCGCCGATAGCTTTTCCGTATGCAGTTCCAACAACCAAGAGACCTCTCTTTGGCACTTCGAAACCGCATAGCGCAAGTGCGAGGGAACACCCGTGATGTAAGACAAGGTTAACAAACGTGAAAGTTTAAGTAATGTTAATTGATTCTGACTGAAAACAATTAAAAACCCAAATCATTTAACAACAGTTATGAAAAAGTTTAATTAACAATTGAGAACGCATGTGTATCATATCGCTTATTTTTCACATGGTCCATGATTCTGTGTTGATATATTTTAAATACGATAAACTTCGGCAATAAAACCATAAAGTCAATTGCGTTTCACTGAATGCATTGTTTTGTCGATAATGCATTATGGATTCATAATTAACGTAGAAGATCGTGCATACATTCCTTTGCTTAGTATATATGCATTCATTGGTCAAATAATATCACTAACATTACAATTTCAAAAAATATACGACTTTAAACTAAAGTTTTCTATGTACGTTTCGATATACATTTAATTTACGTAATCAATTAACATCATAAAATACCAGGATTGACATTTTGTACTCCAGACGTGCGTTTGAAAAAAGTCTCATCAGTGACGCTCGAATCAAAAAGGTTAAAAGGCCAAACAAAGTACGAAGTTGAAGAGCAAATGTGCAGTACAAGTTTGCAGCATATGTTAAACAAGGTATTTTGTCTAATGCGACAAACTTAAATTAGCTGCATGTTTGGTCAATATAGGATGATTCTCATATAACTCTGGCATATCTGAAAAGCTTTTGTTTTTACTTCACCGTGTCCAAACTACCCGGAAAAATATTTTGACTTATAACTTTCTACATTCCGGCACTTTTGCTGCAAAATTATTTTGTACACAGTTTACTTATTTAACCGGTAAAGTACTGAAAGACTCGAAAATAATGACAAAATTAAATAATGTTTTGATACATGTATGAATAAATTAGCGTTTAATTTATAACGCCTTTTTTCAACATTTTTGACAGAGTTTCGAACATTTGGTTAAGCGGGTTTTATCATTTAATCATTGACATATTTAGTGTCCAATAGCTAAAAAGTGAAACCTTTTCTTGTTAATTAGACAGTGAACGAATATGTTTTTCATGCAGCAGTATGAAGCAAGATGAAAAATGTCAACATGCTATCAGTTGTGATAAAGATGAGGTAATATTATTTCGAAATTAAATGAATACTAAGTGGCATCATACATTAAAGTACTTACCGTGTTATAAGTTCGTCTGACAATAACACTGCTGCGGAGTTTATTCTAAACAATACCAAAAAAATGTTCATAAATTAAAAAAAAGTGGTAACATAAATAACTAATAAAATTAAAATTGATCAGAACCAAGTGGATGTAGTGATTGTCAACAGCAAGAAATACATTCGAAAAAAACCTGGGTTAAAAGACAGATGCCGTAAAAATAGCATTCAATGACATTAAAAATGATAAATTTACGAGGGATATATTTTTTTCTTCGGCACTTGCTTTAAAGTTTAAGCATTTGGAACAAAAGCTTGTTGACATTTCTCTTCTTTTAACACATACATGTGTAAGTGAAATGTTGAGGTCAGTACACAGTTAAAGAACCCCGTCGTATTTTCAAATTCTGGAAATCATAAATATATCTCCCTAATGCAAAGCTCTGAATCCTTGATGGGATTGGTCGTTCAAGAAGTATGTTACTCTTGAAAGTTTTGGACTTTATGTCGTTCTAGACCATGATATTTCTTTATAATTCTTGAAGTTACGCTTGATATTTTATTTTTAGATTTGTTTTGTTCAAAAGTACTACACCATTGGTAATGAAACTAAATACGATGTTGGTTGTACATTTCAAGAGGTACGGATTAACCATAGATATCTTAAACTATTATGCATATTGTACGATACATTTTTTGATGATATGACTCATATTTACAATTTGTGGTAACACATACAATATCACTGATATATGTTAACACTTTACATTATGACAAACGATCAAACAAGACACAAATAGCAAACCAGACAAGAATATAATTAAAAGCTAACCAAATGTTAAAGATTTTACAAAGTTTTTTGGTTGATAAGCAATTTCAAATGGTTTTCATAGCTGTATATCATTAGATCTTCTTTTAAACTTTAACTTTTATTTTTCATTTGAATAATTGATCTAGAAAAGCTAGATTTCTTATATATCACCTTTACAAATTTATTTTTCAGTTGTGCCAAAAGGATATAACAGGACACATTTTGGGAAAGAGAGATGAACATGCCCATATCGTTTGCCAGAAATGCTGCAATGATTCTAATGTCTGCAATTATGATCTTTCTTGTCAAAATACAATAACAGGTATATAGCAAAATTAAACAATGTTATTGTTTGGCTTAAGCAACAATGTAGCACATTTATTGCAGTCTAGTATATGCACATATCTAAACAAAAACAGCATTTATTACTTATGTTATCAAAACGACCAAAACATAGTACGTCACACCCTGTTTCATTTTAAAATGGGACGAAAAAAGCCCTTGAATTTATCGGTATTAGGAAATTAGCCCTGCATATATCTTGGATATTTCGAATCACCTGTATTCTTTATTTGGTGTTTCTATAAACAAAAAAATTGAAACTTGAGTTGAAACGGTTACAAAATTTCATAAAGAAGAGAAGAGGCGGGAAGGCGCCTTTTTATTTAACTCCAGTGCAAATGTTTTTCTTATACAGATGGGTGCGGTCCTAACCTTGACAAAAGTTAACTTGGGGCAGACTTGTTGACTGCTTTCTAAGTTAACTTGAGAATTTTAAGCAGACAAGCAAGTTAACTTCGTCGTTGGTGGACCAGACCTACGGTCTGCTTTTTAGGACTGCTGCAGACCTATCGACAGGTCTGCTCCAGACCAGACCTGTGGACAAGTCTGCTTTTGACCAGTCCTGAAGACAGGTCTGCCCCAGACCAGACCTGTGGACAGGTCTGCTCCTGACCAGACCTGTGGACAGGTCTCCTACTGACCAGACCTGTGGACAGGTCTGCTTCTGACCAGACCTGTGGACAAGTCTGCTACTGACCAGACCTGATGACAGGTCTGCTTATGACAGATTATCGTGTTTAAGAGTTTTCATACCAGACTTGAACTTTAATTAAAATATGTAAACAACATTCGCATTGTCTTTCCCCGGATAGCAAATTTCTTTACTCGCTAGACTAATAAGCTACTAGATTATACATATCAACAAAATTATTTTTTGTTATTTGATATATTCTTATATACATAAAACAATGGCTATACAAACACATACAGCTATCAAAAGGAAATGAAAGGTTTTTATTAGAAGGTGGATAGAAAGGTTATCCAACGCATCGGAACGATATTCTTATATCATGGGATATCAACATCATTGTCGACGTTGCTTCGTTCCCCGTTTTTTACCTGTCTCTTCATAAATTTTACTTTATGCATTTATACATGCATGGATATTTCATTGTTATTCAACTTATTTGCATTGGATTTACTATTCTATTTTCCCGCAGAATATTCTAACGAAAATTGTACAGTGTCCGGATACGTACGGTGTGGTAAAAACTATCAACAATCTCGTCAAATTCGTCAGATTTGTCGAGAGATTTGTCTTGCCGATTAATTGATATATGGGACGTCCCAAAATTATACTCAATGTGCACTTGAATGAAATAGTTGCCACTTGACGTTTAACTACAAACAAAATCAATCATCCGACATAATAGATTAACAGTATACTATTCCCAGAAGAGAACTTCGTATACTTTTTTATTAAAAAGTACAAATAACTTCAGACATGTCAGTGTTGGTACTTGGATGATGCGACCTAATAGTTTTGTTTTACACACCATCCTGAACTACTATCTCTAGTGACTGTTCAATATTATGAATACAGAGATGAAATGCTGACACTTTCAATTTATGAGGAAATTTTTTTTCATTAATGTTTTCCAATATTATTGCTTACATTTGCGGTCCTACAAAATGTGCACAGGAGCGCCAGGAGAAGACATAAAGGCGCCAGGTACAATTCATCACAACATTTAAAACAACTTATTTATAATGCAGCCTTATAGATTTACAAATTAAAGTGCACATATGGTCAGTTTTGGTTAAAGCGTTCAAATAATTTTGTTGTACAAGTCAGCATGACGTATCAAAACTACTAAAATTTTGTTACGTATCAATATTTTGAATAAAAGGAGGACATGCTGGCACCCTAAATTTATGCGAACAAAAATTTGTTGTTATTGTATTGCAATATTGCTGTCCATTGTATTATACATTGAATCCTGACATAAAAATATGGCTGATAAACTATGCAGGTATATAGATTTACAAATTAAAGCGACATATGGTCAGTTTTGGTCAATGCGGTCAAATAATTTTGTTGTACAAGTCAGCATGAGGTATCAAAACTACTCATGCTACTGAAATTTTGTTACGTATCAATATTTTGAATAAAACGAGGACATTCTGGCACCCTAAATTTATGCGAACAAAGTTTGTTGCTATTGTATAGCAATATTGCTGTCATTTGTATTATACATTTAATCCTGACATAAAAATATGGCTGATTTACTATGCGGTATATAGATTTACAAATTAAAGTGCACATATGGTCAGTTTTGGTTGAAGCGGTCAAATAATTTTGTTGTACAAATCAGCATAAGGTATCAAAACTACTGAAATTTTGTTACGTATCAATATTTTTGATAAAGGAGAACATGCTGACACCCAATATTTGTGCGAACAAAATTTGTTGTTATTGTATTGCAATATTGCTGTCCATTGTATTATACATTGAATCCGACATAAAAATATGGCTGATTTACTTTGCGGTATACATGGTATATAGATTTACAAATTAAAGTGCACATATGGTCAGTTTTGTCGATGCGGTCAAATAATTTTGTTGTACAAGTCAGCATGAGGTATCAAAACTACTGAAATTTTGTTACGTATCAATATTTTGAATAAAAGGAGGACATTCTGGCACACTAAATTTATGCGAACAAAGTTTGTTGCTATTGTATAGCAATATTGCTGTCATTTGTATTATACATTTAATCCTGACATAAAAATATGTCTGATTTACTATGTGGGTATATAGATTTAAAATTAAAGTGCACATATGGTCAGTTTTGGTTGAAGCGGTCAAATAATTTTGTTGTATAAATCAGCATAAGGTATCAAAACTACTGAAATTTTGTTACGTATCAATAATTTTGATAAAAGGAGAACATGCTGAAACCCAATATATATGTGAACAAAAATTTGTTGTTATTGTATTGCAATATTGCTGTCCATTGTATTATACATTGAATCCTGACATAAAAATATGGCTGATTTACTTTATGGTATACATGGTATATTTTGTATATAGATTTACAAATTAAAGTGCACATATGGTCAGTTTTGGTTGATGCGGTCAAATAATTTTGTTGTACAAGTCAGCATGAGGTATCAAAACTACTGAAATTTTGTTACGTATCAATATTTTGAATAAAAGGAGGACATTCTGGCACCCTAAATTGATGCGAACAAAGTTTGTTGCTATTGTATAGCAATATTGCTGTCATTTGTATTATACATTTAATCCTGACATAAAAATATGGCTGATTTACTATGCGGTATATAGATTTACAAATTAAAGTGCACATATGGTCAGTTTTGGTTGAAGCGGTCAAATAATTTTGTTGTATAAATCAGCATAAGGTATCAAAACTACTGAAATTTTGTTACGTATCAATATTTTGGATAAAAGGAGAACATGCTGACACCCAATATTTATGCGAACAAAATTTGTTGTTATTGTATTGCAATATTGCTGTCCATTGTATTATACATTGAATCCTGACATAAAAATATGGCTGATTTACTTTATGGTATATATGGTATATAGATTTACAAATTAAAGTGCACATATGGTCAGTTTTTGTCGATGCGGTCAAGTAATTTTGTTGCACAAGTCAGCATGAGGTATCAAAACTACTGAAATTTTGTTACGTATCAATATTTTGAATAAAAGGAGGACATGCTGGCACCCTAAATTTTTCGAACAAAATGTGTTGTTATTGTATTGCAATATTGCTGTCATTTGTATTATACATTTAATCCTGACATAAAAAATATGGCTGATTTACTATGCGGTATATAGATTTACAAATTAAAGTGCACATATGGTCAGTTTTGGTTGAAGCGGTCAAATAATTTTGTTGTATAAATCAGCATGAGGTATCAAAACTACTGAAATTTTGTTACGTATCAATATTTTGAATAAAAGGAGGACATGCTGGCACCCTAAATTTATTCGAACAAAATTTGTTGTTATTGTATTGCAATATTGTTGTCCATTGTATTATACATTGAATCCTGACATAAAAATATAGCTGATTTACCTATCGGGTATACATGGTATATAGATTTACAAATTAAAGTGCACATATGGTCAGTTTTGGTTGAAGCGGTCAAATAATTTTGTTGTACAAATCGGCATAAGGTATTAAAACTACTGAAATTTTGTTACGTATCAATATTTTTGATAAAAGGAGGACATGCTGGCACCCTAAATTTATTCAAACAAAATGTGTTGTTATTGTATTGCAATATTGCTGTCCATTGTATTATACATTGAATCCTGACATAAAAATATATAGCTGATTTACCTATCGGGTATACATGGTATATAGATTTACAAATTAAAGTGCACATATGGTCAGTTTTGTTGATGCGGTCAAATAATTTTGTTGTACAAGTCAGCATGAGGTATCAAAACTACTCATGCTACTGAAATTTTGTTAAGTATCAATATTTTGAATAAAAGGAGGACATTCTGGCACCCTAAATTGATGCGAACAAAGTTTGTTGCCATTGTATAGCAATATTGCTGTCATTTGCATTATACATTTAATCCTGACATAAAAATATGGCTGATTTACAAATTAAAGTGCACATATGGTCAGTTTTGGTTGATGCGGTCAAATAATTTTGTTGTACAAGTCAGCATGAGGTATCAAAACTACTCATGCTACTGAAATTTTGTTACGTATCAATATTTTGAATAAAAGGAGGACATTCTGGCACCCTAAATTTATGCGAACAAGGTTTGTTGCTATTGTATAGCAATATTGCTGTCATTTGTATTATACATTGAATCCTGACAAAAAAATATGGCTGATTTACTATGTGGGTATATAGATTTACAAATTAAAGTGCACATATGGTCAGTTTTGGTTGAAGCGGTCAAATAATTTTGTTGTACAAGTCAGCATGAGGTATCAAAACTACTGAAATTTTGTTACGTATCAATATTTTGAATAAAAGGAGGAAATGCTGGCAACTTAAATTTATGCTAACAAAATGTGTTGTTATTGTATTGCAATATTTCTGTCATTTGTATGATACATTTAATCCTGACATAAAAATATGGCTGATTTACTGTGCGGGTATATAATTTTACAAATTAAAGTGCACATATGGTCAGTTTTGGTCAATGCGGTCAAATAATTTTGTCGTACAAGTCAGCATGAGGTATCAAAACTACTAAAATTTTGTTATGTATCAATATTTTGAATAAAAGGAGGACATGCTGGCACCTTAAATTTATGCGAAGAAAAGTTTGTTGCTATTGTATAGCAATATTGCTGTCATTTGTATTATACATTGAATCCTGACATAAAAAATATGGCTGATTTACTATGCGGGTATATAGATTTACAAATTAAAGTGCACATATGGTCAGTTTTGGTTGAAGCAGTCAAATAATTTTGTTGTACAAGTCAACATGAGGTATCAAAACTACTGAAATTTTGTTACGTATCAATACTTTGGATAAAAGGAGGACATGCTGACACCCAATATTTATGCGAACAAAATTTGTTGTTATTGTATTGCAATATTGCTGTCCATTGTATTATACATTGAATCATGACATAAAAATATGGCTGATTTACTATGCGGTATACATGGTATATAGATTTACAAATTAAAGTGCACATATGGTCAGTTTTGTAGATGCGGTCAAATAATTTTGTTGTACAAGTCAGCATGAGGTATCAAAACTACTGAAATTTTGTTACGAATCAATATTTTGAATAAAAGGAGGAAATGCTGGCCCCTAAATTTATTCAAGAAAAATGTGTTGTTGTAGTATTGCAATATTGCTGTCATTTGTATTATACATTTAATCCTGACATAAAAATATGGCTGATTTACTATGTGGATATATAGATTTACAAATTAAAGTGCACATATGGTCAGTTTTGGTTGAAGCGGTCAAATAATTTTGTTGTACAAGTCAACATGAGGTATCAAAACTACTGAAATTTTGTTAGGTATCAATATTTTGAATAAAAGGAGGACATTCTGGCACCCTAAATTTTGCAAACAAAATTTGTTGTTATTGTATTGCAATATTGCTGTCCATTTTATTATACATTGAATCCTGACATAGAAAATATGGCTGATTTACTATGCGGTATATAGATTTACAAATTAAAGTGCACATATGGTCAGTTTTGGTCGATGCGGTCAAATAATTTTGTTGTACAAGTCAGCATGAGGTATCAAAACTACTGAAATTTTGTTACGTATCAATATTTTGAATAAAAGGAGGACATGCTGGCATCCTAAATTTATCCGAACAAAATGTGTTGTTATTGTATTGCAATATTGCTGTCATTTGTATTATACATTGAATCCTGACATAAAAATGTGGCTGATTTACTATGCGGGTATATAGATTTACAAATTAAAGTGCACATATGGTCAGTTTTGGTTGAAGCTGTCAAATAATTTTGTTGTACAAGTCAGCATGAGGTAAAACTACTGAAATTTTGTTACGTATCAATATTTTGAATAAAAGGAGGATATGCTGGGACTCCTAATTTGTGCAGGCAAATTTTTTAGTGTTTTAATGATGCTTTCATTTTGTATAATAAATTCTATCCTGAAATTAAAATATTGCTGATTGTGGCTACATAGATCAAGGACGTATAACTAACAAGGACGTATAACTGACATCTAATAGACGTCCTTTCATAGATATACATAATAAATTGCAAATATAATGATTGAATATGATAGGTATTGGAATACATATTCAGTGCCCGTTATCATATTAACCAAGATCGTTTTTAATTTATAGATTGGCAGATCACAGCTAAATTTGTGTAACAAGCAACGTTTTATGCGTACTTTATTTTCAAATATTTGTATTTAATCCTGTTTATATAACGGAAGTATTAATTTTACTTTATTTTCGATGTTTATACTACGAAACAAAGATATTAAAAATATTTTTAAAAATCGATGTAGAGCGGTCCTGGTTACAAGTTATTTTAGTGTTGAGCAGACCAGTCAAAAGTTAACTTGGGAACAGGTTTGGTTTCGATCGGATTTGTCAAAGCAAAAGTTAACTTATGTTAACTTTGTGGCAGGACTGGTTTCGAAGTTAACTTATGTTAACTTTTGGGCAGGACTGGTTTCGAAGTTAACTTCTGTTCACTTATGACAGGACTGGTTCGAAGTTAACTTATATCAACAGCGGACCTGTTTCCAAGTTAACTTTTGGCAGACATAAAACAGTCCTAGGACCAAGTCCGCTTTTCAAGTTAACTAGATTTTGGTCCTAGGACTGGTCAGAGCAGTCCTAAATCCGGTCACAGGTTGACTTTGACCAGTCCAAATGACTGGTTATCAAGTTAACTTGCTGTACAGGTTAGGACTGCACCCATCTGTATGCAATGAAATGTTTAGTGAAATTTTCATTGTAATACTTGAAAATTTATGTACTTGACACTGTAATCATGTCGAGTATATCTTTATTGGAAACATAGATAAAATCTGCAAAATGTTTTGAGAAATGTCAGATTAACAAAGACTGATATAGTAAAAGCAATGGCAATATTACCCCAAATGCAAATATATACTTTTATCCTGTAATCAGCTAACTATTGTACAAATAATAGGTACACAAATACATTTTTGCTTTATTTGTACTTGTACAAATAAAGTCACCTGTTACCCCGCTTCCATGTTGAGCAAGCGGTAATGTGAATATTTCTTTTTGCGTACCAGTTAATTTTGGGGTCCTCTTCGCGGTCAGCGTTTAAACTATGTCGATTTCTTTGAAAAATTAGAGACAATGATTTAGGTTTTAACAACTAAAGTTTCAAGTGTTGGGTGTAAATTTCAGGATAAAAACAATATATGTACATTGTCGGAAAATAAAAAAATTATTTGTATGAGCTTTAGAAACAGGACGAAAAGCGAGGCTCGCCGAGCTTTTCTCCTGTTTCGTAGCGAGTACAAATAAATTTTATATTTTCCGACAACGTACATATATTGTATATGTGTCGTTTATTAAATAGTCAATTTTATATGTTTTTAAGTTCCAGGACAAAAGTGTCTATCCTGTGATAATCTAGACAATCCAAAAGTCTGTAATAGTACAGTGACATGTGGCAAAGAAGAGGTACATATATTTCAGAAATTGTATTCAATGTATCGATATCCATTTCACGACTTCAAATGGACCGTTGACAATAACGAAATTGTTTACCTATTCATTAGGCTTTAAAAGTGAAACAGAACTCTAATTAATTCAAGAATATTAATATGAAAAAAATTAAATGAAAAATATAACACGCTCCTTGAGTAAAGAGCGGAATATGATAAAAAAGACACGTCAGTTTTGCGGTTATAGGGCAACATATTAAATTTTCTGTCATATCGAGTGTAATGTTACTAACATTAATAGAATATGATAAACATATGATAGTATTAAACTTTACTGTAGGTATGTTTCCTTCACAAGTATTTGACTGAAACTCAGCATGTGAAGTATGACCTCGGATGTAAGCACTCAACGGTATGTTAAAGTTCATTGGAAAAATAAATAATAACAAAAGAGTTTTTAGTAATGAAAACTATGACATACTCAACTCGTCCTTAAATAGATTGTACTTAAAACGTTTTTTTTTTATATAGTTGTTTACAGAATGATTTGTTTATTTGAAAATCTGAAAATTCTAAAAGCAACAAAGTAAAGAGTTAACAAAAAGTTAAAAAAAAAAAAAAAAAAAAAACAGCAGTGCTGATAAAAAAAAAAAAAAATAAATAAAAATGATAATTTTGATCAATAATAAACCAAAAATTAATTCCACTGTCCCATGATCCAATGATCGAAAACCGCCTCGCTCTCCATTCTCAATACATCAGAGAGTTTGAAATACTTTCTTGTTTCTTCCTATTAAACCAATTTTCATTATTTTATTATTTTAGATTATCTGCAATTTATTTTCACAAATTCGATACATGTGTTCGTTCTGAAAAGTTTAGCCATTTGCAACGTGCATGTATGTTAGCTATGAAAGTATTATGAATGGCCGCTGTAAATATCTTCTGAGTAAATATCTATATATCTATATTATGTATATTCGTTTTTTATCAATTTCAGTATGTTCATCAATTCTCCTTGTCCAAATTTATAATTAATTACTATACTGTCTACTTTTTCGTAGTTATGTCTTCATGGCTCAAACACGAATGATCATATGCTGGCAGACATTTAACATGTGAAAGATGTTGTGGTGGAACAGAACTTTGTAACATTGACCTCAAATGCGGACACCAGGAGCGTGAGTACTTGTTTTACTAAACAAAACAAAAACACAAGCACAAACAAAAAAACACATTGCTAAAACAATCAATATGCGGTTTTGTTTGATATTCACTTGCGAGAAAAGAAAAGAATAAATAGACGAAATAACTCTACTCCGCTTACATTATATTTTAGTCTACAGTTTGAATCGGAAAGTTATATATATATATTGTTTGATAACATAAAACATATAAAATGTGTCTCCGAATGCTAATCGATGAATGAATTAAATTAATATACAGTCAAACCTGTTGGAAAGGCCACTTCTTGCATGCGAAAGCCTGTCGCGTAAGGATGCACTCTTCATGGCATACTATAGTAAACCATGTATGTGTTTCAACATAAATTCAAAGTCCCATCTCAAATAAGGTCATTTTTTTCCAATCTGGATAGTTATCTTAATATACAGGTTTGACTGTATTTAATTTCACAAATCTTTCAATATAGAAAAAGCAATGAATGCTTCATGCACATCAACAACTGAATGTAGCAGTAACCTTATATGTTCAACTGGACGATGTCAATGTGCTTCAAACAAGTATTATTGGGACAATATTGCCTGCATAACAAGTAAGTAAGTTCACAATTGCTGAACATTTATGTTTATGTAAGACTTGTTTAACATATAAAATATGTTCACCCTTATAATATGAATCATAAAACATTTATCAGATGCAAATAATTGAAAAATATTACACTAACAGAAAATTAAAAAAAAAAAAAAATCCCAGAAAAGTTCAGCTTTTTCATAAATAACTTAAGGGTTATGCTGAAAATAATTATTAACTTCGCTGTTGTTCATGTACCCATTGGATATTTCTGAAATATCAGAGTTTCGTTTTATATCTAAATAGACAGATATAGCGTTTTTCATTGTCGCAATTTGAGAATCATCGTCTAACGTTAAAATATTCAGTGAAGTGTTTTTACGAATAAAAAAAAAAACAATAATTTTGTATACGAAGAAATTGTGTCTAGTTCTTAATATCGCACACATTAGTCCTAGGTATTAATAAAACCAATATATCTATTTTTTAAAAGGTACGATGATCATAAACAAACGCAAATAGAGAACTCGTATTGACATGATGGAACAGTTATCAAATTGTAGTAATTTTCAAAGACTTCGAAGTAATAAATGATTAAGCTTGCAATATGATTGAACCATTTCCAACTTGAGAAACTATATTGAAATAGCCACTGACTTGTATTCTAGATATGTGTAAATCGTGATCTCTATTTCAACATCAACTTAAGTAATAAAACAACGATTTCATTCTTGTCTACTCTTCTAATAATTTTCGTAACCACAATCCTCTCCTCTGTTCCTTGATTGTGAAATCAACGAATGAAGAATATCACAAAATTTATACTTGCAAGCGCAACATGACGGCTGACACATGTGGACAACGAATTGCTTATCTCTTTGGAGCACCTGAATTCACTCCCGGATTTTTGGTGGGTTTCATGTTGCTCAATCTTTAGTTTTCTTTGTTGCGTTTTGTGGATTTCTTCCTCATTTTGAGAATTTTTTGCGTTTTTTGCCATCGCGTTGTCAGTTGTTCTTCAACAAATGAGTTTGAATTGTACCCTTGATATGTATCTAGCTATTGGCTAGAGCATGATGCAGGACGAGCAATTTAACAGTCACTTGAAAATGAGGACATGCTGGATAGGGACACGGGTTCGACATTTAAGGTTGTCTAATCGCTCGGGTAAGAGGAGGTAATCCCCTGGCAACTTAAGGTATCAATATACTTGTACGATCGAGCAGGTAAAGAAACGCATCATGAATAATACAAACATTAGCAGCCTCAGTAATTATTTTTTTAACAATCAATCATGCAACTATTCGTCCCTGATACTTTCGATCTTCTTTGTTTCAGTATAACCCCTTGCATAATAGAACAATTATTAATATTGGCAAATCAGACTACGCCTTTATTGTAGGTGTATATTCTATTGACCCAATTATTGAAAAACTATCAACGAATTTGATATCACAATTTTTATACCATTTTCGAGATACCTGTAATCATTTGTATATTATCGATATTTAATTTGAGGTTGTTTCTTTTTTGGATAAATCTTTCTCGTCGCAATATTTGCAATAATGTTTTAGATATAATTGTTTTACCTGACAACTTAACAGTACATGTTTAACACAGCGTGATGTGTCATGATGAAAGAGTTCGGTGCATTTTAACTCGTTGTTATTCTGAACAAAACTGTAGATAGTTATTGGAGTTCGCCACCAGGTTGCTGTTTTTATTTGCAGTAAATGTAGAACAGAAGTTAAGAGTGTATTCAGAAGATGATATTTTCGGTTCAAGGTTTAAAATTCTGATAATGCTTAAAAGATAATCCATACAAAAGATAATCTAAAAACATCATTTTTTATAAATTGAGTCGCCAAAAACAAAGATTTTTTGAACCGTTTTGGCCTCTTATTCTTATTATGTTATTCCGAAACGAAGACCTTGTAAAGTATTGCAATTCGTCTGTGTCATAATTATTGTAGCGATTCAATTATGTTTGTCCAAGTGACCTTTAAACCAAACCTTATGAATCTTTACAGAAATATTGGGGTATAGATATTCATAAACTTTAAAAATATCAAGATGACCGTAGTTATTAAAGTAACCGCATAGATGATAAAAATAGATCTTTTTTATTTTGGTAAATAATGTGTGCTTCGCTAGTTTAAACTTCTTGAAGTTTTAATAAAATGTTGTTATCCAATATAGGCAGGTTGTTCATTTAAACGATCTCGCAAATTTCACTGTAGCGGCTGTTCAGGAATTAGTTAAACATTGAATCCTATGAGAAAATGCGCAAGTAAATTGTAAATATTAACTAATGAAACCTATAGATACGCTATTGAATTTGAGAGTCGCAATATAATAAAGGGATAATTATTCAAACTAATTATTACCCGGGGTGGTCTCATCTACCTCAAAATAGTAAGCAAATCCTGTTGCACATGTGGCACCCGTCTTGTCGCTCATGTAAGTACACACCCGATGAAAAGTATAATTTGGCAGGTCACATTCGAAAAAGAGGACGGGATTGTGGTTATGACAATTGGAACATATCCGACTCATCATCGTTCAATGTGTAGATGTAAAAATAATTTTGAAATTGGTCGCCGTGCAAAACAGCGAAATGAAAGATTTTTCTGAACTTATTTAAACGTTTACAAAACGTTCCCAGTTATGCATAAAGTTGTTGTTTGTGTCAGAAATTTTCTTGAATGGCGGACATACCATTAAAAATACAAGTTGGAAGTGTGGGGGGGGGGAAGACGTTCGCTGTTGCTTGCAATTGTAAATCTAGTAAATACCATGTTTCTTCTTCGAAATTGTTTGTTTGTTATGTTTTTCTTTTAACTTTGGACAAATATTGGTGATTTAATTCATTAACGATAGTCAGTGTTAGTACACGCTGTTTATGTTCCTCTGACTAGAAAATTTACAAATCGGCCATTGTTATAATGAAAACATTTGTGAATTGAAAATGAATGTACAAAACATAATGTATATATGACAGAGTAAAGTGAAGTTAATGTTTGAAAGTTTATCTATTATTAAATGTACCAGCAAAACTGCTAGGTTTGACATTTCCTATTGGCTCCAATTAATTTCATTTTATATAAGTTTTCATTATTTTCTTCTTTCTTTCTCCGCAAAATAAACTTGACCACATCAGTTCCCAGAAACCTGTCTTTATAAATAGAGAAAGATAAGTGTATGCACTTTCTTTTTCATCTTCTTATCCTCCGTTCAATATAATTTTAAGTCTTTGAATAATTTGATAAATTAAAAACTTTACAGAAAGGTGTTTGGACGAAGTGACACAGGTATAATGTTTTATGAATAAGAAAGGATAAAACAAAACAAAATTGAAAATAAGCACACCTATTTCAAACATATTTTCAAATGCAATAATATACACACATTTATAAAATTATGAAAAAGCAAAATAAAAAGCTTTTGTACTTTGCAGATAAATCAAACGGCGAGGTTTGCACGGACAAAAGACAATGCCAATCTACAATGCAATGCATACAAAATATATGTAGTTGTCCTTCCACACAGTATTGGAATGTAACAGCTTGTCTACCAAGTAAGATATAGAATGTCATCAGTTTGGATAAATGAAATAAATGTCAACTAAAACATCAATCATTGTTAATTTCTGCTACAGAACGAAAACTGTCATATTCTCATAATAAAAGTTTACATATTTCAGTTTTTTTTCTTTTTTTTTTTTTTTTTTTTTTCACAGGGAAAAGCATAAACTTTACTTGCAACGCTTCCGTAGAGTGCTTAGAAAGCTCGTTTTGTCTGCATGGACAATGTAAATGTGACCATGCGTTTGATTACTGGATGGGTTCAACATGTACAAAAAGTATGTAAACTATTATCACTTTTCTTACATTAAACATCGCTGTTTAATTATTCAGGCGAAAGATACCAAAGGAACATTTAAACTCATAAGTTGACAATAAACAATAAACGCCCTGGCAAAAGGCAAAAACAAGAAAAAGACCATGTTCAAGTATACAAGACAGAAGAAAATAATATATCAAACTTAACGGACAACCCAATTGATTTTCTTCTAAAATGATAAACTTGAATATAAGAAAATACACAGATTTTATATTCAACATGTTCAAATATCGATTAAATAGACTGTAAATCATTTTTTTAAAAAGAAGATTGATTTAAACGATGACATTATTTCATGTAGAATGAAATTTGCATTCCATGCAAGAGAAATAAAAGCAATCAAAAAAATGTTCCTGCGGTAAAATCTTTCATTTCAAGAGCACATTCAGGAAATAAAATGTGTATACCGTAAAAAAAAGAAATTTTGTTATTTGTTAATAAAAGATCGAAACAGATAATAGATTAAAATGTTTTTTTCTTAAAGAAAAATGGTAATGCACCAATATGCTGCTGAATAAATTGTTATGTTGAGACATTTCAAAGCTGATGCCTTTTGATAACAACCCAATTGGGGTATGTCGACACTTTTATTAAATATTTAACCACGAAATCACTATGAAGCAAAAATGAAAATAAAAAGAAATAGAACAAATGATTTTAGTTCTATTGGTTGTAGAATCATAACTCGGAAAGCTTTTTTTTTGTCACTAGACAGTAGACCATTATAGAAAAACAGTATCCCATTGAACATGTTGTAAGCTACCCATGTACATGTTTACATATACAATTGTAGGAAAACGATTTAATTCTACATGCACTTCAAACGAAGAATGTGAAACTTTTCAATGCATTAATTCCAAATGTGTATGTGCAAGAATCTCAGAGTATTGGTCTGGATCTCAATGTTTACGTGAGTATACACGTGCATCTAACAATAACATGAATAACTCCTTTTGATATACATATTGTTCAGACACCGAGATTTTGTGCGTAGCATATTTCGACTAGTTCTGTGTCATGTTATTTCAATGTGAAACCTTAAGCTTAATGCGCTTATGCATATAATTAAATATTTTAATTCATTTAACACAGAAAGAATACAAGTGTAAGATCTTTTGTTTCGTTTTATACATAACGAAATGGCTGTACTAAGTCAGGAATATGACAGTTGTATTCCATTCGTTTGATGTTTTTGAGCTTTTCTATAAAGGACTTTTCGTTTTGAATTTTCCTTAGAGTTCGGTACTTTTGTTACTTGACCTTTCACACATTAGTTATTATTTGACATTATTCTATGTTTATATTCTATATATCACATTGTATTGTTTGGAATAAAATGTCAATGAATGGCAGTACGTATATTTAATTTATAGTACAAATTGGAATCAAGTAGGATCAATAATCCTATCAGTACAAATGGAATTTCGATATCTAATAGTGGAAAATGGGATATCCAGATTTGTACTATGAGGATCATCAATTGTGTTAGATGAAAACTAATCAATACTTATCTGAATCAAGTTAAAATAAAAAGGATGGCCTATTTCCCGTGGATTTATTTTTCAGCAGCTGCAGTTTTCGTAAAATACCTTTTGTTTATTTCCTAACATTTCACCAAATCATAAATATATATAAACCATGTTAACCCTTTCCCTTTCGGGCATTTTAGACCTTTAATTATCGAAAAACACTATAAAAGCTCATACAAAGGCCATATTTGACTTATGTGATTGTTAATTGATTTTATATTTCAGAAAATTAAATTTGAAGACAATTTTTCATTTTTAAGTCAAGTGGTATATTTCCAAAAGTCCCGTGACTTGTGGCGAAAATCTGAAAAAACCGAAATCCATGGTGAACAGTCGTGTAGGGACATATTGTTGCGCTAATAGGGTATGGTTTAGGTAGAGAAGCAATAACCAAAGTCTGTCAAAGACAGAAAAGTTGCCATATAGGCATAGAAAGAGGAAATACGTGTTATATGCCTTGTAATATCGATGTCCGTCACATTAAAAATAACCGATTTCAGAAGATTTTTTCGGCCGAATCCAATCCCTGACACAAGTATCTGTCTAAATCAAGCAGCAAACAAAGTATGCTCTTTACAGGGGAAAATTCAATGAATTACCAAAGATAACTAGATGTCGTGGCGCACCTTGGACCGAGGCCAACGGAGCAAAGAGGAGAGGGGTGCAATAGGGCACACAAATGGAATAGGATCCCATTTACGGCAACCACGAATGTAGTTCTTAAAAAAAATATATAACTTTTATTTAAAATGGTGTAGTTTTATTATTACATAAGTTCTGTAACTGAATGTAGATTTATTTGAATGGGTAGGCTTTCTAGCTTGAATTTCTGTAAAAATTTTGATTGATTTAAATGTAATCTGGCGTCAGTACATAGAGTAAATTGCCTAAGTTCTAGCCTTTATTCTTTATTTTCAATGCGTTTCAATGGGGAAATAACTGGGTCCCTGTTCCAAATTATTTTAAATACAAACATACATATTTCTGTATCAGACTTTTGCATGTATTTTTGAAATTGAAAGTAAAGTTCCGTTATGTTACATTTAATATAGGAAATTTTTTTTTCCACCTCCGGCTATGATATTCAAGCCCACCATCTTTCTGATGTGGGTCGGTTCAGCTTTCTCCTGCACCACTGGCATCCTTAGAGAAATTATTGAAATTTAAGTAGTAAGAAGTAAAATAACAAAAATACCGAACTCAAAGGGTAATTCAAAACGGAAAGTCCTTTATAAAATGGCAAAATCAAAAGCTCAAACACATCTAATCAAAGGAAAACAACTGTCATATTCCTGACTTGGTACATGCATTTCCGTATGTAGAAAAAGTCAACTACTGAAGAAGTGAAAGAAATAAAAAAATAAGGAAGTCATTATCCAGTTTGTTTTCTTTTAAAAAATTAAGTCTTGAAATGATATATATGTGTTGCCAAATTCATGATTATAAGCAAATGTGGAGAAATCCATACCTTACTCTGTCATTTTTCCTTGACATGTACATGTTCCTTCAATCAAATAAAAGAATTTTCAACTTTACATAAGCAAGCACTTACGAAACAATGTTTTGTTACATCTATTTCAACTTCGCCAAAATTTTCAGGATGGTTTTAGGGTTTTTGTCACTTTTTCAGTATAGTCGAGTTAATTTCCATTTTCCATAGATAAAGTATTGTCACTTTGTCAGTATAGTCGAGTTAATTTCCATTTTCCATGGATAAAGTATTGTCACTTTGTCAGTATAGCCGAGTTAATTTCCATTGTCCATGGATAAAGTAATGTGTTAGTCCAAATAATTATTACGTTGTCACAGCATTTATTTAATAGCCTTTCAATACCGTCATAGTCATGATAATTGTTTGGACTAGTATTGTGAAAATAATTGTATGAATTTCAAGATTATATATTCGTTACAAAAATACGTCACTGTTTGTGATGTCCTGTGCTGTCGTTAATGGAAGATGTTCGTTGTTCTTCTGCGGTTTACATGTTGTTACGACTATTATATTATTTATTTATGCGTTTCTCTGTTCTGAGTGTTTTTGCGTTTGTTTGTGCCGTATTTCTGTCACGTAGTATTGTCATTTTAGCGATATTATTTTACATTGCCATATAAGCGGGGGTTTGGCTAGCCATAAAACCAGGTTCAACCCACCATTTTTTTCTTAAAATGTCCTGCACCAAGTCAGGAATATGGCAGTTGTTATCAAATAGTTCGTTTCTATGTATGTTGGCGTTTGTTTTTGTTGCATTTCAGTGTTTCTGTTGTTCCGTTGTTTTCCTCTTATAGTTGATGTGTTTCCCTCGGTTTTAGTTTGTATCCCGGATTTGTTTTCTCTCAATCGATAAACAGTATTTTGTACACATGATACACTACTTTATGAAAATATTCCGTTAACATTTAAAAAAAGATGTTTTTAACAGAGATATCACTTGTCAGTAAAAGGCAAATCGACATAGAAAATAACAGAGGTTTGATGCACATTGAATCACATTGATGGTATCTGAGTAATAATTTGAACCCTTTACCACACCTGAACGTCAACAAATGTCGAAGAATCAAGATTTAACGCCAAAACATTGTCTTAAATATTTGCTTCATCGGTACTTTGTACCAGTGTAAAAGGAAAGCATTAAGATGCTTCAAAACTTAAATTTTAGAACTTAGAATTTAGAAAATTTTGATTATTTATCTAAAATAACACGCAAGAAGGACATCGTTAACCAGAAAGCAAATATTTTTGGATGTATTTCAATCTATTGTCTTACAAAAACAATAATAATATTAAGTTGCTCATGTCCGAACGTATTAGCATCAAATGTTACTCCACTTTTGTTGCAATGTGTATAAATAAATAATTTCAAAAGTGAAGCGAGATGTAATAATTTAAGTTGACAATTCTGGAAAATGATTCTGGCCAAAACGTTGCCGATTATAAAAATTCTGAATCTAAGTTTCTTCAACATTTCAAAATTTTACAAGATTTTTTTTTCTTTACCAGATTTGAATGGTAATAAAATATTACTAGTAGCATTTTATTAAAAAAAATCGTATTCCTAATCAAATGCAATATCAGTTAATATAAGGAATAAAAAAAATAATCTAGTTCAGTACAGTATCAAACTAACTATATTTTTAGAATAGTCTTATATCATACTTCAAATTTAGTACAATTCCGGATCTACTAGCAAATATCTTGAAAACCCTATTTCTACTCAGAACTATTGGAATTCTAATATGGCCTGGATTCTAATTAGTCTTAATCAGAATTTTTATTTTTACTAGTAGTTATTTGAAGGCCAATTTGCAATAGGAGGATCCTGGGTTATACTGAATACCACATTGTACTGAAACATATATTTGAAGTCACATAAAACTATATTCATGACGATTCAATCTAAATTTAGTTTAGAAAAATTATCAGGCTTTGTAGCGGACCAAGAGGGATGTTTAAATAACAGACACATAATTATAACTGTTTTGCTTGTGTTCATTATTAATGTTGCGGTTTACGTCTTAGTTGTACAAAAATAAAATACACAACAATGTCGCTTGTGAGTTATATCCAAAGAAGAAGGTGTCAAATTGGACAGATCCTGACACCTAAACAGCAAAAGACACATGACATAAATATCTAAGCTGGAAATTGATTTCAGAATACCTTAAAATTTGGAGTAGGGGCTATAATGGCCTAAAATGGCCCCAGATTCACAAAATAATAAAAATTCAAACCAAGCAGATTTTTTCTGCATTAATTTTTAGAATATGAGTCAATGATTTTCGAAAATACACTGTTTTAATCTACCAAACAATGTTTAATGACGTCACAATGGTATGTGTAAATGACGTCATAATCGCGAAAATAAACAAATATATAGAAATTGGGATGAAACGCCGGAAAACAAAATATACCGAAAATAATATTTAAAAGATTTTATGCTTAAATTTACATAATTGGTGAGAAATATGAGATTTATTTTGTTGGCGATCAAAACAGGGAGGGGCATATGCCTTTAGACTAGCTTATTTAGTTGGCGACTCGGTATCATCATTTTCAGTATTTTTGGTTAATGATGTGAGATTTGAATTTTCTATAGTACTAAGGAGTGAGACTAAAACACAAAAACGGGTTTTAAACCAGATGTGTAAATTTTAAAATTATACGTATATATTTAAGGAGACATCGAGAATTGTGCAGTATTTATCTTTATATGTCAATCTATATCAGCCAAGTTGCAAGATAGTAGGTCAAACTAATAATTCATAATGTCATGAATGCTTTCGTCATCCAAAATTATAAATTTCTGTATAATAACGATTTGTTTGAGCAATAAACAATACATGTATCATCATGTGACCTGAATGTTCAACGGATTCGACAGATACAAAATTTGAGAACAAAAAAACAGTACCAATCACAAATAAACTGTTGACACAGATATGTCTCGTCTTTTTGTAATTTTTTTAGTATAATGCAAATATTGAGTCCAACTGTCAATATTTAAACATATAAACTATGCAAAACATATTCAAAGTAAATGAACCATGACTTAAGAAGCAGGACCAATAACCTTCATGGAAATGATGATTGCCAATGCTTCTAAAACTGCATACCAAATACCATTGACTTATCATAGGTGGTTCTCTTTACACTAACCTAAACACAAACTTTAACTTGTAAACAATGTAAAAGTTTAAAAATCAATGAACCATGATAGGGGACAGGTCCAAATAATCTCAATAGAAAAGGAGACTTGCAAATTCTAATACTATTATTAACTTAACATAAGGGGTTCCTCTTAAACTGATCTAATCACAAATGCTAACAATGCAAAACATTCAAAGTCAATAGACCAAGACTGGGGGAGTGGGGCCAAATAATCTCTATAGAAATGAGATGTGCCAATGCTAATACAACAGCATAACAAATATCACTGACCTATCACTATTGGTTCCCCATAAACTGACCTAATCACAAACTAATACATTGTTGATCCGCCGATGCCGTCGGAAACAACATAACAAAGTCTCGCTTTTTGACTCCGTCAAGGCAAAACAAAAACAGTTTCTCCTACCCAAATTTCCATAAAGATTCGGTAAACATGTTGATAAACAAATAGGTTAAAAGGGAGTTAGGCCGTAACAATTAGAATACAAGAGTATACACCTCAAATATGAAAATAAAAGAAAAATGTGTCCATAGGACACAGATGCCCCCGCTTGTAAAAATGCATGTGTCAATGTACTTACTCAAACCTATTGACGTTTTGTTTTGTTTTAAACTTTATGACATTTATTTCTTTATGTTGTCACTAGAGATTACTCGGGGTTTGATACCCCATTGTTCAATAACAAACAGTAATGAGGTTACTCGAGAACGGTGAAAAAGATGCCACCCTAATTCTAACGTGATCTGTGTTTGGTGGTAATAAGTATTACGTACAAGTTTTATAACATTTGGATGAGGCAAAGTAAAATTAGAGTGCGAAAACGGCAATTTCGCCATTCTTTTCATTTATAAAAGGTCATAACCCAAGAACAGTGAAAGTGACGTCACAAAAATTCGAATTTAATCTGTGTTTGTCATTGCACAAGGTCATGTTTTTCTCTGACTGTTAATGACGTCTTCATACTAAATCCATTGGAAGTTGGATGTGTACTGATTGATATTTTAGTCTTAGATACATGTGATTTTTTTCATTAGTTGTTATTGGCTTTTAACTAGCTGTCAGTAACAGCGAGTACTCTCAGATCTGTACTTGTGTCTTTTGGTTTTTGGGATGTATAAGTACCCGTTAACGTCCACCATGTGTTTCTGTTAGATTTCTATTTGTATCCATCTGATGAGTTCAGCCTTTTTCAACTGATTTTTATAGTTTTTTCTTATGTTGTTCTGTTACACCACTGTCCAAGGTTAGGGGGAGGGTTGAACATTCACAAACATGTTCAACCCCGCCACACTCTGTATGTGCCTGTCCCAAGTCAGGAGCCTGTAGTTCAGTGGTTGTCGTTGATTCATGTCTGTCATAATTGTTTTTCGTAAATTGTTTTGTTATAAATTAGGCAGTTAGTTTTCTCAATTGAATTGTTTCATATTTTTCGTGTCGGGACCTTCTATAGCCGACCATACGGTATGTGTTTTTCTCATTGTTAAAGGCCGTACGGTTGTTGCCTATAGTTACTTAAATCCACTTCATTTGAACTTGGGTGGATAATTTTCTCATTGGCAATCATAACACATCTCCTTATTTTTATATTGGTGGTGATAAGCATTGAGTACAAGTTTCATTACATTTGTTTGTGGCAAAGTAAAGTGAGAGAACGAAAACCGCCAATTCGCTTATTTTATTTTTTCATTTATAAAGGGACATTACGGCAGAAGTTGAAAGTGCAACCACCCAAATTCTAACTTGATCGGTGTTTGGTAATAATAAGGATTGTGTATAAGTTTCAGCGGCTCTTTTCACAAAATATCTTTAGAGTAAAAATACTCGTAAGTCATACACATTTCTTTATAACTTACGATCAAGATTTCAGTATAACTTACGATCATTTTTTGTGAAATGAGTCGCAGAACATTTGGTTGTGGCAAAGTAAAGTTAGGGAACTAAAACCAATATCTGGACGAACGGATGGACAAGGGTAAACCGTAATGCCCCCTCCACCACAGCTGGGGCATTAAAACTTTAAAGGACTCCGCCCAGCACTAGAGACAAAATCTGTTAAAATCATCAATACCAGGTGTAATTTAAAGAATACATAAGGTGTATACGCATTAGTTCATGAAAAAATGTAATAAATAGCAGTTTCACCATAAGGGCAATGGTACATTTTTTACTCCACAGATGGACTTTAGAAGTGCATTTCGTTACCACATTCTCTTGAAGAATTACAGTTGTTTGTCTGTAGTTTTGTTTGTTGATAATTCAGCATTGATTTTCATCCTTGAATTTTTTCTTGGAGTTTATAACTTTTTACAATGTGCATCTTGAATTATCTTTTTGTTGCAACATAATAAAAATTGAATCTTGTAAAAGTAGAAAACAAATTGCCGTTTCTATGGGCAAAGTGTTGTTGCTAGGGAGAAATTACAATGATTTTGCCAAGAAATGGGCATTACATTGTATTACATTTAAACAGTGTAAATATGCATGATTTACTGCATGTTAAACAGGTGGATTTCAAATATAAATAGATTTAAGCTGTATATTTAGCATACTTAATGAGTCTATTTCCACCATTATACTGGTTGCTAGGCAACAGAATATACGAGATAGACCCAAAATGCCACCATTTTCAGATGGTCCGTGGTATAGAGTTACAACATAACAAATTAAATGAAATTTGAGAGTGGGGACAAAAATGGCCCTTATCGCCCCTAGTCCTTTAGCACATTTGTAATTAAATATTGAACTCTTCTGTAATAAACTTCTGTTTTCATAAAACAGAAGGGAAGTGCATAAACTCCATCAAATAATAGAGGTTGGAAACAAACACGGCCAATAAACCCCGATCAGAACATATTGATAGTTTGATTTCTTTATACTCAGACTAAGTATGCAATGAGTAAAAGTATGAAGAAACAAATTTTCGGATGGAATTATTTACAAACATATTTGCTCGTGACAAGTTTGACGAGCGAATATACGTCACTAGTTGTCGCTGTTTAGTGTTGTTTTCCTGAAAAAAGAGTTATTTATTTTATTTTTTATATTTTATTTAAGGTTTCCTATCAATTCTCATTGTTTTTATTTTACATTTCTGAAGTTTACAAATTGTCAGGAAATCAACATTAAACCGACAACTAGTGACGTATATCGACAATCGGACTTAATTTTTGACTTTTCATCCATTATGTCTGTGTGTTTTGCTCACACATTGTTGTCAATATAATGAAATTCTATGCGACTGTCATACAAGTGAGAGGTTTAGCTAACAATAAATCCACCATTTTCTCCATTAGAAAATGTCTGTACCAAGTCAGGAATATGACAGCTGTGGTACATTCTTTAAATGTGTTTGAGCTTTTGATTAGCCATTTGATAAGTGTTATGCCAGAAAATCGACTTTTAATTGTAGCCAACAAAAGACACAAAACAATAATAAAATTTAACAAGATTTATTATACATATGTTTACAAGAAGTATTACATAAAAAGAAATGTCAACTTAACTGTCAAAATATATGTCCAATCTTTTATCTTTCCTTTATCCGGAAATCTTCTCGGAATCCACAGAATATTATATCCAATTGGTCACAATCTAGTATGATGTAGTTTGTAAATAAAAGTGTCAATCCAACTGCTGAGAATGTTGATGTCTATCGATGTCTAAGTCTATCTATGTCTATCTATGTTTCTATGTCTCTCTATCTTTACTAACTTTTGGGTCTTCATTTAAATACTCAAACGGAAACTTCTAGACAACGCTAGAAATATAAATTACGCATCTTTTATTATGATCATTCTGGAATCGCTATGTAAGTGAAATGGAAAGTCCTAATCATTCCATGAGTATCAGTGATTGTTCCAGTGAATTCTAAACTGCATAGTTGTAACACAATGTGTAATATTTTGTACACAATATAACAAAATATAATGTAAACATTCTTAGGCCACACAAAACAAATTAGGCCAGCTGAATAGATATGATAGTTACAATATCATAACACCTCCCCTTAAAAAAGTTTGAGTGTAACAAAACTTTTCATGAATAATATGTACAAAAATACATAGTAATATATAGTAAGTATTTTCAAAATACACAGTATATACACAGTGTTTTAATAAGTCCTAGATAAAGCATCTGCTATTACATTATCTTTACCTTTAATATGTTTTACAATAACATCATATCCCTGTAACAAGAAACTCCACCTAGTCAATCTCTGGTTCTTGTTTCTCATTTTATGTATGAAGGTGAGAGGATTATGATCAGTGTAAACAAGAATAGGATGCACAGTGGGATTTAAATATACATCAAAATGTTGGAGTGCAGACAACAGTGCAAAACACTCTTTTCAATAGTTGAATAATTTTTCTGATGTTTATCTAATTTCTTAGAAAAATATGATATAGGTTTCTCAACGTTATCATCTGTCTCTTGATATAAAACAGCTCCAACTCCTACATCGCTTGCATCAACGGCAAGTTTAAATTGTTTTCAAAGTCTGGAGTGATCAGAACTGGAATATTAATTAAAAGTGATTTGCTATTTTCAAAAGCGTTTTGACAATTTTCACTCCAGATGAATTTAGAATCTTTACGTAAAAGATGAGTCAATGGTTGAACAACAGTAGCAAAATTTGAACAGAATTTCCTGTAAAATCCAATCATGCCTAAATATCTCATAAGTTGTTTTTTATTTGTAGGAGGAGGAAATTTGGTAACTGCATCCACTTTAGCCGTAATAGGTTTCACTTGACCTTGACCAACCGTATGCCCTAAATTATCAAAGTGGCCTGACAAAATTCACTTTTACCAAGATTAACAGTTAAATTTGATTGTGACAATCTATCAAAAGTACCATATAAATGTGTTAAATATTCTTCTCAGCTATCACTACATACAATAAGATCATCAATATAAGCATAACAACAGTTTAAATCTTTTATAACATTATTGATCATTCTTTGAAATGTAGCTGGAGCACTTTTCATGCCAAACGGCATTACAGTATATTGTAATAAGCCGTCTGGTGTGACAAAAGCTGATATTTCTCGAGCTCTCTGTCAATGGGACTTGCCAGTAACCTTTCAATAAATCAAATTTGCTCACAAACTTTGCTTGCCCAATATTATCAATGCAATCGTCTATCCTTGGAATCGGATAGGAATCAGATTTTGAAACAGAATTTACTTTTCTGAAATCAGTTACGAAACGAAAGGTTTTATCTGGTTTGGGCACAAGCAGACAAGGAGAGCTCCTTTCACTGTTACTCGGCTCAATAATATCATTGTCAAGCATATATTTAATTTCTTGTCTCATAAATTCAAGTTTGAGTGGATTGAGCCGGTAAGGATGTTGCTTAATTGGAGAAGCATCACCTACATCGACATCATGACAAACAGCAGTGGTTTTGTTTGGCACATCTGGAAAAAGATTTTAAAAGAAAATACCAAAGCTTTTAATTTTCTCTACGATCAAAAGACAGATGTGCAAGTTTTGAATCTAAATTTGACAAAATTTCTGAATTTTTCAATCTAACTGTCTCTTCCATAGTTTTAGAACTAAAGGTGGTTCAATTATATCTGGTTTGTCATGATTGTTCTCCAATTTAACCATGGCTAAAGTGGCAACTGGTTTACTCTCACCTTCATTAGTACGCTCAAAATATGGTTTTAACATATTAATGTGACACACTCTTTTTGTTTACGCCGACCTGGTGTTTTACAATATAATTCAAATCATTGATTTTACTCTCTATGGTATAAGGACCACAATATTTAGCTTGTAATGTATGTCCAGGGACTGGCAAAATACAAGTACCTTATCACCAGGCTCAAAAATCTGTCCCTGGCATCTTTATCATACCATATTTTCATCTCATTCTGAACAGTTTTAAATTGTTCTGAGCAATTTGACAAGCAGTATACAATTTTTCTTTAAATCTAGATACATAGTCTAGAAGATTCAAGTCAGTGTGTTCAGTAAGCCATTTTTCCTTAATTAACTTTAAAGGTCCCCTTACAGTATGACTAAATACCAACTCAAAGGGACTAAAACCGAGGGATTCTTGAACAGCCTCTCGGACCGCAAAAGTAAAAGTGAACACCATCATCCCAATCCCTGTCAAATTGAAGACAAAAGTTCTGATCATGTTCTTCAATGTTTGATGAAAACGTTCTAAGGCACCTTGAGATTCTGGATGATAAGCACTTGACCTATACTGAGCAATCCCTAACTGGTACACGACTTGCTGAAATAAACCTGACATGAAATTTGAACCCTGGTCGGACTGTATAGACTTTGGAAGTCCTACTAGCGTGAAAAGTTTGATCAGAGCTTTGACAATAGTAGGTGTCTTGATATTCCTTAACGGAATAGCCTCAGGAAAGCAGTGGAGGTACACATGATTGTCAGTAAATACGCATTTCCAGTCTTGGTCTTCGGTAAAGGTCCAACGCAATCAATGAGTACTCGGCTAAAAGGTTCTTCAAAGGCTGGAATAGGCAGAAGTGGTGCTGGTGGTATTTTCTGGTTAGGCTTACCAACAACCTGGCATATATGGCATGATTTGCAGTATTCTGCGACATCACTTCTTAGTCTTGGCCAGTAGAAATGCTGTAAGATCTTAAGGTAAGTCTTCCTAATGCCTAAGTGTCCAGCCAAGGGGTGTCATGGGCAAGACCAATAATGTCTTGCCTATAAACTTTAGGCACCACCACTTGGTATACCACTCTCATTCCTCCTCAGGGGTAGCATCAGGGGCCTCCACTTTCTCATTAAAATGCCGTCTTGATGGTAATAGCATTCGGCCACTTTGTCTGCTTCCTCCTGTGATTGATCCCTCTTGCAGAGCTGAAGAACCTCAGGGTCTTTATTTTGTTCTTCGACAAATTTCCTTCGGTCTAATGAATGGCTGTTTACGTCTGGCCAAGGCATAATTACATTCTTGCTAATACTAGGTAGTCTTATGACGGCCTTCTCTGAGCTACCGGGACCTTCAATGTCAGCTAGAAAGGTGTCAGAAAGGTCCATGTAATCAAACTGGTCTTCTTGCAAATCCTCATTTTGTTGTTTTCTAGCCATCGCCCTAGTAACGACACAAGCTGGATACAGTTCAGCATCATCTTCAGGTGATTTAACATCCACCACCGGTTCACTGGTAACAATTGGTTCAGCAACCACTTTGTTCCTAGCTAGATCATTTCCTAGCAATAATGAAACAACCTCAACAGGGAGATTAGGACGAACACCCACAACAACTGGTCCAGTTATCAAATCTGACTTCAGATAAATACGATGTTAGGGAACATCTATACAACCTAACTCCACACCTTGTAACAAAACGGAGGCACCAACAGAAGTCTCCTCGGACAAAGGCAACACACCTTCTAACAATAAAGACTGAGAAGCTCCAGTGTCCCGTAAAATCTTAATAGGCTGAGGAGTAGTATTATCAACAATAGAAACAAACCCATCAGACATAAAAGGTTTATAATCCTCCATGTAATCACAAAAACTGGACTTAAAAGCCTGACTCGCAGGACATTCCAACGTATTGGTAACACGGGGTGTCGTACAAACACTGGTCTTGGGCTTATTATCTCTTTCATTCTTCTTCTGAGTCTAAAACAATCAGCCATCAGGTCACTATTCTTCTTACAATAAGCACAAGTCAGTGATTTCTCAAAAATAAAAAAATTTGGACTAGACATATTATAACTAGACTGAATCTTATTATATGCAACAGGCTTACTATCAGTACGCTCAGTGCTTTGATTCTTGTAATTTCCACTCGAAGTATTAACATTTTGACCTTTGAAACTTCTTTTATGTGAAAGAGTATAATTATCCGATATAACAGCTGCATCTTGTAATGTCGCAACAGTTTTGTCATCTAAATGTGTTTTTAAGTTTAAATGAACACACTGCTTGAACTCTTCCAATAACATCTTAAATTATTAAAATTTGTATCTATTTTCTTTGACGTAAGCCATTTATCAAATAGATCTTCTTTTCCTAGCAAATTCAACATAGGTTTGTGAATCAAACTTTTATAAGACCTAAATTTCTGTCTATATGCTTCTGGCACTAGCTCATAAGCTTTCAAAACCTCTTTTTAACCTTGTCATAATCAGAACTATTTTTGATGAAAGTGCTGAGTAAATTTCAGCGGCCTTGCCCTCAAAAACACTTTGCAGCATTGTAGTCCAAAAAGGCTTCGGCCATTTCAAATTTTGAGCAATTTTCTCAAACTGTGGACAAAATTTATCAACTGTTTTTTCACAAAATTTGGGAACCAAACGTATGTTTTTTGCTGCATCAAAATTAAAATGTTCTGATTTTGATTGGAATTTAGTGTTGCTTTCTTCTTTTGCTATTTCAATTTTCATTTTCTCAATCTCTACCCTTTCCCTCATTTCAAGTTCTGCCTGTCTTTCTTCTTTTTCTAATTGTTTTAATTTAAGTTCGTGTTCTAATTCCAGCTGTTTTAATTTGAAAGCATCAACATTTTCTACCTTGAGTTCAAGAGCCTCTTCATCAAAAATTTCTGAGTCAACTAATTCATCTATTACCAAATTTTTATAATTTGTTTTCTCAAAGATACTCTAAAGTCTAATTTCAGATGTTTAGCAAGCAACACTAATTCCTCTTTCTTTAAATTATCAAACTTCTCCAGGTCTGGCGTTTTCAAAATTTACCGGCTTCAAATGCCATATTGTAGAATTTTGTTGGCTTGTTCTAATAAAAATACCGAAAAATCTTTATTAAGATATTAACGTGATCCCGGACTTGAGCCCCCAATTTCTGTTATGCCAGAAAATCGACTTTTAATTGTAGCCAACAAAAGACACAAATCAATAATAAAATTTAACAAGATTTATTATACACAAGTTTACAAGAAGTATTACATAAAAAGAAATGTCAACTTAACTGTCAAAATATATGTCCAATCTTTTATCTTTCCTTTATCCGGAAATCTTCTCGGAATCCACAGAATATTATATCCAATTGGTCACAATCTAGTATGATGTAGTTTGTAAATAAAAGTGTCAATCCAACTGCTGAGAATGTTGATGTCTAACGATGTCTAAGTCTATCTATGTCTATCTATGTTTCTATGTCTCTATCTTTTACTAACTTTTGGGTCTTCATTTAAATACTCAAACGGAAACTTCTAGACAACGCTAGAAATATAAATTACGCATCTTTTATTATGATCATTCTGGAAACGTTATGTAAGTGAAATAGAAAGTTCTAATCATTCCATGAGTATCAGTGATTGTTCCAGTGAATTCTAAACTGCATAGTTGTAACACAATGTGTAATATTTTGTACACAATATAACAAAATACAATGTAAACATTCTTAGGCCACACAAAACAAATTAGGCCAACTAAATAGATATGATAGTTACAATATCATAACATAAGGGACTTTCCGTTTTCAATTTTCCTTGGAGTTCGATATTTTTGTTATTTTGCTTTTTAATGCTTTATTCCAATCTGCCTGTATTTTATGTTCATAGGTCGTGATGTTCTATGAATGTCTGTTGTGTTTCTTATTTGTTGTGCAAGGGTTTTCTTATGAAATACAAGATATAAAGGAAAGCGGGATTTAGTTCTTTCATTTACAAGATTGTAATACACACCAAATAAAAAATAGCTATGATTGAAATGTTATTTTTGTTGTTAGGTGGCATTGAATGTGCTGATCTAGCAATATCAAAAGATGGAGTATACACAATTTATCCAAATGGCAAAAACCAACCGATTCATGTTTTCTGTATAGTACGTCAACATGAAAAATGGACTGTAAGTGTATATATCAATGAATTTAAAAAGTGTAGGTTATTCAATTCACTGTACGTGAAAAGAATTAAGAGGAAACAATGCTGCAGTGTACACTTCAAGTAAGAGTTCCCTGAAATCATTAAGGAATTCAACGTTCAACTGCCATTCTCTTATCCTATGATATTCTAACGGTTGATGTACATTTATATTTCAAGAACAAGCGGCATGTCATCCATCATTTGCAGTTGCATTTCATTTGAACTTAAGCTATGAACAATTGTAAACACGGCGAGAAGGAGAAGAGAACATTTTGGATCCACCAACTCCACACTTTAGAACCTGATGGTCTTAACGAAAAAGATGAGAAAAGATTCAGGAAAGGTAAAGAATAATTTAGTACACAGCATCGTCCTTTTATCCTGTAATATTGGCCAATGGACGTTGCTAACTTCAACTACCAATTTTGTAAAAATCTTGAACTTCATCCAAATTATGTATTATTTCAAGGCAGCTAAATTCAAGTGCAACATATACATTGAGCTGCAAAGATTCTTATCATCTTATTTTCTAGGCACTTTATATATATCACGATAAAGAGTCAGTATTCTATATATCTGCAGTGAAATTGAAAAGAGTGCATCACTATCAAAGGAGTGCAAAGAGTAACCAATTGAAATGAAAAAAAAAAAAAAATAGAAAACCCAGGATGTAAATACCAAAGTAAATAGAAAATCAAAGTACTGTCATACTGTATACACCGTCAAAGTCAGTCAATAAGTCAATGAATGAACAAATATATATAAATACTATTTTAAAAAATGAATGATCGAATTCAACCTGTACTTACAATGACAATACCGTGGTGAAAACGTAACAGACCAAAAACAAACAACACTTCGCCAAATACAACATAGAAAACTAAAGATTAAGCAACACAAAGCCTACTGAAAAACCGCGAGTGTTCGTAGATGCTCAAGAAGGCTTACCAGATTCTAATCCACATGTGGCACCCGTCGTTTTGCTCTTGTAAGAACTTACTAGGTCACATTTGAGGAAAAAAAATGTATCCATTAGGTCTCTAAAGTAAATATGTATTTCAAAATAAAACCCATACAGAATGAAATACAATATCTGACAAAAAGTCATCAGATTTTTGACAATTGAATTTCGAAGATTTATACAATTAGAACTGACTATGCACATATGTTAAATTTAATTATATTATTAATTATCATTATGTAGTTAAGTAAAATGTTCGATAAGAGTTTCGATCGATCGATCCAGTTACAGAGTTTCAACTGATAAATTTGTAAACTCAGACAACTAAAATTGTTTTTAAAGTTTACCCCCACACACCCCCAAAACCCAACTAGTCAGTTCTTATTGAAACCATAGATTGCGGACAAAATTGTCAATCACGCATGAATGGTAACAAATTGAACTAAATCATTCCCATTGTTTTCTTTAATAGACTTTGAAATTAATCCTGGCTACGTATCCTTTAGAACTATAATTGCTATCAAGCTTGAATAGTTGTCTAAGGAGCTAAAACGTTTTCACCACCTAGCCATTGATACCTTCATTTTTCGTTTTCACAATAAGTTTAAAAATAATTACATATTTACATCGAATTTTATCGATAACACTTCAAGGAAATTGAGACGCGGAAGTTAATATAGGACATAATGAATGTTTTGTTTTAAATTGATCAACAGTAAACACCAGTGCTTAAAGCGTGCAAACGGACTGCACTAATAAAGCACCGACTATTCATTTTCTATGGTAGTGAGGGGGGAGGGGGAGGTTATGATTTTTGCTTGCATTGTTTGATTATTTTTTTCTTGGATTGGATAATTTATTTTAGAAGGGAAAACAACAAAAATAGTCTGTTTCCATTATTTCACTTGAAAAAAGGGAAAATATGACGCTTGTATTGCTGTTCCTCATCTCAAAGTACACAGTGAGGCCTTCAACGCGGAGAAAAAAAAAATCTCACTTCACTGCAAGTTTAAGACGGCCCCTAGCACCGGCTTGAGCGTAATTCGTTGCAAAAATAATTCGGACAGACTTTGTAAGATGCAACACCACCGAATCGGGCCAGGTCAAAAGAAGTACATATTTAAAACAAATTAGTATGGTCTGGAAAATAACAGGTTTTTTTTTAAAGTTGAATTTTGTTCTTGTCCAGCGTAAAAAAATACCCCTTAAACGAGAATTGTTTGTGCGTAAAGTAAATTGCAAGGATAAATAGTACTGCATAGTAAACAGCAGTAAATTCAATTATTGATCACGGGGAGATAACACACATTTACAAGTTTAAATAACGAATAGTCATGTATGGTGAACTAATATATACGAACCAAGATTCCTTGAATATATCAATAATTTCAAAATATTCTGATATATGATTATATCTACTCGTCATCAAAACAAACAAACAGATGTTTCCTTGGCACTAGAATCTACATTTTCCAGGACTATAAATGTTATTCCAACAAAATCCGCAATCAAGATTTTCATATATGTTTAATTGAATGAATTGAGTCTTATATTAAAGGTGTAAGACACTAAAAAATCAAACAGACAATTTAACTTTTTATTCAATTGTAAGGTACAGGTACAAAATGTACATGTGTCATGACAAAGTACACAATTCTGATAAATGACATCTTAATCATTGTGCACACCGTCTGTGCATCACCTTTAAGACAATGCATAAACTATTTAAAACCTAAAACCTTCATTTTATTTTGCTTTGGAAAACAGATGCAAACTATAAATGACAACTTGGCATTTGTTATAGGATGAATGAAATGTGTTGACATTTGAAAAAAAAAAACGATGTGATTTGATAAAATCATAATCATACCATGGCAGAACTGACATAAATGTTAGTTCTATCTTATAGCCTAGCTACTAATGTATCAATTATCCAGAACATTGTTAGTCATGGAGAAGATTGGTTCAGTTTTTGTTTTGGTGATTTTGGTAACGTGTAGCTATAGAGTTTTGGGTTTTGGGAACCTTGCACACAAGTATAACGACTATGTATATCCAGGGCGGACTGCAACATCTAACACTGGCAATGGTGTTCATCCAGAGGGTACCACGACATTTAAGTTTGACCATGAGGTATATCCAGACGGGACACAAACTTTTAAGTATGATAATGCTGTAATACCGGAGCCAGTTAAAGATGGACATACTGAGAAGAAAACAAGTGAGTATTTAATGTTTATAGCTGTTTTATTTTGCACTAATGTAAAAACAAGGAGGTGAGCAAATGAGAAAAATATCCACCAGCGAGAAAATGAGGTAAATGTTAGTAAATATTAGCAACGGTACGGTCTTCTACAATGAGAAAAACCCGTACCGTATAGTTGGATATAAAAGGCCTCGAAAAAATGTAGTAGAGAAAACTAACGGCCTAATTTAAAACAAAACAAAATACGAAAAAACGTTTGACAAACATGAACCAACGACAACCACTGAACTTTTGGCTCCTGATTTGGCACAGGCTTCAAATGAATGTTGCGTGGTTAAACCTTGTTTTATGAGTGCTATCCCCAACCTGGGATGATATATTTTTTCTTTTGTATCTTTTCACTATTTGTCCGTATACAGATTGTTTTACTCTTCATTATCTACTTTAATGTTATGGACAATATTGATTAAACAAAATGTCCTTTTGTAAATGAAAAAAAAAATGTCTGTTTTTATAAACGACATTAATGGAAAATTGTTTGTACCACAAACCCTAACCCCAAAAGGTCAATGGTTGGTGCCTTATGGAACCCGTTCTACGAATATGGAGTAATTTGAGAGTTCTAAAGGTGTTACGATTACGCAGGCTACAGCAGCGTAACAATAGGTGAAAAAGTATCGAAATGTTCAGGTTTTTTCATAAAAGCAGGATTATTGCATTTTTACTTTTATGTCCTGTCATATTGCCGTTTTCCTGCACATTCTATTCAATTGTTTCCGCAAATCGTTTTAATGATCAAATTAAACATTAGACTTTATAAACAAGAATGACTGAAAGTTTCTAGTAAACACGTTTAAGATAATTTTAATTCAGTTACTACTATACCTACTAAGATTTTTACTTTGTCATTCGCTGTTAATAATTAGCATTTCTGCATTTTGATATTGTCCCTTTAAGTTGAATAAAAAATGATGATTTGTATAATAACATTGTTGTGACTTACAAAGCATATACAAAACTATTTTTACCATTTCTATGGTATCTCTATGGTATCATGTGTAGTGTGTAAAACTACCGAGGAACTTGAAAATTTGAAGTACTTCTTTTAGCTTCCTATTGAAAATATTTTACGATTACAAGAAAATTAAAATAAATTTGGGAACATATCTTTAACCTATTGAACAAAAATAATTATAGAGGTAATCTAAATGGTATAACAAGAAGTGCAAATGATAAGGATTTATGAATCATAATGTCTTTCGATATTTTTTCTTTTCATCTAACTTTTTCGATTTACACTTTTAAAGAAAAAATTAAGTTTTGAAGGTGGAGTGATATCCAACAGGAGGTTTTGGGAAGAAAAAAAAGTCTGATTGAAAAAAGTAACGCTTTAGATTTTGAAACTTTATGTTTTGCCGTAAGTGATAACGCCCAATATATTAACAATTCCAGCATTAACTTTACTCGATAATAGTTTAACGTAAAATTGATTCCTTGGCAAAAATTCTTTCTAACTTGGTACAAATTTTAATTTTGGAAAAATAATAAGGTTTGCTCTCAGACCAGCACAATCTAAAAACTATAAATAGATTTCCCCATACACTCTATCATCATCCAAAGGAAAGAAATATCAGCATCAGAAAATATTCCCATGTTTTACTCGAATAACATGCGTTTTAATTGTTAGAGACTTATTCAACTGTTACGGTTCTTATACATCATTAGGTTTCAAATATTCGGCTTTGAGCGTTCCTTGTGAAGTTAAAGCTAGAAAAGCGCTTCGGACGCATGTCATTTATAGAGTGTTGTTATCATTTGTTATTCAGAAAGAATTGTTACATTAAATTGTAGGTATAAAGCTGATATAAGGTCCTTTTGTTACATAAGGTATAGATTTGATTTGAACAGATACTCGTAAACGCTTTTACTGAACATTTTGTCTCTAGTGCGATAGCTGATGTCAGTGTAATATTGTGATATTGATTTTCAAAAACTAGACCAATTAGCAGGAAACTATGGCAATATGAAAAACAAACTCTTTCATTCAATTTTGATCATGTAGAAGACCTGTCTTGGTTAAGTTATTTGAAGGTTTGACATAGCAAAGTGTAATGAAATTAAATATATCTATCAGTAAAATACAGAAAAAATAAAATACATATGTTTTCAAAACTTTGCTTCAGATGTTTCATCTTAATCATAAAACAAATTTCTGTTCAAATTTTGTAACATTCAATCAGGGTTGGTTACGGTTATTCATGTCTAACCCCTAACTGAATGTAAATAGGTTAATAGTGCAACCTTTATAGTCTTAAACCGTTTTCAAGATCTTTGCGTTTTATAAAAAACCTATCTCATATAATTTAATTTGTATTCTTATTGAGCTCTATCAATTGAAACATGACGTAGAAATCGACCCACCGTGAACTCACTTTCAATATTTGATTGCAGAAAAAGTAAACCTGAGTCAAAAGGGCTCGAAGTACCATGTTCCAGAACATGGTCGCTAAACTGAAGTCGGCGTTGTTGATTTTTATTACTTTTTAAAAATGAAATGAATCAAGATTGGTGCTTGTGTCAAATTACATCAACAATTGTAATTTTGTTTTTTACTTTTTTGTCGACTTTTCATACATGTTATATAAACCTAAAAAGACTAATTCCATCTATCAGTAAACTACGGGCTTCTATCTTTTTTATATTAATATTTCTTGAGTTATTGATGTCTAAAAAGCTTTTACCCCAGACTGACAGTAAAATACTAAATAAAATGAAATGACAATGTTTCAATATGTATCTTTAATGTGACCAAATCGTCTCTGCGTTACTTTTTCGTGAGATTCATATTAAAAACCTGATTTATACATTTTATTTTTCTCTGCAAATCGTATTGGAACTATAAATGGCATTTATTAGTACATGAACATAATTCTTGGGCATTTAGACAAACCAAATTATCCGATAACATTTTAATCAATGTAACATTGGTTTGTTATAAAAGTTAACTCTGTCAATCAGATATAGTTTCAAATACCACAGTGCTTTAGGAGAACAAGCTCCGTTTTCAACCTTGATAAAATGCGTTCAGTCTTTTTCTTTGCAATTTTGGCAATTTGTACAGTTTCCAGTTTTGAAAATTTAGCTAATAAGAATGTTGATGTATCTTCAGGACAAGCAGCACCAAACACGTATGCCGATGGTTTATATCCAGAGCGGACTACAACATCAAACTCTGACTACGTGGTATCTTCAGAACAAACAGCAGTATACACGTATGACGATGGTTTGTATCCAGAGCGGACTTCAGCATCCAACTCCGACCACGTGGTATCTTCAGAACAAACAGCAGCATACACGTATGACGATGGTTTGTATCCAGAGCGGACTTCAGCATCCAACTCCGACCACGTGGTATCTTCAGAACAAACAGCAGCATACACGTATGACAATGGTTTATATCCTGATCTAGAGCGGACAACAACATCAAAATCTGACCATGTGGTTTCTTCAGAACAAACAGTAGCATACACGTATGACAATGGTTTATATCCAGAGCGGACTACAACACCCATCTCTGACCACGTGGTATCTTCAGGACAAACAGCAGCAAACACGTATGACGATGGTTTATATCCGGAGCGGACTACAACATCCAAATCTGACCACGTGCTATCTTCAGGACAAGCAACAACATACACGTATGGAGATGGTTTATATCCAAAGCGGACTACAACATCCAGCTCTGACCATGTGGTATCTTCAGAACAAATCGAGGGAATAGCAACATATATGTTTGACCATGCGCTGACTGAAGCTGTGCATCTTCAGGACCAAAGCAGTGAGTGTTAAGATATACGTCTTTTGAAAATCGTCCTCGTATCAGTTCTAATCATATCTTATTTGCCTTTTGTATTAATATATTTTCATTATATTAATTTTCTTTAACAATCAATTGATCAATTGATACTGTGTAAACAATAACATCATTTTCTTTTAAGTGACATAAGCATAACAGAACTTGAAGAAAGATTAAGTAAATGCATTGATAAGGCAAGTTGTGTACTTACATCGGTCTCAAATGTTTAAGAAAAAATAAAACTAGACATGATTGTCTGCCATTGATAATTTCCTAGATTAAAAGTTTTGCAGACTTGACGGTTGGATTTTATTGTTTTGTCATTGAGAATGTTTTTCAATGCTTATTAATTTTTGCAAATTTGTTCAACCTTTCATTGGTTAATTTCTTTCTAATTGGTAAGATACGAGATTGGGCTGTCAATTTTTTTTCTTTTAAACCTTTTTTTGACATAAAGCAGTTTGTATATATGCTCGATGAAATGATACAACGTAAATTCTACTTACCGGTTAAAAGAGAGGCATTTGATTAATTTTTTATGAAGAATTTCTGACGAAATAATTTCATTCAGGAAACATGTCTTTGTTTATGGAATGATTGCTTTCACATTAGTTGTTGGGCTCATTTTGATGGAATGATGAAAGATATGACTACACATTATCCACTGCAAAATCCGTGTTGCTATTCCTCATACTAATGTCATAGTTATGTTAAATAGAAACTTCATTTATTCGTTACTAAACTTTGAAGAGCTATATGCACTACGTACTGGGCGATTCAGTTAATTCTACAAAGGCTAAAACATCTAACTTTAAAAATTAAGAATGGAAATGGGGACAGTGTCAAAGAGACATCAACCCGACCAAAGAGCAGAAAACCGCCTAAGGCGACCAATAGGTCTTCAACACAGCGAAAAATCCCGCATCCCTAGGCGGGCTTCACCTGAAAACTGTGTACTTGTTCAGAGAAAATGGACGTCACACTAAACTCCGAAACATATAAATAAACCAAAGGAGTAGGCCCGGTAAGATCCCTATTTGGTCCCAAAATATTGTATTTTTACAAATTTGTTGAAATGTAAACTTTTAACTATTTATTGGAAAGTAGACTACTTTTGTTCCATAAATATGAGCTGCTTTTGACAATGCAATGCACATGCATCAGGTACTAGCATTATAAATTTATGCATAATTAATGAAATCTTCACAATATTAATTCTATCAATTTTAAGACGGTTTTTGTCGAAAATAGAAGTAGCCGCATTTGTGTTCAGTCTTAATATTTGAATAATTATAACAATATTTTATGATAATACATATCATATATAAAGAGTAAACTAAGGTTTCAACTCCCTACGTACAGGAGAAGTTGGCCTTAAATGGATTTGGCTCTCTTTTAATGTCCTTTTTGGTTTATAGCTCTTCAACGTTTTTGGTCCTTCTACATCCTTGGCTTTAAAATATTCGGCTTTGAGCTTTCCTGATGAAGGTAAATCCCGAAAAGCACTTCTGACTCTTGAAATTTATAACGTGTTGTTTTCATTTTTTTATAGCACTAAGTCGATACCTCTGCTAGTGGACTATCAGTCCCCGAGGGTATCATCAGCTGAGGACTCTGTACTTCAGTACTGACATGATTTATAACAAACTACCTGAAATTCCCCGTTTATAAATTTTGATATTTTACATTTATAAATTTTGATATTTTACAGAAGCTAAAGTTTCAACTCCCTCAGGCATAATTTGGTATTTATATTGAATCACTCATATGAAATAAATATAGGCAACAGTAGTATATCTCTGTCCAAAAGTCATGAATTGATTTAGAGAATACAAATCCGGGCTGCAAAGTTAAACTAAAACTAAAAACACATTTATTCTAAAACCAGTTGTTGGCATGATAGGGTTATGTTCTTCTCATATGACAGTATGATACTAAACACCTAACGGGAGGGATTGTGCTTGCTTTCCATATGATGAAGACATAATCTTTCTATCAGTTTAATTGAAGTCTGGAGCTGGCATGTCAGTAACTGCTAGTAGTCCTTTGATAATTTATGTATCATTGTCGATTTGCTTAGTTTCTTTTCTGACCTATTCTGACATCTGACTCGGACTTCTTTCAAACTGAGTTTACTGTGCGTATTGCTGTGTGTTTGTTTATTATACATTTGCTAGATGTAAAGGGGGTGGGTTGAGATCTGAACATGTTTAACCCCGCCGTATTTTTGAGCCTGTCCCAAGTCAGGAACCTCTGGCCTTTGTTAGTCTTGTATGTTGTTTAACTTTAGTTTAGTTCATTTATATGTTTCGGAGATAAGTGTGATGTCCATTTTCACTTAAATAGTACACATTTTTGTTTAGGGTCCAGCTGTAGCCCGCCTCCGGATGCAGGATTTTCTCGCTGTAATGAAGACACGTTGGTGGCCTTGGGCTGTTTTTTGCCCTCTGGTCGGGTTGTCGTCTCTTTGACTCATTCCGTATTTCCATTCTCTATTTTATTTACACAAATACTTTTATTTGATAAAAAAAGGAAAAATAATAGTTGAATAATTTTGAACGCATCTTTTAACCAAACTCTAATTAACGGAATGTTTTGGCGGTCTTGGATTTTTAGATACCTTTAAAGTAGTCTTTACCAATCGTGTCCTTTTCCCGATTCTGATTTTGACTGAGTGTGAATTCGCATGGTGGGTGACGCATGCATAGCAAGTGACACTACCTTGCCGACGACCCCAGTCTCGCTCCTTATGAAGTTCATCCACTTCCATCAATTTTAGTTTGTGACATTCATTTGTATTTTCCTACTCCATTTACGAGATGTAAACATCGGAAGACAATTGTCGCCTTGACCTACCGAATGTTAACGCACATAAAGCATACAAATTTACTCTTGTTCGAAATGATCAGTTTTCAAACAAAAAAAAAAAAAAAAAAAAAAAAAAATAAAATTGTTAATGTTAATTCCAACAGAAAGTTAAGTAAACAAAATGTTTAGTGACATAGAACATGTAGAACGTAAAAGTTGCAAATGTTTATCGAGTATTTAGTGTATTTGATATATATGGATTATTACAATGTGATTTGTCTGTGCAAGAAAAAGGGGACAATTTTTTTTTCAAAACCAAAATGCTCTGTTTATATTGGTATTGAAATAGGATCAGTTCTATATTGTAAACGTTTCATTTATTACAGTTTGAATGAATTTAATAACATTTGATTCATATTTATCAACTAAAGCAAGATTGACTGAAACGTTAGTTTGAACCTTGGTCAAGTAACTTACGTCCCTTTTTAGAAAATTATCGAACAGTTTACTAAAACAATATTTCCAATTTACCTCAACTAATGCGCAAATGCTCCAGAGGAAAACTGTTATTGTTTGTTCTGAATGAGTTACTCCTTTGTTTTTAGGGATTTAAAGTTTCTTATTAATGATATAAAAGTAAACAGATAAAACAATGGAGTTTATTTTTAGGGCGAACAACAACAAATAAGTATGATCTTGGTATACAGCGTAAGCGAAACAAAAGATTCATGTCTGGTTATGGTGTGTATCCAGAGCAAACCACAACATCAATATTAATATTTGACGATAGTGTGTTACAAGATTGGACCACTAGATACAATTATGACCATAATGTATACCCCAAGGGGACCAAAACCTCCAAATATGGTTATGGTGTATATCCAGATGGGACCATAGAACATTTGTATGATAATGTTGTTACAACAGAGCCAGATATAAGTGATGACCCTGAGGAGAAAACAAGTGAGTATTTCAGAAAAGGTATCACACTAAAGTATCTATCATCAATATGTGATATTGTTGTTTATGTATAGCTCCTAACTGTCATGTTTTTAAAATGAATAAAGATTGTTTAAATTAATCTTTATGTTTCGGAAATATTTTGACATGGTGAAACATTAAAAAAGAGAGAATAATAGCTAAGCTTTTATTTCGATCTTAAGTATTAAAGAAGATTAGTGTTGTATTTGCAATTTTGCAAATTTAATGTTATGATAGTTATATATTTGATGTATTCCATTTGTAATAGCTGGTAGATCAATTATGATTAATTCACCGCAATGTTGTTGTATTGTTTGCTCCTTTATGAGTTGTTCCAAATAATTTACTAACTACATGTATACATTTTACCACTTTTGTTATATTTTCACTTTTAAATATTTTAATCATGATCCGTGAAGTGTAATTATACACCAAATGTAATGAGAACATGGAGAAGTATAATTTAAAAGAATTTGATTTAGGAAAAAACCTTTAAAACAGGTTCAACTTACTCCTATAATTTCGTGTAATATTGATCAAATAAAAAATCTCTATATTTGTTGTTTCTGACTACTACAGATTTATACTTTCACCAGTTTGAATCATACAAACGTCTAAATTCGTACGCAGAATATGATTAAAGTATAATAACCGGATATGCTTACTCTTTTAGAGCACATGAGATCAGCTCACCCCACTTTTTGTTTTTCATGAAGTTGGTGTTTTAGTTTTCTATGTCGTGTTTTATAGACTATTGTTTGTATTTTGGATTAGCGCTGTTAGTTTATCTTTGACTGAAGTGTTTGAATAACCCTTTGACTTTTTTTCCGCCTCTATTTTACAGTACAGGTCATATTATGTTTGTCTTTTTATTTTTGGCCATGGCGTTGTCAGTTTGTTTTCGATCTATGAGTTTGACTGTCCCTCTGGTATCTTTCGTCCCCCTTTGTTAAACAAATGAATGGATATCAATTATATAACAAACCTTTTTCATGCAAACAACGAAATATAGTCATTTCGTACCCTAACCATTTCGTACCCCCATTTCGAACCCTTGCAAAAACCATTTCGTACCCTGACCATATCGTACCTTGACAATTTCGTACCTCATGGAATATATACATGTATACCATTTCGTACCTCATGGAATATTTACATGTATACTATTTCGTACCTCATGGAAGTTTATATGTATGCCAATTCGTACCTCATGTAAGATGTATATATATTTGCCATTCCGTATCTCATGGAAGATTTATATGTTTTTGATTTTTTGATAAAAACTGTCTCATTGATGTGCGCCATTTCGTACCTTATGGAAGAGTTATATGTATACCATTTCGTACCTCATGGATGATTAGTATGTATGCCATTGCGTACCTTATGGAAGATTTGTATGTATGTATACCATTTTGTACCTCATGGAAGATTTGTATGTATGTATACCATTTTGTACCTCATGGAGGACTTGTATGTATATATACTGTTATGATATTGTAACTATCATATTTATTTAATTGGCCTATTTTGTTTTGTGTGGCCTATTATATACATTGTGTACAAAATAATACACATTGTGTTACAACTATGCAGTATAGAATTCACTGGAACAATCATTGATACTCATGGAATGATTAGATTTTTCAATTTCACTTACCTAACGTTTCCAGAATGATCATAACAAAAGATGCGTAATTTAAATTATTAGCGTTGTCTAGAAGTTTCCATTTGAGTATATATAAGTATGCAGACCCTAAAGACATAGGGACAGAGATAGACTTAGACATCGATAGACATCAACATTCTCAGCAGTTGGATTGATACTTTATTTACAAACTACATCATACTAGATTGTGACCAATTGGATATAATATTCTGTGGATTCCGAGAAGATTTCGGATAAAGAAAAGATAAAAGATTGGACATGTATTTTGACAGTTAAGTTGACATTTCTTTTATGTAATACTTCTTGTAAACTTGTGTATAATAAATCTTGTTAAATTTTTATTGATTTGTGTCTTTGTTGGCTACAATTAAAGGCGATTTTCTGGCGTAACAGAAATTGGGGCTCGTCCGGGATAACGTTGATATCTTGTTAAAAAAAATCAGTATTTTTTAGAACTAGCCAACAAAATTCTACAAAATGGCATTTGATGCCGGTAAATTTTTAAAACGCCAGACCTGGAGGGTTTGATAATTTAAAGAAAGAGGAATTAGTGTTGCTTGCTAATCATCTGAAATTAGACTTTAGAGTATCTATGAGAAAACAAATTATAAAAAATTTGGTAATAGACAATTAGTTGACGCAGAAATTTTAGGTGAAGAGGCTCTTGAACTCAAGGTCGAAAATGTTGATGCTTTCAAATTAAACCAGCTTGAATTAGACCATGAACATAAATTAAAACAATTGGAAAAAGAAAAAGAAGAAAGGCAGGCAGAACTTCAAATGAAGGAACGAATAGAGATGGAGAAGATGAAAGAAAAAGAAAAAGAAAAAGAAAAAGAAGATGACTTTAAATTAAAACAGGCAGAACTTGAAATGAGAGAAAGGGTAGAGATTGAGAAAATGAAAATTGAAATGGCAAAAGAAGAAAGCAACACTAAATTCCAATCAAAATCAGAACATTTTACTTTTGATGCAGCAAAAAATATACATTTGGTTCCCATATTTTGTGAAAAAATATTGGTAAATTTTTTCCACAGTTTGAGAAAATTGCCCATAATTTGAAATGGCCAAAGCCTTATTGGTCTACGATACTGCAAAGTGTTTTTGGGGGCAAGGCCGCTGAAATTTACTCAGCACTTTCACCAGAAAGAAGTTCTGATTATGACATTGTTAAACAGGAAGTTTTGAAAGCTTACGAGCTAGTGCCAGAAGCATATAGACAGAAATTTAGGTCTTATAAAAAGTTTGATTCACAAACCTATATTGAATTTGCTAGGGAAAAAGAAGATCTATTTGATAAATGGCTTACGTCAAAGTAAATAGATAAAAATTGTGTTAATTTAAGACAATTGTTGTTATTAGAAGAGTTCAAGCAGTGTGTTCATTTAGACTTAAAAACACATTTAGATGACAAAATGGTTGAGACATTACAAGATGGAGCTGTTATTTACGATAGTTATACCCTTTCACATAAGAGAAGTTTCAAAGGTCAAAATTTTAATACTTCGAATGGAAATTACAAGAATCAAAGCACTGAGCGTACTGTAGCAAGCCTGTTGCAAAGAATAAAAGTCAGTCTAGTTATAATATGTCTAGTCCAAAATTTGATACTTTTGAGAGGAAGTCACTGACTTGTGCTTGTTGTAGGAAGAATGGTCACCTGATGGCTGATTGTTTTAGACTCCAAAAGAATGAAAGAGATAATAAGCCCAAGACTAGTGCTTGTACGACACCCCGTGTTACCAATACGTTGGAATGTCCTGCGAGTCAGGCTTTTAAGTCCAGTTTTTGTGATTACATGGAGAATTATAAACCTTTTATGTCTGATGGGTTTGTTTCTATTGTTGATAATACTACTCCTGAGCCTATTAAGATTTTACGGGACACTGGAGCTTCTCAGTATTTATTGTAAAAAGATGTGTTGCCTTTGTCCGAGGAGACTTTTGTTGGTGCCTCCGTTTTGTTACAAGGTGTGGAGTTAGGTTGTATAGATGTTCCCTAACATCGTATTTATCTGAAGTCAGATTTGATAACTGGACCAGTTGTTGTGGGTGTTCGTCCTAATCTCCCTGTTGAGGGTGTTTCATTATTGCTAGGAGATGATCTAGCTAGGAACAAAGTGGTTGCTGAACCAATTGTGACCAGTGAACCGTTGGTGGATGTTAAATCACCTGAAGATGATGCTGAACTGTATCCAGCTTGTGTCGTTACTAGGGCAATGGCTAGAAAACAACAAAATGAGGATTTGCAAGAAGACCAGTTTTATTACATGGACCTTTCTGACACCTTTCTAGCCGACATTGAAGGTCCCGGTAGCTCAGAGAAGGCCGTAATAAGACTACCTAGTATTAGCAAGAATGTAATTATGCCATGGCCAGACGTAAACAGCCATCCATTAGACCAATGGAAATTTGTCGAAGAACAAAATAAAGACCCTGAGGTTCTTCAGCTCTGCAAGAGGGCTCAACCACAGGAGGAAAGAGACAAAGTGGCCGAATGCTATTACCATCAAGACGGCATTTTAATGAGAAAGTGGAGGCCCCCTGATGCTACCCTCGAGGAGGAATGGAGAGTGGTATACCAAGTGGTAGTGCCTAAAATCTATAGGCAAGACATTATTGGTCTTGCCCATGACACCTCCTAAGGCCCTTGGATGGACACTTAGGTATAAAGAAGACTTGCCTGAAGATCTTGCAGCATTTCTACTGGCACAGACTTAGAAATGATGTCGCAGAATACTGCAAATCATGCCACATATGCCAGGTTGTTGGTAAGCCTAACCAGAAAATACCACCAGCACCACTTCTGCCTATTCCAGCCTTTGAAGAACCTTTCAGCAGAGTACTAATTGATTGCGTTGGACCTTTACCGGAAACCAAGACCGGAAATGCGTATTTATTGACAATCACGTGTACCTCCACTTGCTTTCCAGAGGCTATTCCGCTAAGGAATATCAAGACACCAACTATTGTCAATGCTCTTAGTTTTCACGCTAGTAGGACTTCCAAAGTCTGTACAATCCGACCAGGGTTCAAATTTTATGTCAGGTTTATTTCAGCAAGTCCTGTACCAGTTAGGGATTGCTCAGTATAGATCAAGTGCTTACCATCCAGAATCTCACGGTGCCTTAGAACGTTTTCATCAAACATTAAAGAACATGATTAGAAGTTTTTGTCTTCAATTTGACAGGGACTGGGATGATGATGATTTTTTGAGCCTGGTGATAAGGTACTTGTATTTTTGCCAGTCCTTGGACATCCATTACAAGCTAAATATTGTGGTCCTTATACCATAGAGAGTAAAATTAATGATTTGAATTATATTGTAAAAACACCAGGTCGGCGTAAACAAAATAGAGTGTGTCACATAAATATGTTAAAACCATATTTTTAGCGTACTAATGAAGGTGAGAGTAATCCAGTTGCCACTTTAGCCATGGTTAAATTGGAGAACAATTATGAAAAACCAGATATAATTGAACCTCCTTTAAGTTCTAAAACTATGGAAGAGACAGTTAGATTGAAAAATTCGGAAATTTTGTCAAATTTAGATTCAAAACTTGCACTTGTCTTTTGATCGTAGAGAAAAATTTAACGCTTTGGTATTTTGTTTTAAAAATCTTTTTCCACATGTGCCAAACAACACCAGTGTTGTTTGTCATGATGTCGATGTAGGTGATGCTTCTCCAATTAAGCAACATCCTTACCGGCTCAATCCACTCAAACTTGAATTTATGAGACAAGAAATTAAATATATGCTTGACAATGATATTATTGAGCCGAGTAACAGTGAATGGAGCTCTCCTTGTCTGCTTGTGCCCAAACCAGATAAAACCTCTCGTTTCGTAACTGATTTCAGAAAAGTAAGTTCTGTTTCAAAATCTGATTCCTATCCGATTCCAAGGATAGACGACTGCATTGATAACATTGGACAAGCACAATTTGTGAGCAAGTTTGATTTATTGAAAGGTTACTGGCAAGTCCCGTTGACACAGAGAGCTCGAGAAATATCAGCTTTTGTCACACCAGATGGCTTATTTCAATATACTGTAATGCCGTTTGGCACGAAAAGTGCTCCAGCTACATTTTAAAGAATGATCAATAATGTTATAAAAGATTTAGACTGTTGTTATGCTTATATTGATGATCCTATTGTAGGTAGTGATAGTTGGGAAGAGCATTTATCACATTTATATGATACTTTTGATAGATTGTCACAATCAAATTTGACTGTTAATCTTGGTAAAAGTGAATTTTGCCAAGCCACTGTTGATTATTTAGGGCATACAGTTGGCCAAGGTCAGGTGAAACCTATTATGGCTAAAGTGGATGCAATTACCAAATTTCCTCCTCCTACAAATAAAAAACAACTTATGAAATATTTAGGCATGATTGGATTTTACAGGTAATTCTGTTCAAATTTTGCTACTTTTGTTCAACCATTGACTCATCTTTTACGGAAAGATTCTAATTTCATCTGGAGTGAAAATTGTCAAAACGCTTTTGAAAATAGCAAATCACTTTTAATTAATAGTCCAGTTCTGATCACTCCAGACTTTGAAAAACAATTTAAACTTGCCGTTGATGCAAGCGATGTAGGAGTTGGAGCTGTTTTATATCAGGAAACAGATGATTATGTTGCAAAACCTATATCATATTTTTCTGAGAAATTAGATAAATATCAGAAAAATTATTCAACTATTGAAAAGAGTGTTTTGCACTGTTGTCTGCACTTCAACATTTTGATGTATATTTAAATCCCACTGTGCATCCTATTCTTGTTTATACTGATCATAATCCTCTCACCTTCATACATGAAATGAGAAACAAGAACCAGAGATTGACTAGGTGGAGTTTATTGTTACAGGAATATGATGTTACTGTAAAACATATTAAAGGTAAAGATAATGTAATAGCAGATGCTTTATCTAGAACTTATTAAAATACTATGTATATACTATGTATTTTTGTACATATTATTCATGAAAAGTTTTTGTTACACTCAAACTTTTTTTAAGGGTGGAGGTGTTATGATATTGTAACTATCATATTTATTTAATTGGCCTATTTTGTTTTGTGTGGCTTAATATATACATTGTGTACAAAATAATACACATTGTGTTACAACTATGCAGTATAGAATTCACTGAAACAATCATTGGTACTCATGGAATGATTAGAACTTTCTATTTCACTTACATAACGTTTCCAGAATGATCATAACAAAAGATGCGTAATTTAAATTTCTAGCGTTGTCTAGAAGTTTCCATTTGAGTATATATCAGTATGCAGACCCTAAAGACATAGGGACAGAGATAGACTTAGACATCGATAGACATCAACATTCTCAGCAGTTGGATTGACACTTTTATTTACAAACTACATCATACTAGATTGTGACCAATTGGATATAATATTCTGTGGATTCCGAGAAGATTTCCGGATAAAGAAAAGATAAAAGATTGGACATATATTTTGACAGTTAAGTTGACATTTCTTTTTATGTAATACTTCTTGTAAACTTGTGTATAATAAATCTTGTTAAATTTATTATTGATTTGTGTCTTTTGTTGGCTACGATTAAAAGGCGATTTTCTGGCGTAACAATACCATTTCGTACCTCATGGACGACTTGTATGTATGTATAGTTTTTCGTATACCAGTTTAGTATGACTTTTTATTAAAAGTTTATTGCAAACATAGGTCGAAAAGACTTTAGAAATTACACCTAAGGGATTCCCTTTTACACGGAAGAATAGTTTCTACCTGTCTTGGTTTTTATCCTCTTTTATATCTTCTCAGGGAAGATGACACTGAATTTAGATGAGCGATAAATATAACGGGAAATGGACCTCCGTTATTATTTTTTGTATTAGTTATCATACTTCTGACCGAAGCAGACATGAATTACCGCTCCGCGGATGTCCCGATTGATCTTGATCCGCGTTTCCAATCCTTTTAAATATACAATTCCTTGGTTAGATATAAGGATACAAAATAAATGAACTTGTAATTTAGATTAGACCGTTGGTTTTCCTGTTTGAATTGTTTTACAATCGTCATGTTTATAGCTTGCTGTTCGGTGTGAGCCAAGGCTCCGCGTTGAAGGCCGCACTTTGACCTATAATTGTTAACTTTTTATACATGGTGACTTTGAAGGAGAGTTTTCCCATTGGCACTGATACCACATCTTCTTATTTTTATTGTAATTTTTCAAATTCAAAAGGCCATAGCAAGTTCTTTGATTGGTCACATAAGGTGCAAATTCTAATGCAATCATTCTTGGGTGAATATCAGCTTGTGTCCCTTTTCACTGCATTTCCTGACAAAACAACTGTTAACTATAAAAAAAGTTGCAGATAATCCTTTCTTTGTTGATTAATTAATCTCTTATTTTAGAGTTGAAAAATTAATAAAGGATAAATCCTGCTAACAAACCACGTGTAATTAAAACTATTAAAGTTTCCAAGTGCTGCTTAATCAAACCAATCATCGGTCGTTATAAAACTTCTACGGCAGATTGCATTTTTATGTTATATTTACAAAAATATCAAATCATCTCAAAATGTTTTATATCTTAAAAATGTGAACTTTACAAATAGATGATACGAAATAGTAAAGATCTATTTTGTCCATAAAGTACAAAATGGTAGATGCATTTGGCCAATAAGGTACGAAATGGTTTTTATCGTGGGTACGAAATGGTAAATGTTAGGTACGAAATGGCAGAGGTACGTATTCTAAAATCATGCGAAACATATAAAAACATTAAAAAGGAATACAAAATGTTGTATGAAAAGAAAATACAAAACCAAGTAAAAACCCGTGAGAAAAAAAAATTGTTATTAAAAAAAGAATTCAATTAAAATGAGTTTTAAGCTGATTTTTAAAACAATCTATAGACTTGCATTGACTCAAACTAGAGATTGTTCCAAAGAAATGCCGCTGACCAATCAAAATATCTTTCGCTGTACGTCTTCGTCCATACTTTTGGAACGGTAAGTAGTTTTGTAGAGCCTGAACGGAGAGATCGATGTGGCACGTGTGTCTTGACTAGTACCCGCTTGTACGCAGCACCGATGCCTTTCAAAGTACAGTGCACATAAGTTTGTTAAATCATGGTCAGTACTGAACGGGTTACCAATGAAAGTTGGCAAGTATCGGTGTAATATGTTCATATTTCCTTGTCTTGTTGATTACCAAACTGCTGTATTTTGTACTTTGTGTAATCTGTTATTTATAGTCTTGTTGATATTCCAGTTATCAACCTGGATCTTACTAGAGAGTGAACTAGTGTGTTACATACATGCGGCTGTTGTTATAAAGCTGCGATTGAGTCAAATATTACTAATGTGAAATGACATGATTTTACTATGGCAGATACTTGCCGTTCCATTGTTTTGTCAAATAATACTCCTAGGGGTTCCATTCAAGGTATAATACTTATCACAATATTAACGACTATGATTTGTGCCTTCAGGTTGCACTTTTGTAAATATAGACAATGCAATTTTCCATGGGAACTCCCTTTTACGGCTAAAACTGTGCCACTTTTACTATGAAGTTTCGTAAAAAAATACATCCTAGAATAGAAAGTTGATATACACCTCTATTTTATTCAAAGGTCAAAACATAGGGCTGTGCGGCATATTTTCAACATCTATATGCCCCGAACTTCTACGAGTTTAAACTTATATTAAAATTCTGCACTACCCCTCCCTTCACTTTGGGTATGTGCATTTATACTGGTAACGTTCCCAAGTTATGTCTCTATGAGATGAAACATAGAGATCATATATAGGAACCAGTACGTAAACAAAACAAAATATCTATGAATATTATATATCTTCCCAAAAGAGGCTGTATTCACAAAGTGCAACTTCAGATGTTTCGGTGTGACTATGATACGTTCGGTTTTATCTTGATTAAGTTTTAACATATTTTTTGACATCCATTAACTAATATCGGAAAAAAAGTTAAATCACAAAAATACTGAACTCCGTGGAAAATTCAAAACGGAAAGTCCATAATCAAATGGCAAAATCAAAAGCACAAACACATCAAACGAATGGACACAGTTCGAGTTTTGAAAAGTAATTCTCCAGTTGTCTGCCGGCTTGATGACCATGTATAGTCTTGTGTATCGTCCGCATAGCATTGATATGTCATACCATGACGACAGCATATTTCACCTATTTGGCTTCGCTTTATATATGATGTCATCTCACCAAAATAATTGAAAGTTTGGTAACTATATTGATTGCACCGGTCACATCGAACTTAAAATAAAGGATACAACATATACAGTTAAGTCTGTTTGACATCTTGAACTTGTTGAATGACACCTAAAAGTTGACGAGGGTCGGTTGAGAACAAAATCTTACAACATGAGAGATGATTACAGCTTTCCAATTGTGAACTCTCCATTTCTATGTACAAACATTCCAGAAGTGCCTAGTCGAAACGATATTCCAGATATCCTATCATGATTAATTGATAGAGGGTAGCTGCTCACATGGAAGCTATTAAACCAAGAGTTCAAAGTGCATGGTTAAGTTGAAATCATATCTTCGAAAATTTTGCGGACGCCAAAACGAGTTGTTTACCGTTATGTAACAAGAAGCTAATTTAGATAAAAGCAAAAGAACACCAACATTCCCAAAATAACCATTATGCTTTAAAACAGATAGTATATAAATTTTGTTTTTATTATTTTCTTATTTTAGAACTTGAAAAACAGATGACATGTAAAATTATCAATATAACCGATACTGTGTCGCCTTCTGCCAGGGGTAGAGCTCACCATGTTGAAAACTCTAGTCGTATGTTTTGGATATGGTTTGATGACTCAAATTATATATCAGTTGTTCTCAGCAAGAATTGTACCCACCTTATGCCAGAACCATTCAGATATGTCAGTGGGAGTGACTTACAAGAATATTTGCAAAACTGCCGAAACGGAACAGTTATTCAAAGGTTATTATGCAACCCCTCCGTAACATACAATATCAGTTTAGTCAAAGACGTAATACCCTACTTTTCCGATGTGCGTTTCTTCTTTGCTGATGGAATCAACAAATGTACTGAACTTTTCAACAAGTTCATTGAAACAAAATATAGCGTATTATCAAATGCGCACATTAATAATTTTCTAACTAATAGTTCAAACTGCTGGGAATATGCTTTCTTTACTAATCAAATTATCATTGGGGTAAAATTAAACGAAGTAAGTAATGGAAGCGGACTTACGATAAAAGGATACATGTATATGAATGTTGACTCATATTTACAGAGGCGCGTTTGGTTCATATTAAAACACCAATCATGTAGAGAACTATTTTATCAATGCGCTTATTGGAACGTGAAAATATTTGATGATAGAGCTATTCTCAGTATTGATAATATAAATGCCTTTTCTCATGAACATAATTGTTTGGATGTTCGCTTTCCATGCTCTCGTCACTTCTATGATATATATACAGTTTTACCAGATTCTACAACATCGTATGTACAAATGATAATGGCAGTTGAAATAACAACAGTAAATAGCCTTTTTCTATTTATATTTCTGCAAAAAGAAAACCGAACACCTGCCATCATTTTCCTGTCCGTTTTGGCTGTCTCTGATACTACTACCGTGCTGTTAATGACTGTTCCACTTTTTACTCTCTTTGAACTACATTTGAACCTCTCTGAAAGATCGGCTATTCGTTTTCTTGACTTTCCAGAATGTGTAATTTATATCTTAATTTCAGATTTAAAATATGTATTCCATTTAACATCCGTCTTTATAACAGCACTTTTATGTCTCCAGAAAACTACAGCTCTGCTTTTTCCAATGTGGAGCAAACGATCATTAAATTGCAGAGTCAGTATTATATTTTCTTTTTTTGCCTTTTTTGTAAGTATTTGCATGAATTCACCAAAACTCGTGGAAAATCTTCTCAGCATTAAGAATTTCAACGGCAGATGTTGTTCAACTTTTTCTATTGATGCATATAGTTACCATTACACTATAACTAACACTGGTTACCTTGTATCTTGTTTGGTAGTGACTATATGTACTGTTTATATAATATGCAAATTAACATGCCTGAGAAGAAATCTCGCTTGGACCGATAGTCCTATTGTTCAGAAAAGAAACCGTATCTCAGCAATTACGGTTATGATCATTTGTATCATATTTTTGTTATCTGAGTCGGCGCTTATTGTCAGATCTTTCACGACTATGCTTTTTATTTTTGACCCATCGTACTCGGAAATATTTGAAGTTGCGCAATCTACATTGGAAAAATATACGGAAATCAGTCTTATAGTAGGATTCTCTCTGAACTTCATAGTTTACATTGCAATGAGTAAGCAGCTACGTGATCAATTAGTTATTGGCGTTATCAGGATTGTAAAATGCTGTAAATGTTGGTGAATAATGACAATATCTTAGGGCAAATGTTAATACTGAAACCGTTCATATGAAGAGAGAGAGAGAGAGAGAGAGAGAGAGAGAGAGAGAGAGAGAGAGAGAGACTTAATATTCGATCAATTAAGCATAATTGGGACGTTTGTAATGTGATATTGTTTGATTTTTTTTTTATAGATTGCATAGTTTTACTTTATGCGGTAATTGATCTTAATTTTGGAAATTATTGTATACCACTAAAATTACCGCTGTTATTTTATCCCCCAAAAAAAAAAAAAAAAAACCAGGAAGACAAAAGTTATTTTATCATAAAAGAGATATTTTAATCCCTCCGAGGTCAGAAGTTAATGTGATTGCGAAGATAATAGCATGAGTAGTTGGAAGTGAAGACTGACAGTCATTTATTGTTTCCTTACATGTTTTTCAAAAGTTATGAAATGTATTGTGAATACAGAATTGTGAGTATTGAAATATTGGAGGTTAAATTATGAATATCAAAACACATTTTTGTTGTTTTAACCAAATTGTTATCATATTTTTAAGTTAGAAGCGTACCATGAGAAACATGTTAACTAAATGAAACAACATAATTCACAAGTTATTGATTTATCACATATTCAAGAAGTTTAAGTGTTTAGACACCTTAGCTTTATAAGTCATTATTTATTCACAAGACATAAATCTTGTCAGAAAGTAATTGTTTAGAATTGTAATAATTTGTCCGGAATAAGGTTCGTTACAAATTAACGCAGATTTTCGTATAATTATTTCGTATCACACTCCGTGCAGTGCGATGCAAGAAATATCTCTTCGTGCAAGAAATAGACAACAGGCTACAAACAATATAGAATGATTTTTCTTTGGCTAAGAAAAGAATTTAAGTGAGATAAATTGAAATTTTTGCTCTTAGTTATTATACAACAAGTGTTAATAAATGCAAAACATACTTGTGATTTTATTTTATTTCTTATTGTATATAATCTACAGACGTTGCGTACAATTTCTGTAAAAAAAAATGAAGTTATGAAAGAGGAAACAAAATTGTATTCAAATTTTAAATTGCTATTTTATAATGGGGTAATGCATGGAACATCAACAACATTCAATAGTAGCACGTTAAAAGTTGGTGTTAATCGGGAAAATAATCGGGAAAATATGACAAAACTTGATTCCTATAAGAATGCATATCTGAATATTCTAGATATTATCACATTTCAAAACTAATTTCGAAATAGATAAAAGGGTAAGTACTAAACCCATTTCTAGGAGGAGTAAAAACTAACTTCAATTTTCGCAAAGCTTTTTGTGTACGTACCGAACGACAAAATTGTCAAACATTTGGTAGTGGTATGACGTAAATACTACAAAGAAGTTCTTAAGAATGGAATTATACATTCTTATACAATCAGGGCCGTGCGGTTCACAGAAGGTCAAGTAGTAAATAATCATGTCACTATCACTTCTCTGCTTAATGCCTCTTCTGAATATTCAACGGTACCTTCTATGTATTGGCTACCTAAACTATACAAATAACCCTTTAAATATTGTTTCATCTCGACCTCTGGTAATATTATACGACTAATCATTCTGTTGAGCTGTTAACTAGTTCACTTACTTCTATTAAAGAATTTGAATCATTTTTGTACTCAAGTATATGAAAATGATGGAATTAACTATTTTTAGTGTCTATAGTTCACTAGATGATTTGGATAAATTACGTTCTGTTGATGATTTGTTTCAAAAGGGTTGACTGTTAAGAATTTTCGACTCTTTAAATTATACTTCCACACAATCATATCCAGCAAAATATATCTCTATTATTTAATTTAAATTTCCTTGGAAAAATCTGATTACCGATGTATTTGCTGCCACTACATATTTAGGCTCTTTCTGTAAAAGGGAAGTATGCTGCAAAAACTTACTAAAACTGTGATGATATAAAAGAAAATTAAAGAAGTATATTTTCATTATGACAACATATATACGACTCGGCAATTCAGTGTATATACAAGTTAAATGTACCCCTTTAGGCATCAATTGCGTACCTTCAGAATTCTTATAAAAAGCTGAATATTAAATCTTTATTCTCACTGAGATCTCCATAGAGCTAGTAAATTGGGATGGGGTCCATCCAAACTCATTGTTCCATTGAATAAGATTATTCTTAAAATTCAGCATTTCAAAAGCGTGGTAAAACGATAGATTATTTATTTTAAATCATAGCTAATAATATATTGCTTTACATGTACAGTTATGAATACTTATTATCCAACATTCTGTTGTTTACTTATATGTTGGTATTGCACAAGGTCGTGCGTTTGGGCTGTTTTTTTTTTTTGTTTTTTTTTTGGCGTTTTTGCAATACATCCGTTAAATCGGTACTGTTTGATACTCAAGTCTGTTAGAACATAATTTATTCAATAGTTGTAATTTGCTTTCTTTGAAAATACAGTTAAACACGAGACTTTTTTAAATCAATCAAATAAGTTAGTACATACAAAATCAAAAAAAAAAAAAAACAATGTACCAGTTTATAGTCCAAGTCAGGAATATCACAGTTGTTTGATGTATTTCAGCTTTTGATTTTGTCATTTGATATAAGACTTTATACATTTTTAAAAAACTTTGGTGTAAGTAGGAAGTTATGCCCATTTTTAGCCTACTTCAACCTACCACTGTCATTAGAAAATACCCTCATTAAGGCAAATGGTTGCAGTCATCCGCAATCGATATTTTCTAAATTCCAATATTTGAAGTGTTCTTCTAAAAAATGGTTTGTCAATGAACAATGCATTGATTTGTAAAAACAGACGTTTTTCCCTATTTTTGATATGTAGATTATTGATTTAACATGCTTAAAGAGGAATATCTTAAATTTTTATTAAATCAGTGAACACACTTAGTGAGTTTTGTGTTTTTGAATCTAATTCAAAATAGACTTTATAATTTATTATACCATTGTTTAGCAAAAAAGGACTGTATTTTATCAATGTGTACTCACTTAGTATCAACAATATGTTATTATAGTACATAATATATTACATTGTAACCAGAACTCGGCGTTCCTATTAGCTATACAAACTGTGCGGGATGTGAGCAGGTTAAAAAGATTTTTATTCTTTCCAATTTATTATATTTGTACTCTATAAATACACATATTGATATTTGTATCTGTATATTATTATAAATGTTGTTTTTGCTATTTTCATTAAAGATTTGATTGTTGAAAAGCATTTTTATTATATCCAAGGAAATACAATTTCGGTCTGTAATAAAATCACTATGATCCGTTTTGATCAACAAGGTTTCATGAAGCGACTGTTAGTCTGTTGTTAAGGATAAACTTAGCAAAACGATACGACTTATTGTTTAGAAAATATCAGTCAAAATAGGGATGAACCTCATTGACCATCATACTCACATTTCAAATTATGGCCAAAACTGGTAGCCAGTTATACATTGGCAAAGTGTCTGCCTAAACACCCAAGCCACACTTCATAGTGCTTTCTTTAAGTCTACAACATATTCTAGATCCAAGTGGTCAAGTCTAAGGTTCAGGTAAAGCATTGCAAAAACAAAATATATAAAGGTTTTTGTTAAATTTTCGCGACTTTCGCGAGTAGATAGATAACGCGAATATAAATCGTCGAGAATTTGTAAACCTTGGATTTTTCCTTATTATCCTCATCAAGTAAATTTTAGAATCGCCAAATTAAATTGCCGCGAAATGGGTTAGAAAGGGCTAAACTCGAAATAAAGTATCCGCGAAAATCAGTTAACAGTATTTAGTTAGCTTTTCCAAAGCCGTCATCCAAGTATGAAATATCTCTTTTCAATGTAAAGGCTTAAGGATCAAATTGATTCATATGTAATTAACTTATGCATAACATTATGTCCTGCAACACGATGCACGTTTCATTAATAACTCACCAAGGACGCTTGACAGTCAAAATAAGAAAGTACACACAATTTGGGACCATAAACAAACCCGAGAGATTGATTATTTTAATCTTAAGAGTCCTTGCATAAGCATAATCTAATTACAACCAAAACCATTGAATCTACATGATACTTAACACATTATAAGTATACTGCAATTGTTTGACAAAGTTTATTGTGTGCTATAAAGCCTTTATATCAAATGTGGAATTGTTAATGATAACGGGAATATCCAAAGAAATAACAAAATATAGCAATAGTGTAAAAAAAGTATCAGCATAGTAGATTAGGAATATCGGTAATGACAATGAGGAAAATGGCATAGAGCTATCGTTTCAATTGTTTTGTTTGAATATAACATATGACAATATCAACAACTAAAAGGAGATTAGTTTGCCATCACCAATTTTGATCTGAAACGGTCATGTTGAGTTGAACGAGCTCTTAAAAGACTCAACAATAAAAAAGAAAAACAGTCATGTTCATTCTTTCAGTTTCTATTCTGACTTATCCACTGTGGTAAAATTCAGTCCTGTCCAGACAATTCTCTACAGTCAATTAAGATCTGTTCAGCTTATGTTCAGACTGTTTATTATTTGTTTACCTGAAGAAAACATACTGAATTGTCTGAAAAGCTACTGAACAGTACTGCATTGTATGCAAACGAATTCTCTAAACAGTACTGAATTTACCACAGTGAATAAGTCTGAAAATTGACGAAAAGGAAAAATGACTTAATAATTTATTGTTCATACTTTAAAACCAAGAGTGCCTAGTGGTGAAGTTGAAATCATCCATTGAAAAGTTTACAGACTCCATCACGAGTTAGTTGACCGTTATTGGATATCTGTTTCACAAATAACGATGAATAGGCTCCGATTGTAGTAACCATAATCCCGTTCTTTTTCTTCGAATGTGACCTACCAAATTAGACTTAAAATGGGGTTTGTACTACACATCATCCATATTTTTGGTGGAGTATTTGTTGCTCAGTCTTTACTTTTCCGTGTTCTATTTTATATAGAACAGCAGTTTCAAATGATTTATCATATACAGCACATTGCAACCTAAGCTGGATATATGTCAAATATATCGAGAGAAAGATCCTTTGATTTTGAAGTCAATATAGCAAAGGTTAATGTCGAAGTTTATACAAATAGACTGTAACTTGGATGGAGAGTTGTCTCATGGCACTCATATCACATCTTCTTATATCTATGTAATATGTGCGAAAACGGTTTCCGTATGCTTAACCAAACAGCAAATAAGAGAACTAAATGTTATCGTAGGACTTCGTCATTGAGTAAAACTAACTGTATAACAATCTATTAAAGGGCCTGACATGACAAATGTAAAACAATTCAAACAAGAAAATTCAAGGCATAATTACGTTCAAAACATATTTACCGCCAACTTTTGACTTTGGACATTGATGTTGCAGCTCAACACAAAAAAAAAAAAAACTGTTAGGTTCATTCTAATGAGATGACTCATTAGATCGATACAAAGCACAAAACCAGTAACAAAACACTAGACACAAAGAACTGATCTGAGAGTACTCGGAATTATTTTAAGTTAGTTCAAAGCCAATATCAACAGATACAAATCACGTAATTGTGTCGAAAACAAAATATTAATAAGATCACATTAATTGGATTTAGATTAAAGACGTCATTAACAGCCTTAGAAAACCTTATACAATGCCCAATAAAAAAGGATCGAAAGGATGTAACACCGCAATCATTATTAACTGTATAGCAAATATGATTGAAACGTGCAATGTGTCAAGGAGACAACAACCCGACCAAAGAGCAGAAAACAGCTCTAGGCCACAAATGGGTCTTCAACGCAGCGAGAAAATCCCGCACCTGGGGACGGACTTCAGCTGACACATGAACAATAATGATACTGGTTCAGCGAAATAGACGCCACACTAAACTCCGAAACATATAATTGAACCAAAATTAAAAACATACAAGACTAACAATGGCTAGAGGTTCCTGACAGGCGGAAATATGCAGTGTTAAATTGATAACCCTTAGAAAAAGGTTATTCACAGGTCATTGTCATAATCACTAACTAAAATCTAAAATATGTGTAGAACAGTGGTTTTCGGATGCAAAAAGAGAACTGCATATTAATTGCAACGTTACTAAAAATATAGTAAGACATGATAAGCGGGTGATCCAAATTTATTTAATTGTCCCTTTGTCTACGGCTAATGTCATAGTTACCAAAAAGGACTAAAATTTGTGCATAAGAGTAGTTTCCAGATGCTTAATCCTTTACTACAAACAATTTTGGAACCTTTATTTCATATATAATCGCATAAATAATAGAAACATCCTTATTGATTATGAATTGCTATGTCTAAGGTAAATGCAAAAGTTAGACCAATATTCGTACAGAACAACTATTTCCTGAATTTATGGGACTACAACGTTCATTAGATATATTATCATACATGATGAGGATTGATCATTATTGATTCAGATGCCATTCGGTCTAAGCTCAAAGTCATGGGTGCACAGACAGATTATGGAGACAATGTTACTGTCAAATCCTGTTAGAAGTGAATCATAACTTAATAAAATAGATATAAAAACGATGCCGTCATGTCCCTTACAGCTTTTCCTCTTTATAAGGGGCGTGGTGATATGTGAGCTTGTTCAATTTAGGTTGTTTTAATTGTGATGAGTATATGACCACTGATCTACTATGCTAGCTTCATTACGTTTTCTTGCTCCATGACCAAGCGTTTGTTGCAGGTTTAAAAAACATAATTAGAAATAAGAAATGTCTTTAGGAAACATTTTTTTCTCAGAATAAGACCGAATCAACTTTGTTAATAAAAACGGCTGCCCATTACTATCCCATTTTCTTCAGAATTTAAATTGATGCTACTCTAATGTAAATCATACAGATGGAGCGTATGCACTGTATAGACACATTCTGTTTTATGTCTGAAATAATATAAGCTCGGAAAACTATTCGTGATAATTCAATAGTAAATTAAGTTTTACTTCCCTAAAACTATAGAATTCAATCTAGGCACTGAAATATCAAAAGACTATATAAAAATAAGCATGTTATTTACAGGTCATACTACAGTGTATTTCCAGGCAAAAAGCATTTAATTACATTTAAGGTCAAATGACAAGGCCACCTATAATATAAGCCATGCAAAATAATAAAAGCGAATGTTAAAAGTTACCAAAATTAATATTGTCGAAACAACCAATTGTTGGCAAAATAACCGAGATCAGAGGTTATCTTTACTAGTAATAGACCAGAAAAGGCACATATAGAAAAATGTAGATAAATATATTATGTGTTATTAAGATAACTACACATATTTCTGTTATGGGAGAGTTCGGTTGTTATCAACTTTACCTACAATCAGTATACAATATTTTCAAATACTGGAAACATGTTGCTTAGTCTTTAGTTTTCTATGTTGTGTTTTGTGTACTATTGTTTGTCTGTTTGTCTTTTTCTTTTTCAGCCATGGCGTTGTCAGTTTATTTTCGATTTATGAGTTTGAATGTCCCTCTGGTATCTTTCGCCCCTCTTTGAGAGAACATTTATAATGCATTACTGTCTATATCAATGCAGGAATCCTCATTATTGCATAAGCAGAGCATATCATCGTGGGTAGGAAACATCGAGTCAAATATACTTAAAAGTACATATAAGTTATCAAAATGTAAATTGCATTTTAATTAAGTTTATATTGAAATAAAACAAATTTTATAAAAAAAAAAATTGTGCTAACTAGAAATATGGTTATACGAAAAGAAATTGCGTACATATGATTGTTCGTTTAAAGGTTTCACAAATATAGATAACGATTTATCGGTTGCTTTGGTCCAGCTTGTTAGTAATATCGAACCGGATCACTGCATTCAATATATACATATATGTACCAGTGTCATTTTATCGCTGATAAAGTGAAAAGTATATTATATGTACACATACGTTGCTTATTTACATAGTGTATGAACATATTTATAGAATCTTTGTAATCCTTGCAATCATTGAAACAAAATTATGAAATTATTTAGCTTTGTTTTAGATAGCTGGGATGAGGAATGCACATTATTCTATTCAATTCTATTCTATTCTATTCTTAAAACAGTCCATATAATACAACCTTCTTACGGTTTTGACATGTCTTATCTTTATCTATATATTACAAATAGGTAAATAGGTTTCATTAAGTGTTCTTATGATAACTAGACAATAAGTTCACGTCTTGTATAATTAAGTATCAGCACAGAATGATAGCTTGTAAGTTATATTATTTTCCATTTATGCATAAACATGAAATTATGTCATTTTATATAATGTATCTTTAAGTCATGCTTTTATTAACGCTTAGAATACGAAAAACACAGACTGCAGGAATTGAATGACAGGGTCAGTGTCTCTCGCTATGCGAGAATCTCTGTCATGCAAAATGAAGACGACTAGCCTGTCTTCTAAAGGATGCAGTCAGATTAAATGGCGCGAAAAGGCTTATATATTTAGCATTGGCATTATCGGGTTTCAAATCGTAAGAAAAGAAAATCTAGAATCTATTAGAAATTTGGTAATACTTTTTGAGTTATTGAATTCTTCTATGTAAAGAAAGTGGATGATATGGAACAAGATATTTTACCCTGTATCGTAGGAAAGACCCAAAGGAGCCCGAACATCTGACAAAAATTCCTCACCTTGACATGACTACATCCTTAAGATCTAATACCATGACAACGTGTCGTAGTGAGTTAAGACAAAGACAAAACATATATGTAACCGAATGTGAGATGTTGTCCGTTAAAGTTATGTTGTGTCGATGTACGTTTTTTTAACTCAATCTTAACAGCTGTTTGTGACTTACCGTTCATGTGTACCACATAACATATCATCTAAAAATTACATATTCATCAACATTATCCACCAAGGTAACGCATGAGTAATATCATGTAATATATCACACAAATACATATACTGCATACTCTATTAGGTAACTCTATAACAAGTAAAACATTAGGTTTGATGCTTAGAAGTGTGATGCTGCTGTCGATTCTGGCAAACAGTATAAGTAAATATATTTGTTACTTTTTAATTACAAACTGAATAAAAGACAATTGTTCTTTGCCAAAAAAAAAAAAAAGAAAAGTGAAATACTATTCAGAAAAGATATATTGTATACCGGGCTTTATTTTTTCAATTCATTTCCAAGAGAATACCTACACGAAATTTCAGTACTCTTTTGAACAGTGGCAACATATGTTATTTCTTACACATGTTTTAAATATAGGGTAGCCACAATCTAGTTGATGACAAAATCATGCAAATACGACTTGTCTGACGATATGTTTTTGTCATGTAAATAAAACATGACGGTTTCAAATTCTTACCTATGAGGGGAACCTGATTTTGTTTATTTGTGTGTGTGTGTGTTTGTTGTTGTTGTTGTTGTTGTTGTTGTTGCTTTCTTTGGGGATAGGGGCTTGTATTGCGTCTTATACGACAATTTCAGTTAACATAATATTAGGCCAAGATGAATCGATACTCAAGACTCCGACAGCTCTATAAAGCTTTTGTCATTACTAACTGTGTCTAAACTATAGAAGTAATTTAAAAGATATTTCGACTCGTACACATCTTTTTTCAGTTACAAAGTAAACTAAAATAACCGAGCAAGTACTCTAAGACTCGAAAAATATGAGATCACAAGACGTTTTGATATAAATGACATAAGGTTAAATTTAGACCGACTGTTCATCTACATCCTATTTTACAGGAAATTTGGTAAAGCAGGTTTTCTCTTTAATATCATTGATATTGAGTGTTCAGGTTCAAATACAGTGAAATCTTTTCTTGTTTATTAGACAGCGAACGAATATGTTTTTCATGCAGCGGTATGAAACAAGATGATAAATGTGAACATGCTATCAGCTATTATAAAGATGAGGTAATAATAAGTAAAAAAAACAAAAAAAAAAAACCTAATCAAATGGCAAAATCAAAAACTCAAACACATCAAACGAATGGAAAACAAGTGTCATATTCCTGACTTGGTACAGGCATTTCCTTATGTAGAAAATGGTGGATTAAACCTAGTTTTATAGCTAGCTAAACCTCTCACTTGTATGACAGTCGCATAAAAACGATTACTTCGAAATCAAAACGTGTGTTATAAGATAAATATCGTAATATAAATTATCAAAGAAGATGGAGCTATAAAATTACGAAGGATGTATTTTCCTTTAAAACTCTTGCTATTTACATTTTTGTACTTGTAATACCTATAAGTCAAACAATGGTGTGGTAAGTTAAAAGTCAGTAAACCATGTCGTTCGTTTAATCTGTGTTTTGAACTCGAACATCACAGAAAAAAATAAAATAACAAACATACCGAACTCCGAGGGAAAATCAAAACGGAAAGTCCTTTATAAAATGGCAAAATCAAAAGCTCAAACACATCAAACGAATGGAAAACAACTGTAATATTTCTGACTTGGTACAGGCATTTCCTTATGTAGAAAATGGTGGATTAAACGTGATTGTAAAGCTAGTTAAACCGCTCACTTGTGCGACAGAGACTTTAGATACAATCTGGTGAATTTAAAAAGATACCATTAATGGTGTTGAACATTTTCCTGACATCTCGTATTGAATAGGGATTAAATATTTTACAGGAAAAAGTCGTTATAAGTCTCAAATAAAGTTTGAATATCATTCAACGAAGCACATCTTTGGATTTACTTAAATCAGGAATGCTCAAACAAAAAAAAAAAAAAAAAAAAACAATTAAAGGAGATAATGTATAGCTTTTGGAATGTGTGAACCGCCTGTGACCAACAGGCACAAACAAGGAGAACTAATTGAGTCTTAAAACAATATGACTGAGGGATACAAATGAATCAATCTGAAGAAATTTTGGGAAAATGTAATACTAGTAATGCATTCCTATTAATTTAAAAATAAGGAGATGTGGTATGATTGCAAATGAGACAACTATTCACAAGAGTCCAAATAAAGTGGATGTAAGCTCAGTTCGAAATTTATTTCTTGCTAAAACTATTCCAATTCCAGTATTGTTTTAGCGACAAATGAAGACAAAATTTACATTGAAAACGGTTCTTTTGAAATCAAATCTTGAATTAAAAGACTGATACAGCAATATTTACAAGCAATGATACTGTTCTATCAAATGAAAATGTTATTCGTATAGCTGTAAGATAAATCCATTAAATCATAGCTAAAGAATATACAATTCCGGTACAGATAAAAACAAAAGTACATGTTTAAAAAATCTATTGCGTTTTAAATGGTTTATTTATTTTCATTATCTCATTACAGAGAAGTTGTAATTGGAGTTACTCACCATACCTTAAAAGTCATACATATACATTAATGATAATATTGTATACTTAATGTTGCTAAATCTTTGGTTTTCTATGCAGTAATTTGTCAATTTGATTTGTCAGTTTTTTCATGGTGTTATCAATTACTCCCGACTCTTGAACTTTAAATGTTTGCTTGGTTTCTTCCGCCGCTTTTTTTTTCAAAGAGTTTTCGGGTGAAAAATTTGTTTTAAGTAAGGCTCATTTGTCAAAAACCAATGTGGAAAAATACCTTTTCAGGAACAAATAAGACTATTTCGAAATGTTATTGAAATAAAAGTGTCATCGAAAGCTACCTTTGTTCACTTAAGTAACCAGATTAAATCAATGAATTCATTTATCAATAAAATTAACGTACTGATGGACGACCTGAATAATTTTAATATTTTTACAATTTCATATGCCAAATTGACATTTATCACATCTCCGATTTTAGACATCAAAACAGAATGGTCGTAAACATATACTTCAGAGAGCCTACGATACTTATTTTAGTTAAGCTGATACATCGGATACTCAATTATAACACGTGTTCAATGTTGTACCCGCAAGTTTGTGACTTTATGTCGTTCGTCAACATGATATTTGTAATTATTTTTAGTTACCGTGATTTATTTTTAGATTTGTTTTGTTCAGAAATACCTCACTCTTGGTAATGAAACTAAATACGACGTTGGTTGCACATTACAAGGATTATGTACACAATAGAATTCTTTTATTGTTGCACGAAATAGTTTCTTATTAACAATGAGGATATGATTCATAGTTACAGTTGTTGACAAAACACAGACAATATGATTGAAATATATAAACACTTGAAAATATAAATGGTATCAGACTTAACAAAAGTATCAAACCAGACAAGAATATCATCAAACAGCAAAAAAAGTTAAAGAGTTCTTTTATATATTGTGTGGCTGATATATAATTTCGAAAGGTTTGCATAGCTGTGCGTCTTTCCGTCTATACTTTCATTTTCATTGTGCATTTAAATAATTGATTAATTAAAGCTCAAATTGCGGATAAATGCATTATAAATGTATGTTTTAGCTATGCCAAAAGGATATAACCGGCCAAATTTTAGGAAAGAGAAATGAACATGCCCATATAGTATGCCAGAAATGCTGCAATGATTCTAATGTCTGTAATTATGATAGTTCATGTCAAAAACCAACAAGTAAGTAAAAAAATCACACGATATTTTTAAATGCTTCTCGTGAGCAACAATACAAATACAATGTATGTGTAATGCGGTCTAGAACTTGCAAAAATCAAAAAGCAAAACACCCAACATTATAACTAACGGAGTTTGTGGCGTGTATTAATTTGTTTATGTGTTATTATATTTCAGTTCCAGAACAGACATGTCTCTCATGTGATAATGTGGACAATCCGAAAGACTGCAATAATTCGTTAGTATGTGCGAAAGAAGAGGTATATCTAGTTCAATATATCTATTTTAACTAGTGATATAATTACAATTCGGCTCTTCTTTGGAATGACCGTTGACAATAATGAAACGCCATACCCATCCATTCAAGAATATTGATACGAAGAAAACATAATTGGAATGTATTTCTACTTTAAGACCGGCACATGACCGAATACGCCAGGTTGAACAAAAATATTTATCAGTTTTGGGGGTTGAGATAGAACAGCATTACAATTTGGTGTCATATTGACTAAGATACGTGGTTTACCTACATTATATCACTGAACTCAATATATAAATACACGTATTCGAATACAGTATTTCACTTTGTTTTTTAGGTGTGTTTTCTCCATAAGTTTATGACTGAGACGCAGCATGTGAAATATGACCTCGGTTGCAAATACTCAATGGTATGTTTAAGATCATTGGTAAAAATAATGTCATGCTACCATGTAGTTATAAAATGAATTTAAACTTTTAAAAACTCTGATTTGCTCAACTAGTTCTTTGAAGAATGCAGTGTGCATGGACCAGATTTGAAGATAAGAAATATGGATACTAATATCATTTTAACAGCATCCTCTTGTTTATTTTCAAACTAGTTTGATTTTTTAAACAATTCAAAAACAAACAAAAACAAAAACCAAAAATCTAAGAAAATCTAATATCACCAGAAACAATTTTCTCGAATTAAATTAAACGCAGCATGTCTAAGAGGTCGGCAGGCTTCTTTTTACCAATGTCCTTTGATTTATTTTGCTGTCAAAATTAACTGCCTTTTGTTTTACTTTGCTTAATTATTTTATTAGGCCTTTCCACTTTTCTGTGGAAAGACCTATTGTATTTGTTCTGATTATTATTATTTTTCTTCTTCCGCCAAACCCTTTTCTTGCGGTATAAAGTTGTTTCGCAAGATGTCGCTTAGATATTTTGGATATTATATCGAACAGTTATTGCGCTTTTAAAACTCATCTTGTTAAGACGAAGTCTTTTTATTATTGTAAAGTTATCTCCCAAACACTATTTTTCTTGTGAGTGTATCTCCTCCGTAATCAAAAAGATAACGACAAAATTCTTTTCATATTTATTCGTTACATCCTCAGAAATATTTGGCTGATTTGGATCGAAGCGATTCGGTGAAATCTTATAAGAGTTATGATTTTGTAACTCATAAATCGTAAGCCGTATAAACCTAGAGTCTTTTATTTGAGGTCCTTGGGTCCTAACTTAGAAAATGGGGTAAAGGTCAAAGGTCAAGGTGATGTTCTCAATTTTGACTTTTTTGTTTTTGCATTTTCTCTGACACTTTTAAAGTTATATATAAAAGAACAAGTGCAAAATGTTTGCTCCTAGTGATGAAAATATGATATATTTGGTCTGAAACAATCCAAGACATCTTATAGGAGTTATTGCCCTGAAAAGTTTGATTTTAAGGTAAATTGATAATTACTTCATATTGGTACATGATAAAGCCATAAGGTCTTTTGCAAAACGTTGGGTGACATATGACCTTGAAAAATGTCATACATAAACCTATCATTTGAGACCGAAGTGACATTCTATAACCGGAAGAAGCGAATTATCTCCTTCAATACAGGTATAAGTATAAACAAACTATATATTTTCGGAATCAGTGTGAATAAATCTATCATATGAGACCGGATGTGACATTTTCTAAACCAGAAGTAGCCAATTTTCTCCCTTTTACTGGCAAAAGTATATACAAACCATATATTTTGGTTGGAATCAGTGTAAATACAGCTATCATATGAGACCGGACGTGACATTTTGTTAACCGGAAGTTGGAAATTATCTGCCTTATTTCAGGCAAAAGTATATAGAAAACCATATATTTATTGAATCAGTATAAAGAAAACTATGATTGGAAACCAAAAGTAACTTCGAGTAAACCGGATAAGCTTCTTATTAATTATTTAGAAAATTGATGTGGAAGACCTTCAATTGTTCTCTGAACAATTGGTTTTCAATTTTTTATTTTTGTCTTCGTTCCAGATGGAAAAACAAAATATGCAACATGAAATCAGGCAAGCACTTCTTTCCTGAATGACAATTGTACATATCATACATGTATTATGTTTTTTTGCGTTTTTAACTTGTTTGCCTATTACCATGTGCGCATTAAATCCCCTTGTCTGATCTTATGATTTATTACTGAACTGTCAACCTATTCGTAGGTATGCCCTTATGGTTCAAATACGAATGTTTTTGGTCGCCGAACATCTGCTGGCAAAATTTAACATGTGAAAACTGTTGAAGTGGAACAGAGCCTTGTAAGTTGACCTCCAATGTGGACAACAGGCGCGTAAGTTTTTTAAACACAACTGTATACAAAAGCGCATTGGATGGCAAAACATAATCAGTGGGACTTGAAATGGAATTTTCTATTATTTACATTCTATTTTAGTTTTGAATCTCATAAAGCTATATCAAATATACGAAAAAATAAAACATATACATTGTGTCTGTAAAGTTCAAATAATAAATGATTTAAATAAAACATATCATACATTAAGAAATTACTGTGTTCATTTATTATAGCGATTTGTGGAGAATGGGCAAAAACGCAAGATTAAATATTGCAATTTCATGTAAAGCTGCATGCAGATATACATGTAATCAGAAGGTACCATAATGCGAATTCCGGTTATTGAGATATTCACCTAGTCACATTCTTCGCATTAATAAAAATTTCGCAATAGTTTCTCAATTTATGAGTCTTAAAATGCAGAAAGGGCAATGAATGCGTCATACCCGTCAACAAATAAATGTGGCTGTAACCTTGTTTGTTCAACTGGACTCTAGCAATGTCTTTCAATCGGGTAGTATTAGGACAATATTACCTACATGAAAAGTAAATTCGTTTGTATTGTTTTGGGCGGTTTCTCACGCTTTAAACCATGTTTCATCCAAACTTTTCTCCAGAAAATGCCTGTACTAAGCCAAGAATATGACATTTGTTTACTTTTCGTTCCGTTGGTTGATATAGTCAGGTTTTATAGAATTCGCCCTTTTGATTTTTGGATGGAGTTCGGTATTTTGGCTTGCAATTCCAATATTGTGAAATTCGGATAAAATAAATAATAATAATGCAAGAGTATCTTTTTAATCTACGAACAAGTTTTAAATCTACGTGTTCTTCAATTAATGATAAATATGTCAGTGCATCATTCTCAGATCATTGGTCTGGATCTTATAATTCAAATTTTTCTAGATTTGTGGTTAACACTGCCCTTCAACTTCGTCTTCCATTTCGATTTCCTACAACTGTGAATTTATTGGCACTTATGAGTCCCATGTCGACGAAACGCGTGTTAAGTTTAATTAATTATCAGCCTGGCTTAGCTGGTGAGTTTTACATGTTTTCATTGTGGTATTCTTATTATATGTCCTGCAAATACTTCAGACAGGCTGTTGCATTTAATTCAGTCGAATTTTGTAGCACATTTCAAATAATTTCGAACCAAAATCTCGAGTCTTTATGCTGGTTATCTTTATTAAAATTATCGTAAGTAAGAAGAGAGATCGGTTGCAATAACCCTTGATATGATGTTAATGATAGGAACGATTTATCTACCGGACAAACTATTATGGCTCAGAACCTGCCAGTCTTTTTCCTATTTGTGAAAAAAGAACTCTTTGTAATGCTTGTTTTGAGCACAGAACCACGACTTTGTACACCACCAAGAATGATAGAAATGACCTGGTTTGTGGTAAGCGTTACTTAAAACAACGACACAGAAACAAAAAGAAACCCGTGAATTGATATGTATGCATGAAGATTTATTCAAAAATACATTGAGGTTAAGCACATATGTTTTTTCTATATGTAATACTTCTATAAGTGACTTTCATTGGTAAAAAGCCTTGAAGGGAATATGTGATATGCAAAAATCAAATTGCATAAAATAAGCCCTACAAAACAGGTCAGAGATCCGGAAACTGTATATCAAAATTATCTTTTGTTTCTATTTTACCAAATTTGTATTGTATGAGTAAACAAATAAGTGGTGAACAGTATCGCTTATGTTATTATTATAAATACATTGAGCATATTATTCTCACACAGTAAAGTTCATTAATCAAAAACTTTGAGAATACGCAGAACTATTTTCTTGCAAGACAAAAGCAAGGGACAACTTCTGATAAGAATTTTACCTGAATATTTTATTTGGGACAAACTAATAGAAAAACAAAGGAAATTGGGTATCCATCCATGACACAACGCCCATGTCTTCTGGTAATATTTTATATTGATTCTCTGTTACAGTAATTCTTAGTTGTTGTGTACATTGATTATAACTATGAGATGATTGTTGCAATTAAAAAGCCGAAGTTTATTTCTTTTATATCTAATTAAATGAATAGTTCACAAACTCCACACAGAAAATGTCTGTTGATTGTTTTTTGTTTTTATTTGATAGGAGCCAGGGAATGTGCTGACCTAGCAATAACAAACGATGGTATATACACTATATACCCAAACGGTAATAATCAACCTGTTCTTGTTTATTGTGTAGTACGTCAACACGAATGGACTGTAAGTTTAAGAAAGTACATGTTTTGGATTTTTTGTTTATTGACACAATGAAAATATAATAGACAACTTTACAGTGTTGAATTCTAAAATTTACGGTCAAAGTACTGTAAATGATATACATCACAGATTTTGGTAAAATTTTGCATACAACTTGAGCTCGTTGAACTATAACAAAAACGTCGAATAAACTGTACAATCGTCGAAAACATTTACGTTATACACCATTCAAAGTAGTGTTCTAGGTAAAAAAAAAAAGCCACAACACGACGAATCAGGCGTAACGTCGACCAGTTTTTAGCTGTTAAACGTCTATTATTTAACATTTTTCACTATTAAATAAAACATTTTAGAAACACCAGTATATCATTTTTAGACAAATCTATGGATTTACAATTAGGAATTTGATGATGTTGAAACTATTTTAAGAGCAATTTTTTGTCAGTTTTGTGTGCTCTTTATACAAAAGTTTATCTATTTAGAAAGATTTCAATCAGCATTATTCAAGACCATATAGAATTGGATGCATCATTTTTCAATCTTAAGATTAAGTTCAATGAACCTAAGTTGTATGCAAAATTTTACCAAATTCTGTGAAAAGCTAATTCACTGTACCTTGATCATTGAAAACTAAAGCCATTAGACAAAAGCTATGACAGTGAGTCTAATTAGCTATTTTCGTCGTTATCTCATAATTAAACGTTATCTATTATATAGTCATTATAAACAAATATCATAAGACACCCATTGAAAAAGTAAAATAACTAAAATACCGAAAATTTAAAACGGAACATCCTTATCAAATGGCAAAATCAAAAGTTCAAGCACATCAAACGAATGGAAAACAACTGTCATATTCCAGAATTGGTACAGGCCATTCCTCATGTAGAAAATGAAAAGTTGAATCAATCGTTTTAACTACTGTCCTCCTTATTATTCTAGCTTTGTCTAGAAGTTTAGTATCGTAGTAATTCCGCTCTATTAAATACTCGATGCCCAAATTCGGTTTGTATCAATCGAAATTTTTCTTATTTCTTCTCGTTCTTTTATTTCATTTAAACAAAATGATATAAATATCTATGTATTATAGATACAATGAATAAGCGTTGATTCTTGAAAAAAAAAAAAACATGAGCCCGGAGGGCGAATAGTTTGTTTTCATGAATCAACGCTTATTCGTTGCATCTCTTACTTAAACTATTGTCTTTTCACAATTAAAAGCCTTTTCTTAATTAGAAGGTAGTGTAAGTGAGTTTTAATAACTATTATCATGCCCATTGTTCAATGATGCATTAATATTGCAACCCATTGGTAGACGAGAGGTTCATGTCAGTCACACACAACATATTTCAAGGAGGGCTCGATTCCCAGTGAAGGCGTATAACAATTACAAAAATTAATGGTAAGCTTTTAAATTAATTTCAGTAGGGAAACAGAAATCAGTAAATTTGCCAATTCATACTTAATGAAATTAGGCACATAAAGGAAACAATTCAATATAATTTGGTGAGTCCATTTGAGCGACAGATTTAGGAAGCATTGATTCTAGAAAAGAATCGACGGTATATGAATAGGCTGACGTCACAACAATGGTTTAAATAAGAATATACAACTATAGTAATGTGTATTTGTTTTGTCATTATTGAAATAAATTTTACCTTTTATTTTCGTATTTGTAATAAGAAAATATATCTTTAATTCAAAGGTGATACAAAGAAGGGTTAATGGTTCCGTTGATTTTTATCGAACTTGGAATGAATACAAACATGGATTTGGTACTGCTTATGGAAGTATTGGTAAGGTACTTTAACTTCTTTTTCATGTTTTTAAACTCTATCATCACATACAATGTATGCCAAAATGAATTTGATTACATAACCATTAATAAATTTAGTTCGGCACCATCAAGAACACCCCCTTTTCCCCAAAAAACAAACCCACAAAAACAAAACAAAAACAAAAAGAAAAAAGAAAAAAAGCAGAATTTTTTAATAGGCCGTACGGTTGCCTATAATTGGTTACAACCACTTCATTTGAACTTTGGTAGATAGTTGTCTCATTGGCAATAATACCACATCTCCTTTTCATATAAATCGTCCAAAATTGATTTTTTAAGAGATCTAATACTACGAATGCATTAATTATAACTATCCTAGAAATAGATAATTAAAATGTCTACAATGTTCTGGTTTTGATTTAAGCATTATATTACAATCTTTTAACAACACATGGGTGCCATGACTACAAAAACATCATAAAAATGCATTTTTGGTGAGCATTAAAGAAATGGGGTAAGCAAGTTGTATACAAAGATCTACTGTATATCATCAAAAGTGTCACAAAATTTCTTCTTAAAGTTTATGAACCACAAGTCAACACAAAACTAATTCGAAATCTAAGGTTGGATGATGCAATATCGTCGAAAAGAAAGAGAAAACGCAGTTGTTCCAAAAGGTTTAATAATTGCTGTTACTCAAGTACTATTCTTCGTGTGATATTCGGTATACATTAACGAGTTTTAGTTGCGGTGAAAATATTGAATTGATTGTATTTTCTACTTTGACATGTAAAAGAGAGGCGAAGGATAGCAAAGGGACATTAAAACTCATAAGTAAAACAAATGACAACGCCATGGCTTAAAAGAGAACGACAAACAGAAAAACAACAGTACACAAAACACAACATAGAAAACATAGGACTGTGGAACACGAACCCCACTTTAAACTGGGTGTGATCTAAGGTGCTCCAGATGGGTAAGCAGATCCTGCATATATTGTTAATAGATATAAGAAGATGTGGTATGAGTGCCAATGAGACAACTCTCCATCCAAGTCAAAATTTATAAATGTAAACCATTATAGGTCAAAGTACGGTCTTCAACACGGAGCCTAGGCTCACACCGAACAGTAAGCTATAAAGGGCCCCAAAATTACTAGTGTAAAACCATTCAAACGGGAAAACCAACGGTCTAATCTATATAAAACGAGAAACGAGAAACACTTATGAACCACACCAACAAACGACAACTACTGAACACCAGATTCCTGACTTAGGACAGGTGCAAACAAATGCAGCGGGTTTAAACGTTTTAATGGTACCAAACCTTCACCCTTTTTCTGAAACAATAGTGTAACATCACAACATAGAAAGACACACTATAAAATCGCAACTGAAATAGCTTAACTCAATCAAAGGACATAGTAACACCATTGAACATACACTGAACAAATAAATTTGACCTATGATACAATGTAAATTCAAAATAAATATACTAAGGGAAGAATAATAAAAATAACATGTTATATCGGTATGAAATGTTAAACAATTTAAGAAAACAATATGCTCGAACAAAAATATCAGCCATTTGCAATAACTTTAAACACAGGTAAATAAAATAATTTTGTTGTTAGGTATACGTATACAGTTGCAATAGAGAAAGGAAATATTTTAACAAAATAAATAATTTTGATGTTCATAGTACGAAGTGGAAATTTATATTAGTACCAAACACTTATCAAAGCTGGTATATAGACCAGATATAACCCTGAATAACATTAAATAACAAAAAGCATTACAATTAGTATCAACAGGTCAAATAAACAAGAAAGTACGATTTGAGAGTACTCGCAGTTACTGACAGCTAGTTAAAAGCCAAAACAATTAATAATAAAAAACCTGTATCTGTTGCATAGAAATGTCTTTCAGATATTTTATATTTAAATATTTTGAAGGCAATGAGGATTTAATATCTACAAACGGTCGTCACGAATTAAGTATATATATGAAAACAATAGATACAACACACCACACAGCCAATTATTCCACATTTAGAGTCAGTGATGAAGAATCTTTGTATGTTCTGACAGCTACAGGTTATAGCGCAGATACTAATTGAAGTTTGTAGATAACAATGTTAAACAGGCAAGTAATCTCTAACTACTCGTTTATTTGAAAATTTTTAAATGTTTTGATTATGAATAAGTTTATGGTGAAAACAAATAAAAATTATAACAAAATACAGTACAATGTTCTGTGAAACTTCTTTTGAATTAGGTGAATTGTATATGTAGTGAGTCTTAAAAGGATTTTCTCGCAGTGTTGAAGACCCATTGGTGGTCTTGGGCGGTTTTATGCTCTTTGGTCGGGTTGGTGTCTCTTTGACACATTCCCCATTTCCATTCTCAATTTTATGTATCGATCTGATGAGTTAAGCCTTTTCAACTGATTTTTATAGTTTGTTCTTCACTTGTGCTGTTTCACGACTGTCCCAGATTAGGGAGGGTTGAGCGCTTACAAACATGTTTTACCCACCACATTCCTAATGCATGTAGTTCAGTGGTTGTCGTTGGTGCATGTCGGTCATATTTGTTTTTATAAATTGTTTTGTTATAAATTAGGCCGTAAGTTTTCTCAATTGAATTGTTTCATATTTTCATGTCTGGGCTTTTATAGCCGACTAAACATTATGAGTTTTTGTCATTGTTGAAGGCCGTACGGTTGCCTATAATTGCTTACATTCACTTCGTTTGAACTTTGTTGGATAGTTGTCTCATTGGCAATCATACCGCATCTCCTTTATTTATACTGGTATGTCGACAGAATATGCCTTTTCTGCTACATATATGCATGCAGTCAACGTCAGGTAAATCAACACATAGACAACATGTTGACATCAGAAACAGGACACACATGCACAGGTCAATCGACTTTTCTTGTAGTTAGATATATAAGTCTATAAAAACCTGTCGTTTGTTGCAGTAAACCAATTCGTGATGTAAACCTCAAAATTTGCGTAGCATCATTTTTGTCGTTCTTCTTTATAACCATATCAAAATACCAGAAACACACCTATGTTGACAATTCCGTATATTGTGTGCATTCATACCCACAACGTTTCAATTGAGATAATTCAACCAAACGGAACGAATGGTATGATATTTCTGCAAAATAGAAATTTGACAATGGAAATTTTGAAATTGTCACGTTTGTCATAGATCTCAAAAAAATTGTATATTGAGTGGCTGGAAATCATCAATATATCTAAAACGAAATAAAGGAACTTGAGAAGATGCTTTATCGTCTAAAGTTTTAAATGATTTCAAACTCACGTGAGTGTAAAAACAAGTCAACCAGAGGATCTTCACACATTAAGTTAGTATTGGAATACCAGCTGTTTGTTGAATATCATTCCAAAAACTCAAAGCACTGTTCTTGAAAATGATGCAGTAGTAATTTAGAGTGCAGTGAAATATTTGATTACAAAATTGTAAATTGTGATTTAATATTGTTAAGAACTTTTATAAGATTCAACATCGGATTAAGGTGGTACCAAACACCTTAACTAAAATTAATTTGGCTCGTTTTTAATTTTCATAAAAATTTGACAAAATATTTACTTTGACCCTTTGACAAAATATAAAATTTCAAAAACTTGAACCACACACTTATCGGAAAAATTTCATTGGATATATAGCAAATTGACAAACACTTATTTTGATCATTGAGAAGCTTTGTATTTCATTAACATTAGAATGTGATTAAAACGTTTAGCTGATTTTTACAGAGTTATCTCCTTTCGTGTTATGTACCACTTTAAATGGAGTATAGCTCATCATCGTTTACTGTAATAAGTATGGCAGAAAGAATATTAGAAATATATTCCGTAGAACATTTAGACGAGTGTGAACATTCAGACAATACGTGTATTTACATGGTTTTCTTCTTAACGGTTTTTGTGAAATTTTGATTTCCTGTGTACAAAAGGAATTTTTGCATCGTCAGAAGCAGAGCGGATTTTTGTGATTTTCTAAAATCTTTTTCTTGAATTATGAAGACGTATAATAAGGATTCACTAATTTGCTGTAAATTCATAATCCTTTTGATGGGCAAACCACAATATGATTTTTTTTTCATATAAGAATGATGCTGTTTTGGGCAATGTTTACTCGAACAGGAAATACGTTATGTTAAAGTAGTTAACTGTATTGAAAGATGATAAGTAAGAATGTGAGAAAGACTGAATCAAGAAATAAATTATCACAATAAAACAGTAAGATATTGTTTTCGATTTGTCAATGTGTCAATGTGTCAAGCTGAAATAAGTTGTGACTGAGTTTAGGTATATGGTAGGAAAAAACAATCAGCAATTCCAACTTCTGATTTGTCGAATATGTCGTATCTTCTTTACCTGGAACACTCAAAGTAAGTCGTAGCTGGATTGAGCTGTTTCAGTGTCCCGTCAACCTTCTCTTTTTTAACCTTTCAAAGTTCTATGATAAGTGCACTGAGAAAACACAATGATAGTGTGAGTTAAAATCAATAACTAAAACTTTTCGCTTTCACAAATACGGGAAAACAACTACAAGTATAAAATTATTATGTATTACTTTTATGACCAAAGAATGCTAATAGTTGCAGAAAAAGAAATCAAGCCATTTTCCTTTTACTTTTGTGCGGTACAACAATATGGGAATCTTACTGCAAACGTAATTTGGGTTGACAAAATAAGAGAATTATATTAATAACTATAAAGATGAAATGCTAAACACGTACTGTTTTGTTTCTGAAAAGAAATCACGGTATTGTAGCTTAGTACAATGTAAATAGAAAGTGTTAAGAACAAGCTTTACATATAATATCTCAATTATGATACAATAATCTCTTTATACATAAGTTTTTGCTGCAGATAATATTTAACAGTTTCGTATCCTTTTAGATATTTTAAGCAGTATTTGGCAAGGTTTGGGTACTCAATTCCCTTCAATGTCTTACTATATTTTGTCTCTTTAACTTTTTTTATTCGAGCGTCACTGATGAGTCTTTTTAGACGGAACGCTCGTCTGGCGTACACAATTCTAATCCTTGTATCTATGATGAGTTTATATAAGATTATTCTGTCTCTCTTTCTGATTTTTCTGCTCAATTTGATAATTAATTTATGATTAGTTACATCAGTTTTTAAAACTATTTGTAGTTGACTGCATAGACACTGCTGATGACTACTACAAAGCTAACGGCAAACCTTTTACAACTAAAGACAGGGACCATGACAAGTATAGTGGTAAACTGGCAGTAACATTTACGAGTGCTTGGTGGTATAGTCAGAACATGTATTCAGACTTCAATAGAGCATATTCAAGTCATACAGGCACAATGTTATGGGCGTCTTGGAGTGCTGCTATACCGAAAAGTATAATGATGATTAAAAGAACAAATTAACAATTTGAATCAAGTGTTTTTAATTTCAAACCTCCTCTTTTTATTAACCTTCAAGAGCACCTGAGATCACCCTGGTTTTTGGTTTTGGTCGTGTTGCTCTGTTTTAGTTTTCTATTTTGTGTTTCTCGTACTGTTGTTTGCCTTTTAATGTTTTCCTTGGCGTTTTCAGTTTATTTTCGACTTATGAATTTGAATGTCCCTTTGGTATCTTTCGCCCCTCTTTAAAGTTAAAAATCTCGTTTGAGCGAGGTTGATATTATACAGTTTATCAAATGCAGTAGACATTAATGCTGTATAAATCTATGTGAATATGTTTTAGGCTTCCTTCTTTCCAACACACAGTCAATCTTATTGTCGTCACTTTCACTTATCAATAAAAAGTTCCGAATAAACCTGTTTTCAGCTGCAAGACATGTATAAATAAAACTAAAGCAAGACATTGAAATTCATTTGACTGAATAAAACTGATATAGAATACACCACGAAATAATCTTTTTTGCCAGAGAAACACGATACATTATACTAATTAAGCAGCATTTAATTGCTTGCCTACATTGCTATGAATAATTATTGGGAGTAATCACAAAATGCATTAGTATACTCTAGTAAACAAATTTTAGTCTCAAACGGTCATTTTGATCTGAACAGCTCTTAAAAGATTAAACAATGAACATGATGAATTAATACGTCATTGTCAGTGTTTTATCCATTGCGGTAAATTCAGTACTGTTTAAACTATTCGCTTGTGGTCAATTAAGAGATGTTCAGTATATGTTCAGACTGAACAGTAGTTGTTCTTTACCTGTACAGATCATCAATTTACTGAGTTGTCTGAAAAGCTACTGAACAATACTGAATTGACTGCAAGCGAAACCTCTGAACAGTACTGAAATGACTGCAAGCGAAACCTCTGAACAGTACTGAATTTACCGCGTTCAATTAATCTGAAAATTCACTAAAAGATTGAAAATAGCTAGTTAGTAATTTATTGTTCGGACTTTTTAGATGATGTCAAGATCAAAATGACCGTTTCAGACTAAAATTTGTTTACTAGTGATATGTATAGGGTAACAATTTTTATATCTTACTGATATCCCAGGTTAAATCATTGCTTTGTGTGTTTTTTTTTTTTGCCCAACATTTCCGTAACTAATCTTTCCCAAAAGTAGATAAATTTGTTTCTGTTTTGCTGGATGCTGTATTTTGTGAGCACAACGCATACATTGGATGTTTATCATAGTATTATGGAGGTCACTTGCTGAACATACGCATATTTTCCTATTTGCTGGACATGCTAGAGAAGTCGAAAATGTACGAAATTTCCTTTACTTTCCTCATCTGACATAATACATTTTTTTCATATTTAAGAATTAATGACCCGCAAGCACCGATCGGAAAAAAATCACCAGCACAGAACATTCTCTCGCAGGACATTGTTGCCCATTGTATACCAGAAACTTGTGGATGTTGGATGAATATAACAACTTATGACATGAAGTCAAAGAGACCATGCTTAAAAATGCCAAAAATTCCATAGGCAAATATTGATTTTTCCTGTGGTTTGTGGAAACGTCAAAAGATAAACATCCCACTGAAAGAGTTTCAAATTAAATATTTTCGAAACAACCGAAATACAAATATCCTTTAAAATATAAGTGTTTCTCGTTTCTCGTTTTTATATAGATTAGATCGTTGGTTTTCATGTTTGAATTGTTTTACACTAGTCATTTAAAGGCCCTTTATAGCTTGTTGTTCGGTGTGAGCCAAGGCTCCGTGTTGAAGGCCGTACTTTGAATTATAATTGTTAACTTTTGTGGCTTGGATGGAGAGTTTTCTCATTGGCACTCATATTACATCTTCTTATTTATACAAACAATAACTCTATTCTAAATATAGAGAAAAAATATAAACTTCACAGTATTCTCGTAGTCTAGCGTATGTTATCCCATGTTTACATCTAACCAGAGACCTTTATTGTGTTTACGTGTTAAACTTCTGTTTTGCAGTAGGGATTTACTTGAGGCATCAGCACAGGGAATGTAAGTTGCCGTTCCATTCTGATCAGAACAAAGGTTTTGTTTTAAGATGATTCGGTAGATTTACAACTGATGGTGAAGAATGGGTGTAAATGCATGTTTGTTTTAATGTTATAATCACAATGTTTAAGGTTAACCCTAATAAAATCAATAAGTTTTGGTAAAACTGTAAGCAATATACATTTTCCTTAGTACCAACAAAACACCTGTTTTTCGCAAAGTTATTATGAGAGTTATTAAACTTTAATTTATAAGTCAGGAGCATGTAATTCAGTGGTTGTCGTTTGTTGCTGTGTTACATATTTGTTTTTTTTAGTTCATTGTTTTGTTCATAAATTAGGCCGTTAGTTTTCTCGTTTGAATTGTATTGCATTTGTTATTTCGGGGCCTTTATAGCTGACTACGCGGTATGGGCTTTGCTCGTTGTTGAAAGCCGTACGGTGACCTATAGTTGTTTTTTTTTTGTCATTTGGTCTCTTGTGGAGAGTTGTCTCATTGGCAATCATACCACTTCTTCTTTTGTATATTTATAAAACATATCTTCCATGTCTCTTACCGGACAATTTTCTTTCACATAATCTTTATTCAAATACCTTTCCATAGTTGGTTAAAACACTGCTGTTTATTCTTAAATTTCCTTTCATATACAGAATCAAATATAATTTCTTAGTTTACAGAAAGAACACTTTACCTTGACAGGACAAGAATAACAGCTCGGCATTTACTTTATGCTTAACTGTATTTTACTGTTGTGCAACGCTATACTGTACATGCAATTTTATTATTACTTTACACAGACAGGCAGAACATTTGTTTTTGCCACAGCAATCTGTTGTTTGTTTTGTTTTGTTTTTTGGCCATGGTTTAACTTTAAAGAATCACAGCAAGTTATGTCGACACAAGATCTTGAATATATGCAAAATTTCTATTTAGTTTATCCTAATTTTATCTTGAATGTATGATACAATTGTATTGAGTTTTCATTGTATCATTACCAAAATTTCGCCTCATTTTCAATCTCTATTGCTCAGCGTTCGTTTTCAAGATGAGGCCATTCTTGAAAAGGTACATTGTAGCAGTGCATATTTTTATATGTTAGGTTTTTGTTGGAAGTGATGGTTCTCCTGCCAAAACATTCATTTTGTTTCCCAGAGTATGATAGAAAGATATCTGTTGATTTTGAGATTACTTTGTCAAAGGTGAAGGTCGTAGTAATTACAAGTAGACTGACATCTGTGAAGGAAAGGAGTTTCCATGTTTTATCAAACGCTACATATGGGACTACAACCTTACTTCGATTTATAGTTTCATACAATAACTAGACGATTCCGTTTAATTTTGAAGTCTAACGTCAAAGGTCAAAGTCGTACTTCTACAAAAACACAGTTTTTTTCTCCAGAAATTCAGTTTTAAATGCTTAATAATATACAGCATATTGCAATCTTAGATATACGATCCTATATATAGCGAAAGAGATCCTCACTAATATTGACGTCAATACCTCAAAGGTCAATGCCAAAGTTATTAAAATATATTGCTACGGTATTTACGTGCAACCACAAGCAAACGTAAATAAATAGAACATAACCTTTACTTCATTTTCTATTTGGTGAACCATGAACCTCAATTCAAAAGACCCTAGGTCTCTATAACATATGGTTTACGAGTCAAAATTTTTCACTTGCGTCAAAATAAAAATGAATTTACCCTTATGGAGTCTCCGCATCGCATTGTTCAAAATTATTTGCGTCATCATGAGGATGTAATGAGGAGTTTGGGAAGTTTTGTTTAATATATTTTATGGAAACGAAGGTGTAGTGTTCAAACAGTGTTTAGGAGATAGCTCTTACAAGGAAAAGTGTTCGATGAAGCGGTATCATTTTCAAAAGCGTATACACTATTATCATATACCACGTACCAAACATCTAAGCAAAACGACAAAACAGCGCAAGAATACAATTTGCCAGAAGAAAACTTAAATTATCAGAACAAAATCAAAACGTCCTTCAATGTAAAAGTGGAAAGACCTAATTATCCTTTCGATAGTCAATGTTATACAACCTACGTATTTCCATGTCTAATCTTTATTTATGTTCAATAGAAATCATTTAGTGCATATTCCTTTGATAAGTAGACAATCAGTTCACGTCTTGTATTCTTAAGTGTCATCACAGAATGATAGCTTGTAAGTTTTATAAGTTTCCATATATGCATTATTTAGGCATAATTTCTAATGATCTCTTTCAATGTGATGTATCCTTTTGTAATTTTAATTACATGCTAATTCCAAAGTGTAGAACACGAAACAGAAAACATATGTTTAACTTAGATGAAATTACACAATAAGATAACATTACATTCTGTAGACATAAAGTTGTTAATATAAGATGATGTTAACACTTAATGTCAAGCTGTTGGCAGAAGTAATACTTTTCTCCTTTCAAAACTTGTTTAATTGAATTCGAAGATTGTTTGTCTGATCAAACTATAAGCTTTGTTCTCTCCTGATCATGATGAAAGCATAATACATGTAAATTACTCAATCTATTGAAATCATACATAATATTTTCAAAAATATATATCACTGGTTATGTGTATCATATATCACATCGATCTTGCACAATTTTCCTAAAAATAACACATACAAAATATCTTAACATAACTTACACTTTTCAAAACTCATTCACCATAGGTGAAAAAGAGGTGCGAAACCACTGGGAAATTCAGAATGCATAAGTCGAAGAGAAACGTACAGCACCGTGGCAAAATACAAAAACGACTGAAAAAATTCTGATTAGTAATCTTAAGACTTAGCAACAAAAACTCCACCGAAACAGATACAATAACATACACTCATCACCTGCATAGGTAACACTTTTCAATAATAAAAGCAAGAATACATTATCTAACTTTTGTAATATGAATGTGTTTGTTTTTACAGTATTAAGGTTGATGCTTAATAGTTTGATGTTGCTGTCGGTGCTACCGAATAGTATAAGTAAATATGATTTTTTTTTTCTTTTTTAAAATAAAAGTGAAATATAGGGCAAGCACTGCTTATCTATAAAGTTTAACACTTCCGATTGAATATATTGCAAACCTGGCCTAATTTGCATTAAGTTCCAAAAATACTTAGTGTTGTACTTAATGACATCAACAAATGCGACTAGTCACATGATTTTTGTATTTTTTGTCATGTCAATATAACATACCGTGTTAGAAAAGCTAAACATGTAGCATGATAGGGAAACTTGAGTTTATTTTAGTGGTTTTTTGCGGGGTGGGGGTTATATTGTTCGAACTTCAGATTTATGTTTCTGTCGATACAGCTTTACTTGAGAAATTCAAAAGGACAATAAAAATGCTAAACAGAAGTAAAACCGGGTACTTCGTCTTATATGTCAACTTAAATCTGAATGCATTTTCTTGTTACAGATAAATTAATACGCACGAGATCGGCGTTTGTAACAACCGTTGGTCATTAGTAGTATAAACATATATGTAAAAACAATAACAACATAATATGATGCTTTAATTTTGAGATTGACTGGTTATCTGTTATATATTGACAGGAATACGTTTAAAAGCAAAGCTAATAGTAAAAAGTAAAATAACAAAAATACCGAACTCCGAGGAAAATTCTAAACGGAAAGTCCCTAAGCAAATGGCAAAATCAAAAGCTCAAACATATCAAACAATGGATAACAACTGTCATATTCCTGACTTGGTACAGTCATTTTCTTATGTATAAAATGGTGAATTAAACCTGGTTTTATAGCTAGCTAAACCTCTCACTTGTATGACGGTCGCGTAAAATTCCATGATATTGACAACGATTTGTGAACAAAACAAACAGACATGATAGGTACAAATGTCAAAAATAGGGGTACAACAGTCAACATTGTGTTATAATCTTAATCACTATAAAAACAAACAAATAAGTGGGTTTTGTTATTCTGTTTATGAGTAGCTTTTTATTATGTATGTTTAAACACGGTAAAAAATTGAAGTACGTTCAACCTGTACGTTTACACTAAGTGATTGGTTTTAAGAAGAGATAAAGAATTGAGTACTGAAGGCTAGTTCCTATCCAAAAGTGATTAAAACAAAAACATAAACTATGACTTAAATACAATACTACAATTGGCCAAGTATTTATAAAAGTTAACAATTTATCTGGTATGGAACACAGTCATGAATATGAACGATGGAGTTTGTATACACATCTAAATTCCACTAAAACCTAGTTAAGCAGTGAAAATATATAAAAAAGAAGTTTGAAGGGGCACCAAATACAACGTCATATAATGAATGTTGCTGTATACGAACCCCCCCCCAGTAAAAAGCAATAAAACGGTCACCAAACATGAACAAGATTACACAGTTACACATTGAAAAATCCTTTTTAAAACGAGAAAATAGTTTATATATGTTGTAGGTATCGTGCAGGAATTTTATATAATGTTTAAAATGTATCCCATGCCACAGATGTCTGCAAAAGTTCTTTCTTATATGATTTGATATACAAACAAGCAGGAATAGGCTACAGTAACAATGAAATGTTGTATTGTGATGTCCAGATTTAATTCTGGAATGCATACACTGATCTTGACTACGGTTGAAACATAATTCAAAGGCACATTAATGGATGTGATCTAGCATATTTGTTCTTGTTTATTAGACAGCGAACGAGTATGTTATTCATGCAGCAGTGTGAAAGAAGATGAAAAATGTCAACATGTTATGAGCTGTAATAAAGATTAGGTAATACCGTATTAGAGTTATATAAACAGTAATTGGTTCTACACATGTATGTACCTTGTAAACATTTCGACCTATTATTTATCTGCTGTGGTGGATGATTTGTAAATGGTACAAAATGTGGCAAAATTATGTCAAGAACTCTACTGAATATGTCATCATATTTTCACTAAGGGCTTACATTGACATTATCAAGAGGTTGAATCAATATTGTATTCGTAACGTAATAGTGACGGAAGTTTATGGAAGAGTTTACTTGCGTTAAATATCTTGGCAAAGATGATTGAAAGCGCTATGTTAAAACTTTTCTTGCTTCTTAATATTTAGTTAAAGAGAGTATGCATTTGTTTGCACATGTCCTTAGTCAGCAACCTGTTGTCCAGTGGTTGTCGTTAGTTGATGTGGTTCAAAAGTGTTTCTCGTTTCTCATTTTTTATATAGATTAGACCGTTCGTTTTTCTGTTTGAATTGTTTTACACTAGTCATTTCGGGGCCTTTTATAGCTTGCTGTTCGGTGTGAGCCAAGGTTCCGTGTTGAAGGTCGTACTTTGACCTATAATGGTTTACTTTTTACAGATTGTGACATGGATGGTGAGTTGTCTCATTGGCACTCATACCACATCTTCTTATATCTATATATTTTGACTATAGGCATACATGTTACTACATATAAGGGACTAGGAATTTGATAATATTATAAGATTTACATATTTTCCTGACTCTGTTAGACACAACATGTTCAAGTATGTTATTGAATAAAGAGTATAGTGTGTACTCATTCTCATAAACCATGTAACCTGAACAGTAAATTTTTCAAAAGTTGACACTGCAAAACTGGAACTGATTTTTGAAACTGATGGAGAGATCACAAGTTGACTTACGTTCACACCTTTATTAAATTTATAACTATTTTACAAACAAATGAATTAAGATTGGTAAATTTAAGAGAAAACGTATAAACTGCATTCAATGCAGATGAAGGAATGTTGTTTGTTTGATAAAAAAAAAGTAGCTTTTTATGCTTTTTATTGCTGTTTCCTTGTCAAAGAGGAGTTGTAATTGGAGTTATCATATAACTTGAGCAAATAACTTATAACATTTACAGTATGATAATAGCATTAAATTTACGTGAATTCCATATTTTCCAAAATGGAATTTAGCGGGCTGATATGAAAAATTTATCACATGCTTCCAGCTATTATCACATGCGTTTCTGTAACGTTATCGCATGGCATTCCGGCGTTACTCGGCAAATTCCAGAAAAATCACCTCAACAGTACGTTTTCAGTGAAAAACATAACAAAGTAGGGTACAAAACAATTCGGATCTTAGGCTGATATTGAACCTTGGGCTGATAATACATATGATATGAAAAATGCCATGTAATAATCTGATATTATCAACCATACATAAAAATCGTTGATAAATCGTCGGAGGTATCCCTAAGTACAAGAAACATTACATTGATTAAAAACAAACTATGGTTGAAGTTATTAACTGAAAACTGAAAACTTACTTGAATGCGTAAATCAAATCAAAGCGTATTATGAATCTATCAGATAACATCATTTGGATGTCCTTTATAAATTAGACTATTAAATAGCAATTTGTATTTATTTTTATTGTGTCACAGATATTTCAAGTGGGGATCAAACTTCAAGCCTGTATTGCAAACTTGCAAACACTGCTTAAAAATCCTAATTTTGAGATATAGTAATAACGTTATAAATATGAGCAACAGTTTTGCCTAAAAGATATTTGCCTTTACTATTCTCTATAGTTTTGTCTTGAAAAAAAATGTGATTTTGGTAAGGCCTTGCCTGACATCTTATTTGTTCAAACATAATTTTGAAAGTGACATTTTAAATCAAATATGTCAAATTTGACAGACAAGTGACATTTCTGAACTTGAGTCACCAGATCATGATTTGATGTTTCATATAATTAACATACTATTGAAAGACTTGACTAATTGGACTACTTTTGTAATTTCAGGGACCAAAACAATAAAATCTTCTTTTGTCTTTCATGGTGGCTGTAGAAACTAAGAATCTTTCAGCGTTAAAAACCGAGTTTAGTTTAGTAGGAACATTGGAAGACAAAATATTTCATAAGCTGATTTCAATGCGGTGTTTGGAAATTGTGATATTTATTCCCTTCTTCAATAAACTTTTACTTTGCAATTGTTTTTACTAACCATTTTATTTTAATTTTTTTTCAGATTTGTTTTGTTCAGAAATACTTTACCCTTGGTAATGAAACTAGATACGATTTTGGTTGTACATATCAGGAGGTACAGTTTATGTAAACAATAGAAATCCTTAACTTTAGGCTAGCACGACAATATTCTGATGATCAATGATGATATGACTAAATGTTAAAATTGGTATAAAACAGACAATTTGACTAAATATATTTCATTTTTGAAGAAAAACCTAAATATCAAATAATTAAAAGGATCGCATTACGAGAGTACGCAATGTTAATGATTTCAAATATTAAGTTATTGACTGAGAAGCAATTTCAAAAGATTTCAATGGCTGAACAACTTTAATTTCTTCTTCTCATTTTAATATTTCCATTCTTATTTTGTCCTCAAAAGATTTGTGTATGAAGTATGAAGTATTTCCTGAAATCAATGTGTTTATATTTAACCAATCTGTTTTTCAACCATGCAAAAGGATATAACAGGACACATTTTTGGAAAGAGAAATGAACATGCCCAAATCGCATACCAGAAATGCTGCAATGATTCTATTATTTGTAATAATGATCTCTCATGTGGAAACGCAATAACAAGTATGTAGCCAAGTTACACCATTTTGTAATTATATGTCTTTAACAACAATGAAAAGTATGTTTATCGCAGTCTGTTTCATGCAAAAATAGTGCTGTTACAAATAATGGATAATCTTGTCTTTGATAAAACACGTAACGAAAATTTGTTTTCAATTTCAGAACAGAAATGTCTATCCTGTGATCATGTGAACAATCCGAAAGTCTGTAATAACACAATGACAAGTGATAAAGGAGAGGTATATGTAGTTTAAAATCTTTACTCATAAAATAGATTACATCATCACTAATGCATTTTGGACTGCAGACAATAGCAAAACACTATACCTATTCATTCAGTTTGTAAGTGTGGAACAGAATGCACGTCATATCAAGATATATTAATATTAGAAAATAAATGACAGAAATCACTGACATGCTCTTCAATTATAAAACGATGTGTGATCGTAGACGTCGGGTTAAACAATTGATACCTGTCGGTTAAGCGGGTGATATGGGGCAGCATTTCAAATTTACTGTCATAATGACTGTGCTTCGTTAGTTGCTGACACGATAACATTGTATTTGATATATAAGTACAATATTCGAATACAGAATTTCAATTTTCAAGGTTTGTTTCCTCCATAAGTATTTTACCGAAACGCAAGATGTGAAGTATGACCTCGGGTGGAAGCATTCATCGGTATGTAAAATTAAATTAGGAAAGTAAAGTCATGCTAGCAATACAGCACCTGTAAAATAGATTCCAACTTTTGAAAAATATGATTGGCATACCTTTTAGATTATTCTTGGACAAGGTTTTGAAAAATCATTTTGTAGCATCATCATGATTGCAAATTTATCTGTTTTGAATTCGATTTTTTTTAAATATAAATATAAAAATTCCAGACTTAATTTTAAGCCCATGTTCGAACACAACTACTATCTCCATTTTAAATATATTTCAGAAGTCGGAATAATTTTGTTACATCTTAACCAGTACCGATGGAATACATGTTTTCGTAGGCTATCAAAATTTTCGGACTCTTAATTTCTTAATTTGCATATTAAAACACATGTTCTGAATATCATGACACATGAGCGACTTCTAAAGTGTTCTGAATGTGGAAAATGTAAATGTCTTTTGTGTATTCGTATTTTACTCACCTTTTATTAACCAACGGTCTAATCTATATAAAACCAGAAACGAGAATCACTTAAGAACCACATCAACAAACGACAACCACTTAAACAGGTTTCTGATTTAGGGCAGGTTCAAACAAATGCAGCGTGTTTAAACGTTTTAACAGGCGCCAACCTTCACCTTAATCTGATATAGTAGTGTAACATTACAACATAGAAAGACACACTATAAAATATCAATTTAAATGGCTAAACTCAATCAAAAGACATATTAACAAAACAAGTAAACAAATTGTATCTATGACACAATATAAATACAATATCGAATAAACAGGGGGATGTAAAACAATGTCAAAAGACAACTATGACCTTGGACAAAATGGTGTTAAATAAAATAACGTACACAGGTAAAATGAATATAATAATTTAGTTTTAGGAGTACGGAGATATTTTTACATAATAAATAAATTGGTTGTTCGTAGTACGAGAACAGCAGTGAAAATTTATCGTCATTCTAACTACTTATCAAAGGTGGTACATATCAAAAATAGTGATACGAGATATAAGACAAAATAAGTAAACATTGAATAACAAAATGCATTACAAATTGTGTCAACAGGTCAACTTAACACGAAAGTACGATTTGAGAGTACTCGCAGTTACTGAAAGCTAGTTAAAAGCCAAAAATAATTAATCATAAAAATCATGCATCAGAGACTAAAATCAACTGGTTTTGTAATTGATGTCCCTTTCCACCACATTCCAGTTATCAACAGTTTGAAACTATCTCGAAGATATCCTTGGGTACCTGTTTGAATCTTTGGATTGATGTGTAATCCCTGTTCTAAATTATATTGGAAACAATTGATCTTTGTCCACATTTTAAGTTCATAGTTCCTTTGTGTCAGTCAATTGAGCTTAATAAAATAGACTGTTTCTACCTGTTTTGTATATCAGTAAATTAATCATCTTTTAAACATCAGTACGTAACTGGCAACGCAATGCACGCAATCAATTTTAACAAGTCTCAAAATTCAAGATAAACACTCTGATCTATTGAAGATTAGTAGTAAACTCCTACACTTAATAATTAAACAATATATGTTAAGGGAAAAAAAAATACAGTATCACTTTAAGAGTCTCAAAATGGACAATTACGGTCATATTACTATTAGAAATCAAGAAAACAAACAAGCAAAACAACACACTAAGGTAATATATTTAAGAATAGAAGCATTTGCTACAGCCTTTTCGATGAAGGTGTCACTAAAATTTGTGTTAATAATTTAACAGTATATGTTAAAAACAAAAGGAAAAGTAAGAACAAAAGAAAATGCAATATCACTTAATTATTTTCACAAACTGACAAATACTCCCAGTAAACAATCCAACGTTGACATTACGTTGTGACAACGTAATACTATCGTTGTGACAACGTAGTAAAATTACGTTGGTACAACGTAATTTTGTGGACTCCAAGGCACGTGCTGACAACCATCCACACAACGTTGGCACAACGTAATTTGTGACGTAATTTATGACCATCATAAGACGTTGTAACAACGTCACAACACAACTGTAAATGTCCCTTGTCCTCATTTGATTGATAGGAGCAATATAATTCCATTGAAGAAGTAAACAGGGTCAATATTTTATTCTTCTGACCTGTTTTAAGTTGTAAATTTGTCTATGTAGGAAAGATGGGCACAATGTCGATATGTACTCTATTTCCAAACTGCCAGCTGTGTATAATATAGTCACAAAAGGTTTTTTTTTTTACCTTTTGCCAGGTTTCAATGTCAAATGTATAAATATCTCGTTTTCCCAAAAACTTTGCATTATGTTTTACATTAAACCTGTAGTTTTGTCTAATTCATGTTTCACACAGTTGTTTAAGGTTAAAGTCTTAGTTTTAACTTTTGCAATACTGAAGTACAAGATTTACACATTCCATTCTTAACACATAATACTATTAGAAAAGGAGATTTTGTATGATGGCCAATGAGACAACCTCTATCCTAAAATCAAATATTTATGATGTTAGCAATTATAGGTAACTGTACAGCCTTCAACATGACATCTTGGTACATGCTGCAACTTCTAAATTTTAGGGTTTCAGTGTTCTAGAATATAGATTTCACTATGATGGTGGAAATTCTAGAATGTAGATTTCACTTTGACGAAGGAAAACATTTTTTAATGAATTATTCAGAAATACAACAAACTACCACATATACCTTAATATTTACTGTAGATTCATTCAGCTGGATTCACTACACAATGACAAGCTAGGAAAAAAGTTTGGAAAAAGGCCCAAAGCTGACTGTCTAATTTACAAATATATATTCTACACAACTTATACACACTTCTAAAAATATCCCAAATGAAGAAAATACCTGAAATTCAATCAAACTAACTATTGCTTTTTTCCACTGACCAACTAGGGATAGACCTACCTAAACGTTAAGACTTCTTTTTTCTTAGCTACATGAATCAATAAAAAAAAATTAATATGTTTCTGATTTTTTTAATTTTTATTCCAAATTTTAGTCTTGTGTTGGTTGTATACATGTCATTCCAAATTTTGGTTTTCTACCCTCTGATCAGCTGGTCTTGTGTTGGTTTCAGGCCTCTGAAAAATAAATAATCATAAATTATAAAATACAAAAAAATTGATCCCAACTTATGAATTACAGCAGTTTTAAAAAATATCCTGTGTGTAAACATAATCAATATTTTTCTATTGCTGGTCGTATAATAAATCTTGCAGATTCATAATTATGTTGTGTATTTACTGAGATGTTTGTGTCTTTGCCAATTATACACATTTTGATAATGTAATTTAGAAATTTTAACATAATTTCAACAGTATATAATAATTTATAACTTTTGGTTAGCCTTTGTTCTTATTTAAAAATAAATTTGTTGTTAAATTGAACATGAGTGCAGCTGGATACGCCCGCAGAGGCCAACCCTGAACAATTGGGGCAAAAATGGACACAATATTCAAGCTTGATACAGGTCTGAATTTGGATTGTAATTAAACAATTGTATTTGACATATTATAGGTTTCTGAATAAATTTAGTCAAAGAACTTGAAACTGGTTATATGAATTGAATTTATATTCAATTAAAGATTTCTTGCTGTTGCGCAATACTTAGTAAATTTGTTGTCAGACTATAAACAAATCAAGCTCAATTAATTCTCAATGTCATATTAGAAATTTATGAAAATCAAAAGGAGCTTACATCAATAGATATAAACAATTCACCAAAGTTTCATAAGAACTGCTGAAAGCATTTTGAGTTTTGTCCGAAAACTGGAAAATCCCTTTTTATGAATAAAACCATGTAACTCAGAAACGTAAAATCTAAAATTTATAAAAATCAAAAGGAGCTCATGTCAATAGATATAAACAATTCACCACAATTTCTTGCAAGTTGGTGAAAGCATTCTTGAGCTATTGTCCGAAAACTGGAAAATCCCCTTTTTAATGAATAAAACCCCATAACTCAGAAACGTAAAATCTAAAATTTATAAAAACAAAAGGAGCTCACGTCAATAGATATAAAAATTCAACAAAGTTTTATGCAAATTGGTTAAAGCGTTTTTGAGTTAATGTCCAACATGTTGACGACGGATGAACAGACAGACGGACAACGGTACATGTATACCATAAAACGTCACGTAAACGGGCATATAAAAATAAATAAGAACAACACTCCCTTTGCATTTTGGTATTTCAAATACAACCACCCCCACATAAAATTAAAAAAAAGAGCCTTCCCTGGGGGGACATAGTATTTTATGGAACAACCAGTAGTTATTCTACAAAGAATAATGAATCCAAATTAAAAAAGGAAGTTTTGTTTCTCAAAATTGTCATTTATCAATTAATTTAAGATATTCATAGGATTTTACCTTAATACATTTAAAATTTACAGCAATACAGCAAGACCTTATATCATATGCCAATGAATGCAATCTATAAAACCAACAAATTATAATTTGATAAATAAAATTAATAAAAGAAGAATGTGTCTACATGTATGAGCCACAAATGATGTTATTGAAGGATATAACTAAAGAACAGTAAAACAGATGCTCTCCAAATTCAAACTCTGCGTTTTATGATAATAAGCATTGTGTATAAATTTCATAACATGTTGTTCAGGCAAACTAAAGTTTTGAGTTCAATGTACATGTATGTACGTACAGTACAAGGGTAAAACTATATCACACAGTGAAGGAGGGCATAAAAAGAGCTGATCAACTGATGTTTACCTTTTTATATCTTGGTCCATCTTTTGAGCTGGTGCATGCTCAAGTGTACCTGCAATGCATTCCTCAACCTCAGACACATTGGATCTGTGGATTTTATACAAGACTCTGGAAAAATTTATAAATACATTCAATTATCTTTTATATTCTTACGTCTGTTTACATGCGTGTCACTGTCAGTCCAACAAAACTTTGGGAAAACTAGGTAAGTGACAAGTTTACATGCATTCCAAAATTCACGTGTTTTATGATTGGTTACGACATTGTTTCTGATGACATATTTAGTGAGAGTTGATTATAGCTCGTCATTGATAAACATGTAGATTTCATACCATAAATTGGAACAGCAAAAAAGACGTCCCTATATACTGTTTTTTTTAACAATAGTAAACTGGGTTTTACACTGAAAACAGGAAAATTTTACCCAACTTTTCCCGACTGGATCCTAGTCTAAATAATTATGACGTCTTGGAAGGCTATTTTAATCTTTTCCGTGACGCCTATCTATGACGACCTAGTCCCAAATAATTATGACGTCTTGGAAGGCTATTTTAATTTTTTCTGTGACGTTTATCTACGACGACCTTGTCCTAAATAATTATGACGTCTTGGAAGGCTATTTTAATTTTTTTCTGTGACGCCTATCTACGATGACCTAATCCCAAATAATTATGACGTCTTGGCTATTTTAATTTTTTTCTGTGACGCCTATCTACGACAGTCTTTATTGGCACAATTGTCTATTCCATGTCAGACCCAGTGATTGTTGGTTGTTTAACGTCCAGTGGCAAATATTCCATGCATGTTCAGGACGACCCCAGTGATACATGTAGTATCATCATTAATAGGCCGAGTTTGTAATATGTCAAGTTTGTAATGTGCCGAGTTTGTAATGGGCCGAGTTTGTAATGTGCCGAGATGTCTAGCTTCGCATTTGTGATTTGATAAGACTTTTATGCTTCCAACATTATCAAAAATAACAGTGCAAAAGACACTTGCAGCCTTAATATATAGGGTAGTAGCTCTTGGCATGGATAGAAAACAAGTGCCTTTGGCTGTGCACAACCCTCCCCTTTTTTTACTTTTACAGTTAATTGCATATATCTTAAAAACAACACAAGTTAATCAAGCAATTTGAAAAATGGATTCAAATAACACAAATTTTGGCAAAAATATCTTGTATCAGTGCAATATATTGACAGTAAAATAAGAAGTATCATATTTCAACACGGTCACGGACAACAGACTTGAAAGAGGCGCCCAACACGGCAACAGATGTTTTATTTTCTTCAATCATACTTGTTTTTATCATGGAGAACCTTTTTGGCGTAATGTGCAATTATTATATTACCTTTTTCTTTGTTCTGGAATCTGGATCGAGCAAGTTTTATCACTGTTTTTAAAAATCAAGCGGTGAAAGTGCGCATGCTCAGACTTTTCATAGTATGCAGCGGTAAAACCCGAGTACAGCTGAACGTTCCACTATTATAACCAATCGTTAAAAACCGATTATGAAATTAAAACAATAATAAATGATGACAAAACTTTAATGATATATTAAACAATAAATATTCATATAATATATATATATTAGAACATTGAAATTGGATTTGTAATATTTTCTTGGACATTTTGGTGCTAATTATGTCTGTGCGGGAAAAAAAGGGGGTTATTTTGAAAATCGAAAAAATCGTGAATATATTCTAGTGAAGGTGAATGATATATCCAGGAATTAAGACTCATACCCACAAAATTCGTCCCATGAAACCAGATTTAAATGTGTCACTAGTATTCACATGGTTTGTTCACTACGTTATTATAATGTTGGTACGACGTAACAAAATGTTACGTCGGATTATGACAGTTATAAGCACGTTGTCACAACGTAATAAAATGTTACGTCCTGACATGGTACTAAATTTACGTAAATTCGACGTAATTTTATAACGTCGTCTGTACGTCTACATCCAACGTTGGGTTTTTACGTTCCCACAACGTTGGTACCACGTAAACTCAAGACATGACGTTCAGACGACCATTAACCGACGTCGAGAGTACGTCGTGTGTTTGCTGGGCTGTCATATTATTAGAAAATAAGAAAAAACAAACAAACACAATAAGCTCATATATTTCAGAATAGAAGCATGTGCTAAATCCTTTTCTATGACGGTGTCACTAAAATTTGTACTAGAGGATATTGTCAGTTAGACAAACACACAGAATATTGTAAATATATATGCACAACCCTGCACTATTGTTTCGCTGACAATCTCTGTACTTAAAACAAATTCAAACAATTGCATTGTTTTAATAATATACTGGTATTAATTATTTTTCATATTTTTTCTTCTTATATATATTACATGTATATATATCTAAATAGGCGACTAAGGATGTAGGTAGGGTGATTTCTCATTCAATGACAGAAGTGTTTTTTTCCTCGTCAGGGACGGAGGAATCACTAAATACCAGTATGTCTTTGGAATGTTATTTGGAACAATATACGCGACCGTTATGGAAAAGGAACAGCTACAAAATCTCAATCCTTACTAAAGGATTCTTTATCTGCTACATCAATCGTGGGAGACGTCCTCGCATTGGTAGCATTTAACAAGCACATGCCTTATTCTATGTTTCTTAATATACTTTATTTTATAAGTATATCACAGACGACACAAAGGTGAACAACGTCATTAAATTTCTAAACAATTTTATGATACCTATCAGTTAATCATTTACTTTTCATGAGGAACTATCATTTTTTTTTACTTTGTTTCATTTTCCTTTCAATTTTTTTTTGTGTTTTTTTTTTTTCTGTGTTTTTTTTTTTTTTTTTATTAATATTAATTTTTCATATACATATGTATACTTTATTGTAACACAGTCAACCCAGTTCGTCACAGTTTCATATAATTACTCGCGAAAATGTAATACTAAAATATATTAAGGAATGAGCGTATATACATGTACATAGTATTTATGTTATATGAATTTAAGACGCAATTAATATATAAGTAAGCCGCCTTCCAAAACCAATAACAACAAAAAAGTTCATAAACTGAAGTACAAAATGAACATCCGATTCATTTATTCCAAAATAAATATTAAAATTGAAGCCAAGAAATGTCTAATGAATGTTATTGAGACAAAATAGGTATCAAAGAGATATTCAAACTCATAAGTCAAAGACAAGCTGACAAGCTGATATGGTCATTGCAAAAACAAAAAAAAAAAACACTAAAAGTCAAACAAAACTCTACAAAGTACAATATAGAAAACTAAAGACTGAGAACCACAAACCCCACAAAACCGGTGATATTTCATGTGCTACCGATGGGTAAGCATATCCCGCTCAACATGCGGCTTCTGTCGTATTAATCATGAAAGTACAACTTCTTATTATTGGAGAGTGAGTATCTCACTGCAAGACCAATTTAAAAAATCGTTGCCCATTTTGATCCATAGATACAATGGTTTACCGGGATTAAATCTTTTAAATGCCTTGATCAATGATATTAATGCTTACAAATTTAAATGTTAACAATCATTATGGTTGATACAAATGAGGTTCCAATGTCTGTCTACAATAATGTCTTTGAATTTTGTTCAAATAATACACCAAATATCCTTTATGAAAAGTCTTTCCTGACGCATTTCGAAGATGAAAAGAAATATAGATGATAATTAACATTACTGATGCTCATTTACAGAGGACAGCCTACCCGTCAAAGAACTTGAGAGCAATCCCGGTTGTCAATAGAGTTTCAGCCTTAAACATTTCATATATTGTATTTTATTGACTGTTGTTTGTTTTTAGGTCGTATTTCAGTTGTTTTGCCATAGTGTTCAGTTCGTTTTTGACTTATGAATTTGAATATCCCTTTGGTATCTTCCTCCTCTCTTTTGCTTCTTTGTGATGCTCGGCTGATGTTACTCTCGTTTTGTCCGCAGATAGAATTGTTAAAATGTTTCAAAAATATAGCATATGGCAATCTCATTTGGTTAAATGGTCACATATATGTTAAGGTCAATATCTCAAAGGTCTATGTCGGAAGAACTAAAAATAGACTGAAAATTTTGAAGAAACGTGGTTTCCGTATTCTAAATTAAATACTTCATACATAGGAATGCAATGTAAAATTCATATATACTCACACAAGCAGACGAACGGACTTACGATAGTAGTATATCCCATATTCCGAGACTGCCGGTATAGTTATGAAAATTAATTTTTCAAAAATGTTTCTATTAAGGTTCCGTCAAATTCGTGCGAACTTAAGTTTCTGTTGATCACCAAACAGTCGATAACAATCGTTTTGTGCACGACTTTTTGTAAAAAATGTTGATTAAAATTTTCGGAATTTTAGTGTCGATATGAAGTTCTCTGACACTCTTTTAAAAATTGAGTGTGATTAATTTTTTAAAAACAGATAAAGAAAGTTTGCAGAAATGTTTTAAGAACGTACTAATAAGGATAGTTTATTTTCGCCCATATTAATTTCCTGTGTCGTTCTATTGAGCAAAAATGTGTAAGATGTCTTCTTTAAGTGAGGAGAACGACCTTCAAGTGAACTCTAAAGAAATAAATTATTAAGAAGCTTTTATTAATTGACTACCGGTAATGTAAGACAGCCACTAGAAAATGACATTTGAAAAAGTTTGAAAAATGCGATATTGACTTGTTTATTATACGAGTTGAAAATGAATAAAGTCTAAAAAAGAAAAAGACAAACAACAGTTTACAAAACACAACAAAGGAAACTAAAGACGGAGCAACACGAACACCAGCAAAAACTGGAGGTGATCTCTGGTGCTCCGGAAGGGTACGCAGATCCTGCTCCACGTGTGGTACCCGTTGTGTTGCTCCTGTATGTACAAATCCGGTGATAAGTCTAATTCGGTAGGTCATATTCGAGGAAAAGGGGACGGGACTCTAGTTACGACAATTGGAACATATTCGTTGTCATCTGTGTGATGTATTGGTCCTGATGAAGACCCAACATGGCTTAAAGGATCCAATAAAACCGTCAGATGTCTTAAAACTTGGAAATAATTTCCTAAAGAACCGATGAATAAAACAAACCCTACAAAAAACAGAGGATGATTTCAGGTGGTCCGGAAGGGTAAGCAGATACTGCTCCACATCTGTGTAGATGCCTGGTATATCTGTTTTTTCGACTAATAATTCTTATTTGCTCCCTTGGAAATCCCAAATGTTTTGTAACGGTTGTCAACATTAAAGTTGTTAATTCTTTTTTCTCGTCACGACACACTCTTATACATGTACCGTAACACTTAATATTCAAGACATGAGTTAATGCTACAGTTTTTATGACAAAGTACGAAATTTTGAGAACGTCTGTGCTTTATCTTTGGGAAGATAAATTTTCAAAACCTAAAACCTTCATTTTATTTTGCTTTGAAAATCAGATGCATACTATACGTGTTAACTTGGCATTTGTTATAGGATGAATTAAATTTGTTAACATTTGAAAAAAAACCTGATGTGATTTGATAAGATCATAATCATTTCATGGCAGAACTGACATAAATGTTAGTTCTATCATATAGCCTAGCTACTAAAATATCAGTTATCCAGAACATCGTTAGTCATGGAGAAGATGGGTTCAGTCTTCGTCTTGGTGATTTTAGCAACATGTAGCTGTAGAGTTTTGGGTTTTGGGAACCTTGCACACAGGTATAACGACTATGTATATCCAGGGCTGACTACAAAATCAAAGTATGGCAACGTGTTTCATCCAGAGGGTACCACGACATATGAGTTTGACCATGATGTATATCCAGAGCGGACAAAAACATCAAACACTAGTAACTCGAATTTAGCTTGAACGGACAAAACGCATTAACGGCATTTAAAAAGATTAATGAAAATTGAATAAAGATTGAAAAAATTAAAATTATTTTAATGGATTTCAATCCATATCAAATCATTTTAATACCAGTCAAATAGATTCCCTTGCGGTCATTCAAGTTAATTTGAGATGTAGTTAAACTGCGTCAAACTAATTAGCCACGCCCCGTTAAACGGAATCAAACTGATGTTAAGTCCTTTTAAACTTTAAAGTGTCCGCCTTTTGTAAGGTAAATCACTCAAGCGGTACAGCATCCGCGTGTATCTATCGTTTTACCGTTCCGAGCGTTATCGATTTTAGTCAGAAAAGTAAAATGTACCTCTTACAAATAATCACAATTAAAAGGAAATAATGACAAATACATGTGTAAACTAAGTTTTTATAGTTAATGATGCCAGATTTTTAAAATGCAGCGAAACGTATAATTAGTTCTTTTTTTTGTTTGTAAACACGCAGCAGCTCTTGAGATAAAAAAAAGTGACTGTGATAAAAAAATTTATTTTGCTTGAAATAAAACGAGAAAGCTGGTAGTTATTTAATAGCCAACAAAGGTACCAAACTGAGCTGGCATGATGAATGCCAATGGATATTGTACGCAAACATTAACCTATATGAAGGTATCGTCTGATCAAAAATGTAATTTCGTCGAGAATATGCAATAATATTTGCCACGGTACGTTAAGCAAATTTAATTGAACCAATTCCGTCCCGAACTTTTAAAAATTCACATTAAAACATATCTTTTTTTTGTCTAATTCACCATTCATTTAGCTTAAACAGTTTTAAATGAGTCCCGTACTCGTATACCGGATAGCAAATATACAGCAACACTGTTTGTCTTAAGTCTGATAGTGCTCTGCTAGTCATTACTAAATTCATACGTGTAAAACTATACAATTTTACTCATCTGCCTTCAACACGAAGTCTTGGCTAACACCGAACAGCAAGCTATAAGGTGCCCCAAAATGACTAGTGTAGAACCATTCAAACGGAAAAACTAACGGTCTATATATTCGACTTTTGAAATACATAATCAAACAACAACCACTAAACAGCAGGTTAGGGCAGGTGTAAACAAATGCAGCGGAGTTCAAAAGCCCAAATATACGAATAATTCTCGAGACTTAAGTGACATTGTTTTAATAAGATCAGAACCATGTATGTGTTAATTTTAAAGCAAAAGATATAAGTTTGTAAGAAAAATATTGACGCACCAATTCTAATAGCTAAGAAAATTTCCTTTTGCTAAACGATGATAACATTTTAACATTTTGGTATACCTTATACTTCATAATCTATTTCTGAAACGACTTCTCGCATTGAACATGTATGAAATGTTTGCCACTGGACGTTAAGCAACCATTAATCAATCATTCAAATTGTGCTTTAAAATGAATTAAGCCGCAAGTGTATCCATCAATGAGTGCAGTTGTTTGTTTGTCCATTTAACATATACTGAATTTGTTTTGTCCAGAATTATATTCCTTAGAAGAGTTCAAGTATGTTAATAAATTCATAGGGTATCATGTGCTAGTTGAAATTTTTCAGTGAAATCATTATTGTGTGTCCAACGTTCTTTTATGCATATCAAATATTGTATCCACATTTTGCTGTTCGTAGTCTGTTAGTCCTCGGTCTCCAAAATTTAGCACACACTTATGTAATGACCAATCTCGAAATGGGGATATTTTTTTTATTAAAGAAAAAATAAAACAATTTCTATATTCTATCATTCAATTAACCGATGTACACCTAAGATTTCCAACTATAGATGTTGAATTAAAAAAAAAAAACAATAATAAGTCCCAATGTATTTTTATGGCAAACATATCTAATGGGTTATTTTCTCATGCAAAATAATAATTTTTTCATTTTTCAAGATAATAGTGTAATCAGATATGTTCTTTGACACGTGTCTTACGGTTCACCGATTTTCGGCAATATCATAGAAAATCAGCAAGTGCCTAAACATTAGTTTTGAGAATGTTGATGCTGTATTAATATATGGAACATGTCTTCATACCAAAATAGATTACTCACATTTAATGTTCTTGTAAATGAAATTTGGAATGAAAATGGGGATAATGGACGTCATACTCAACTCCGAAATATATAAAAGAAACTAAAATTAAAATTGTACAAGACTTACAAAGGCCAGAGGCTCCTGACTTGTGACAGGCGCAAAAATGCGGCGAGGTTAAACATGTTCATATTTTTTTCGAATTGTCTTTTTGTGAAATTATTCAGCAACAAATTAATCTGTTTATTTTCAATACAATGAAACAAGATTTTTTAACGAAAGGAAGTATTTTTCGTCCCTTATATTTAAAGGAAATAAGCAATTTGTCAAAAAAAAATAAAACTCCGCCCATCATTCTCTCTCCCCTTCCTTAAATCCAGAAAAGAATGAATTGACATTTTATTAAGAATAAAGGTGAAATCATAGATAAACTGCTATTGTATTCTTATTAAGATCTACATTTTAACAGAATCGGGGACTAATATTTCTCTAAAAGCCCATGCATACACTAATATTTGTGTTTTTGTTTCAAGTTGTTTCAATTATCATTTACATGTATGAGGCTATAAATGGGACCACCATTTATAAGTATATGAATTGGGTTTACAGATTTGAGAATTATGAGGAAACTAAGTTTATAAGAAGCGAGGCAAAAAAACTAGATAACAGAATATAGAGGTGGTGTAACCCGAATAATTCAGTCGTTATATTTCGCTGATCTACGATTACTACATAAATTCACAATTTTATGAATGTTGACATTGATAGAAATAGTTTTTGAAAATATTTTATCGAACTTTAATATCGTAATCTGTAAAATTCAACGAGACTTTTGTACCTTTTCGCATGGACTGTCTCGGATATAACGATAACGCAAATCACGTGTATTAAACATGGTCTAGGCCTGAGGATATCATTTCATTATCACTTCCTAATATCCAATCCACAGACACGAGTCACACGACATCCCCGTTTCTTCTAATTTTACTAGAATACGAATTACCAACACATTTGGCATTTACCAGTTGTTGACGCTAGTAAGAAAATGAATAGTTAAGTTCGAATTTTATTATTTCAAATGTCAAAACACTTTGAGTATTATAACAGATCATCTAAAATCAAACTAAATAATTAGAAGTATCACAGCTCAGATCGGCCAATGTCACTTGTTAGAACTTATAACTAATTGAAATACTGACACATTGCTTATAGTTTGCCTAACGCTAATTTGAATCATAAGATATTACTGATTTAAAAACTTGCAGTATCAAAATTGAATGGCATAAATTAAAAGAAATACATTGTGTATCTAAAGTATTTTCATCATTCCGGATGACCCTAATAATATTTACCTTTCAAATGATTTTTCTACATAAGGTTATATCTCTTCTCTCTGGTCACTAAATTGCCCTACAGCTAAATGTCACTGTCAGATGTATAGTGGAAGGCAAAAATGCTTAGTTGTTAATTTCTGTGTTATTTGGTCTCTTGACGAGAGATTATACCACATCTCCTTATTTTTTAGATTTGTTTGTGTTCAATGTGCAAATAATGCAAAACATATAGTATCTTTAAAATGAAACGGTGTGTAGATATACCGCAAAGGACTTCTTAGTGCACTAAGGACACTAAAACGATGTTTTAAGACCACAAAGAATATGGATATAAGAGGATATGAGTATATAACTCATAAATATAAAGTTTGGTATCAATAGATATTGTAATTTTGAAGTAAAATCACTTTTAATCAGCGCGTTCCCTCGGCACGTGACCAACGGCTTATTGCAAATTCCCAATCATTAAGTTCAATCAACCATATCCAAATAACAATCGTCTTTTGATCGTTACTAATTGATTAATGATAGTTGTTGAATAAACCTAACGGTTTAGGGTGTTATAATTTCAAGCTGATGAAAGAAAATTAAAATTGAATTTTATGTTTACTTTGCCTTTGTTTTATTTTGTTTTGAAGGAACTTGCTTTAATAAACTTGTTTTTTTAAAGAAGCCAGTTTTGAGATAGAAATTGAGATAAAAAAATGCTTCTGAGATTTCATTTCCACATTTACAACTCTATAGTTTACATACTTTCATTATACCTTGAAAGACATTTGAGACTAAAACATATTCTTCAAAACCCGATTATAGAAGTGATATAGAAAGACTTCAAGAGGAAATATTATTTTCAAAAGAGAATTAATAATCATATTAAATTGTCTTCTATGAAAGATACCTTTATTACGGATGTCATTGTTTTTATTGTCATTCTCCGCCATATGTGTATTTTATATAATTATAAAATTCAATTATGTTATTGATATAACGCTGATGCATTTAAAAATAATGTAAACCATACATTCTTGCTTGTAAATAAAACTCTTATAATCTTATCCTTAGTAAATCTAGTATGTGTACCCATTAACAGTATTTCGGTTGAACAAAATTACCGTTCTATAACTAAAATTTGGAAAGGTGATTTCAGAGGAGAAGATTTTGTAAAAGCTAACGACGACGGACGCAAGGTGAGCTAAAAATAAGAGTAGGAAATACGCTATTACATAGAAGTAAAAATATAACAGACAGAAATACAAAAACACCATATAACTGCATTTATCATGTCTATAAAATATTTCAGGTCTGTAAAACATCACTATCAATCAAGCATATAAAAAACAATTTCTTCTACTTAGAATATTACAGCAGGTCTTGTCAACCACACCAAAAACAGTACTTTTAAAAGATGTATAAACTTATCATCATCAGATAAAATACTAAAATCACCATTACTTCTTTTAACTTCATAAAATAAACGTTCACGTAAATCTGCATATAAAGGACAGTCTAATATAATATGTTTCTCATCTTCAATTTTACATGTTTAATCAGTATACAAAGTGGATTCTAAACGGTCAAGGTTGAGCGAACATGAATTTCTATCGATTACACAGGTGACACTCATCTGATAAAGGCGCGTGTCGATAAAACATAAAATAACTTTCTAATTACAAAGACCCCTCACAAAAGATATGATCATAAAATTTGAAATAATGTATTTTACAAAGTCTATTTCTATATGCCATGTCCTTTGTGAGAGCTGTATCATTCCACCAGGTCCTTAGTGCACATTTTTCTTATTCTTAGTGCACTAAGGAGGTCCTTTACGGTATTTCTACAAATGTGCTGCCTTGGAGCCTTTATATCAGGAGACTGAATTAACGAGAGCTTCTAAACACCACCTAGGCCGCCTTTGTGCACTAAGCTCCTTTAACTGGGCCAAGCCCATGATGGGATAGTGTTATGAATAAAAATAAACGTACCGTCAAATGTAGTTTTCCACAAGATATTATATTATCTGATGTTTTTGTCAAACAAATCAAGCAACAAAGAAGCATGGATATTGAGCACTTGTATAACACTTGTACATAAGTTTAATAATGACAACTATCCATTTTGTTATAAAAACATATGCATATTTTTAATTTGAGGTTTCATATGACTTTAATACCGGCGTCACACATCAGCGTTTAGCTCCGACGTACGCCGGGCGTGTTAAAATCATGTACGCTGCCAACACGCTAGTAATTTTGGATGCATTCAACTTTTCAATCATATCTGTATTGTGAGTACAACGAGCTTTAAGCGTGCATTGGGCGTACGAGAAGCATACATAAGCGTGTATCGGGCGTTCAAGTAACGGATGGTGGCGTATGTATGGCGTTTGTCTAACGTAGATGGAATGCACGCTGGCATAAGATCAATACCTCTTTATCTCTTCTAATTACGAAAACACAAGAATTATTATTTTAGGTTGAAGTTATTTCTTAAAGATTTATTGATTAATTAACAAGATGATTAGACATTACACAAGAAGAGCGCGTGCCACATTAAAATAATAACATATTTTTAATTTTAAATTAGGAATCGTTTTAAAACTAATTTTTATTAAGTTTTGAAAAAGTCATATTAATGGAAATTAGTTAAAAGTCAAAGTTTAAAGTCATAAATAAGTGTTCCGTGTAGAAATGTTTTTGAAAGTCTAGTTTGTTCATAATTTCTCTATGTAAAACGGTTTTGTAAACTTCTTTAAATAAATTCGGACCTTCCTTATCTGTTCACCAGCATGGCTGAAGAAATTGTTCCAAGATGTATTGTGAGGTGACACGTCCAGGTATTCAAGCGATTTCCTGTCGGACTTTAAAACTCTTATTACACAATTACAAGTTGGTGCATCACTTGACCTCTGAGGGTATTGATCAGTGTACACGGCCGATAACTCGTAACTTTCCATTTTGAAAATATCAGGTGTAATATACATCTTTGTCTTGCGTGTCCGATAGTGATATACTATAGTCATTACTTATACGCTTGTTTATAAATAACGTTTCTGGTGTTAAGAATGATATTTATGAAAATATTAATAATTCCCAAAAAGATTTGATAAAATAAAATATATTTACATATTTTCCAAGGGTATATACTCAGTGTCAATAGATATGGACATTTGAAACATACACATTATAATTGAGTTCACAAAATGTACGCACTTGTCGATCATTGGTTTATACGTCTTGAAAGAATGTTATGGAACTATAATAATAATAGATAGTCACAATTTAGAATATATACATGTATATACATGTTGAATATACGAGAGAAACATTTAGAACCAATCTGATTTAAAACAGGTCAAAGTATTACTCGCTTTAATTTGGTTCGTCAAAGTTATGGACAAAGTAAAATTACAGATTTATCTTTCGGTTAGATTAGTTCGAACAGAAATTCGTCATCATCACAATTGTTGAGTATAATCAGAGACATATGTCTAATGTATAATAATGTGAACATGGTTCTAATAGTACCTTATGTCAATTTTCCTGTTCCGACATGCATAATATATATGCCACTGGACGTACATTAATGATCCCCAAAAGAATTTCTGAATAATAGGATTAATGATAGTTTGTATGAGTGTAACCATTGTAACCAATGTAACCATTATGTCAATGGGGTTACAAAACAAGGTAACTCAATTATGGTGCACATTTTGTGCCTTATATGCCTTTTCTGCTCTTTGGTCGGATTGTTGTCGGACACATTTTCTATTTCCATTCTCCATTTTATTCAATTGGTTGCATGCATTTTGTTTTATCTCTCTGATGTTTTCGCAGAATTAATCTAAATATTTTAAAGAAGACATTTAACTCTTTCTTCTAAAACTTTTAGCATTAAAACCTAATTGCATGAAATTGAATTAGTATGTTATTATCAGTCTTATCACTTTTCGGATGAACTTTATAATATTGACCCAGGAAATGATTTTTGACAGAATTTTATATATTGTAGAATTCTTCCTTTTATCGACACATTAATTGATTAAATGCTGTGCCATTAAATGTTATTTTTCGCGACATCAAACTGTGAAATATCGGAAAAAGATGCAGCTTTTCGAGATGTATCCTTTGCTTAAAACGAGAACATGGACCCCTCTTTTAAAAATGGCGTTTGGCATGATACTGTATGATGACAGAGACATATAATACAATTCGGCGTTTTACGTTTCCGCATTAAAATTCTTTCGTTTCCGCATTTTATAGTACTCTTTTCCGCATTGTTTTACATTGATTTTATTAAAGGTTATTTACGTTTCCGCATTTAAATTTTTAATGTATGCCCCAATACCTCCCCTTAGTCACCAACTGGGTGGAAGTAGGACTTCGAGCAGGATAAGTCTTTATGACTAAAATGAAACTACAAATGTATCAACTTAAAATGATGAAAATCACACATGGTCATATTTCAATTAAAAGTCAATGTTCAGCACTAAAAGTTTATATATATTTTAAGCGTCAGTATACTATTATACAGTACACGTAGCACAGTTTAAAGCGGTAAACTTGTAGCCAACTGACTTTATAAAGTCCAACCTCGTATTCTATTCTCTACCATAATTGACAAACTGTTCGCATACGAATTCAGCATGTTCGCGATCACTTTTACGAACTGTGCTATTGCTGATAAAGACCGAATTTTGATGTAAGTTGTTGTTTGGATCTTCTGCAAAACGTCCATAAAATAAATATAATTGTGTGACATGCATAGAACTGGGAGAAACGATTCCGGCCCAGTTGTGGTTCTTTGGTTTCTGTGTCGGGAGGAGATGACCATATTTGATAATAAAGTCTTATACCGATATATCATTATTACCATTTTTACAGGTGAAATACAGGTAAAATGCGGAAAAGTGGTATCTATTTATTTCGGAAAAGTAATGCACGAAAATGTGGAAACGTGAACTGGATTTTTGCTAAAATGCGGAAACGTAATACCCCATACAAATTACAATTACTATATGTCTCTGATGAAGATTATTCGTTCCATTTTATGAAGAAATAACCGACTTTATTCAACTAGATAAATAAACGACAAAAATGCAGTTTTTTTTCTTCTAAAATCAATTTCTTTTAACAAATTGGATTTTAATAAGGATTGTTACACAAATGTAGAGCCCAATTTTGTAACGAAGATATTCCTTATCTATTTATCGAAATCCGCATATTTTATCTTTTGAAACAAAATTTAAGGAGACAGAAATGTGCAATCAACCGACATTTTTAGTAAATGTCGAAAACTTCAAACCCATTTATCTTTAAAATTCAACACATGAAGATATAGATATAATTTTATTACATATTCAAGTTGATTTTGTAAAATTAACTTGTATGTAAACTTTCGTAAAAACACTGTGTTGTTGGTCGTTTGCCCATAATTGCCCTAAAGCTAAATGTCATCGTCAGATTATGAGGGTCTGAATGGGGATTAATTATTTCTGTATTCTATCATTTTAGGCAATTTTTCTATCCGTTATACCTTTTGCTGATCATTCTTTATTCCATATATTCTAGTACCTCATCATTTTCTTTTCTATATATTTGTCTGGTTATTTTCTGTTTTCTTTATTCTTTTGTCAATAATTTTCATCCACAACGTCATGTATAATGGAAGACGATAAATATTTTAGTATACATACCACCCGTTGTCAATTCTCCCCTGATATACAAACCACATGTAGTTATTTCTCACTTGGACACAGGACTTATATATATATATACAACTCGTCTAAACATCAACCCAACAATGTTAGATCTGTAAATTTGCTTTCGCAAATTTTTGTTCTTCCTCGCCGGGATTCGAACCCATGTTACTGAGATATCGTGATATATATATTACGTAATAGTAGCGAATGGAATTTTATCGCACTGGCTTGTTCAGTGTATTTTGATCTGACAACAAGAATACATTTGTTTGTCATAATTTTTACTTTATCTAAAATTAAGAATGGAAATGGGAATATGTAAAAGAGACAACAACATGAAAATAGAAGGCCACCAATTATATTTGATCATGTTTTAGTTTCGGAAAAGGCAAAACCATCGTATTTTCAAAAATCTCTACAAGGATGATAAAAGTTTTAACGACCTTGGCTGGCTATACAGACTGAGCCCTCGCACGGTTGGTATCTAAAAGTTGTCGAATTTAAGAAACTTTTATCAAGGGATAGGCTTTACCTAGCTTTAGGCCCCGGGTTTTAAAAATATCTATTTAGGAACCAAATTGTGGCTTCTTTATATTAAATTTTTTCGAAGAGAACAATTACACAAAGAGCAACATGCAAGAAGAGGTTTCATTTTCGCTTACATTTTTTTTATTGAAGTAACTAATCTTTGAGGTTACGCCACGGAAATATATTTCAAATGAAAAGGTGCGATTGGATGCATCCCTAAAAAAAAAATATAGGGATAAAATTACGGCTATTCGTCAATCAGACAGCAATCCAACATAAACACAAGTAGGTTATCTGACATATAGAATAACAGGTTAACTTTAAGCATAACCCGCGCTGATATCAACTTTCTATTTTCTGAGTAAAATTTAACATACATGTTGGACTCTGAAACGTAAAATATACGAAAGTTTTTTTTTAAGGTACGATACATGGAGAGTGCCATTCCTAAATACATACGAGTCCACAAACTTTTATAATGTAAGGGTAAATGAGGATCTCTTTAGAGAAACAAAGTAAAGATGCATGTTGAAGCAAGAATAATTTCCACACGAAGAACATCAACCAGGACGATCTCTCAATTAGTATGCAACTGTAACTAATACATCCATAGACATTAACACTAGTAAATGCTTTATATACTGACATTAAAACAAATACACTGCTCATATAAAATTTGGCATTACTTTCCGGGAAAAAGAATACGTTTCCGCTATAAGTCTACGTTTCCGGAAATAAATACCTTACTTTTCCGAGAAAATAGTAACGATTCCGGTATGTTCAGGCAAAAGTAGTAATATCTTTTAACGTCAAATCCCAAGGAAATGATGCACACAAGAGCTAACTGTTCACATTCTGGTATGTTGTGTGGTTGAGTTGCTGTCACTTTTACGTCTTTATCACATCTTCTCTTCGTATATGTATGCGACTTTGATATCGTCATGCATGGACACAATACTTCACTATTCGTTTCATTTTCGTATTTTGACATGATTAATATACAAATAAGAAGATGTGGTATAATTGACAAATTCAGTATTTATACTACATAACATAGGTGGTGTCATGATCACAAAACTTTCCAATAATTTTGACATTGATCATCAGTTATATTTTACTATTTTGTAAATTTGAGTTATTGACAAACAATCGCAGGTCTTCATTTGTAGCACGTTCCTTCGTTCACGTTTCCGCAAAAGAAAAGTGTTTCCTTCTCGCACTTTAACAGCCCTTTCCGCAATTATTTTCAAGATAATTTCATATAACACATTATGAAATCCCGACCAATGAAATTTATTTGAATATTAAACGTGGCCTACGAGAGCACCTAGATTAAACTTGGGAAGTTAGAATAGCCAATTATTTTTTTATCTAGTAATTATCGCTAAAATATGCCTTACACAATTATATGACAGAAACATTTAATCCGACCTGCTTTACAATGTTTAAGTTACCTTTTGGTCTTATAAACGTTTTTGAATGCCGCAAATATAAAAATAAGGTTTTTTTTTTTTTAATATTTCTTTTGGGCCAGGGCCGACTGTGCAAGGGCTTAATAGCCAGTCCAGTTCGTCAAATGTTCATTTATTTCAAGAATTATTTTACATGCGGACATAACGAGAATCCTTTCGTAACCCCACTTCAATTTTCATTTGTCGTTTGCTGCTTTTACACAAATAACACACATTTTAATCAGTGACCGGTATTACAATTTTACACAGGTTTAAAATTTCATTGAGCTGTTACTTTAATTACAAGTTTTAGCAAGACGAAACTGTTTACTAAATGAATTCAACAAATGTCAAGCTCATCTATATCAATTTTATTATTTGACAACATTTTTTTTAATTACAAGCTATTTTAAATGTCGGTATAAATGTTAATGTTTTTTTTACCAAAATATAATATGCATCTATTAAAACTATGTACACAATGACTAATTTCTTTTCCTTTTACGTGCGTGTCGACATCAAAATAATAAGTACGTCAATATAGGAATACAGAAAAAGAAGAATGATAAATATTCAGGAATACATAAATTCTACGATTACAACAAGGACACACTTATACAGAAATATAAGTGATCATTTCACCTCTCAAATGTAATTCAAATCTATTTATTGTCTATTAATTAAAAAAACATCTTTCACTTCTAGGTTTGTAATGAGCACAATTACGACCTTCTTATTATCTTTCCGGTTTTTTTTTTCGCAAGTATATTTAAAAGACCATACCTTACTTACATGCCACGAGTTTTCATATTAGTAGGCAATATTGGAAACGAATAATTTGATATAAAGAGCTATTTTATTTTTAACAGATTAACACTTTGTGCTTTTTAAATCGTGCCTCAATATTTATACATTTAGTTATATATCTATTGTTCATTCGTTTATCTTAATTGTGAAGCATGTTTATATATTCAGATTAAAATTTTATTAAAGTCTCACCACTTGTATAACATTATACATTCCAATTATGAATATACATATAAAACATTACGTATAACACTAAATATTGGAAAACATATATAAAACTAACCAACAGTAAAATATCTTAAATCGATAACGCTCGGAGCGGATTAATGATAGATACATGAAGATGCTGTTCTGCTTGAGTGATTTACCTTACAAAAGGCGGACACTTTAAAGTTTAAAAGGACTTAACATCAGTTTGATTCCGTTTAACGGGGCGTGGCTAATTAGTTTGACGCAGTTTAACCACATCTCAAATTAACTTGAATGACCGCAAGGGAATCTATTTGACTGGTATTAAAATGATTTGATATAGATTGAAATGCATTAAAATAATTTTAATTTTGTCAATCTTTATTCAATTTTCATTAATCTTTTTAAATGCCGTTAATGCGTTTTGTCCGTTCAAGCTAAATTCGAGTTACTAGTGAAAGTATGGCAAAGTTTTTCATCCAGAGGGTACCACGACATACAAGTTTGACCATGAGGTATATACAGAGGGAACACAAACTTATAAGTATGATAATGCTGTAATAACGGAGCCAGTTAAAGATGGACATACTGAGAAGAAAATAAGTGAGTATTTAATGTTAATAGCTGTTTTATCTGACAGTAACTTAAAAATAAGGAGATGTGGTAGGATTGCAAATGAGGAAACTATCAACCCGCGTGCAAATGATGAAAATATTAGCAATTATAAGCAATGGTACGGTCTTCGACAATGAGAAAAACCCGTACCGTATAGTCGGATATAAAGGGCAAACAAATGCAGTAGAGACCTAATTTATAACAAAAAAATTTACAAAAAAACATATCACAAACATGAACCAAAGACAACCAATGAGCTATCGGCTCCCGATTTGAAACTGGCTTAAAAGAATGTAGCATGGTTAAACCTTTTATGAGTGCTAACTACCCCGATCCTCCTCCCCTCCTCTAACCTGGGATGATCTATTTTTCCATTTGTACCTTTTGACCATTTTTCCGTATACGTATTTGTTTTACTATTTATCATCTACTGTAAAGCTGTGGACATTATTTGTTCTAAATACACATACAGGTTGTTTTCTTTACTTGTCTATTTTTCGATTTATATCAATTGAATATTTTGCTGTTTATTGACTATTTTACTATTCCTTATCAACTGCAATTCTATTTTTTTCATTTAAATCTGTTGTATATTTTCCCATTCATATCTTTTGGATATTTTTCATTATTTAGACTGTTTTACTTTTCAATATCTACTGTAAAGCTGTGGACCCTTTTGGTTTAATACAAACACAGCTTGTTTTCATTACTAGTCTGCTTTTCACTTTTCATTCGAAATATTTGTTCTCATCTGTGTATCACCTGTACATAAGAAATATTCACAAGTAATTCATAAATAACATAACATTATTGCATATATTAAATTGAAAATTTTCTATAAACTACTGTAAAAATATGCATTTCTCTCAGAAGGAAGTGCAAAAATAGTTTGATTCCTTTAGAAAGTAGGGAGGAGGGCTCACTATTGATTAAACAAAATGTCCTTTTAGTAAATGAAAAAAAAAAGATGTCTGTTTTCTATAAACGACATAAATGGAAAATTGTTTTTACCACAAACCCCCAACCCCCAAAAGGTAAATGGTTGGTGCCTTATGAAACCCGTTCTATTGATATGGAGTCATTAGAGAGTTCTAAAGATGTCACGATTACGCAGGCTACAGCAGCGTAACAATAGGTGAACAAAGTATCGAAATGTTCAGGTTTTTTTCAACAACACAGGATTATTGCATTTTTTTACTTTTATGTCCTGTCATATATGCGTTTTTCTGCACATTCTATTCAATTGTTTCCGCACATCGTTTTAACGATCAAATCGAACGTTAGACTTTATCAACAAGATTGACTGAAAGTTTCCAGTAAACACATTTAAGATAATTTCCACTATACTACCAAGTTTTTACTATGTCATTCGTTGCTAGTAATTAGCATTCCTGGATATAAATTAAGGGATTTTTTTATTTTTACAATGTTTTATTTGATATTGTCTCTTTAAGTTAAATAAAAAGTCGTGATTTGTATAATAACATTGGTGTGACTTGCAAATCATTTATGTTTCTATGGTATCATGTGTAGTATTCAAAACTACCGAGAAACTTTGAAGTACTAAACAAAAACTTATTTGTAGCTTTCTATTGAAAGTATTTTCACTATTACTAGACAATTTAAAATCAATTCTAAGGACATGTTTTTAACTTAATGTAAAACATTTAGTTGTACAGGTAATTCAAATAGAATAACACGTACTGTAAATTCTGAAATTATTGCGAAGTTTTTATTGATCGAATAATGCGACCTTGTGAGTATTGCAATAATAAGAAGTCGCATTCTGATATCTGATATATATATATCTGTATGCAGCTTTTTCTGAAATCGCAATAATTAATCACGCATTATTGCCCATTCTTCAAAAAACGAATTAATAATATCACGCAATAATTTCTGAATTGACAGTGTTATAAAAGATAAGGATTTATGAACCATTTATTTTGTGTTTCCCTAATTTTTTTCTTTCAATTTTAATTGTCCGATCACTCTTTCACAGAAACAATATGTTCTGAAGATGGTATGATGTCTAACTGGAGGTTTTTGGAAGAAACAAAATATCTGCTTGAAATGGATAACGCTTAAGATTTTGAAACTTTATGTTTTCCCGTAGGGGCTAACGCCCACTTTATCAACACTTTCAGCTGTAATTTCAACCTTATAATTTGGGGAAAATAATAAAGTTTGCTCTCAGGCCTTCACAGCGTCATTTTTCTAAAAAATATCAATAGATTCCCCCAAATATCCTCCATCATCATCAAAGCAAATAACTATCAGTATCAAAAAATATTTCGACGTTTTACTGGAATATCATGCGTTTTAATTGTTAGAGACTTATTCAACTGTTACGGTTCTTATATATCATTGGATTTCAAATATTCGACTTTGAGCGTTCCTGGTTAAGTTAAAGCTAGAAAAGCGCTTCGGACGCATGTCATTTATAGAGTGTTGTTATCATTTGTTATTCAGAAAGAATTGTTACATTAGGTATAAAGCTGATATAAGGTCCTTTGTTACATAAGGTCTAGATTTGATTTGAACAAATACTCGTAAACGCTTTTACTGAACATTTTGTCTCTAGTGCGATAGCTGATATCAGTGTAATAATGTAATATTGATTTTCAAAAACTAGACCAATTATCAGAAAACTATAGCAATATGAAAAACAAACTCTTTCATTCAATTTTGATCATGCAGAAGACCTGTCTTGGTTAAGTTATTTGAAGGTTTGACATAGCAAATAGTAAACGAAATTAAATATATCTATCAGTTAAATACAGAAAAAATAAAATACGTATGTTCTCAAAATTTTGCTTCAGATGTTTCATCTTAATCATAAAACAAATTTCTGTTCAAATTTTTTAACATTCAATCAAGGTTGGTTAAAGTTATTCATGTCTAACCCCTAACTGAATGTAAATAGGTTAATAGTGCAACCTTTATAGTCTTAAACCGTTTTCAAGATCTTTGCGTTTTATAAAAAAAACTATCTCAAATAATTTAATTTGTATTCTTATTGAGCTCTATTAATTGAAACATGACGTAGAAATTGACCCACCGTGAACTTATTTTCAATATTTAATTGCAGAAAAAGTAAACCTGAGTCAAAAGGGCTCAAAGTACCATGTCCCAGAACATGGTAGCTAAACTGAAGTCAGCGTTGTTGATTTTTAATACTTTTTAAAAATGAAATGAATCAAGAATGGTGCTTGTGTCAAATTACATCAGCAATTGTAATTTTGTTTTTACTTTGTCGACTTTTCATACATGTTATATAGACCTAAAAGACTAATTCCATCTATCAGTATACTACGGGCTTCTATCTTTTTTATATTAATATTTCTTGAGTTATTGATGTCTAAAAAGTTTTTCCCCCAGACTGACAGTAAAATAGTAAATAAAATGAAATGACAATGTTTCAATATGTATCTTTAATGTGACCAAATCGTCTCTGCGTTACTTTTTCGTGAGATTCATGTTAAAAACCTGATTTATACATTTTATTTTTCTCTGCAAATCGTATTGGAAGTATAAATGGCATTTATAAGTACATGAACATAATTCTTGGGCATTTAGACAAACCAAATTATCTGATAACATTTTAATCAATGTAATATTGGTTTGTTATAAAAGTTAACTCTGTCAATCAGATATAGTTTCAAATACCACAGTGGTTTAGGAGAACAAGCTCCGTTTTCAGCCTTGATAAAATGCGTTCAGTCTTTTTCTTTGCAATTTTGGCAATTTGTACAGTTTCCAGTTTTGAAAATTTAGCTAATAAGAATGTTGATGTATCTTCAGGACAAGCAGCACCAAACACGTATGACGATAGTTTATATCCAGAGCGGACTACAACATCCAACTCTGATCACGTGGTATCTTCAGGACATACAGCAGCAAACACGTATGACGATGGTTTGTATCAAGAGCGGACTTCAGCATCCAACTCCGACCATATGGTATCTCCAGAACAAACAGCAGCATACACGTATGACGATGGTTTATATCCAGAGCGGACTACAACATCAAACACTGACCACGTGGTATCTTCAGATCAAACAGTGGCATACACGTATGACGATGGTTTATATCCAGAGCGGACAACAACATCAAAATCTGACCATGTGGTTTCTTCAGAACAAACAGTAGCATACACGTATGACGATGGTTTATATCCAGAGCGGACTACAACATCCAAATCTGACCACGTGCTATCTTCAGGACAAGCAGCAACATACACGTATGAAGATGGTATATATCCAGAGCGGACTACCACATCCAAGTCTGACCACGTGCTGTCATCAGGACAAGCAGCAACATACACGTATGGAGATGGTTTATATCCAGAGCGGACTACAACATCCAGCTCTGACCACGTGGTATCTTCAGAACAAATCGAGGGAACAGCAACATATATGTTTGACCATGCGCTGACTGAAGTTGTGTATCATCAGGACCAAAGCAGTGAGTGTTAAGATATACGTCTTTTGAAAATCGTCTTCGTATCTGTTCTAATCATATCTAATTTGCCTTTTGTATGAATATATTTTCATTATATTAATTGTTTTCTTTAACAATCAATTGATCAATTGATAATGTGTAAACAATAACATTATTTTCTTTTAAGTGAAATAAACATAACAGAAATTGAAGAAGGATTAAGTAAATGCATTGATAAGGATAAGGCAATTTGTGTACTTATATCGGTCTCAAATGTTTACCAAAAAACAAAACTAGACATGATAGTCTGCTATTGATAATTTCCTAGATTAAAAGTTTTGCAGACTTGGCGGGTGGATTTTATTGTTTTGTCATTGAGAATGTTTTTCAATGCTTATTAATTTTTGCAACCTTCATTGGTTAATTCCTCTCTAATTGGTAAGATACAAGATTGAGCCGTCAATTTTTTTTTTTAAACCTTTTTTTACATAATGCAGTTGGTATATATGCTCGATGAAATGATACAACGTAAATTCTTCTTACCGGTTAAAAGAGAGGCATTTGATTATTTTTTTTATGAAGAATTTCAAAAGAAATAATTTCATTCAGGAAACATGTCTTTGTATATGGAATGGTTGCTTTCACATTTGTTGTTGGGCTCATTTTGATTGAATGATAATAGATATGACTACAAATTATCCACTACAAAATCCGTGTTGCTATTCTTCATACTAATGTCATAGTTATGTTAAATAGAAACTTCATTTATTCGTTACTAAACTTTGAAGAGCTATATGCACTACGTACTGGGTGATTCAGTTAATTCTACAACGGCTAAAACATCTTACTATATAAAATTGAGAATGGAAATGGGGAAAGAGTCAAAGAGACAACAACCCGACCAAAGAGCAGAAAACCGCCTAAGGCAACCAATGAGTCTTCAACACAGCGAAAAAATCCCGCATCCCTATGCGGGCTTCACCTGGCCTCTAATCAAAACTGTGTACTTGTTCAGAGAAAATGGACGTCACACTAAAACATCTAAATAAACCAAAGGAGTAGGCCCGGTAAGACCCCTATTTGGTCCCAAAATATTGTATTTTTACAAATTTGTTGAAATGTAAACTTTTAACCATTTATTAGAAAGTAGAATACTTTTGTTCCATAAATATGAGCTGCTTTCGACAATGCAATGCACATGCATCAGGTACTAGCATTATAAATTTATGCAAAATTACTGAAATCTTCGCAATTGTATCAATTTTAAGACGGTTTTTGTCGAAAATGGAAGTGGCCGCATTTGTGTTCAGTCTTAATATTTGAATAATTATTGTATTTTATGATAATACATATCATATATAAAGAGTAAACTAAGGTTGCAACTCCCAACATACAGGAAAAGTTGGCCTTAAATGGATTTGGCTCTCTTTTTGATGTCCTTTTTGGTTTATAGCTCTTCAACGTTTTTGGTCCTTCTACATCCTTGGCTTTAAAATATTCGGCTTTGAGCTCTCCTGATGAAGGTAAATCTAGAAAAGCGCTTCGGACTCGTGAAATTTATAACGTGTTGTTTTCATTTTTTTATAACACTAAGTCGTTACCTCTGCTAGTCAACTATCAGTCCCCGAGGGTATCATCAGCTCAGGACTCTGTACTTCAGTACTGACATGATTTATAACAAACTACCTGAAATTCCCCGTTTATAAATTTTGATATTTTACAGAAACTAAGGTTTCAATTCCCTCAGGCATAATTTGGAATTAATATTGATTCACTCATAGGGTCTTTGAATCGGAAATAAATATAGGCAACAGTAGTATATCTCTGTCCAAAAGTCATGAATCGATTTAGAGAATACAAATCCGGGTTGCAAACTAAAGCTAAAACTAAAAACACATTTATTCTAAAACCAGTTGTTGGCATGATACGGGTTATGTTCTTCTCATATGACAGTATAATACTAAAACCCTAACGGGAGGGATTGTGCTTGATTTCCATATGATGAAGACATAATCTTTCTATCAATTTAATTGAGGTCTGGAGCTGGCATGTCAGAAACTGCTAGTAGTCCTTTGATAATTTATGTATCATTGTCGATTTGCTTAGTTTCTTTTCTTACCTATTCGGACATCTGACTCGGACTTCTTTTAAACTGAGTTTTACTGTGCGTATTGCTGTGTGTTTGTTTATTCTACATTTGCTAGATGTATAGGGGGAGGGTTGAGATCTCAACATGTTTAACCCCGCCGTATATTTGAGCCTGTCCCAAGTCAGGAGCCTCTGGCCTTTGTTAGTCTTGTATGTTGTTTAACTTTAGTTCATTTATATGTTTTGGAGATAAGTGTGATGTCCATTTTCACTAAAATAGTACACATTTTTGTTAAGGGTCCAGCTGTAGCCCGCCTCCGGGTGCGGGATTTTCTCGCTGTAATTAAGACACATTGGTGGCCTTGGGTTGTTTTTTGCTCTTTGGTCGGGTTGTTGTCTCTTTGACTCATTCCCCATTTCCATTCTCTATTTTATTTACAGAAATACTTCTATATGATAAAAAAAAAAGGAAAAATAATAGTTGAATAATTTTGAACTCATCTATTAACCAAACTCTAATTAACGGCATGTTTTGGCGGTCTTGGATTTTTAGATACCAGTAAAGTAGTCTTTACCAATCGTGTCCTTTTCCCGATTCTGATTTTGACTGAGTGTGAATTCGCATGGTGGGTGACGCATGCATAGCAGGAGACACTACCCTGCCGACTACCCCAGTCTCGCTCCTTATGAAGTTCATGCACTTCCATCAATTTTAGTTTGTGACCTTGATTTGTCTTTTCCTACTCCATTTACGAGATGTGAATATCGAAAAACAATTGTCGCCTTCACCTACCGAATGTTAACGCACATAAAGCATACAATTTATTCTTGTTCGAAATGATCAGTTTTCAAACAAACAAAAAAAAAACCATTTGTTAATGTTAATTCTAACAGAAAGGTAAGTAAACAAAATGTTTTGTGACATAGAACATGTAGAACGTAAAAGTTGCAAATTTTTATCGAGTATTTAGTGTATTTGATATATATATATATGTATTATTACAATTTGATTTGTCTGTGCAAGAAAAAGGGGACAATTTTTTTTCAAAACCAAAATGTTCTGTTTATATTGGTTCTGAAATCGGATCAGTTCTATATTGTAAACGTTTCATTTATTGCAGTTTGAATGAATTTAATGACATTTGAATTCATATTTATCAATTGAAGCAAGATTGACATAAACGTTAGTTTTGACCCTTGGTCAAGTTACTAACGTCCGGTTTTAGAAAATTATCGAACAGTTTACTTAAAAAAATATTTACCTCAACTAATGCGCAAATGTTCCAGAAGAAAACTGTTATTGTTTGTTCTGAATGAGTTACTCCTTTGTTTTTAGGGATTTAAAGTTTCTTATTAATTATATAAAAGTAAACAGATAAAACAATGGAGTTTATTTTTAGGGCGAACAACAACAAACAAGTATGATCTTGGTATACATCTTCAGCGAAACAAAAGATTCATGTCTGGTTATGGTGTGTATCCAGAGCAAACCACAAAATCAATATTTGACGATAGTGTGTTACAAGAATGGACCACTAGATACAATTATGACCATAATGTATACCCCAAGGGGACCAAAACCTCCAAATATGGTTATGGTGTATATCCAGATGGGACCACAGAACATTTGTATGATAATGGTGTTACAACAGAGCCAGATATAAGTGAAGACCCTGGGGAGAAAACAAGTGAGTATTTCAGAAAAGGTATCTCACTTCTATCGTCAATATGTGATATTAGTAAATATCTCATTTTGCATGTCTATTTGTTGTTTATGTATAGCTCCTAACTGTCATATTTTAAAATAGAAGAATGAATAAAGATTGTTAAAACTAATCTTTATGTTTTGGAAATATATAGTCAAAATTTTTCTAACAAAAGAATTCAAAAGATAGAATAATAGCTAAGTTTTCATTTGTTAAATATGAAAGAAGATCATTGTTTTAATTGCAATTGATTAATTCACCGCAATATTGTTGCATCGTTTTTAATAAATGTTTGAAAGAAAACGACGATTGTTTTTAAATACCTTCGTTTATCGAGATATTAATGTTTATTCAAGCCTCGCTTCTGATGTATAAAAGTGGAAACAGTAATTTTATATAACTTTAGGTACACGAAACCACGCATGTTAACTTGTAATCAAGTAATAAATATAAAGAGCTATTTGTAAACTCGATGTTAACAAGTTGATCTTCTAAAAGTTTGCAGGAAAGGAGAACAGAAACTTGTCTAATATAAATTAAATGTTTGGTTTTGTTCTTTATTTTGCTGTTGTTCTTTAAGGTCATTGTTTTGTCTGTTTTATTGAACTTATCATTTTCGATCTTCATCTTTGTTTTGTCGTCGTTCTTTAAGGTCATGGTTTTGTCTGTTTTGATGGCACTTATTATTTTCGATTTTCATCTTTGTGTATTTTCTCTCTTTTAATGTGTATTAATCACGCATGCTTACTTGTAAGCAGATAATACATGACAAAACGTGGAATAAGAATGTTACTGTTTTCTAGTATGCAGATTTATATCTTAAAGTCACCTCACCTCCTCACTTATCCTCATCATGCCGGTCGGCATTTAAAGCTCTGATACATTTTTCCATTTCAAACTGTTTTAGCTGCTGTTCTTGCTGTATCCCAGCTGTTCCATCCAAGTGTCATTCTTTCTGTCTCGACAGTTCGTCTCAAGGTGGTTTTGGGACGTTCCACCTTCCCTTCTGGTTTCCATGTCAGTGCCACTGCACATGTACTGTTGGTATTCTTAGTACATGGCCAATCCATCTCCAAGCCGTTCTATTATGTCATCACTTAGCTTCTTTGTTCCAGCTCTTATGTGAAGGTTTTCGTTTGATAAAGTATTGGGCCATCTTTTTTCAGTATCTGTCTCAGACATCTATTTTGGAAGGTGTTCAATTTCTTTTTGTCTTGTTCAGTTGTTTTCCAGGTTTTACATCCATACAGTAGGACTGATATGACTAAGCTGTTAAATAACCTGACCTTTGTTTTAAATGACAGTACTGATGATCTCCATATTTTTCTTAACCTGCTGAATTGGCCTTTAGCTTTCTTAAACCTGTTGTCCATGTCATTGTCACAGCCACCTTTTGTTGTAACTATTCCTCCTAGGTAAGTGAAGGTATCGACATCCTCTAGGTCTTTCTCGTTTAACTTCACCGGGTTGCTATTTGTGGTGTTCATCCGCATTACTTTTGTTTTAGATGTGTTTATCTTTATTCCTATTTTGCTGACATTTTCTTGAAGTTTACTTGTTTTCAGCTGTATATGTTGGAATTTGGAAGATAGTAATGCTATGTCGTCAGCAAAATCAAGGTCTTCTAGTTTGGTGGTAAATTTCCATCTAATCCTGTTTCATGATCTTTAATTGTTTGCTTCATGACATTGTTAATGGCTAACAGAAATAAGAAGCCACACAACAAGCATCCTTGTTTTACTCCTGTTTTACTTTAAACCATTCCGATTGTATTCCTTCGTCTATGACTGCACACTCAAATGAATCGTAAAGAGTTTTATAACTGTGATGAGTTTGTCTGGGATGTGGTAATCTTTTAAGATGGACCATAAGCTTTCCCTGTGGATAGAATCAAACGCCTTTTCAAAGTCTACAATAGTTATCAAAGGTACAAAGGATTATAATTTAATACGCCAGACGCGCGTTTCGTCTACATAAGACTCATCAGTGACGCTCAGATCAAAATAGTTATAAAGCCAAACAAGTACAAAGTTGAAGAGCATTGAGGACCCAAAATTCCAAAAAGTTGTGCCAAATACGGCTAAGGTAATCTATTCCTGGGATAAGAAAATCCTTAGTTTTCGAAAAATTTAAAGTTTTGTCAACAGGAAATTTATTAAAATGACCATATAATTGATATTCATGTCAACACCGAAGTGCTGACTACTGGGCTGGTGATACCCTCGGGGACGAAACGTCCACCAGCAGTGGCATACATACAAAGTTGATGTATAAAGGAGCATTCTATTCAGAACATTGTTCTATGATGTTTCTTAAAGTGAAGAGTTGTTCGGTAGTGCTTTTCCCTTCTGAAGCCAGTTTGTTCTTGTCTTAGCTCTTCATCTATTCCTTCATGTATTCTTTGGGTGATTATTTTGTGAATACCTAACTTGGCACAAAAAGTAGTGTTATGCCTCTGTAGTTATCCCAACATGTTAAAGTCAGACTGCATACATTTTTGCGATACATAAACCTGAAACGACAGCTGTTTATATGCTGACTGTAAAATTATCCAATTTATCTAAGCTGTCCAAACCGAAGTGTTAGTAATTTATTGTGTTCGTTTAATTCCTCGTAAACAGTTTGGGGTGTTATTGTTGATTCACGTTTTGTCTTTTCATTCAGAAACATTGCCCTTTATAGCCTTTTCTTGCTGAGTTTGCGTCAAGCTAACACCAATCAGTCAATCAATTTTTCATGAAGACATCATATGCTACATATATCATAAAACACCCAAATGATGCTAGGAACTTGTCCTTACTCCATTGCAAATATATTATAGTCCCCGTAGATGAAGTTCAAACCAAATCGTTTTGTGTGTAAATCACATTACATGGACTGCTTGATACAAAATTAAGATATTGGCAATTCATTTATTTGAAAAATTTCAGCTTTCAATTGTAAACAATCCATTTCTATGCAGCAACATTCTAGTAAGCCTGCATATGCAGTATATATCTCCCCGTCGACACGATATTCCAGATGTCCTATCATGATTACTTGATAGAGAGTAGCTGCTCACATGGAAACTATTAAACCAAGAATTGTAAGTGGTGAAGTTGAAATCATCTCTTTGAAAATTTTACGGACGGCACCACGGGTTGACTGTTATGGAATATCTGTTTCACAGATAACGACGGATATGTTCCAACTGTCGTAAATCGAGAACAAAAGGAAACTGTTGGTTCCTATTTTTATCATCGTTCTTGCATTTTCTTCCTGGTCTAATTGCTTATCAAAATTTAAATATTTTAAGCAAAATGCAAAAACAAGAAGCTAACTTGGACAAACACAAAAGAACACCAACATTTCCAAAATAACCATTACGCTTTAAAACAGATATTATATACATTTTGTTTTTGTATTACTTTCTTATTTTAGAACTTGGAAGACAGGTGCCATGTGAAATTATCAATATAACCGATACTGTGTCGCCTTATGCCAGGGGTAGAGTACACCATGTTGAAAAGTCCAGTCGTATGTTTCGGATATGGTTTAATGACTCAAATTATATTTCAGTTGCTCTCAGCAAAATTGTACCCACCTCATGCCAGAACCATTCAGATATGTCAGTTGGAGGGACTTACAAGAATTGTTGGAAGACTGCCAAAACGGAACAGTTATCCAAAGGTTATTATGCAACCCTCCGTGATATACAATATCAGTTTAGTCAATGCTGTTATACCCTACTTTTCCGATGTGCGTATCTTCTTTGCTGATGGAATTAACAACTGCACAGAACTTTTCAATAAATTTATTAAATAAAAAAAGCATTTTATCAAATGCACACGTCAGTAATTTTCTAACAAATAGTTCAAACTGCTGGGAATATGCTTTCTTTACTAACCAAATTATCATTGGCGTACAATTGAACGAAATAAGAAATGGTAGCGGACGTATGATATCAGGATACATGTATATGAATATTGAATCACTTTTCAAGAGAGGCATTTGGTTCATATTGAAACACCAATCATGTAGGGAACTATTTTATCAATACGCTTATTGGAACGTGAAAATGTTTGATGATAGAGCTATTCTCAGTATTGATAATATAAATGCCTTTACTCATGAACATAATTGTTTGGATGTGCGCTTTCCTTGCCCTTTTCCGTTGCAGGATTTGTATAAAGATTTTCCAGATTCTACAATATCATATGTTCAAATGGTAATTGCAGTTGAAATAACAATAGTAAATGGCTTTTTCTATTTATATTTCTGCAAAAGAAAACCGAACACCTGTCACCATTCTTTTTCGGTTTTAGCTGTTTCTGATACTACTACTACCGTGCTGTTAATGACTATTCCACTTTTAACACTGTATGAAGTACAAATGAATCACTCTGAAAGATCTGCTTTTCGTTTACTTGACTTTCCAGAATGTGTAATTTATAGTTTTATCCCAGATTTGAAATATGTATTCCATTTAACATCAGTCTTTATAACAACACTTTTATGTCTCCAGAAAACTGCAGCTCTGCTTTTTCCAATGTGGAGCAAACGACATTTGAATAACAGAGTCAGTATTATTTGTTCTATAGTTGCCATTTTTATTAGCATTTGCATAAATTCCCCAACACTCTTTGATAAATCTCTCAGCATTAAGAATTTCAACGGCAGATGTTGTTCAACTTGTTCTATTGACACGAATAGTTACCAGTTTACTATTATTACCGCTTGTTACCTTGTATTGTGTTTGGTAGTGACTATATGTACTGTTTATATAATATGTAAATTAACATGCCTGAGAAAAATCTCCTTGGACCGATAGTCCTGTTGTTAAGAAAAGAAACCGTATCTCAGCAATTACGGTTTTGTCCATTTGTATTATATTTTTGTTATCTGAGACAGCGCATATTATCACCTCTTTAACGATTATGCTATTTCTTTTGACTTATCGTTATTGCGCATTTTTATGATATTTACTATGCAGTGATGCCATATAAGGACCTCAGTCTTATTGTTGGATTCTCTCTGAATTTCATAGTTTACATTGTTATGAGTAAGCAGCTACGTGATACATTAGTTATTGGCGTATTTAGGATTGCAAGACGCTGTAAATGTTGGTGAAGAATGACAAAATCTTAAGATATATGTTGATATTGAATCCGTTCATATGAAAAAAAGAGAGAGAGAGAGAGAGAGAGAGAGAGAGAGAGAGAGAGAGAGAGAGAGAGAGAGAGAGAGACAGAGAGAGAGAGAGAGAGACAGACAGAGACAGAGAGAGAGAGAGAGAGAGAGAGAGAGAGAGAGAGAGACAGACAGACAGACAGACAGACAGACAGAGTTATTTATCAAAAACATTCAAGATTAAACTAAATGTTCGATCAATTAAGCATAATTCGAACTATTACTATTGATATATTTTGTTTTTATAGATTGAACGTTTTTCTTTGCACGGCCAATGAACTTAAGTTTGGAAATTATTTTCACTTTTAAAATTTACTACAGTGTGATTTTAGATTTTCAACAACAACAAAATAGTAGGAGGTGCAATATAAACTGTAAATTCAAAAGTTATTATGCAACCCTCTCCGTGACATACAATATCAGGAAAGTCAATGACGTAATACCCTACTTTACCGATGTGCGTATCTACTTTGCGTATCGAATTAACAACTGCACGGAACTTTTCAATAAATTCATTAAATAAAAAATAGCGTTTTATCTAATGGACACGTTAATTATTTTCGAACTAATAGTTCAAACTGCTGGCAATATGCTTTCTTTACTAAACAAATTGTCATTGACGTAAAATTGAACGAAATTAGAAATGGTAGCGGACGTATCATATAAGATACATGTATATGAATATTAACTCATTATACCAGAACCAGGTTTGGTTCATACTGAAATCATTTTAGGAACTATTTTATCAATACGCTTATTGGAATGTGAAAATGTTTGATGATAGAGTTATTCGCAGTATTGATAAGATAAAATGCCTATTCTCATGAACATAATTGTTTGGATGTTCGCTTTCCATGCTCTGGTCAGTTCCATGATATGCATGCAACTTTACCAGATTCTACAATATCATATGCACAAATGGTAATAGCAGTTGAAATAACAATAGTAAATTGGGAGAAGACTTTATAAGTTTGATTTACTTGTGTCTCATAAGAATTTCAACGGCAGATGTTGTTCAACTTTTTCTATTGATGCATATAGTTACCATTACACTATAACTAACGCTTGTTACCTTGTATCTTGTTTGGTAGTGACTATATGTACTGTTTATATAATATGCAAATTAACATGTCTGAGAAGAAATCTCCTTGGACCGATAGTCCTGTTGTTCAGAAAAGAAACCGTGTCTCAGCAATTACGGTTGTGACCATTTGTATTATATTTTTGTTATCTGAGTCAGCGCTTATTGTCATCTCTTTCGTGAATATGCTTTATCTTTCTTACCCATCGTACTGGGAAATATTTGAAGTTGCGCAATCTACATTGAAAAATATATGGAAATTAGTCTTATAGTAGGATTCTCTCTGAACTTCATAGTTTACATTGTAATGAGTAAGCAGCTACGTGATAAATTAGTTATTGGCGTTGTAAGGATAGTAAAACGCTGTAAATGTTGGTGACTAATGACAATATCTTAAGACAAATGTTAATATTGAAACCGTTCATATGAAGAGAGAGAGAGAGAGAGAGAGAGAGAGATTATTTATTAAAATTAAACATCAAAATAATTGTTCGACATTTGTAACATGATATATTTTGATTTTTTAGCGATTGCATGGTTTTACTTTGTACGGTCAATTTTGGAAATAATTTTTACTCTTAAAATTACTGCTGTGATTTTAGATTTTCATAAGAAAGAAAAAATTGATCATAAAAGAGATATTTTAAGCCCTACAAGGTCAGAGGTCAATGTGATTGCGAAGATAATAGAATGAATAGTTGGTGATGAAAACTTACAGTCATTTATTGTTTCCTTACACGTTTTCAAAACTTGTGAAATGTATTGTAAAACAGAAATCTGATAATGGAAATAGTGGAGGTTTAAATATGAATATTAAAACCTGTTTTCATTGTTTTAACCAAATTGTCATCATATTTGTATATTAGAAGCTTACCATGAAAAACATGTTAATTAAATGAAACAAGATAATGCACAACTAATTAGATTATCACATATTCAAAAGTTAAAGTACGTAGCTTTGTAAGTCATTTTTATTCATAAGACATAAATCTAGTAAGAAAGTAAGTGTTTAGAATTGTAATAATTAGTCCGGAATAAGGTTCTTTACATATCGGGAATTGCTATGCAAATATACGAAAATGCATGAATCTTGATCCGTTTTGCGATTTTATGTATCAAAGTTATTCCGATATAAAGATAACGTTAAATGAGAGCGAAGAAAACAAAACAGAATCGTTGAAAATCAGAAATATTATCATCATTATTTTGTGAGAAGCACATATTTATGAACTACAAAATGTAGCTGCTGGTTTAAGTAAATTTTAAATAAAGAGATGTCTTATTCTTTTCAGGATTAAATTTTGTTTTGACATCTAAATTACGATACAATAAAATCTTTCCTTGTGGTCAATTATCCATAGCTGGTCCGGGAACACAGTTCTCAACCTTTGATTTTCGTTGTCTAAAATATAGTCCCTGCTGTGGACAGTAGGTTACTTGCTATTTTTTATACCCTTCCAAATGTATTTCCTCATGTTTTATGCCTCCAATTGCATGTAGGGTAATGAAATTACATTGTTAAAAAAATTGGGTCATGAATTTTAGAGTAAAGTAGTGATTTGGTCAAGCTAAAAAGGTAAAAATTAGTATTTCGAAAGCTGTCAACAGAATTCAAGACCCCTTAACATAAAATTGTTCATATTTTGAGTTAGAGCTGATGAAGTTTTCTATACTTTTGATATAATTTGTCCCTAAATTAGTACACTACACTGTAAAAATATTATCAAGAAAGCGCAGGTGGAATTTTTGAATTTTCATTTATTGTCTGAAAGAAATGCACTACAAAATAACTGTGTTCTCGGCCAGCTACTTAATACACGTTAAAAGTATGTACTATGAAACGTAGAAAGCAAATTCAAGCAATTTGATTGGACGAGACGTTGTAAGTATGTGCTAACTTAGGGTATGAAAAGTAATTATATTTGCTGACAACAACGTGTCAAAATTGTAAATACAAATTCATTTTGTTGCTTTTGAAACAGTGTTATCTTTAGTTAGTTTATCAGTTAGCTAGTTAAATGTTTGTTATTCACAAATGATAACATGTTTTGAGTTATATTTTGAAGTCTATGTTATAAAACCATTATTGATAATGGGAGATAATTTGGTAAGAGAGATAACCTATTTTAGAATTTAAAATAGTTAAACACTTTTATTCTGTTGATTTTATATGGGTTTCATTACTAAAATTACATTCTAATACTTGTTTAAAAGACTTGAGAATGTATTTTACTTTATAAAATGGCTAAGAAAGGAATTTAAGTAAGGTAAATTGAAACCTATGCTCTCAGTCATTATATAACAAGTGTAAATAAATGTGAAACATACTTATGATTTTTTTTTTTCTTATTGTATACAATTTACATACGTTGCGTACAATTTCTGTAAAAAGTTATGAAAGAGAAAACACAATTGTTATCAAATTTCTAACTTGATATTTTTATAATGAAGTAATGCAAGGAACATCAATCTAAATATTATGGATATTCCCATGTCACATTTCGAAAATAATTTCGAAAAAAATAAAATTGTAAATACTAATATATCTATAGGAGGAGTACAAACTACCTTCAAGTATTCGCAAAGTGTTTTGTGTACGTACCGAACGACTAAATGGTCAAACATGTGGTAGTGGTATGACGTAAATACTAACCCATTTCTAGGAGGAATAAAAACTACCTTCAAGTATTTGCAAAGTGTTTTGTGTACGTACCGAACGACTAAATGGTCAAACATTTGGTAGTGGTATGACGTAAATACTACAATGGAGTTCTTAAGAATGGAATCATACATTCTTATACTATCAAGACCGTGCGGTTCACAGAAGATCAAGTAGTAAATAATCATGTCACTATCACTTGTCTGTTTTACCTTCTTCTGAATATTTGAATATTCAACGGTACCTTCTATGTATTGGCTACCTAAACTATACAAACAACCCTTCAAATATTGTATCATCTCGGCCTCTAGTAAGTGTTAACTAGTTCACTTACTTCTATCAAAGAATTTGAAATTCATTTTTGTACTTAAGTATATGAAAATAATGGAATTAAGTATTTTTGGAGTGTCAATAGTTCACTAGATGATTTGGATAAATTACGTTCTGTTGATGATTTGTTTCAAAAGGGTTGACAGTTAAGAATTTTCGACTCTTTAAATTACACTTCCACAAAATCATATCCAGCAAAATATATCTCTATTATTTAATTTAAATTTCCTTGGAAAAATATGATTACAGATGTATTTGCTGCCACTACATATTTAGCATCTTTCTGTAAAAGGGAAGTTTGCTGCAAAAACTTACTAAAACTGTGATGATATAAGAGAAAATTAAAGCAGTATATTTTCATCATGACAACATATATACGATTCGGCAATTCAGTGTATATACAAGTTAAATGTACGCCTTTAGGCATCAATTGCATTCCTTCAGAATTCTTATAAAAAGCTGAATATCAAATCTTTATTCTCACTGAGATCTCTATAGAGCTAGTAAATTGGGATAGGGTCCATCTAAACTCATTGTTCTATTGAATAAATTTAATCTTAAAATTCAGCATTTCAAAAGCGTGGTAAAACCGATAAATCATTTATTTTGAAACATAGCTAATAATATATTGCTTTACATGTACAGTTATGAATACTTATTATCCAACATTCTGTTGTTTACTTATATGTTGGTATTGCACAAGGTCGTGCGTTTGGGCTGTTTTTGACGTTTTTGCAATAAATCCGTTAAATTGGTACTGTTTGATACTCAAGTGTGTTAGAACATAAATTATTCAATAGTTGTAATTTGCTTTCTTTGAAAAAACAGTTAAACACGAGACTTTTTTTAAACCAATCAAATTAGTTAGTACATACAAAATCAAAAAAAAAATGTACCAGTTTAAAGTCCAAGTCAGGAATATGACAGTTTTTTGATGTGTTTCAGCTTTTGATTTTGTCATTTGATAAAGGACTTTCTATTTTGAATTTTCCTTGGAGTTCGGTAATTTTGTTATTTTACTTATTATACATTCTTTAAGAACTTTGGTGGAAGTAGAAATTTATGCCCATTTTTAGCCTACTTCAACCTACCACTGTCATTAGAAAATACCCTCATTAAGGCAAATGGTTGCAGTCATCCGCAATCGATATTTTCTAAATTCCAATATTTGAAGTATTCTTCTAAAAATGGTTTGTCAATGAACAATGCATTGATTTGTAAAAACAGACGTTTTTCACTTTTTTTGATATGTAGATTATTGATTTAACATGTTTAAAGGGAGATATCTTAAATTTTTATTAAATCAGTGAACACACTAAGTGAGTTTTGTGTTTTTGAATCTAATCCAACTTATACTTTATAGTTTATTATACCATTGTTTAGCAAAAAGGACTGTATTTTATCAATGTGTACTCACTTAGTATCAACATTTTTTTATTATAGTACATAATATATTACAATGTAACCAGCACTCGGCATTCCTATTAGCTATACAAACTGTGCGGGATGTGAGCAGGTAAAAAAGATTTTTGCTCTTTCCAAATTCATTATATTTGTACTCTATAAATACACGTATTGATATTTGTATATGTATATTAATATAAATTAATGTTGTTTTTGCTATTTTCATTAAAGATTTGATTGGTGAAAAGCATTTTTATTATATCCAAGGAAATATAATTTCGGTCTATAATAAAATCACTATGATCCGTTTTGATCAACAAGGTTTCATGAAGCGACTGTCAGCCTGTTGTTAAGGATAAAGTTAGCAAAACGATACGACTTATTGTTTAGAAAATATCAGTCAAAATAGGGACAAACCTTATTGACCATCATACTCGCATTTCAAATTATGGTCAAAACTGGTAGCCAGTTATACATTGGAAGAGTGTCTGTAAACACCAAAGGCACACTTCATAGGGCTTTCTGTAAGTCTACAACATATTCTAGATCCAAGTGGTCAAGTCTAAGGTTCAGGAAAAGCATTGCAATAACAAAATATATAAAGGTTTTTGTTAAATTTTCGCGACTATAAATCGTCGAGAATTTGTAAACCTTGGATTTTTCTTTATTTATCCTCATCAAGTAAATTTTAGAATCGCCAAATTAAATCGCCGCGAAATGGGTTAGAAAGGGCTAAACGCGAAATAAAGTATCGGCGAAAATCAGTTGGTTTACAGTAATTAGCTTTTTCCAAAGCCGCCATCCAAGTATGAAATACTTAGTATTCTTTTTCAATGTAAAGGCTTAAGGATCAAATCAATTCATATGTAATAAACCTTTGCATAACATTATGTCTTGTAACACGATGCACGTTTCATTAATAACTCACCAAGGACGCTTGACAGTCAAAATAAGAAAGTACACACAATTTGGGACCATAAACAAACCCGAGAGATTGATTATTTTAATCTGAAGAGTCCTTGCATAAGCATACTCAGCTAATTATAACCAAAACCTTTGAATCTACATGATACTTAACACATTACAAGTATAATGCAATTGTTTAACAAGTTTATTGTGTGCTACAAAGCCTTTACATCAAACGTTGAATTGTTAATGATAACGGGAATATTCAAAGAAATAACAAAACATACGTGCAATAGTGAAAAAAAGTATTAGTATAGTAGATTGGGAATATCGGTGATTACAATGAGGAAAATGACAAAGAGCTATCGTTTCAATTGTTTTGTTTGAATATAACATATAACAATATCAACAACTAAAAGGAGATTAGTTTGCCATCACCAATTTTGATCTGAAACGGTCATGTTGAGTTGAACGAGCTCTTAAAAGACTCAACAATAAAAAAAAAAAAAACAGTCATGTTCATTCTTTCAGTTCCTATTCTGACTTATCCACTGCGGTAAAATTCAGTCCTGTCCAGACAATTCGCTACAGTCAATTAAGATCTGAAAAGCTACTGAACAGTACTGCATTGTATGCAAACGAATTCTCTAAACAGTACTGAATTTACCACAGTGAATAAGTCTGAAAATTGACGAAAAAGGGAAAATGACTTAATAATTTATTGTTCATACTTTTAAACCAAGAGTGCCTAGTGGTGAAGTTGAAATCATCCATTGAAAAGTTTACAGACTCCATCACGAGTTAGTTGACCGTTATTGGATATCTGTTTCACAAATAACGATGAATAGGCTCCGATTGTAGTAACCATAATCCCGTTCTTTTTTCTTCGAATGTGACCTACCAAATTAGACTTAAAACGGGGTTTGTACTTACACATCATCTATATTTTTGGGTGGGGTATTTGTTGCTCAGTCTTTAGTTTTCCGTGTTCTGTTTTGTATAGAAAAGCAGTTTCAAATGATTTATCATATAGAGCACATTGCAACCTAAGCTGGATATATATCACATATATCGAGAGAAAGATCCTTTGATTTTGAAGTCAATGTAGCAAAGGTTAATGTCGAAGTTTATACAAATAGACTGTAACTTGGATGGAGAGTTGTCTCATTGCACTCATATCACATCTTCTTATATCTATGTACTATGTGCGAAAACGGTTTCCGTATGCTTAACCAAACAACGAATATGAGAACTAAATGTTATCGTAGGACTTCATCATTGAGTAAAACTAACCTTATAACAATCTATTAAAGGGCCTGACATGACAAATGTAAAACAATTCAAACAAGAAAATTCAAGGCATAATTACGTTCAAAACATATTTAACGCCAACTTTTGACTTTGGACAGTGATGTTGCAGCTCAACACAAGAAAAAAACTGTTAGGTTCATTCCAATGAGATTGACTCATTAGATCGATACAAAGCACAAAAACCAGTAACAAAAACACTAGACACAAAGAACTGATCTGAGAGTACTCGGAATTATTGTAAGTTAGTTCAAAGCCAATATCAACTGATACAAATCACGTAATTGTGTCGAAAACAAAATATTAATAAGTACACATTAAATGGATTTAGATTAAAGACGTCATTAACAGCCTTAGAAAACCTTATACAATGCCCAATAAAAAGGATTGAAAGGATGTAACACCGCAATCATTATTAACTGTATAGCAAATATGTTTGAAAATTGAAACGAGTAATGTGTCAAAGGGACAACAACCCAACCAGAGAGCAGAAACAGCTCCAGGCCACCAATGGGTCTTCAACGCAGCAAGAAAATCCCGCACCCGGGGACGAACTTCAGCTGGCCCATGAACAATAATGTATACCGGTTCAGCGAAATAGACGCCACACTAAACTCCGAAACATATAATTGAACCAAACTTAAAAAACATACTAGACTAACAATGGCTAGAGGTTCCTGACTTGGGACAGGCGGAAATATGCAGCGGGGTTTAACATGTTTTGTGAGGTCTCAACTACCCCCTTTACCCTAGCCAATGTGGAGTAAACAAATACACAACAATACGCACAGTGAAACTCAGTTTGAAAGAAGTCCGAGTATTTTGTTATGTTCTATCATTGACAAAAATCAATTTCAGTGCCGATAAAAACAAAATTCAAAGATCTTATTACTAACAGTGTTAAATTGATAACCCTTAGAAAAAGGTTATTCACAGGTCATTGTCATTATCACTAACTAAAAATAAAATATGTGTAGAACAATGGTTTTCGGATGCAAAAACGAGAACTGCATATATGATTGCAACGTTACTAAAAATATAGTAAGACATGATAAGAGGGTGATCCAAATTTATTTAAATGTCCCTTTGTCTACGGCTAATGTCATAGTTACCAAAAAGGATTAAAATTTGTGCATAAAAGTAGTGTCCAGATGCTAAATCCTTTACTACAAACAATTTTGGAACCTTTATTTCATATATGATCGCATAAATAATAGAAACATTCCTATTGATTATGAATTGCTATGTCTAAGGTAGAGGCAAAAGTTAGACCAAAATTCGTACAAAACAATTGTTTCCTGAATCTATGGGACTACAACGTTCATTAGATATATTATCATACATGATGAGGATTGATCATTATTGATTCAGATGCCATTCGGTCTAAGCTCAAAATCATGGATGCACAAACAGATTATGGAGACAATGTTAATATCAAATCCTGTTAGAAGTGAATCATAATTTAATAAAATAGATATACAAACTATGCCGTCATGTCCCTTACAGCTTTTCCTCTTTATAAGGGGAGTAGTGATATATGAGTTTGTTCACTTTAGGGTGTTTAATTGTGATGAGTATATGACCACTGATCTACCATACTAGCTTTATTACGTTTTCTTGATCCATGACCAAGCGTTTGTTGTGGGTTTAAATTACATAATTTGAAATAAGAAATGTCTTTAGGGCACATTTTTTTTGTCAGAATAAGACCAATTCAACTTTATTAATAAAAACATCTGCCCTTCAATATCCTATCTTCTTCAGAATTTAAAATGATGCTACTCTAATGTAAATCATATAGATGGAGCATATGCATTGTATAGACACATTCTGTTTTTATGTCTGAAATAATGTAAGCTCGGTAAACTATTCGTGATAATTCAATAGTAAATTAAGTTTTACTTCCCTTATCTATAGAATGTAATCTAGGCACTGAAATATCAAAAGACTATATAAAAATAAGCATGTTATTGACAGGACATACTACAGTGTATTTCCAAGCAAATAGCATTTAAATACATTTAAGGTCAAAAGTCAAGGCCACCTATATTGATACAGAGTGTAACGGCATGCAAATTAATAAAAGCGAATGTTAAAGGTTACCAAAATTAATGTTGTCGAAACAACCAATTGTTGACATAATAGCCAAGATCATAGGTGATCTTCACTAGTAATAGACCAGAAAAGGCACATATAGAAAAATGTAGATAAATATATTATGTGTTATTAAGATAATCACACATATTTCTGTTATGGGAGAGTTCGGTTGTTATCAACTTACCTACAATCAGTATACAATATTTTCAAATACTGGAACATGTTGCTTAGTCTTTAGTTTTCTATGTTGTGTTTTGTGTACTATTGTTTGTCTGTTGTCTTTTTCTTTTTTTAGCCATGGCGCTGTCAGTTTATTTTCGATTTATGAGTTTGAATGTCCCTCTGGTATCTTTCGCCCCTCTTTGAGAGAACATTTATAATGCATTACTATCTACATCAATGCAGGAATCCTCATTATTGCATAAGCAGAGCAAATCATCGTGGGTAGGAAACATCGAGTCAAATCTACGTAAAAGTACATATAAGTTATGAAAATGTAAATTGCATTTTAATTCAGTTTATATTGAAATAAAACAAATTTTATAAAAGCAGGATTTTTTGTGCTTACTAGAAATATGGTTATAAGAAAGGAATTGCGTACATATGGATTGTTCGTTTAAATGTTTTACAAATATAGATAACGATTTATCGGTTGTTTTGGTCCAGCTTGTTCGTAATATAGAACCGGATCACTGCATTCAATATATACATTTATGTACCAGTGTCATTTTATCGCTGATAAAGTGTAAAGTATATTATATGTACACATACGTTGCTTATTTACATAGTGTATGAGCATATTATAGAATCTTTGTAATCCTTGCAATCATTGAAACAAAATTATGAAATTATTTAGCTTAGTTTTAGATAGCTGCGATGAGGAATGCACATTATTCTATTCAATTCTTTTCTATTCTACATTTGACATGTCTTATCTTTATCTTTATATTGCAAATAGAACATACATGCATCAAAGACTAATGTAAATAATATAAAAATGGTTTCAAGAATAAGAAAAATATATACATATATAACATGTATAATAATTAAGATCCATTTTGTTACATCTGGTGATCCGTTTATTTTGAAATCGCCATGGCAGTCAGCAGGGTTTAAGAACATTTGTTGTTCGACCTGCTAGTCAAATGCGTTTTGTTAGAATATACCTTTTCACTTTTTGGTCTTTTGGAAAATGTTGTTTGTACTGTATTTAGACCCTCTACCAAGAAATTTGTTTTGCATGCACACGTATAAAATTGCGGTTTTATCCAACGAAATCATAGGTTTGAACGTTGTTTTCAATTTAGACTTATATATATATATATATATATATATATATATATATATATATATATATATATATATATATATATATATATATATATATCACGATAAAGAAGTGTTCTCTATATCTGCAGTGAAAGAGTGCATCACTATCAAAGGAGTGCAAAGAGTAACCAATCGAAATGAAAAAAAAAAAAAAAAATTGAAAACCCAGGATGTAAATACCAGTCAATAGAAAATCAAAGTACTGTCATACTGTATACTCCGTCAAAGTCAGTCAATAAGTCAATGAATGGACAAATATATATATAAATACTATTGATAAAAATGAATGATCGAATCCAACCTGTACTACAATGACAATACCGTGGTGAAAACGTAACAGACCAAAAACAAACAACACTTCGCCAAATACAACATAGAAAACTAAAGACCAAGCAACGCAAAGCCTACTGGAAAACCGCGAGTGTTCGTAGATGCTCTGGAAGACTTACCAGATCCTTCCTGCTTCACATGTGGCACCCGTCGTTTTGCTCTTGTAAGTACTTACTGGGTCACATTTGAGGAAAATAAATGTATCCATTAGGTCACTAAAGTAAATATGTATTTCAAAATAAAACCCATACAGAATGAATACAATATCTGACAAAAAGTCATCAGATTTTTGACAATTGAATTTCGAAGATTTATACAATTAGAACTGACTATGGACACATGTTAAATTTAATTATATTATTAATTATCATTATGTAGTTAAGTAAAATGTTCGATAAGAGTTTCGATCGATCGATCCAGTCACAGAGTTTCAACTGATAAATTTGTAAACTCAGACAACTGACATTGTTTTTTAAGTTTATCCCCCCCACACCCCCAGAAAACCCCAACTAGTCAGTCCTAATTGAAACCATAGAGTGCGGACAAAATTGTTAATCACGCATGAATGGTAACAAATTGAATTAAATCATTCCCATTGTTTTCTTTAATAGACTTTGAAATCAAACCTGGCTACGTATCCTTTAGAACTATAATTGCTATCGAGCTTGAATAGTTGTCTGGGGAGCTAAAACGTTTTCACCACCCAGCCATTTATACCTTCATTTTTCGTTTTCACAATAAGTATAAAAATAATTACAAATTTACATCGAATCTTATCGATAACACTTCAAGGAAATTGAGACGCGGAAGTTAGTATAGGACATAATGAATGTTTTGTTTTAAATTGATAAACAGTAAAAACCAGTGCTTCAAGCGTGCAAACGACCATTCATTTTTTTTATGGTAGTGAGGGGGGAGGGGGAGGTTATGATTTTTGCTTGAATTGTTTGATTCTTTTTTTCTTAGATTAAATAATTCATTTTAGAAGGGAAAACAACAAAAATAGTCTGTTTCCATTATTTCACCTGAAAAAAGGGAAAAATATGACGCTTTTATTGCTGTTCCTCATCTCAAAGACACAGTGAGGCCTTCAACGCGGAGAAAAAACTCTCACCTCACTGCAAGTTTAAGACGGCCCCTTGCACCGGCTTGAGCGTAATTCTTTGCAAAAATAATTCGGATAGACTTTGTAAGATGCAACACCACCGAATCGGGCCCGGTCAAAAGAAGTACATATTAAAAGCATATTAGTATGGTATGCTCTGGAAAATGATAGGTTTTTTTTAAAAATAAAGTTGAATTTTGTTCTTGTCCAGCGTAAAAAAATACCCCTTAAACGAGAATTGTTTGTGCGTAAAGTAAATTGCAAGGATGAATAGTACTGCGTAGTAAACAGCAGTAAATTCAATTATTGATCAAGGGGAGATAACATACATTTACAAGTTTAAATAACGAATAGTCATGTATGGTGAACTATGGTATACGAGCCAAGATTCATTAGATATATCAATAATTTCAGAATATTCTGATATATGATTATATCAACTCGTCATCAAAACAAACAAACAGATGTTTACTTGGCACTAGAATCTACATTTTCCAGGACTATAAATGTCATTCCAACAAAATCCGCAACCAAGATTTTCATATATGTTTAATTGAATGAATTGAGTCTTATATTAAAGGTGAAAGAAACTAAAAAATCACACAGACAATTTTAAATTTTTATTCAATTGTAAGGTTACAGGTACAACATGTACATGTGTCATGACAAAGTACACAATTCTGATAACTGACGTCATAATCATTGTGCACACCGTCTGTGCATTACCTGTACGACAATGCATATTCAAAACCTAAAACCTTAATTTTATTTTGCTTTGGAAAACAGATGTAAACTATAAATGTGAACTTGGCAGTCGTTATAGGATGAATAAAATTTGTTGATATTTAAAAAAAAAGGATGTGATTTGATAAGATCATAATCATTTTATGGCAGAACTGACATAAATGTTAGTTCTATCATATAGCCTTGCTACTAATGTATCAGTTATCCAGAACATCGTTAGTCATGGAGAAGATGGGTTCAATCTTCGTTTTGTCGATTTTTGCAACATGTAGTTATACATGTTATAGAGTTTTGGGTTTCGGGAATCTTGCACACAGGTATGATGACAATGTATATCCAGGGCGGACTATAACATCAAAGTATGGCAATGTTTTTCATCCAGAGGGTACCACGACATACAAGTTTGACCATGGTGTATATCCAGAGAAGACACAAACTTATAAGTATGATAATACTCTTATATCGGAGCCGGTTAAAGATGTACATTCTGAAAAGAAGACAGGTGAGTATTTAATAATTATAGTCGATTTATCTTTCGTAACTGATCTTTTTTTCCATTTATATCTTTTTAATATTTTCCGTATATAGATTGTTTTACTGTTTATTATCGACTGTAATGCCGCGGGCTATTTTTGTTTTAACAATAAATACAGCTTGTGGCAATACTGGTCTATTTTTCCATTTATATTATTTGAATATTTTCCCCTTTTTGGATTGTTTTACTATTTCTATCTACTGCAATTCCGCGGGATATTTATTTTTAATATAAACACAGCTTGTTGCATTACTTATCTAGTTTTCTATTGTATTGTTGCCTGTTGTCGTATGGATATTTTCCTGGTCATAGACTGTTTCACTATTCATCATCTACTGTAATGCTGCAGACCATATTTGGGTTAAGATATACATACAGCTTGTTTGCATTTCTAGTCTATTTTTCATTTATATCTTTTGGATGTTTTTCCATTTATTTTTTAGATATTTTCTATTTACATCTTTCAGATATTTTTCCATTTACATCTTTCAGATATTTTCCGTATATAGATTGTTGTACTTTTTAATATCTATTGTAAGGCTATGGACCCTTTTGGTTTTAATAAAAACACAGCGTGTTTTATTATTAGTCTATTTTTCACTTTTGATTCGTAAATATTTGTTCTCATCTGTGCATTAACTGTACATAAGAAATATTCACAAGTACACGTAATTTATAAATAACATTACATTATTGCATAATTATATTAAATTGATAATTTCTCTATAAACTACTGTAAAATATACATTTGTCTCAGAAGGGAAGTGCAAAAATTGTTTGATTCCTTTAGTAGGGAGAGTAGGGGAGGGGGGGGTGGGGGGGTGGGGGGGTGCTCAATGTTTGATTAAACAAAATGTCCTTTAAGTAAATGAAAAAAAAAAGAAGTCTGTTTTTTTTATAAACGACCTAAATGGAAAATTGTTTCTTCCACAAACCCCCAACACCAAAAGGTCAATGGTTGGTGTCTTATGAAACCCGTTCTACGGATTTGCAGTAATTTGAGAGTTCTAAAAATGTTACGATTACGCAGTCTACAGCAGCGTATCAATTGGTGAACAAAGTATCGAAATGTTCAGGTTTTTTCAACAACGCAGGATTATTGCATTTGTTACTTTTATGTCCTGTCATATTGGCGTTTTCTTGGAAATCCTATTCAATTGTTTCCGCACATCATTTTAACGATCAATTCAAACGTTAGACTTTATCAACAAGAATGAATGAAAGTTTCTAGTACACACGTTCAAGATAATTTCAATCCAGTTTCTACTATACCTTCATGTACCAAGCTTTTTACTTTGTCATTCGCTGCTAGTAATTAGCTATCCGCATATAAATCAAGTGATTTTTAATTTTTACAATGTTTAAAAAAAATGTCCCTTTAAGGAAGTAGACCTTGGTTCAGGGAGATAACTCTTTAAATCAGTTATGCGTTTGTAAAAGTCAAGTTTCATCAATGTATTTTAAGCATTTACCTGAAACAGATTGGAAATAATCTATGTATCCTAGAAGCTTAGAATATATTTATGAAAATGGCTGACACAAACGTACTGATGATTTTTACAGTTATTTCCCTTAACCTAGGTCTACCTCCTTAAGTTAAATAAAAAGTGATGATTAGTATAATAACATTAGTGTGACTTACAAAGCATATACATTTCTACGGTATCATGTGTACTAATCAAAACTACCGAGAAACTTTGAAGTACTTAATACTTATTTTTAGCTTTATATCGGATATTTTTTACAGTTACTACACAATTTAAAATCAATTCTGAGGACATTTTTTAACTTAATGTAAAACATTTAGTTGTACATTTGATTTTAAATAGCATAACAAGTTCTGTCAATTCAGAAATTATTGCGAAGTTTTTTATTGATGCGAATAATGCGACCTTGTCAGTATAGCAATAATAAGAAGTCGCATTCTGATATCTGATACATATATCTGCATGCAGCTTTTCCTGAAATCGCAATAGTTAATCTCGCATTATTGCCCATTCTTCAAACATTGCAAAAATAATATCACGCAATAATTTCTAAATTTACAGTATTATAAAAGATAAGGATATATAAACCATTTATTTTGTGTTTCCATAACTTTTTTATTTTTTATTTTAATTTTAATTGTCCGATCACCCTTTCACAGAAACAATAAGTTTTGAAGGTGGTGTGATATATAATAAGAGGTTTTTAGAAGAAACAAATACATCTGCGTGAAATGGGTAACGCTTACGATTTTGAAGCTTTGTGTTTTCACGTAGGTGATAACGCCAACTGTATCAACAATTTCTGCTGTAATTTCAACCTTATAATTTGGGAAAATAATAAGGTTTGCTCTCAGGCCTTCACAGCGTCATTTTTCTAAAAAATATAAATAGATTCCCCCAAATACCTTCCATTATCATCAAAAGCAAATAAATATCAGGATCAAAAAATATTTCGATGTTTTACTGGAATATAATGCGTTTTAATTGTTAGAGACTTATTCAACTGCTACGGTTCTTATACATCATTGGCTTTCAAATATTCGGCTTTGAGTGTTCCTGATGAAGTAATTTCCAGAAAAGCGCTTCGGACTCATATAATTTATAGAGTGTTGTTATTATTTTTTATTCAGAAAGAATTGTAACATTATTTCTAGAGCTGATATAAGGCCCGTTGTTTAATAAGGTCTATAGTACATATAGGTAAAAGCCCGGATATGCTTTTGCTAAACATTTTGTCTCTCCTGCGATTGCTGCTGTCAGTAAAATAGTGTAATGTTGACTTTTAATAACTGGTCAAATTATCTGTAATCTATGGCAATATGAAAAACTAATTCTTTCATTCAATTTTTATCATGCAGAAGCTTCTGACCAGATGTCGTTGCATGAAAGTTTGACATAGTAAAGTGCAAAAAAGTTAAATATATCTATCAGTTAAATACAGAAAAAGAAAAAAAATATATATGTTTTCAAAAGTTTCCTTCAGCTGTTTCATCTTAATCATAAAACAAATTTCTGTCTATATTTTGTAACAGTCCATCAAGGTTGGTTGAAGTTATTTATGTCTAATCCCTTACTGAATGTAAATAGCTTAATAGTGCAACCTTTATAGTATTAACCGTTTTCAAGATCTTGCGTTTTATAAAAATCTATTTCAAATAGACTAGTTTGTATTCCCATTGAGCTTTATTAAGTAAAACATGACGTAGAAATTGATCAACTGTGAACTTACTATTAATATTTAATTTCAGAAAAAGTAAACCTGAGTCAAAAGGGCTAAATTACCATATCACAGAACATGTTAGCTAAACTGGAGTCAGCGTTATTGTAATTAAATCACTTATTTAAAATAAAATAAATCAAGATTGGTGCAAGTGTCAAATTACATCAACAATTTTATTTTTTTAAACTTTTTTTCAACTTTTCATACATGTTATATAAACAATAAAAGACTAAATCCGTCTATTAGTAAGCTACGGTGTTCTATCTTTTCTATATATATATTCGTGAGTGAATGATGTCTAAAAAAGTTTTACTCAGACTGATTGTAAATGTTAGCTGCAAAAAAATAAACTTAGTTTATTTATCAGTAGAATATTAAATAAAATGACAAGATTTCAATATGTTTCATTAACATTTTAATCAATGTAATATTGGTTGTTATAAATGTTAATTCTGCTAAACATATATAGCTTCGAATACCACAGTGCTTTAGGAGAACAAGTTGCGTTTTCAGCCATGATAAAATGCGTTCAGTCTTTTTCTTTGCAATTTTGGCAATTTGTACAGTTTCCAGTTTTGAAAATTTAACTTATGAGAATGTTGATGTATCTTTAGGACAAACAGCAACAAACACGTATGACGATGGTTTATATCCAGAGCATATAATAACATCAAACTCTGACCACGTAGTATCTTCAAGACAAACAGAAGCATACACGTATGACGATGGTTTATATCTAGAGCGGACCATAACACCAAACTCTGACCACATGGTATCTTCAGGAGAAACAACAGGATACACGTATGACGATGGTTTATATCTAGAGCGGGCAAAAACATCCAACTCCGACCACGTAGTATCTTCAGGAAAAACAGCAGCATACACACATGACGATGGTTTATATCAAGAGCGGAAAACAACATCCAACTCCGACCATGTGGTATCTTCAGGACAAATAGCAGCATACACGTATGACGATGGTTTATATCCAGAGCAGACTACAACATTAAACTCTGACCAGGTGGTATCTTCAGGACAAACAGCAGCTACACACATGACGATGGATTATATCAAGAGCGGAAACAACATCTGACCAGGTGGTATCTTCAGGACAACCAACAGCAAACACGTATGTCGATGGTTTATATGCAGAGCGGACCGCAACCTCCGTCTTTAACAACGGGATATTTTCAAAGGGTTCCATACTCTACGGGTATGACAACCGTGTATATCCAGTAAGTTATGCAGGCTTGAAGTATGTCCACGCTGTATATCCAAAGAGGACATCTAAGTATGGCAATGGTTTACATCCAGAACGTGTAGACACATCTAATGTATACCATGGTGTGTACCCAAATGAGGCCACATCATCCAATAATGGCAAAAGTTTAAATGTAAAGAGGACATCAACATATAACTATGATCACGATGTGTACACAGAGGGAACAGTAACATATATAATTGACCCTGCAGTGACAGGAGTTGTGCATCTTCAGGACCAAAGCAGTAAGTGTTAAGATATATGTCTTTGAAAATCGTCTTCGCATCTGTTCTCATCATATCTAATTCGCCTTTTGTGTGGATATATTATCATTATACATTATATTGATTGTTTTCTTTAACAATCAATTGATCAATTGATATTGTAAAAGATAAAATTATTTCCATTTAAGTGACATAAGCATAACAGAAATTGAAGAAGGATTAAGTAAATGCAATGATTAGGCAAATTGTGTACTTATTTCGGTCACAAATTTTGACAAAAAAATGAAAATAGACATGATAGTCTGCTATTGATAATTTCCTAAATTAAAAGTTTTGCAGAATTGACGGGTAGATTTTATTGTTTAGTCATTGATAGTATTTTTCAAGGCTTATTAATTTTTGTATAATTTTTCAACCATTCATTTTTATTCCTTTTTAACTGGTAAGAAACGAGATTGGGCCGTCAATACTTTTTTCTTTTAAACCTTTGTTTACTTAATGCAGTGGGTACATATGCTTGATGAAATGATAAAACGTAAATTCTACTTACCGATTAAAAGATAGGCATTTGATTAATTGTTTTATGACGAATTTCAAAAGAAATAATTTCATTCAGGAAAAATGTCTTTGTACAACATGTATATGGAATGATTGCTTTCACATTTGTTGTTTGGCTCATTTTGATTGAATGATAATAGATATGACCACAAATTATCCACTACCAAATACGTGTTGCTATTCAAAGATTCTTCATACTAATGTCATAGTTATGTTAAATAGAAACTTCGTTTATTCGTTACTAAATTTTGAAGAGCTATACGCACTACGTACTGCGCTATTAAGTTAATTCTACAAAGGCTAAAACATCTAACTATATAAAATTGAGAATGGAAATGGGGAAAGTGTCAAAGAGACAACAACCCGACCAAAGAGCAGAAAACCGCTTAAGGCCATCAACACAGCGAGAAAATCCCGCACCCGTAGGCGGGCTTCAGCTGGCCCCTAAACAAAAAAGTGTACTTGTTTAGAGCAAATGACGTTTATGTCAATCTTGCATCAATTGATAAATATTTTTTTACCCATGGTCAAGGTACTTACTTCCTGTTCTTTTAATTCTCGATCAGTGTACTAAAACATATTTCCAATTTACCTCAACTACTGCACAAATGCTCCAAAAGAAAACTTTTACTGTTTGTCCTGATTATGCTGAATGAGTTACTTCTATTTTTTTTATAGATTTAAAGTTTCTTTTTTTTATATAAACGTATACAGATATCACCTTGATGTGTTTTAGGGCGACCCACAACAAACAAGTCGTCTGCCCTTGGTATACATCTAAAGCGAAACAAAAGATTCATGTCTGCTTATGGTGTGTATCCAGAGCAAACCACAACATCAATATTTGACGATAGTGTGTTACAAGAATGGACCACTAGATACAATTATAACCATAGAGTTTACCCCAAGGGGACCAGAACCTCCAAATATGGTCATGGTGTATATCCAGATGGGACCACAGAACATTTGTATGACAATGGTGTTACAACAGAGCCAGATATAAGTGTAGACCCTAAGGAGAAAACAAGTGAGTATTTACAGAAAAAGGTACCTCACTAAAGTATCTATTGTCAATATGTGTTATTAGTAAATATTTTATTTTACATGCCTATTTGTTGTTTATGTATAGCTCCTAACTGTCATTTATTAAAACTAGAAACATGAATAAAGATTCTTAAAACTCATCTTTATGTTTTGGAAATATTTTGACATATTTAAAAGTCTTTCTAAAAAAAAAAAAGAATTGAAAAAGATAGAATAATAGCTAAGTTTTTGTTTCGATCTTAAGTATTACAGAAGATTAGTGTTGTATTTGCAATTTTGAGAAATTAAATGTTATTACAGCTATATATGTGATATATTCCATTCTAGGCCGTACATTGACCTATAATGGTTTACTTTTATAAATTGTTATTTTGATGGAGAGTTGTCTCATTGGCACTCACACCACATCTTCCTATATCTATTAATAGCTGGTAGATCAATTATGATTAATTCACCGCAATGTTGTTGTATTGTTTGCTCCTTTGTGATTTGTTCCAAATAATTTACTAGCTATACATTTCACCACTTTTTTATATTTTCACCTTTAAATGTTTTAATCATGATCCGTGAAATGTATACATACACTAAATGTAATGATAACATGGCGAAGTATGAATTAAAAAGAATTTGATTTAGGAAATATTTTTGAAAACAAGGTTTAAACGAACTTACTCCTATAAATTCGTGTAATATTAATCACGTAAAAACTCTCTATATTTGTTGTTTCTGACTATTGCAGATTTATATTACCGCCAGTTTGAATCATACAAACGTGTAAATTCGTGCGTAGAATAGTATATAGGACATGCTTACTCTTTCGGCGCACATGAGATCACACCTACCCCACCTTTTTTCATGAAGTTCGTGTTGGTCATTTTTAAGTTTTTCTGTTTGTGTTTTGTAGACTGGTGTTTGTGTTGTGTAGACTGTTGTTTGTGATTGTTGTTTGTGTTTTGTAGACTGTTGTTTGTGTTTTGTAGACTGTTGTTTGTGTTTTGTAAGTGTTGTAATAACCCTTTGGGTTGTTTCCGCCACATTTTTACAGTAAATGTCATATTATGACGTTTGTTCAACAAATGAATGTATTATTCATTATCATGATTATATAACAAACTTTTGCATGCAAACAACCATTAACCAGCGTTTAATTAAATACATTGTTTTAATACATATTTGAAAGAAAAACGACGGTTGTTTTTAAATACCTTTGTATATCGAGATATTAATGTTTATTCAAGCCTCGCTTCTGATGTATTAAAAATGGAACCAGTAATTTTATATAACTTAAGGTACATGAAACCACGCATGTTAACTTGTAATCATATAATGAATATAATGAGCTATTTCTTAACTCGATGTTAGCAAGTTGATGTTCTACAAGTTTGCAGGTACGGACAACAGAAACTTGTTTAATATAACTTAAATGTTTGGTTTTGTTCTTTGTTTTTGTCGTTGTTCTTTAAGGTCATGGTTTTGTCTGTTTTTTTTTAACTTGTTATTTTCGATTTTCATCTTTGCTTTTGTCGTTGTTCTTTAAGATCATGGTTTTGCCTGTTTTTATTGCAATTATCATTTTCGATTTTCATCTTTGTTTATTCTCTCACTTTTTAGGTGTATTAATCAACCATGTGTATTTGTAAGCAGATAATAAATGTAAAAACGTGGAATGAAATAAGTTACTATTTTACAATGATGAATATTTATATCTTAAAGTCTGACTGCATACATTTCTTGCGGTGCAGAAATCTGACAGGACAGCTGTTTATGTATAGACTGTAATATTATCCAACTTTACCTAAGATGTTCAAACCGAAATTTGAAAAGTTTGTTGTGTTCATTTAATTCCTCGTGAACAGTTTAGGGTGTTATTGTGGATTCCCGGTTCGTCTTTTCATTCAAAACTTTTTTGCTGAGTTTGCCGTAAGCTAACACCAATCAACCAATCAATCTTTTCATTAAGACAGCAACAGTGGAAGCATGTACTGTCATTGATTTTGTCCCGCCACCTCTTCATTTCTACCATTATTGTCTTGTAAATTTAAACAATGAAAACTAAAAGCACAAAGTACCTCATCAAACACTAAAACAAGAGCAACACGAATATAATATAATAAAAAAACTGAATGAGTCTATGCTACATATATCTTTAAACACATAAATGATGCTAAGAACCTGTCCTTACTCCATCACACATATGTTATGTCACCGGAGATGAAGCTCCAAACAACATCGTTTTGTGTGTAAATCAGATTACATACACTGCTTGATAAATACATTAAGATATTGGCCATTCACTTTGAAACCAACATATACACCCACGACAATTACCAAGCAGGAAATCCTGGAATTGTTTGAAAGCATTATTCCATAGCCAGACAAGGTGAAGAACTGGATCTTCATTCACTGAATAGGATACCAAAATTACATAAGTGTCCTTACAAACAACATTATATTACTTGGTCTTCCAAGGGCCACACGAAACGTCTTTCAAAATTATCAACATCAATTGTATCAGCAATCAATGCCTGGCTTCAAAGTTATTTTGAAACTACCTATTATTTGGGCTGTGTGAATCAGATGTGGATACTAGAAAATTATTGCAAAGATCAGTTAGTAAACATAAAATTTAAGACTCTTTCATCATGCAATAGTATTAACATATTTTACTTTTCTTCCCTTTACACATGTATTCCACACTTCAAACTAAAAGACAAATAGAAAAAAATTGGTCCTGCTTTATTTCATAAAAAAGAATGGCCAACGTAGATACAAGTATCTTAACTTAGGGAGGGTTAAATCATATTTTGTAAAATATCAATCTGATTCGAAAATAAAATTCACTGAAACTGACATTTCAAGATGGTTTAGAATTGATTTCTCGATTGACAACATGTTTATTACGTTTGGAGGACGTGTTTTTAACAAACAATCGGAACTCTCATGGGAACCAACTGTGCTCCAACTTTTTCATTTATTCATATGAGGCTAACTGCATACGGGGAATTCTTAGGAAAAATTAAAAGAAGATAGCATTATCCTTCAAATTCACTTTCCGCTATAAATTATATAATAATAATGAAAATTTTTAAAGCGCCCTATATTTAAAAAAAATTAAAAAAATAGATACTGTACATGCAGCATGGTAATGAAAACAAATCAAAGACACTAAACATACAATATATCAGAAGCAAATACTAAAATAAAAAGACGATAAAAAAGGTCAATACGGAAATACATATTTAAACACACACAATAACATTTAACAATCAAAAGTAGTGTAAAATCATGCCAAACTTATAAAAACACTAAAAAGGAACACGAAATGATGCATGAAAAGAAAATAAAAACCAAGTAAAAACCCGTAAGAAGGAAATTGTTATTAAAAAGTAATGCGACAAAAATGAGTTTTAAGCTGAGATTTAAAACAATCTAGAGACTTGCATTATTTCAAACTGTTTGGGAGATCGTTTCAAAGAAATGCCTCTGACCAATGAAAATGTCTTTCGCTGTGCGTCTTCGTCCGCACTTTTGGAACGATAAGTAGATGTATAGAGCCTGAACGGGGAGATGGATGTGGCACGTGTGTTTTGGCTAGTTCCCGAATGTACGATGGGCCCATGCCATTCTTATAACTATGTTGCATTGTGGTCTGTAATGAACGGGTAACCAATGCCAATTGGCAAGTATCGGTGTAATATGTTCATATTTCCTTGTCTTGTTGATTACCGAGCTGCTGTATTTTGTACTTTTGTAATCTGTTCGTTGTAGTCTTGTTGATATTCCCGTAATCAAGTCTGGATCTTACTAGATAGTGCACTAGTGTCTTACATACATGCGGCTGTTGTTATACAGCTGCGAATGAGTCCAATGTTACTAATGTGAAATGACAATATTTTACAATGGCAGATTCTTGCTGTTCCATTGCTTTATCAAATTATGCTCCTTGGTGTTTCACACAAGATACAATACTTATCACAATATTGCCGACTTTGATTTGGAGATTTGGTACACTTGCCTTCAGATGTTTCGGTGTGAATATGATACGTTCGGTTTTATCTTGATTATATAGAAGTTTTAACATATATTCTTGAAATCCATGAACTAATATCGGAAAGTCACAGTCGAGTTTTGAAAAGTAATTCTCCAGTTGTCTGCCGGCTTGATGACCATGTATACATTATACCTCTTACGAAATGATTGATAGTTTGGTAACTATATTGATCACAATTATCCAATCGAACTTCAAATAAAGGATGCAACATATACAGTTAAGTCTGTCTCACATCTTGACTGACATCTAAAAGTTGACAACGAGGGTCGGTTGAGGACAAAGAGATAATTACAGCTTTCCAATTGATTAAGTTTTAACATATTGTTTGACATCCATGAACTAAAATCGGAAAGACACAGTTCGAGTTTTGACATGTTTGAAAAGAAATTCTCCAGTTGATGATTTCAGCTTTCCAATTGTGAACAATCCATTTCTATCTTCCAACATTTCAGCAGTGCCTGCATATGGATTATATATCTCCCAGTCGAAACGATATTCCAGATGTCCTTTCATGATTACTTGATAGAGGGTAGCTGCTCACATGGAAGCTATTAAACCAAGAGTTCCAAGTGGTGAAGTTGAAATCATATCTTCGAAAATTTTACGGACACCACCACGAGTTGGTTGACCGTTATGGAATATCTGTTTCACAGATGACGACGCATATGTCGTAAATCGAGAACAAGAGGAAACAGTTGGTTCCGATTTTTATTATCATCCTTGCATTTTCTTTCTGGTCTACTTGCTTATCAAATTTAAAAAAAAGAAGCTAACTTGGACAAAAACAAAAGAACACCAACATTCCCAAAATAACCAATACGCTTTAAAACAGAGATTATATTCATTTTGTTTTTGTATTACTGTCTTATTTTAGAACTTGGAAGACAGATGACGTGTGACATTATCAATATAACCGATACTGTGTCGCCGTCTGCCAGGGGTAGAGTACACCATGTTGAAAAGTCCAGTTGTATGTTTTGGATATGGTTTGATGACTCAAATTATATTTCAGTTGTTCTCAGCAAGAATTGTACCCACTTTATGCCAGAACCATTCAGATATGTCAGTGGGAGAGACTTACAAGACTTCTTGCAAGACTGCCGAAACGGAACAATTATTCAAAGGTTATTATGCATCCCCTCCGTGACATACAATATCAGTTTAGTCAATGGTGTTATACCTTACTTTTCCGGTGTGCGTATCTTCTTTGCTGATGGAATTAACAACTGCACTGAACTTTTCAACAAATTCGTTGAATCAAAAAATAGCGTTTTATCAAATGCGCACGTTAATACATTTATAACTAATAGTTCAAACTGCTGGCAATATGCTTTCTTTACTAACCAAATTATCATTGACGTAAAATTGAACGAAATTAGAAATAGTAGTGGACGTATCATATTAGGATACATGTATATGAATATTGACTCATTATATCAGAAAAGGGTTTGGTTCATACTGAAACACCAATCATGTAGGGAACTACTTTATCAATACGCTTATTGGAATGTGAAAATGTTTGATGATAGAGCTATTCTCAGTATTGATAATATAAATGCCTTTTCTCATGAAAATAATTGTTTGGATGTTCGCTTTCCATGCCCTTTTCCGTTGTATGATATGTATACAGCTTTACCAGATTATACAACATCATATGTACAAATTGTAATTGCAGTTGAAATAACAATAGTAAATAGCGTTTTTCTATCTATATTTCTGCAAAAAGAGAACAGAACACCTGTCATCATTTTTCTGTCGGTTTTGGCTGTTTCTGATACTACTACTGTGCTGTTAATGACTATTCCACTGTTTACTCTCTATGAATTACATATGAACCTCCCTGAAAGATCGGCTTTTCGTTTTGTTGACTTTCCAGAATGTTTAATTTATACTTTTATTGATCTGTTAAAGTTTGTATTCCATTTAACATCAGTCTTTATAACAACACTTTTATGTCTCCAGAAAACTGCAGCTCTGCTTTTTCCAATGTGGAGCAAACGACATTTGAATAACAGAGTCAGTATTATTTGTTCTATAGTTGCCTTTTTTATTAGCATTTGCATAAATTCCCCAACACTCTTTGATAAATGTCTCACAATTAAGAATTTCAACGGCAGATGTTGTTCAACTTTTTCTATTGACACGGATAGTTACCAGTCTACTATTATTACCGCTTGTTACCTTGTATCTTGTTTGGTAGTGACTATATGTACTGTTTATATAATATGTAAATTAACATGCCTGAGACAAAATCTCCCTTGGACCGATAGTCCTGTTGTTAAGAAAAGAAACCGTATCTCAGCAATCACGGTTTTGTCCATTTGTATTATATTTTTGTTATCTGAGACAGCGCATATTATCACCTCTTTCACGAATATGATATATCTTTTTGACCTATCGTACTGGGACATTTTTATGATATTTACTCTGCAGTGAATCCATATAAGGACCTCAGTCTTATTGTTGGATTCTCTCTGAATTTCATAGTTTACATTGTTATGAGTAAGCAGCTACGTGATACATTAGTTATTGGCGTATTAAGGATTGCAAGACGCTGTAAATGTTGGTGAAGAATGACAATAGCTTAAGACAGATGTTAATATTGAATCCGTTCATATAAAGAGAGAGAGAGAGAGAGAGAGAGAGAGAAAATTATTTATTAAAAAATTCAACATCAAATTCAACATCAAAATTATTGTTCGATCAATCTTTTGTATATATAATCAATATGGGACATTTGTAACATGATATAGTTTGATTTTGTTTTTAGCGATCGCATGGTTTTACTTTGTACGGTCAATTTTGGAAATAATTTTTTACTCTTAAAAAATACTGCTGTGATTTTAGATTTTCATAAGAAAGACAAAAAATATTTTGATCATAAAAGAGATATTTTAAGCCCTGCAAGGTCAGAGGTCAATGTGATTGCGAAGATAATAGAATGAATAGTTGGAAATGAAGACTTACAGTCATTTATTGTTTTCTTACACGTTTTTAAAAACTTGTGAAATGTATTGTAAAACAGAATTGTGATAATGGAAATATTGGAGGTTAAAATATGAATATTAAAACCCGTTTTCATTGTTTTAACCAAATTGTCATCATATTTGTATATTAGAAGCTTACCATGAGAAACATGTTAATAAAATGAAACAAGATAATGCACAACTAATTAGATTATCACATATTCAAAAAGCTAAAGTACGTAGCTTTGTAGTCATTTTTTATTCATAAGACATAAATCTAGTAAGAAAGTAAGTGTTTAGAATTGAAATAATTAGTTCGGAATAAGGTTCTTTACATATCGGAAATTGTTATGCAAATATACGAAAATGCATGAATCTTGATCCGTTTTGCGATTTTATGTATCAAGGTTATCCCGATATAACGATAACGTTAAATGAGAGCGAAGAAAACAAAACAGAATCGTTGAAATACAGAAATATTATCATCATTATTTTGTGAGAAGCAGAGATGTCTTATTCTTTTCAGGATTAAATTTTGTTTTTGACATCTAAATTACGATACAATAAAATCTTTCCCTTGTGGTCAATTATCCATAGCTGGTCCGGGAACACAGTTATCATCCTTTGATTTTCGTTGTCTAAAATATAGTCCCTGCTGTGGACAGTGTGTTACTTGCTATTTTTTTTATACCCCTTCCAAATGTATTTCCTCATGTTTTATGCCTCCAATAGCATGTAGGGTGATGATATTACACTGTTAAAACAAAAATAGGTCATGAATTTTTAGAGTAAAGTAGTGATTTGGTCCAGCTAAAATGTTACAAATTAGTATTTCTAAAGCTGTCAACAGAATTCAAGATCCACTTAACGTAAAATTGTTCATATTTTGAGTTAGAGCTGATGACGTTTTCTATACTTTTGATATAATTTGTCCACCACAAATCGTACACCACACTGTAAAAATATTATCGAGAAAGAGCTGGTGGAAGTTTTTGAATTTTCATTTATTGTCTGAAAGAAATGCACTACGAAATAACTGTGTTCTCGGGCCAGCTGCTTAATACGCGTTAAAAGTATGTACTATCAAACGTAGAAGGCAAATTCAAGCAATTTGATTAGACGAGACGTTGTAAGTATGTGCTAACTTAGGGTATGAAAAGTAATTATATTTGCTGACAACAACGTCTCAGAATTGTAAATACAAATTAATTTAGTTGCTTTTGAAACAGTGTGATCTTTAATTAGTTTATCAGTTAGCTAGTTAAATGTTTGTTATTCACATGTTTTGAGTTATATTTTGAAGTCTATGTTATAAAACCATTATTGATAATGGGAGATAATTTGGTAAGAGAGATAACCTATTTTAGAATTTAAAATAGTTAAACACTTTTATTCTGTTTATTTTATATGCCATTGGGGTTTCATTACTAAAATTACATTCTAATACTTGTTTAAAAGACTTGAGAATGTATTTTACTTTATAAAATGGCTAAGAAAGGAATTTAAGTAAGGTAAATTGAAACCTATGCTCTCAGTCATTATATAACAAGTGTAAATAAATGTGAAACATACTTATGATTTTTTTTCTTTCTTATTGTATACTATTTACATACGTCGCGTACAATTTCTGTAAAAAGTTATGAAAGAGAAAACACAATTGTTATCAAATTTCTAACTTGATATTTTTATAATGAAGTAATGCAAGGAACATCAATCTAAATATTATGGATATTCCCATGTCACATTTCGAAAATAATTTCGAAAAAATAAAATTTTAAATACTAATATATCTATAGGAGGAGTACAAACTACCTTCAAGTATTCGCAAACGACTAAATGGTCAAACATGTTGGTGTGACGTAAATACTAACCCATTTCTAGTAAAACTACCTTCAAGTATTTGCAAAGTGTTTTGTGTACGTACCGAACGACTAAATGGTCAAACATTTGGTAGTGGTATGACGTAAATACTACAATGGAGTTCTTAAGAATGGAATCATACATTCTTATACTATCAAGACCGTGCGGTTCACAGAAGATCAAGTAGTAAATAATCATGTCACTATCACTTGTCTGTTTTACCCTCTTCTGAATATTTGAAAAACAGTTAAACACGAGACTTTTTTTAAACCAATCAAATTAGTTAGTACATACAAAATCAAAAAAAAAAAATGTACCAGTTTAAAGTCCAAGTCAGGAATATGACAGTTTTTTGATGTGCTTCAGCTTTTGATTTTGTCATTTGATAAAGGACTTTCTATTTTGAATTTTCCTTGGAGTTCGGTAATTTTGTTATTTTACTTTTTATACATTTTTTAAGAACTTTGGTGGAAGTAGAAATTTATGCCCATTTTTAGCCTACTTCAACCTACCACTGTCATTAGAAAATACCCTCATTAAGGCAAATGGTTGCAGTCATCCGCAATCGATATTTTCTAAATTCCAATATTTGAAGTATTCTTCTAAAAATGGTTTGTCAATGAACAATGCATTGATTTGTAAAAACAGACGTTTTTCCCTTTTTTGATATGTAGATTATTGATTTAACATGTTTAAAGGGGGATATCTTAAATTTTTATTAAATCAGTGAACACACTTAGTGAGTTTTGTGTTTTTGAATCTAATCCAAATTATACTTTATAATTTATTATACCATTGTTTAGCAAAAAAGGACTGTATTTTATCAATGTGTACTCACTTAGTATCAACAATTTTTTATTATAGTACATAATATATTACATTGTAACCATCACTCGGCATTCCTATTAGCTATACAAACTGCGCGGGATGTGAGCAGGTAAAAAATATTTTTGCTCTTTCCAATTTACTATATTTGTACTCTATAAATACACATATTGATATTTGTATCTGTATATTAATATACATGTTGTTATTGCTATTTTCATTAAAGATTTGATTGGTGAAAAGCATTTTTATTATATCCAAGGAAATAAAATTTCGGTCTATAATAAAATCACTATGATCCGTTTTGATCAACAAGGTTTCATGAAGCGACTGTTAGCCTGTTGTTAAGGATAAAGTTAGCAAAACATACGACTTATTGTTTAGAAAATATCAGTCAAAATAGGGACAAACCTTATTGACCATCAGACTCGCATTTCAAATTATGGTCAAAACTGGTAGCCAGTTATACATTGGAAAAGTGTCTGCCTAAACATCCAAGCCACACTTCATAGGGCTTTCTTTAAGTCTACAACATATTCTAGATCCAAGTGGTCAAGTCTAAGGTTCAGGTAAAGCATTGCAATAACAAAATATATAAAGGTTTTTGTTAAATTTTCGCGACTATAAATCGTCGAGTATTTATAAACCTTGGATTTCTCCTTATTTATCCTCATCAAGTAAATTTTAGAATCGCCAAATTAAATCGCCGCGAAATGGGTTAGAAAGGGCTAAACGCGAAATAAGGTATCCGCAAAAATCAGTTGGTTTACAGTAATTAGTTAGCTTTTTCCAAAGCCGCCATCCAAGTATCAAATATCTCTTTTCAATGTAAAGGCTTAAGGAACAAATTGATTCATATGTAATTAACTTATGCGTAACATTATGTCCTGCAACACGATGCACGTTTCATTAATAACTCACCAAGGACGCTTGACAGTCAAAATAAGAAAGTACACACAATTTGGGACCATAAACAAACCCGAGAGATTGATTATTGTAATCTGAAGAGTCCTTGCATAAGCATACTCAGCTAATTACAACCAAAGCCTTTGAATCTACATGATACTTAACACATTATAAGTATACTGCAATTGTTTAACAAAGTTTATTGTGTGCTACAAAGCCTTTATATCAAACTTTGAATTGTTAATGATAACGGGAATATTCAAAGAAATAACAAAACATACGTGCAATAGTGAAAAAAAAGTATTAGTATAGTAGATTGGGAATATCGGTAATGACAATGAGGAAAATGGCAAAGAGCTATCGTTTCAATTGTTTTGTTTGAATATAACATATAACAATATCAACAACTAAAAGGGAGATTAGTTTGCCATCACCAATTTTGATCTGAAACGGTCATGTTGAGTTGAACGAGCTCTTAAAAGACTCAACAATAAAAAAACAGTCATGTTCATTCTTTCAGTTCCTATTCTGACTTATCCACTGCGGTAAAATTCAGTCCTGTCCAGACAATTCGCTACAGTCAATTAAGATCTGTTCAGCTTATGTTCAGACTGTTTATTATTTGTTTACCTGTACAAAAACATACTGAATTGTCTGAAAAGCTACCGAACAGTACTGCATTGTCTGCAAAGGAATTCTCTAAACAGTACTAAATTTACCACAGTGAATAAGTCTGAAAATTGACGAAAAAGGGAAAATGACTTAATAATTTATTGTTCATACTTTTAAACCAAGAGTGCCTAGTGGTGAAGTTGAAATCATCCATTGAAAAGTTTACAGACTCCATCACGAGTTAGTTGACCGTTATTGGATATCTGTTTCACAAATAACGATGAATAGGCTCCGATTGTAGTAACCATAATCCCGTTCTTTTTTCTTCGAATGTGACCTACCAAATTAGACTTAAAACGGGGTTTGTACTTACACATCATCTATATTTTTTGGTGGGGTATTTGTTGCTCAGTCTTTACTTTTCCGTGTTCTGTTTTGTATAGAAAAGCAGTTTCCAAATGATTTATCATATAGAGCACATTGCAACCTAAGCTGGATATATATCACATATATCGAGAGAAAGATCCCTTTTGATTTTGAAGTCAATATAGCAAAGGTTAATGTCGAAGTTTATACAAATAGAATGTAACTTGGATGGAGAGTTGTCTCATGGCACTCATATCACATCTTCTTATATCTATGTAATATGTGCGAAAACGGTTTCCGTATGCTTAACCAAACAGCGAATATGAGAACTAAATGTTATCGTAGGCCTTCGTCATTGAGTAACACTAAACGTATAACAATCTATTAAAGGGCCTGACATGACAAATGTAAAACAATTCAAACAAGAAAATTCAAGGCATAATTACGTTCAAAACATATTTAACGCCAACTTTTGACTTTGGACAGTGATGTTGCAGCTCAACACAAGAAAAAAACTGTTAGGTTCATTCCAATGAGATTGACTCATTAGATCGAAACAAAGCACAAAAACCAGTAACAAAAACACTAGCCACAAAGAACTGATCTGAGAGTACTCGGAATTATTGTAAGTTAGTTCAAAGCCAATATCAACTGATACAAATCACGTAATTGTGTCGAAAACAAAATATTAATAAGTACACATTAAATGGATTTAGTTTAAAGCTTAGAAAACCTTATACAATGCCCAATAAAAAAGGATCGAAAGGATGTAACACCGCGATCATTATTAACTGTATAGCAAATATGATTGAAAATTGAAACGAGTAATGTGTCAAAGGGACAACAACCCGACCAGAGAGCAGAAAACAGCTCCAGGCCACCAATGGGTCTTCAACGCAGCGTGAAAATCCCGCACCCGGGAACGGACTTCAGCTGGCCCATGAACAATAATGTATACTGGTTCAGCGAAATAGACGCCACACTAAACTCCGAAACATATAATTGAACCAAACTTAAAAAAACATACAAGACTAACAATGGCTAGAGGTTCCTGACTTGGGACAGGCGGAAATATGCAGCGGGGTTTAACATGTTTTGTGAGGTCTCAACTACCCCCTTTACCCTAGCCAATGTGGAGTAAACAAATACACAACAATACGCACAGTGAAACTCAAACTCAGTTTATAAGAAGTCCGAGTATTTTGTTATGTTCTATTCATTGACAAAAATCAATTTCAGTGCCGATAAAAACAAAATTCAAAGATCGTATTACTAACAGTGTTAAATTGATAACCCTTAGAAAAAGGTTATTCACAGGTCATTGTCATTATCACTAATTAAAAACTAAAATATGTGTAGAACAGTGGTTTTTGGATGCAAAAAAGAGAACTGCATATATGATTGCAACGTTACTAAAATATAGTAAGACATGATAAGCGGGTGATCCAAATTTATTAAATGTCCCTTTGTCTACGGCTAATGTCATAGTTACCAAAAAGGATTAAAATTTGTGCATAAAAGTAGTTTCCAGATGCTAAATCCTTTACTACAAACAATTTTGGAACCTTTATTTCATATATGATCGCATAAATAATAGAAACATCCCTATTGATAATGAATTGCTATGTCTAAGGTAAAGGCAAAAGTTAGACCAAAATTCGTACAAAATAATTGTTTCCTGAATCTATGGGACTACAACGTTCATTAGATATATTATCATACATGATGAGGATTGATCATTATTGATTCAGATGCCATTCGGTCTAAGCTAAAAATCATGGATGCACAAAGAGATTATGGAGACACTGTTACTGTCAAATCCTGTTAGAAGTGAATCATAATTTAATTAAATAGATATACAAACTATGCCGTCATGTCCCTTACAGCTTTTCCTCTTTATAAGGGGAGTAGTGATATGTGAGCTTGTTCACTTTAGATTGTTTAATTGTGATGAGTATATGACCACTGATCTACCATACTAGCTTTATTTCGTTTGTTGTGGGTTTAAATAACATAATTTGAAATAAGAAATGTCTTTAGTGCACATTTTTTTGTCAGAATAAGACCAATTCAACTTTGTTAATAAAAACGTCTGCCCTTCAATATCCTATCTTCTTCAGAATTTAAAATGATGCTACTCTAATGTAAATCATATAGATGGAGCATATGCATTGTATAGACACATTCTGTTTTTATGTCTAAAATAATGTAAGCTCGGTAAACTATTCGTGATAATTCAATAGTAAATTAAGTTTTACTTCCCTTATCTATAGAATGCAATCTAGGCACTGAAATATCAAAAGACTATATAAAAATAAGCATGTTATTGACAGGACATACTACAGTGTATTTCCAAGGAAATAGTATTTAATAACATTTAAGGTCAAAAGTCAAGGCCACCTATAATGATACAGAGTGTAACGGCATGCAAAATAATAAAAGCGAATGTTAAAGGTTACCAAAATTAATGTTGTCGAAACAACCAATTGTTGACATAATAGCCGAGATCATAGGTGATCTTCACTAGTAATAGACCAGAAAAGGCACATATAGAAAATGTAGATAAATATATTATGTGTTATTAAGATAACTACACATATTTCTGTTATGGGAGAGTTCGGTTGTTATCAACTTTACCTACAATCAGTATACAATATTTTCAAATACTGGAAACATGTTGCTTAGTCTTTAGTTTTCTATGTTGTGTTTTGTGTACTATTGTTTGTCTGTTTGTCTTTTTCTTTTCAGCCATGGCGTTGTCAGTTTATTTTCGATTTATGAGTTTGAATGTCCCTCTGGTATCTTTCGCCCCTCTTTGAGAGAACATTTATAATGCATTACTGTCTATATCAATGCAGGAATCCTCATTATTGCATAAGCAGAGCATATCATCGTGGGTAGGAAACATCGAGTCAAATCTACGTAAAAGTACATATAAGTTATGAAAATGTAAATTGCATTTTAATTCAGTTTATATTGCAATAAAACAAATTTTATAAAAGCAGGATTTTTTGTGCTTACTAGAAATATGGATATAAGAAAAGAAATTGCGTACATATGGATTGTTCGTTTAAATGTTTTACAAATATAGATAACGATTTATTGGTTGTTTTGGTCCAGCTTGTTCGTAATATAAAACCGGATCACTGCATTCAATATATACATTTATGTACCAGTGTCATTTTATCGCTGATAAAGTGTAAAGTATATTATATGTACACATACGTTGCTTATTTACATAGTGTATGAGCATATTATAGAATCTTTGTAATCCTTGCAATCATTGAAACAAAATTATGAAATTATTTATCTTAGTTTTAGATAGCTGCGATGAGGAATGCACATTATTCTATTCAATTCTATTCTATTCTATTCATAAAACAGTCCATATAATACAACCTACTTACGGTTTTGACATGTTTTATCTTTATCTTTATATTACAAATAGGTTTCATTAAGTGTTCTTATGATAACTAGACAATAAGTTCACGTCTTGTATTATTAAGTATCAGCACAGAATGATAGCTTGTAAGTTATATTATTTTCCATTTATTCATAAACATGAAATTATGTCATTTTATATAATGTATCTTTAAGTCATGCTTTTATTAACGCTTAGAATACGAAAAAACACAGACTGCAGGAATCGAATGACAGGGTCAGTGTCTCTCGCTATGCGAGAATCTCTGTCATGCAAAATGAAGACGACTAGCCTGTCTTCTAAAGGATGCAGTCAGATTAAATGGCGCGAAAAGGCTGATTCGGACTTTTACCTTATATATTTAGCATTGGCATTATTTGGGTTTCAAATCGTAAGAAAAGAAAATCTAGAATCTGTTAAAATTTGGTAATACTTTTTTGAGTTATTGAATTCTTCTATGTAAAGAAAGTGGGTGATATGGAACAAGATATTTTACCCTGTATCGTTGGAAAGACCCAAAGGAGCCCGAACATCTGACAAAAATTCCTAAACTTGACATGACTACATCCTCAATATCTACTACCATGACAACGTGTCGTAGTGAGTTCAGACAAAGACAAAACATATATGTAGCCGAATGTGTGATGTTGACAGTTAAAGTTATGTTGTGTCGATGTACGTTTTTTTAACTCAATCTTAACAGCTGTTTGAGTCTTATCGCTCATGTGTACTACATTTATCGACCTAACACAATCTTCACCGATAGGACCACATAACATATCATCTAAAAATTACATATTCACCAACATCATCCACCAAGGTAACGCATGAGTAATATTACGTAATATATCACACAAACAAATATACTGCATAAGTAACTCTATAACAATGTAAAACAATAATGCAATGTCTTATATTTGCTATATTACATTTTTTCAAACATTAGGTTGGATGCTTAGAAGTGTGATGCTGCTGTCGATTCTGGCAAATAGTATAAGTAAATATATTTGTTACTTTTTAATTGCAAACTGAATAAAAGACAAGTGTTTTTTGCCAAAAAAAGTTAAAAAATTATTCGGAAAAGATATAATGTATGCCTGGCTTTATTTTTAAATCATTTCCTAGAGAATACCTACATGAAATTTCAGTATTCTTTTGAACAGTGGCAACATATTGTCATTTCTTACACATGTTTTAACTTTAGGGTAGCCACAATCTAGTTGATTACAATACCATGCAAATACGACTTGTCTGACGATATGCATTTGTCATGTAAATAAAACATGACGGTTTCAAAATACTTACCTATAAGGGGAACATGATTATGCTTATTTATTTGTGTCTGTGTGTTTTTTTTTTTTTTTTTTGCTTTTTGTGGGAGATAGGGGGGCTTTTATACGACAATTTCAATTAATATAATATTAGACCAAGATGAATCGATACTCACGACTCCTACAAATCAATTAAGATTTTGTCATTACTTAACTGTGTCTAAATTACACTGGAAAAATATTTTTTCAGTGTTTTTTTAGTATTAAATTTATAATTAAGATCCATTTATTACATCGGTGATCCGTTTATTTGGAAATCGCCAATGGCAGTCAGCAGGGTTTAAGAACATTTGTTGTTCGACCTGTCAGTCAAATGCGTTTTGTTAAAATATACTTTTTCACTTTTTTGGTCTTTTGGAAAATGTTGTTTGTGCTGTATTTAGACCCCCCTAACAAGAAATTTGTTTTGCATGCACACGTATAAAAATTGCGGTTTTTATCCAACGCAATCATAGGTTTGAACGTTGTTTTCAATTTAGACTTGTTTTTATATATATATATATATATATTGTGAAGTTAAATGGCGATGGAATCAAGTGTGAGCATGCATGTAAGTACAATTCTAATAGCAGTCTTCGAAACACTGGTTCCACTGCAGCAAAATTGATAGAGAAACCCATTTACAAAAACTTGGATTGCCAGTAGTAAAGAATACGTTCACTGTTCCATCAATGAATGAAGATTAACGCTTACCTTTCCTTAACAGAGGCAATATACTTACTAAACCAAACTGTCGTCCCGTGTATAAATTAATTACGAAAACATCTCAATGGCTGGAATTTGGCGTTTACAATTATACAGCTGGGTTCTGTAATGTAATGCATTAGCATGTTTATTTCTCACTCTCTTCATTTTCATCAAGATAACAAAAATGGCTCTTTCACATGCTATACAAAAGTTATAATTCAAATTTGAATTTTCTGTCGGAAACAGTTTATCACTTGTTTATCTCAAATATTTCAAACATGATATTCATGATTTTGGTATGTAATGTATTTTCCTGTATTTTACTTGATCGATTGGTTGGTTGCCTAATATCCATGGCCAGTGGCAATGATTTCATTAAATTCGAGAGAACAAATTAACAAACTATACTATAATAGAAAAACAAAGGATATGGGGTATCCATCCATGACACAAAATCAGTTCATGCACAGCAACAACAAAAAAAAAAAAAAAAAAAAAAAAAAAAGACACACAAAAAGCAAAGGAACAGCGCTTTTATTGCTGTTCTTCATCTCAAAGTCACGAGTACTGCAAAGTGGATCGACCGATATGAAGGTTGGAATTGGACTGCCTTTAGACGAAGATATCTTATTGGACAGGCGTAGACCAGAGTTTACAGTTTTCACGACATGCGTTTCTAGAATAATCTTTTCTTTTGAAGCAATCACAACTTTAAAAACTTGACAATAAAATTGACCTAGGGAAGGTGCAACTATAAAATAAAATGGTAGAATATCGATGTTCAGTATTTGAAAGTTTTTAATCATAATATATTATCTTAATCAAAGCATAAGATGAGTACTACTAATAATGCGCATATAACCCTTTAGAGATAGAGATTACATATGGAACGCCATGACTGCCTTATGTTGATGATCAGCATTATATGCAGTGGTCACACCATTATATGCAGTGCTCACACCATTATATGCAGTGCTCACACCATTATATGCAGTGCTCACAAAATTATATGCAGTGCTCACACTATTATATGCAGTGCTCACAACATTATATGCAGTGCTCACAGCATTATATGCAGTGCTCACAACATTATATGAAGTGCTCACAACATTATACGCAGTGCTCACAACATTATATGCAGTTGTCGGGACATTATATGCAGTTGTCGGGACATTATATGCAGTGGTCACAACATTATACGTTTTTTGTTGATGAAGGTGATGATCAGTGATGGTGATGATGATGTTTGATGTATGTGATGGTGGTGGTTCAGATTCGGTAAACTTCGTTTTTAGCGGAAATTACCGAATCCATAATTGGTAATGCCCAGCAAACAAATTGAAACAGTTATTAAAGTCATGTTATCATTAAGGCAGTATACAATATTTAAAACTGATTGAAATAAGGAAATTAAGAAGTATGATCAATTTACCACAAACTTATTCCACACCAGGGCATTTTTAACTTATTTTGATGATCAGTTTCATCATATTCACAACTTAATTAAATATGTATATACCTTAAGTATTTAATAAATTGCTTCGCCGAGCGCAGCTGGATACGACCGCAGAGGTCCAACTCTGAACCGTTGGGACAAAAATGGACACAATATTCACGCTTGATACAGGTCTGAATTTGGATTGTAATTAAATATTTGACACATAATAGGTTTCTGACACAGAATAACTGAAGTCAAAGAACTTAGAATTGGTTATATAATTTGATTGTATACTTATTTTTTTGCTTTTGCACTACGCTGTACGTTGTGAATTGCCCCACCCCCTCCCAAAAATAAAAAAAAAACCCTCCCTTTCTTATGATTTTGTGCAATACACTATGCTGTTGCATATTGACCCCAACCCGAAAAAGAAAAGAAAAATGTATCCCCCACCTTTTTTGCCAAAAAAAAATAAATGAAGAAATTTTCTTTTTAATTTATAAAATCTGATATGAGAAAAAATTTTCTTTACACATAATTTTAAAGTAGTGTAAGGGAGGTAATCAAACGTTATGTTTGGATTACCTCAATATATTTGGATTACCTTCCTTACACTGGTTTCAAATTGTCTTAATTGGCCATTAACCAAGAAACCCTGGTTTTTCCTTTTTTGCCTCTAATATCTAAACGGTTTGAGCCATACCCTCCCCCCCACCCCCGAGCCAATCCTAACCATCCCTTTGTGGTATGGACACTTGTGGTATAATTTCAGAGAGATCCATACATTTAAACACAAGTTAATGTCTGGAAACGACAAAATGTTTATTTGGGCCCCTTTTGGCCCCTAATTCCTAAACAGTTGAGACCATAACCCCAAAATCAATCCCAACCTTTCTTTAGTGGTTATAAACCTTGTGTTAAAAATTTATAAATTTCTAATTACTTATACAAAGGTTATTATCCGAAACCATCTGTCTGGACGGACGACGACGACGACGACGACGACGACAACGTGATAGCAATATACGACCATTTTTTTTTTTTGCGGTCGTATTAAAATATATATATTTATACACATATATAATTGTGAATTTCTGATCATTTAACTCTAAATAAATATCTTCAGATTACTCGGGACTGCAATTTATATATGTTATGACCCAGTATTTTTCAAGGAGAACCAAATATCTGTCAAAGTTACAAAGGGGTAGTGAAAAATTCATTATACCAGAAATGAGTATTTTAGATGTAAAAATGTATTTAAAAAAACTTGACAAGTCTAAAGCAACTGGTTTAGATGATGTTGGACCAAATATTTTGAGTATGTGCAGCGATGTCATTGCACCAGCTTTAACATATTTATTTAATCTAAGCATCAAATGGGGTAAATTTCAAGTATTTTTAAAACTGCAAGAGTTTGCCCAATTTTTAAAAGTGGCGATGCTTGTAATCCTGATAATTATAGACCAATAGCAGTTTTGCCTTGTCTCTCAAAATCATAGAACGACATATAGCTGATAGTTTGTATATATATTTAAAAAGTAATGACCTTCTTAATACTACACAGTCAGGTTTCAGACCTAAACATTCGTGCACAACTGCACTTACTAAATTAGTAGATGAATGGTTAGCAAATATAGATAATGGAGAAATAAACGGAGTTATATTTTAGATTTAAAGAAAGCTTTTGATCTGGTTAATCATATTATTTTATTAAAAAAGCTTGAATATTATAATGTTTCAAACTGTACACTAGACTGGTTTAAGTCATACTTGTTTGAACGAAGTCAACAAGTTAAGGTCAATAACGTCATGTCTAATACTAAATGCATAAAAACTGGTGTACCACAAGGCTCTATCCTTGGCCCTCTGTTATTTATTTTATATATCAATGATTTACCACTGAACATAGAAAATTCATTAATAGATTTATATGCAGATGATTCTACATTATATAGTAAAGGTAAAAATGTATTTTAGTTAACTGCTAACCTTCAAAATGATATTCATGTAATTGAAAACTGGTGTTCGCAAAATTGTATGAAACTAAATGCCAAAAAGTGTAAATCAATGATTATTGGTTCAAAACAGAGGCTTTATTCAACTGGGAACAGTTTAGATATCAAAATTTCAGATGAACAATTAGAGAATGTAGATTGTGAAAAACTTCTCGGTTTATATATCGACAAAAACCTAAATTGGAATGAGCAAATAGATAAAATGTCATGTACAATATCAAACAGAATCAATTTATTACAAAAGATAAGAAAATATTTACCTATGCATATACGTATTATTTATTTGAATGCTTATATTCTGCCATTGTTTGATTATTGTTGCAATATATGGGGAAGTTGCTATGAAAGTGGAATAAATAAACTTAATAAGTTATTAAAGAAATCTGCTAGGGTTATAGTAGAAGCTGACATAATGACATCATCCAGTTTGTTGTTTAATAGTTTAAACTGGTTAAATGTGGAAAAACGCATTCAATATCAAAAGGCAATACTTGTATTTAAATCATTAAATGATATGGTTCCTAACTATTTACAAGAAAACTTTCATTTTATTGGTAATCAGAATTATAATTTACGTTCGGCTGATGAAAACTATTAAATCTTCCGAAACCAAAACAAACTTTTAAAGAAAACATTTACATATTCAGGTTCTCAAATATGGAACAGTTTACCAAATGAAATAAAATGAGTAATACACTTGTATCTTTTAAAACAAAATGTTACAAATTTTTCATCAATTGTGCAAATTAATATGCTTTTCATTATTATCTAGATACAATTGTATATTGTATATAATATATCATTATAATATGGTATGTACTTATAAATATGTTATTGTTATTTTGAGGACTCTCAGGAAGATTAGTTTTAACTAATGGGATTATCCTCTTGAAATAAAGATTATTTATTTATTTATTTATTTATTTATTTATTTATTTATTTATTTGCCAGAAGTATTTTTTTTTTTTTATTATTAATGTTGGTCAGCGATGTTATTCGAAATAGAATTTTACTTAAACATATACGATTTTCAATCTTATTTTAAAAGGCATGGCACAGCAATTTTTAGTGTAAAATAACTATTTTAATCCTTTTAAGTATATAATTCGGACACTGCTATACATAAAAGTCAAATAAGTTTCGATAATTTTCCAATTTTTACCCCGTGAGTGATCCATATACAGGAGAAAGAAGCCCCACAGAAACAATCAAGATCCATCGTCAAAAGTAACTTTACAGATAACGAAAAATATTCAGATATGAAATTTTCAACCTCTTACATTGATCCTAACATGGGATATGGAAAAAAATTGTTAGCAAAAATAACAGAAATCCCCAGACTATAGACAAGCTTGTATGTGAGAAGAATTAGAACGCCAATAACAACAACGAGAAGAATTCACAGTAAAACAATACTAGTAGTTCTCCATTAATATAATTATATTACAATTATATATTGACATAATAACGAGTGTCGTTTTTTTTGTGCTTCTGTTATAGTGACAAAAATTTTGTGCGGACCTTCAATAAAATCGAAGAAGTGCTCAGTAACAAATAACATTCCTCTTTTATATGTTGTTGCTATCATCTGGACCTTAACACAAATTTTAATCAGAATTAACCAATCGTGCGTACAATATAGGTCGAGGCGACCAACTTTTTTCAAGGTCCATTGTTATCAAAGAAGTGCGATCTAAAAGATATCATTCTTCTTTGAATTGTAGTTGATTAGATTTTGTATCTTAATGTATCTTAACCAGAATTAATTTAGGTCAAGATGACTCTTTTTTCATGGACAATCGTTACTATCCAATAATAGTAAATCATTCTTTTTTTACTCACAGTTTGTTTCAATCTATACCTAAATGCAAAACTTAGATGCATGATTTTTTATTAGTTGTTAGTGGCTTTGAACTAGCTATCAGTAACTGCGAGTACTCTCAGATCAGTACTTAGTGTCTTTTTGTTGTTGGGATATACAAGTACCCGGCCACGTCCACTCTGTTATTTTGTTAGATGTGTTTATATTTGTATCCATCTGATGAGTTAAGCCTTTTTCAGCTGATTTTCATAGTTCGTTCTTATGTTGTTCTGTTACACCACTGTCCCAGGTTAAAGGGAGGGTTGGGATCCCGCTAACATGATAAAACCCGCCGCATTCTGTATATATGTGTCTGTCCCAAGTCAGGAGCCTGTATTTCAGTGGTTGTCGTTTGTTGATGTGTTACATGTTTGTTTTTCGTTCCTTTGTTTGTACATAAATTAGGCCGTTAGTTTTTCTCGTTTGAAATGTTTTACCTTTATCATTTCGGGGCCTTCTATAGCTGACTATGCGGTATGGGCTTTGCTCATTATTGAAGGCCGTTCTGTGACCAATAATTGTTAATTTCTGTGCTATTTGGTTTCTTGTAGAAAGATGTTTTATTGGCAAGCATACCACTTGTTTTCATATATTTACCGTGCAGACTGACGAACAAACGTAGTAAACGTTTTATTCACCCCCACAAACTCAGTTTTCATAAGAGATGATAACTATAAATGAAAATGTTAAACTGGGTCTTGAAAGGGTAAATTTTTCTTATGAAAGTTTATATCTCTATATAAGGCTGCTGCTCATATTTAGAAGACAGACTGCTTGACGTGCTAAAAAGCTTGTTAAAAAATTGGAATAATTGATGTAAAGTTATGTTAAACACCTACAATGAAATGCTTTAAACTGCATTTTCATATCTGTTAGATACTTATTCATGTAAAAATGCCAAATTCTGAAAATGGATGCCAAATAATGACTCTATCATGACATATATAAGCTAGCGTAATATGGCACTTAGGTCTTATAGAAAGCTGACTATTTTATCTAAAATGTAATTAAGCTTTTTAAAACTGAGTACTGACTATAAAGTGGCACCTTGCTAAAGTTCTTCAGTAGTAAATGAACTCGAGGCATTTATCATACAAATTTTCCTTCGATATTTCATTAACTAAAATTGTCATTATTTAACTTACATTATGCCATGCGTATTCTTACGACGAACAGAACTAGTTCATTCATTCACCTCTTAGTTTCATCTTTTCCTCAGAATGAACTTCCAATAAATTAATAAAATTATGTCTGTCCAATTGCAGACAATAGCAGGCGTTATTTTCTTTTCTGATATAGTTTTCAATCGAGTTGCCTTGATAACATGACTTCAACAACTGTTTCAATTTGTTTGCGGGGCACTATCAATTATGACTGTATTCGGTAATTTCCGATAAAAAATTCCGAAGTTTACCGAATGAACCAGCACCATCACATACTTCATTCATCATCATTACCATCACTGATCATCACCTTCATCAACAAAAAACGTATAATGTTGTGAACACTTCATATAATGTTGTGAGCACTGCATATAATGTCCCGACAACTGCATATAATGTTGGGACCACTGCGTATAATGTTGTGAGCACTGCATATAATGTTGTGAGCACTGCATATAATGTTGTGAGCACTGCATATAATGTTGTGAGCACTGCATATAATGGTGTGACAACTGCATATAATGGTGTGAGCACTGCATATAATGTTGTGACCACTGCATATAATGCTGATGATCAACATAAGGCAGTCATGGCGTTCCATAATTACATACGCATTATTGTCACTTATCTGGAGGCATGAACGTTGATAGCAAAATGTTACATCATCACTCATTAAGTGATTGTCTACGTATTTACGTCCTCCTTTTCAACTATTTAAGTGACGATAAAGAACACTCAAACTTAAATAGTTGAAAAGGAGGGATGTAAATACGTAGACAATCACTTAATGATTGATGATGTAAATCCGGAAAAGCGGATAGCTTCGGACGCACGAAATTGATTCATTTTCATGTATGATATCACTCAATTACAGACTGCAAAAAGATCCTCCTAAAACACCGTATGCTGTATCCTCTGAAATGTTTGGAGTTTATGCTAACCTAGAAGCAGGCAACCAGTATAAATGCATAAACAGTAGCTACAAGTTGGTAGGAAAACCTTTTGTTATTTGTGACAAAAAATCTAAAAAGTGGAAGAAATTATTTTGCTGCGTGGAAAAACGTAAGAATGCTCCAGAACTACTAATACATATCAATATTATGATACTAAAAAGTAACAAGATACACATTTATTAATTAAAAAACTATAAGCCGCGAATAATGCTATACAACATCATGGTATGACTGAACAAACAAACAATTTTTATTTTTGCAAAGACGAAACTCCGCAAAAGCGGACTTAATATGTTCCAGAAGCGTACACAGTAAGAACTTGTGCAAGGAACCAATATAAAAGATCTCATTCGGTGATGTCATAAATGACATATTGAATCATATTCGTTAACAATCATGTCGCTTTAAAGAGTATTATTCAATTATATGTTCTAAAGTTTTAACAAAACAACTTAAATGACATTTCTAACTTTTTTATATATTTAAAGAAAAATGATACGAATTACGTGACAGAGTCTTCCAAGGAACTTCCATTCAAACTTAATTACTATCAAGAACAAAATAGGTATCTCTTCTCAGTTGCGCCCGAATCAAAATTGCTGGAAGCGCTATTGAATTATTAAGGTGAAAAGCACTGTAAGCCCAACATTCCAAAAGCTATGATAACTGTGATCAGAAATTTGTCATTGGCTGTTGTTGTTTTTCGTTTATTGTTGTATAAATCACACTGTTAAAAATGTTCCTATTTTGTAATTGTTGAACTTTTTATAGATACAGAATGGTTTTTGCTCATTGTTGAACCCCATACGTTTACCTATAAATATTAACATAGTTGCCCCTTAGTCTTTAGTGGGTGGTATCTCATTGGCATAAATACCACTTCTAATATTAATGCTTTAAAACCACTCATGTTTTGCTGTCTTTTAAACGTTGTTAGTTAAACATTTGCTGCTCACAAGCTTTTTTTTCTAAAGCATAAGCTTGCATTGATTTATTCATTTATCTTACAGCATTCAAAAAACTCCATGACTGTACCGACCTACCGCGTCACTGTGATTCTGGAACTTACAAAATTTATCCTGGCAGTTCAGCTGGTTTCAATATCTATTGTGACAACCGAAAATATTGGTGGAATGTATGTACTGTAAAAATATAAATCAATTATGTACTTGTAATAATGCTTTTTTTTTCTGAGCATAAAGCTTTCCCATTGATGGTTATTAGGCATTGAAATTCTAAATAAAAAGACACTGTACAATTTCAATTGAATAGACTATCATGGTTAAATGTCATAAAATACAAAATTGGAAACAAGCAAAAGATAATTGATGGAATATACAAGTAAATTAGATTTAATGAAAATCTGTCTTTCCTTTGTCACATGGAATTTGCCATAAATCCAGTGACTTGCTAAAAATCTGATAAAAAAATTAAATCAACAGAAATCAGTAGACGTTTAAAATAAATCATGCGATTTGCTAAAAAATTTAATAAAAACAATTTTGTGCAAAAAAATCATGTGACTTGGTGAAAATTTTGATAAATATGCAAATCAACAGAAAATAGAGGTGTAGAGACATTTTTGATTCCAAAATATGTTATGATTTTAGTACAAAAGCAATAGTTTAAGTCAGTTTGAAACACAATAGCCAAATAGTTATGAAAAAAGAAGATATACGCGCCGTAGCCCTTGAAATTTCTATGCACCAAACTTCCAAAAATGGCGGAATCTCAGAAGCTTGTTTTGTCTAAATCAAATCACTCAAACATGCTTCCGGTAAAATTTGTCTTATCTTTAAATTGAACAGGATTTAGCCTGTACACAAGGATATTTGAAATTTTGCGTCTTTTTTTTTTTAATTTAAACTTAAAGTAAATATAACTATAAGAAGATCTGGATGGGTTGCCAATAAGGAAATTTCCCTTTCAGAATCTAATGCATTCTGGGTAATATTTTCAAAAGCGTACACACAAACTTGTGATTGGTTTTAAATATTCTAAGTAATGGAAATTCAACCAATGACGTAATGTTATTTTCATTTTGTTGTACGAACAATGAGATTACCCATAGTCCTTTAGATTCTGAAAAGGCAAAACTATCCACATAAGACGAGATGACAAGGAAGTAAATAACTTTTGGTCACTGTACGGCTTTCAACAATAAGCCAAATCCATGCCATATTGTAAGCTATGAATTTTTTTGTTGTTCCGTTTTGAAGGCCATCCTGTGACTTGATATGAGACGTAGAACAGCAATACAAGCGCTGTGTGTTTTTGTTGTGCATGTACTGATTTTGTGTCATGGATGGATACCTCATATCCTTTGTTTTTCTATTATAAAAAAAAATGGTTTAATCAGAAAATTAACACCGTGATTAATGCTGACACATTGGCCATGTTAACCGAACAATAGTTATGAAAGACAGAAACCAACGATTTAACCTTATTAACGAATGCGTGACCCTCCCCCTAATCTGGGACAGTGCTATTACAGATCAACAAGAACTGTGAAACAAAATTCTTAAGAGCTTGACTTATCCTTTCGTTTTAGAAGAAAACATACTAACAAAAAAGCGAAAATACACCGAGTACCGATTACTGCAGTTACTGAAAGCTAGTTCAATGCCAATTAAAACTGACGAATAAATCACTTTTCCCAGACTAAACTATCCACATCGAGCAGATTTAATTTAATGACGCATTGATAGTCTTAGAAATGCACGACACTATTTAGTTAAGTTATATCTATAATGGGTACTATTATTATTATTATTCCCTTAGGCACAGATACTGCAATATCTATTTCAGTGGAAATAATATTTCAGAAAATTTCTTTCATTTGGAACTGATAGTATGAAGGAACTTCTATTTCATGACACGGAATAGAATATTCTTCTTAGAGTAAAAAAATGAATAATGATTTGTTAATATGCATGAAATAAACTCATCATAGATATCAGGACTAAAATTGTGTACACCAGACGCTTTAGTGACGTTCCTAAAAAAAGGCCAAATAAAGTAAGAAGTTGAAGATATAAAAATAATAAGATGTGGGTATGATTGCCAATTCTCCACAAGAGAACAAATGACACAGAAATTAACAATAATAGGTCACCGTACGGCCTTCAACAATGAATTAAACCCATACTGCATTGTCAGCTATAAAAGGCCCATAAATGACCCAAAATTGCGAAAGGTTTTGTCAAATACAGACAGCTAAGGTAATCTATTCCTGGGGTAGAAAATTCTTAGAATTTTCATTTCTAAGTTTTGTAATTAATTCATTTATAATTATCACCATATCAATGATAATCCATGTCAACACAGAACTGTTGACTGCTGGGCTCGTGATACTGCCACCATATCAATGATAATCCTTGTCAAAGATTGAATATCTTTTATGAATTTAATGTGATTGTAGATGTGACAGAATATTTATTTTAACAGGTATTTCAACGACGGCAAGACGGATCTGTCAATTTTACCAGGAACTGGAGGGAGTATGAGGAGGGGTTCGGAGATTTAGATAACGAATTCTGGCTAGGTAGGATATGCTTACATGGATTTATATTCTTGTTTTTGTTGCATAATTTTTATGAATGATTCAAATAATGCCGTTCGTTGTTTCACTGTCATCATGACATCACTTCCAGTGGCATTCATTACAGCTGCATTAAAGCGTAGGAGGGGTTGGTTTCGATGTTAGAGTTTAAAATTTTAGAGTACTCTAAATATAAAAAGCAATAATTGTGGTTTATATTATTGTTCACATGGTTTTCGTGTCTTCCTATCTGTCAGTAATGCTTATATTATAGTTTTCAATGCTTTGTATTATCGTGTTCTTTTTCAGGACGCAATGTACGTGTTATGTCCATTTTGTGAATATACTTACTAGTAGATAAATATACTTACTAGTAGATAAATATACAAGTACGGGTTGTATACCTGTGATACGTATAAACTATTTTATATCGAATATATTACACATTCGGTATAAAAATTGGAATGTTGAGTACCCAAATAGCTCATTTAACTCCTTCATACTTATATTTTTAAATGCCTGTCCAAATCAGAAAACTTTCAAGGGATAATCATTAATTTCATTGCAATATTTTGTCCGATATAGAAATTTGTTGATGGCTGATCTTCACAATTCACTTTTAAACTTATTAACAATTCATCTATAATAAAATCGGGCTGGATATATCATATGAAAAGACGTTTGTTTATTTTTAAATATTTGAAGTTGACCTTTAGATGTCTTAGATTTTTGTTCGGTTGTTGCTTAATTAGTGTATACCCTCCATTTATTTGAATATAAAAAAAATAAGGAGATGATATGATTGCAAATGAGACAAATATCCACTAAAGTTCAAATGAATTGGAGATTAGCAATAATAGGGTACCATGCCATCTCCAACAATGAGAAATACCCATACCGTGTAGTCGTTTATAAAGACCCCGAAATGAAACATGAAAACTAACGGCCTTATTAATAACAAAAACACGTATGGACAGGTATAGTTATCATAAAATAATAAGAAGATGTTCAATAATTGCCAATGATACGAATCGCCACCAAAGACCAAACGACATAGATGTTAACAGCTATAGGTCAGAAATATAACAGTTGTTTTCCATTCGTTTGATGTGTTTGCGCTTTTGATTTTGCCATTTGATAAGCGACCTTCAGATTTAAAATTTCCTTGGAGTTCTGTATTTTTGTTATTCTTTTCACCATACGGATTTCAAATGTAAAATAATTCAAACGAACAAGTAACCCTGTTCGCCAACTTCGCCAACTTAGGGAAAATTCAAACAAATAGGGTAAAGGGGAGGAGCTTCAAGTGCATTCACTCCCCCATTTTAAAATCCTGAATCGCCAAAAAAGTATAATTTTTCTCACGATGTATATAATTTTCTATCATTAAATTGTCATAATTTTTTTTATATCTAAAATTAATGTTGGATAACCTGGCGAACAGTACATAAATATTAATAATGTTGGCGAATTGGGCAAACTTAGCAACAGTACATAAAAATAATGTTGGAAAACCTGGCGAACAGTACGTCAAATATAATGTTGGCGAACTTGGCGAAGTTGGTGAACAGTACATAAAACATTATGTTGGCGAAATTGGTGAAGTTGGCGAACATTATATAACAAATAATGTTGGCAAATTTGGCGAACAGTCATGGTTTCGTAAAGGTTGGCGAAGTTGGCGAACATTACGAAAGGAGATGTGTGTATTTCTTCGATGCATGGGACAGCAATTATATAAAACAAGACACGATAAGTCAGTTCGCAAAACCGACAAATTAAACAAACCTTTTAATACTAAGCACAGACAATTAAAGACAGTCGATCAAATTGGTCAATCAATTTCCTCTCGCTAAAAGTTATAAAAACTAAATAGATAAATCATAAGCTTGATATTGAATCAACCTATCAACACAAACACGCGTGTTAATATTTCTGTCCTAACTTGGAAACTTTATCAAATGGTTGCGTTTTCAACATTTTTCATATTTATAGATTTTGTAATCGAGACATATATCTTCCATTGTCTGTGTTAATTTGTTTTAATCTGAAACCATTTATGCTTGACATAACCGGTATTTTATAGAAAAGTGTCTATTGTTGAGGAAAGTATTGTGTCATCTATAGTTTGTTTGTTGTATGGGATTTGGTAGATTTTTTATTTAAGTTTCAATATAACTTGATCAACAACCTGGTGGATAGTTGTCACTGGCAACCATATCACATCTTCTTATTTGAATGTATCATGAAACCGAAACAAAAAGTATTGAATAACCACTTTGATCACAGATCTGTTCTTATTCTGAAACTCTGGATTTTTCTTAATTCAAGTGGAAGTTATTTTTGATAAAAATTTATCCTTCATTAGTGTAGATTTCATCAGTTTGGAGATCATCTTTGAAATTTATCCACTGTTTTGGACACCGTTTGTACGTCTTTGACTTCCCCGTGCTAATCTTTAATGTCCTATGTTACTAAAGTGTTACCTGTTTACTACCTTGTCCTCAATCTCTGTATTTTTGTTGAAACGAAGGGGATAAAATAACAAAGATCTACAGTTTCTATACTAGTACCACGATTTTATCCTTTTTAATCTATCTTTTTAAATTTAAGGAAATAAATTGATAAACCAACTCACTTCATCCAGGACATATCGTCTCTATGTCAGAATGAAAAGTCGGGAAGGGATCTGGAAAACGGCGTTGTACAAAGTATTCCGTGTTGGTGATGCCACAAACGGGTACACACTTGAAGTGGAAGACTACAACAAAACGGAAGATGATGCAGGTATGTTTTAAAACTATATTCATATGAAAGAAATTGAAAATAGATATGGTGAACGTGCTTTAAAAGAGTGTATTGATTGAGTGATTGTGTGTTGTCGTCTTAAGGAAGTATGGAAGTGTACACGAAAAAGGTCTATCTCAAAGACCTGAAATTGCTCACCTGGATAAAAATGCCATTTGAAATTAAGTTTACTTTTATTGCAATCAGTTATGATTGCCTATTTGTAAAACCTTGTTTAGTGTCATTTATGTAGAACTTGTATTTGGTCATTTTTAAAGTGTTTCCAGTTTATAACTATCTATTCAAGTTTTCGAAATAATTGGCAAAATTATAGTCATGAGTAAAGAATCGTCATTTAGAGACAAATATTCCTACAATTTGGCAGTAACTCCTAACAGGGTTAAATGGATGATTTTGGCCATTCGACTTATTTGCAGATCTTAGTTTGCTGAATATGTTTACTAAAACAAATTCTCTCTATCTATAATAGTTTATTCAAAAATCGTAAACAATGAGTAAAGCGTTTTCAAGGGCAATAACTCATACAAGGTGTCATTTGAAAATTTTGTATATAAACACTTATTTGTAGATTTTATCTTTACTATATACGGGTTCTCTATCTATTATGGTTTCTGCAAAAATGGATAAAAATTATCTTTCAAGGGCAATAATTCTTATATAATAATACATTTTTTCTCTAGGGACAGCATTTCCAGTGGTTTGCCAGAATACATCAACAATGGAATGAAGTTTAGTACCTACGACAGAGATAATGATAATCATAATACAAGTAACTGCGCAGAGAAATACAAAGGAGCTTGGTGGTTCAATGCTTGTTATGTGTCACATTTAAATGGAGTGTACGATCAAAACTTAAAATATCCATTTGGAATACAGTGGGAAACATTTCCCGGAACCCTACGTTTCAGTGTCATGGAAATCAGGAGGACTGGTTGAATTAAACAAAAATACACAAATATATGTACTATACTATTTTTAATTAATTAGTGAGTGTATACAGGTTTACATAATGTCTATTTTTAATCATTTACTGTAATTTTACCGTAGGTCATTGTTTTTGGTTGTTTAATCAAGACGATAGTAAAATACTGATAGTGTAAGATATATCTGCTTATCCATCCGGAGTACTTGAGATCACCCCCAGTTTTTGGTGGTGTTATTGTTTCTCAGTCTTTAGTTTTCTATGTTGTGTTTTGTGTACTGTTGTTTGTCTGTTAGTCTTTTTCTTTTTAGCCATGGCGTTCTCAGTTTGTTTTCGACTTATTAGTTTGAATGTCCCTTTGGTATCTCTCGCCTCTATCTCTCATATATACCACAGGAACTAATTGTAATAAAAGTTAGAAAGATTACCTTTCTTACCATTTCATTGTATCTTAATTTGATGGTTTAAATCCTTTAAAAAACTTCTAATTATCCAAAGCATCTACCAAGAAATTTATTTGATTTTTGATAAAATTTGACAGCTTCCTCAAATCTGATTGACTAACACTAGCAGGGCTATACAAATAAAAATCACATTAATGTGATCTAGAAGTGAACTTTAACTGTACTCGTCATATCATGAAAATCCGCGACATACGACTGCGAGATAGAATTGATTAAGTATTTTTAGTCAGGATTTTTAGTATGTCATCTAACGAAATCAAGAACTAAATTAGGTGGATTGTTTTCACTGCATTTAGTAGCTTTCTGTCTAAACCCTTCTTTGTTTAATTACTATGGTACTTCTATCATGAGCAGTTGGACGGGTTAGGGTTATCCTTCTAGAGAACCCAATTTTAACTTGTCCGTAATCTTATTGGGGTGCATGTTTGACACTTTTTATCCTATAAGATTCTAAAGAAAGTGTGGAAACATTACAATGGATATGTCTGTCCATAACAAATTATTCTTCATTTAATTGCACCTACCGCAATAGCCTGTTTATGTAGAGTTTTACATGTCAGTCTATCTGTCATCTTCATTTTCTCCTTAGCTTTAATTTTTTGATCCGTTAACAAATTTTAGTGTGGCCTAATGCTGGAGGAAGAAATAATTTAAAAACGACGGTAATAAATGAAAGTATACTTGGAAATCATTTTGCTTTCCAAATTATACCGCAACCAACTCAAAAGAAATAATTACTAGGGATGATTACAAACAACAGTCTGCATACTTCAACTATATTGATTGATTTCATCTGATATTTGTTTTGATTCGAATTTTACCGTTAAAACCCGTAAAAAATACTTTGATTGTGATTAGACTGTAGAAAGGGATTGTCAAACTGACAAAATTGATTATATCTAGGGGTTGACTGCTATTGAGCCCAAATATCATGGAAACGGTGAAATCTAACACTCCCTGTTGTATTTCGATTGTGCTGGCATTTCAACACTATCATGCAGCATGTGTTTTCTTGACAAGACACATCCGAACAATTGCACAGTTCCCCCCGCCCACAGCAACTGAGAGTTCAGGATTTTGTTTCATTAGTTGCTTACTGTGAAATTTTATAAGATGTTGTAATAAGTTTGCAATAGTTAAAAGTAAAGAACTTGAAAATATCGTATAACTGTTTTTTTTTTCATAACCTACATAACATTTACTTAAGATATGATGGACAAACATTGGATTTTTTATTCCAACAATCAAGTACCATAACTCTGGAACAATAAAAGTGAAGACGACGAACATTGAACTTTCATTATAACGTAACCTGTGTTTAGTGAACCAAAACATTCCCTAAGAATTTCAATTAATTTCAAAAAGTGGTTTACCATTTATCATCTGAAAACCACAAAATTTGGGTCTAGTTTTCTAATAATCGAGTACAATTAACTCTGAGAGGGTTAAAGTATAACGACGAAGACAAAACTTATCTGGTCTTTAGTGGTCCAAGTCATTCCATTAAGAATTCAATCACTTTGAAAAAGGGTTTCTCCGTTTATTTTCCAGAAGCATGGCGGACGGACTGACATGAGGATTCATATATACCCCGACTCTCTATAAAAAAACGAAATGAAAATCGGTAACAGAAAAATAGCCTTTTACAGATAAGATATAATAAATAAAACATTTCTTTTATCAAAACTCTATCTTTATATATTATTCTATTTTGAGAGGCGTCCAGTTGCAAATATAAGATGTATATTAAAGTTGGTAACAGCTTACAATTTAGGTTTTACAAAGGACGTCACTTTAGATGAAGGCGGCAAACTTGAAATCAACTGAAAATTTCTTATTATACATAGAGGCAAATAATGGTACGCAGGTAACTTAGACTCTCCAAAGATTTTTTTCGATGGTTATCTAACATAGTACATGTATAAGGTGTAGAAAGCATGGCACTCACAAAATCTGAAGTCTTCACTTTGAACAGACGTGACTATGTATTTATATATCCAGCATAGTCAAAATTACTTCCTAATCAGTTAAGTGGTTGCTGGCGGATCAGAGTAGAGGTTGACCATATTTCTATAAATGATATATAAGTAGTAAACGTATATGCGACAAAACCCAACTGCACACGCATACATATACACCTGCATCCTACTACAGGTACAGTTAAGTTCCTTAAAATTATATGAGGTTTCATTACAATTCAAAGATTTGAAAAATCATCAAAGATATTCGAAGAAACCAGGCTTTAAATTTCTGATGCTGACACACATTTCTTCTTCAGAAGTCAAATCCGGTTGTGGTTTGTTTGTTTTGTTTTTTTTTTTACCTAAAAAGATATTCTCCTCGAATAAAAAAATATTTGATCAGGAAGAATGGGGAAAAAATTCTGATTGAGAGGTTTTGCCATTAAAACTTATGTTCAGTTCTTAAAAAAAATAAATAATTTGATGATTTTGATAAAAATCCAAATAAAGAAAAGGCCAAATTCTCTCTCCCACCACTTCCCTTTTGCGTGTAGGAAGGTCATGTTCTTAACAAGTGTCTCGTGATTAGGCAGTTTCTTTAGTATAATGTTTAATAAAGTTTCTGTTTCACCAATATATTGCAAGTTCCACAAGAACATGAATACTATGTTCCGTTTTACAGTAAGATGTTGTATATATGTTATATTGCTGCATTGATATTGTGCTGATGAAAGTGTTTTCAGTGTTGGCGACTTTACAGCACATACAATTGCTTCTTCTGCATGGTTTGAAACACCCGCTTTTCGATGTCTCTTGGTGTTTTTGTTTAAATGCAGATATAACGATTATAATTTCTTTGTACATATATATAGATGTAAAAATGTGCATGATATATTTACTGAACATGACGTTTATGGTCGTGAAAATATCTAATTAGAAAAAGTAATATTCACTGATATATGTATAGGTGATAATCAGAATTAAGATTTTAAGTCAAACACAGAGATAACATTATAAGTTAAGAAAGAACGGTTGTGACAAAGGGGTTACATATTTTAACTTGCATCTAGAAATTGACAATGAGGGTTGGTTGAGAACAAAATATATTATTTCAGTTTCCCAGTTGTTAACTTTCTGTTTCTATGAAGCAATATTCTACCAGTGCCTGCATATGGAGTATATATCTCTAAGTTGATACGCTATTTCCGAGCTTGCACCTTGATAGAGGGTTGCTGCTAACAAGGAAACTAAGGATATATTCCAATCGTCGTAACAACAACATGCACAAACCGTCCTTTTTATCGAATTTGACCTACCGAATTAGACTTATCACCGGGTTTGTACTTATATGAGCAACAACAGTTTTTTGTTGTATTTATAGTTGTCGATCTAAAATATATCATTTTGTAAAAAACACTATTTTGTCCATTTATTAAACAAACGAATACTGAATACTGAAATAAATCGACTTGATTACTTTCCGCAGCATCTGGGATCATACTAAGTATTTGTCAGGGTTCGCGGAGCTCAGCCTTTAGGTTCCTAAGACAGTGTATTGTAGACTGTTAATTTTATCAAATTCGTTGTTTCGCATTGTGTTATTAATGTTTATTCGACTTATAAAATTGAGAATGAAAATGGGGGATGTGTCAAAGAGACAACAACCCGACCAAAGAGCAGAAAACAGCACAAGGCCACCAATGAGTCTTCAACACAGCGAGAAATTCCGCACAGGAGGCGGGCTTCAGCTTGCCCCTTAAACAAAAATGTGTACTAGTTCAGTGAAAATGGACGTCACGCTTAACTCCGAAACATATAAATGAACTAAAAGTAAACAAACATACAAGATTAACAAAGGCCAGAGGCTCCTGACTTCGGACAGCCGCAAAAAATGCGGCGGGGTAAAACATGTTTTGTGAGATCTCAACCCTCCCCCTATACCTCTAGACAATGTAGAATAAACAAACACACAGTAATACGCACAGTAAAACTCAGTTAAAAGGAAGTCTGAGTCCGATGTCAGAATAGGTAACAGAAGGAACTAAGCAAAATGACAATGCTTCATAAATTAACAAAGGACTACTAGCAGTTATTGACATGCCAGCTCCAGACCTCAATTAAACTGATTGAAAGAGTATGTCTTCATCATATGAAAATCAGGTACAATCGCTCCCGTTAGGGTTTTATTATTATACCATTATAAAATATATGAGACAAACATAACCCGTATCATGCCAACAACTGGTTTTAGAATAAATGTGTTTATTTCCGATGCAAAGACTCTATGAGTGAATCAATATTAATTCCATAATATGCCATCTTTAATGACCTGACAGTATCGTGACTATATCCCTTCTGAATAAGTCTGTTAAAAGGTTTCGTTAGCTTTTGAGGTGAATGACGACATTTTTGTGCTTTGTATAGAATATTACTATACAAGATTGGATGTAAAATACCTAAACGTATGTTGATTTATATTTACGAATGATGTCCTTGTACCGATGATAAAATTTAGTAAGTGTGTTGACTAGTTTGTGATATCAAAAACCCTGGTGTAATAATTTTTCAGTTATACAGAGTTTTCTTTCGTTAAAATCAAATACGTTGTTACATACACGGGCAAATCGAACAAGTTGAGATATATAAACACCATAAGATGGTGACAAGGGAACGTCACCATCTAAAAATTGATAATTAACTAATTAACAATAGGAAATGTAAAATCATCTCTTTATCGTAAATTTTGGTATTTAAGCTTACCGTTAAATATACAGATATCAAGATCCAGGAAAGAACATTGTTCATTGTTAGTATTAGCTTTGTTTAAAGTCATTTCAGCAGGATAAATCTCTTTTATGTACATACTGAAGTCGTCATTATTGAGAGCCAATATATCATCCAAATATCTAAAAGTGTTATCAAATCTTTGTATCAGATGTTGTTTCGATGGGTCTTTGCTGATTTTAGTCATAAATTGTAACTCATAACAATACAAAACAGGTCAGCAGTAAGTGGTGCACAGTAAGTCCCCATTGGAATTACGATCACTTTGATAGGCCAATAATCTAAATACCACATGTTAAGATAGTCGGTAAGATAAATTCGTTACATAGTGTGCTTCGCTCTCATCCAATATGGAATTTACTGACCCCATATATATCGTATTAGGTCACTAACTCACTATGTAACTAATAATATTCAAAGTGATACATTGAAAAGTTTGGTATTCAAATAATACAAAATTCTGAATCTACCTATTTCAAATGTAGTTGTACATTTTATTTAATTGTGGAAATAGTCCTATCAAAGTGAGTGTGAATTTTTTTTTATTCAGGTTATGGAATACCTTCAGTAGTGCTCATAAATATTTACATAGCATTGTGATTTTTCTAACAAATATACTGACCTCTGTATCATATACATGGTAACAACTGGGTTTCAAGTTGTCTACTTGTAATTTCTGTGCTGTATAAAAACTTTCGGAATTTTGAGTCGTCAATGCTCTTCAAATTGATATTTTATTTGGCCATTTGAACTTTTTTTATTCGAGCGTCACTGATAAGTCTTTTGTAGACGAAACGAGCATCTGGCTTACAAAATTTTATGATGAGTTTATCTATTTACTAGTGAGTAATTGTCTGTGTATGTGAAATAAAGTTTATGTGATATTTGATGTTGATGAGAATTTGCATTCTTTGTATACAAATCTATGTAGAAAATTAACAATTTATTAAGAGATTCGATATGAATGTAATAATTCATGATTATGAGATACATAGGAATGTTGTATTCGACGGTTAACTAAAGAATGAGATTGTTAAGCTTAAAGGGCTTATTGGATATATAGATATTTGAAGGGAATGATAATAAATTGTAGTCATTCCCCTTTGCCCATATGCTTCATGTACTGTCTTGGCATATAAATACTTATTGTTTCTTATTTTATTTCCAGGTCAATATATGTGTGTATTATAAGAACGAACCCTTGGGCCATCGTTTGTTGTGTTTTATCCGTTGCATGCAGATAACAGATCACTTAAATCTTAAACTGAACCAGAAAAAGCAGCCCTATTTGTGTGAAGATAGGATCCAGACGAAATGAATAGATATAAAATGTGTGATCCACTCACCACTATAGAAAATTGCAGTTATCTATGTCATAGCGAACCTACCCAGAAACTATATTCCCTGTACACCTATTTACTGAACATTTTTTTATGTAAGGGCCTCAGTGGCCGAGTGGTCTAAGTAGTCGAACTACGGTATCACTAGCTTGCAAACACTGAGGTTGTGAGTTGGAATCCCGCACGTGGCAGGTGCGCTCAACTCTAATCTTAATTGACTATGATTGTGAGTTTTCTTACCAAAGGTCGGTGGTTCTCTCTAGGCAGTCAGGCTTCCTCCACCAAATAAAAATGACCGCCACGACATAGCACAATCATTTTCTATATAGAGATATGATTTATATATCATGTATGTGATCATAAAATACTTGGTTTCTAAGGAGAAGGCCCGGTAAGGGCTAATTTTAGCCTAAAATTTGAAGTACATCTGATGAAAGTTTTAAACACTTAAGTGTCTACTTCAGTTGATTCAATTAGTTCATGTAAAAGATTTGAACTGATTTGGTCTTTAAAGACGCTAAAATTCAAGCTTAAATATGTAAAATTTATCAAATATGCCATAACACGTCATTTTTCAGATGGTTTATGTTTAAAATAGAAGTGGCCGCATTCGTGTTCAGTCTCAACCTTTATATATGTTATGTATTATCATCAAATACAACATATATATAAATATTAAGACTGAACACAAGTGTGACCACTTCAAAGTTTAAAACAAACCCGTCTGAAAATTAACACAAATGCTAAAATTGTGAAGATTTCAGTTATTTTGCATGAAGTTATGATGCTAGTACTTGATGCATGTGCATTGTATTGTCAAAAACAGCCCATATTTATGTAACAAAAGTATTGTACTTTCAGTAATAGCTAATAGTTTACATTTTTAACAAATCTATAAAAATGCTATATGTTTAGGCCAAAAAGGGGTCTTATCGGACCTGCTCCTTTGGCTTATCCATGAACAAGTTAATATCAACTGTAAATGCCGTGAACTCTGTTTCAGCATCGTTGTTATGTGAACCTTGTTGGAAATTTTTCGACAAAATGATTGTACTAGTATCTGCTAATTGATAGTATAATATATTAATCATAAGACATAGAAATGAACTTTCCTTTGTACTAATGATAAACGAATAAGATCAGAAACAGTAGTCATCATATCGATGTATCAAAAAGATAGAAACATAAGAATAGGAAAAAAGACCCATCAAGTAAATTATTTTAAGACGAAACGTGCTTCAAGCTGACGAATAAAACATACGAAATAGAAGAATTTTGTAGAACCTTTTAGATAAAATTTCGATATGAACACCAAAAACTAGTCACACATTTTTGTGGTGAATTTTGACAAATTTGCTGGATTTCAACCACTCTAGGCTCAAGAAACAAAACGCACAGGTTTCGACAAACTAGATATTTAAGTTAGATATGTTATGTGTTGTAACAAGAATAATGTTACTCATGCGCTGTATGTTCCCTGTCCAAAATATCATGTAAATTGGTCTGTATTTAGTTCGTTTGGGTGAAAAACTACAATTGTCAATTATGACGTCACAAAAGAACGCTAATACATAATTGTTTAAAACCGTAACATGTATTATATCGAATAATTGATTTAACTACGATACGTTGTGATAATATCCATAGCATACTAATAAGGAGGTTTAGCAAGTTTCGAACCCACCCCTTTGTTTGAATAGCCTTTGATTTGAACTGATCTGATTCCACCCTAGACAAATGATGTTATGAAGTCTCTCCATTCCGACTGGATTTGTTTTCTTTCTATGAATTCCACCCTAGACAAATGATGTTATGAAGTCTCTCCATGCCGACTGGATTTGTTTTCTTTCTATGAATTCCACCCTAGACAAGTGATGTTATGAAGTCTCTCCATGCGACTGGATTTGTTTTCTTTCTATGAATTCCACCCTAGACAAATGATGTTATGAAGTCTCTCCATTCCGACTGGATTTGTTTTCTTTCTATGAATTCCACCCTAGACAAATGATGTTATGAAGTCTCTCCATTCCGACTGGATTTGTTTTCTTTCTATGAATTCCACCCTAGACAAATGATGTTATGAAGTCTCTCCATTCCGACTGGATTTGTTTTCTTTCTATGAATTCCACCCTAGACAAATGATGTTATGAAGTCTCTCCATTCCGACTGGATTTGTTTTCTTTCTATGAATTCCACCCTAGACAAGTGATGTTATGAGGTCTCTCCATTCCGACTGGATTTGTTTTCTTTCTATAAATTCCACCCTAGACAAATGATGTTATGAAGTCTCTCCATGCCGACTGGATTTGTTTTCTTTCTATGAATTCCACCCTAGACAAATGATGTTATGAAGTCTCTCATTCCGACTGGATTTGTTTTCTTTCTATGAATCCCACCCTAGACAAATGATGTTATGAAGTCTCTCCATTCCGACTGGATTTGTTTTCTTTCTATGAATTCCACCCTAGACAAATGATGTTATGAAGTCTCTCCATTTCGACTGGATTTGTTTTCTTTCTATGAATTCCACCCTAGACAAATGATGTTATGAAGTCTCTCCATGACGACTGGATTTGTTTTCTTTCTATGAATCCCACCCTAGACAAATGATGTTATGAAGTCTCTCCATTCCGACTGGATTTGTTTTCTTTCTATGAATCCCACCCTAGACAAATGATGTTATGAAGTCTCTCCATTCCGACTGGATTTGTTTTCTTTCTATGAATTCCACCCTAGACAAATGATGTTATGAGGTCTCTCCATTTCGACTGGATTTGTTTTCTTTCTATGAATCCCACCCTAGACAAATGATGTTATGAAGTCTGTCCATTCCGACTGGATTTGTTTTCTTTCTATGAATCCCACCCTAGACAAATGATGTTATGAAGTCTCTCCATTCCGACTGGATTTGTTTTCTTTCTATGAATCCCACCCTAGACAAATGATGTTATGAAGTCTCTCCATTCCGACTGGATTTGTTTTCTTTCTATGAATTCCACCCTAGACAAATGATGTTATGAAGTCTCTCCATTCCGACTGGATTTGTTTTCTTTCTATGAATTCCACACAGACAAACTTATGCAAGTTTTCAAAACTCAGATTGCAGGTAATCACGTTTGTATAGCTCATAACACTATTGGATTTAAGGTATGATTATGTATAACTTTCAGAGCTCCAGGACATGAAATGCAAATTGTTTTGGCTGCAAATAAATGCATTCTCATCGAAAGATAAAACTACAATTTACTCATTTGATACGAGCATTTGATTCTAATATGATATAAGATATGACAATATCGACCAAAGTTATCAACTGGACATTGATTATTGTCCTTCAGGATGATTGCAAACCGTTACATGCGTTGACAATAGAGGACCTATCATACTGATATTCTTATAGAATCTGCTTCCCTTCAGGAGGACCTGAGATAAACCACATGTTGCACAGTCTTTAGTTTTCTATGTTGTGTTTTGTATACTTTTGTTTGTCTTTTGGTCGTTTTCTTTGTTTTTTGCCATGGCATTGTCAGTTCGTTTTGACATATGAGTTTGAAATCCCTTTGGCATCTTTTACCTCTCTTTTATTGAATGACATGATTACTTTATTGATCTTGTTCGTAGAAAGTTATCAGTCGATATATCGTTATCATTTACATATTTCATATCCGGTTGGTTCTGGAGAGGAAAAACCAAATATTTGAAATAAGTTCTATATGAAGGACGGTGCGCAATCAGTAGTTTTTACTTTGGCCTTTTGAATTATTGTTTATCGGTTTAAATTTTCTTTTTTATATATATCTTCTTTATAACTGTCAATCAGGAATCAAACATTGGTATTCTACTTAACACCAACTATCTTAGTTCGTACATGACATCTAACAATCAATTAATCACTGCACGATCCGATTTGTATATACGTTTGGCAATATAAGCAAAGAGTGCGTGTTTTGTTATGAAACTTTTATCAAAATTAGAAAGGTTTGTAATTCAAAGTTAGCTTTTGTACATGTATTTTATATGTCCTCCTCTTATGCACATTTCTTATAATCTCACACTCCAACATTATGAAATTAATTTTCAAAATATTATCCAGTAAGATTTTGAGTACTGAGTCATATTCTTTTATGCCTGTGATATTTCTCGTTTAGACAGCCCCGGTGGAACAGTTAGCTAATGTTAAATTCCTTTTTACATTCTACTGCATGTTTTACAGACATGGAAATAAATACTTATTGTGTTTCCGTCTCTTCAAACCTGTCTATCTTATATTACGTTTACGGTTAAACATTTCTATCTTCAAGCTATCGGCATTTAATTTTGCTTTGATATGAATTCTTAAAACCACTAATAAATTGTGACGGATTTTAACACCCTCAGACTTTAATGCAATACATATATATGTTATCAAGCGTTCCACTTGTATTAAGAATGTTAAGGCTGATAAAAGTAATAAATTCAGAAGAAATAATTCGTGATGAGTGCTGAAATTCTTCAGTTTGTCTTTACATTCCTCACATTCTCAGGAGAGGACTTGCTCTTTGTCCTTGACACTGTTGTCTGTATTAAATTTCTTCAATGTACGTTGCCGGTGACCATATTTTAGCTCAATATATAATATAAATACAATCATGTTTAGCAATAACAAAACATAAAAATTACCGATGTTATATAAATATTCGAGTACTTGTGATTTTCAGAACCGAGTACTCGAGATTACATTCCGCACAATTGAAATTCAAATATTGTATAATTAAAGAATAAAATACCCTTTTTAAAAGAATATCAACAGCAATTAAAAAGGAGACAATCTACATGTTCTATGCTTAAACCTACATAGATTTTAATATTCTAAAAAGCATATTATTCATGTTATAGCATATTTGGTTTTTTAGCGTCACTGATGCGTCTTCTAAAAACGAAGCGCTCGTTCGACGTACAAAATTAAGTTCTGGTATCTATGATGAGTTATTTGATTGTAAAGACAACTGTTTTGTAAAGTAGATTGCAATAATAATTGTTAACATAGCAATGAGCAAGTTTCTATATAATTATCATATTACCCCGTACAATTCCATTCCTACAACAAGATATTCAATGTGCGAAAAGTAAAATAACAAAAATAACGAACTCCAAGGGAAATTGAAAACGTAAAGTCCTTTATAAAATGGCAATATCAAAAGCTCAACTCACATCTAACGAATGGAAAACATCTGTCATATTCCTGAGTTGGTACAGGCATTTCCTTATTTAGAAAAGGTAGATTAAACCTAGTTTTATAGCTAGTTAAACCTCTCACTTGTATGACAGTCGCATAGAATTCCATTATATTGACAACAATGTCAGACATAATAGGTAAATACGTCAAAAATCGGGTACAGCAGTCAACATTGTAATATAATCTTACTCACTATAAAAACAAATAACTGTTTCAAAAAGAAACACAAAATGGCATATAGACAAAGTACATAAGCAAACATGAAAGACAAGAACTCAAGATTGACCATAGCACAATAACACAATGGCGGGATGTATGACTACTGATCCACGTCATAGGTATATAATCAAAAATGGATAAACAGTAAAGATTAAAAATATACAATGACAAAAAAGGGGGACTTTAACACGTAATTAAGATGATAAAAACGTCAGTACCTAGAATCTATACTTCAAGACCATCATGTATTATTCGTGAAGTTAATACGAAATATTTATCAACAAGGTCTTGGTATCTTCCAATGAACTTTTTAGAAACAGGACGAGACGTTTTTTGACATAACCTTGGCTCATCAACTTTTGGCTCAAACACTGGTGACGTTTTATAAAGTCTGAGTAGCAGCTGCAAGCTCTTGAATACCGAATGAGTTGGGAAATGCATATCCCATATGCAGGTGTAGTTGGTATATTGCTGCTAAGGTGAGGAAAATTTATAATTTCAAAATTAAAATCGTCTTGCTTGTCAAAGATTCTGGTATTGAGATGACCGCTTATGTCAAATTCAAGGTATAAGTCCAAAAAAGAGGTGGAGGAAGCCGTGTTTGTTGTTTCTTTAATTTCTAGTTCTGGAGGATATATCAATGGAACCCAATCCGAAAATTTGGATTTTTAATGGAAAGAACATCATTCATACGTTTATAAACAAAATTGAAAAGAAGGAAAAAAGTCACAATGTAAAAACCTTTGTAAATAACATATAGTAGAGTAAAACTATAATGATATATTCTGAAAAAGTGAATGCGTAAATTATACTAGAAAAGAAAGGATATGAGGTATCCATCTATGACACAAAAATCAATACATGTATAGCGAAAAACATCAAAGGCAAAGGAACAGCGTTTTTACTGTTGTTCTTAATCTCAAAGTCACAGTAAGGCCTTCAACATGGAGCAAAAAATTTCCCTCGCTGCAAGTTTAAGACGGCCTACTAGCATCGGTTTGAGCGGAATTCCTTGCAAACTGAAAAACCTTTAATAGCATAAATAGTCATTTTAAATTATAGCTTTAAAAGTGCTGAAACGGCGTAAATCATCGTAAATAACATGAATAAAGCGTTTTGGTGAAGAAAATGTGTTTAAAAATGCAACTGAAATTTGATTTTATCTCGAAAAGCGCTGTTGCTTGAAATTAAATCTAAATATCTAGTATTCCCAGTTAATAGTATACGATTAGAATGAATTTATTAATTAGGAAAACGTTTTGTTTTTATTGAATCCGGTTTCATGTTTCCTATAAATAATTGACTTATTAAATTGAAAGTAGTTTTAGTATGAACCAATTATTCATTAAATAAGATTAAATTTTATTGGGTTTTTTGAGTTTTTCAACGATTATTTCGAACTTTAAAATTATTCAAACATGTAGTTTGCGTTTTAGTACCTCTTTAAAGATGGCATTTAGAAATGTTATGATGAACTTTATTCAACCAGCGGTGTCAATCAGATGTGGAATTCTATAGATATACTTCAAAATCGTTGATAACCATCGTTACAATTTTGCAGTAGTATCAAAACTTCTAATTTTTCTACGCTTTACACCATTATTAAACTTGCTCTACTGAAAGATCGAATACATCGTCTTACTTATATCTACAAATATAAGAATCGCCTATACAAAATTCATGTTTTAGGTCATGAAAAATATTAATGCGTGATGCTTGACTTTTTGAACGACATCATATTTCTTGAGTTTGGTGGATTGATATTTCAACAGACGGTCGGTATTCCAAAGGGTATCTATTGTGCGCCCTTATTGAACATCTGATTGTGTACTCATTTGAAGCATAATTCATACAAATCTTCTCAAAGACAAAACAAAACTCTTGCAAAGTTCTTTAATTTCACTTTCAGATATAGTGATGATGTGCTGTCATTCAATAACAAACATTTTAGTGAGTGCTTGCATCTCATATACCCTTGTGAACTTAAAATTAAGGATACAACCGCAACAAAAATGTCTGCCTCATATCTTGATCTTTTTCTGGATATTGACACAGATGGACAACTTCAAACTAAATCTACAATACGATATGTCTATGTCTCAACTCAATAGCAACATGTTTTTGCAGTTTTAGATCTTTCAATACCATAATAGTCGTCTAACTTATAAATCTACCTAAAAATCCTACTCCCGGTTGTGACATTTTGACATAGTATGATTCGAATGGCGGGTGATGTATGCATTGCAGGATACACTTATTATGTCAACGCATCTGGTGCAGCTTCATGAGTACTTCATGCGATTCCCTCCTTTTTAATACTTTGTGTTGTCTCGATTTATGAGATTTAAACGTTAGCAAACAATTGTTCCCTATATTTGATCAGTATTTGTAAAGCTTCACAACTGTGTTTAAACCACAGATACTTTAAATTGACATAAGATACATCGATATTATTGTAATTCATATTTAATGAATAGCAAGAATTTAACACTAAATATATGATTATATTGTTAAAGATCTTATAATGTCATTAAATGTATATGTCTTTTCTTGATGTATATACTCATTGATTACTTATGTTAAAGATATTATTTTTGAATGATCGCTACAATGTCTTATTAAAATATCTATCATTATATTGTTATAAAACAGGGGGTTATGTTTGACCGTTATTTTCAATCACAATATTATTAAGAAGTTGTATTTTATACTTGAACGTACAACATAAACATGGCAGAAAACAAATCCGGGTTCATAAATCCCCCCTTCTAAATTGAAACCCTCAACTGTCTTTTGAAATTATTTTTTATTCAAAGATATATTATTATTTTTCAGCTTTCTTGGAATTAAATAATAGTTCTATACTTTTTAATATTAAAATAATCTGGTATGATTTCAAATGCGACAACTTTCCATAATAACCAAATAACAAACAGGTTACAGCACGGTTTTCAACAAACAAAAGATTGTTCGTGGCTTAACGTCCTGTTGCCAATATGTCATACATGTTTATGACGAGTCTTCAATAATGAGAAAAACTGATACTGTATAGCTCTTTCTAAAAACTCATTCCAATGTTAAATTTGAAGTAGGTTATTTCCCTTGTCAGGCAGAAGAACTCCTTCGCGTCAATGAAGCTCCATGGAGAGTCAAGGATTACCGGTAGTTCTAATTTAAATGATTTAAAGAAAATTTTGGATTTTATAAATATAGAAAGTATTAATGTTTTTTTGCCTTCCAATATTCCTGTAATCATACTCGATTTTTAAGCTGGAACTTTTGGTAAATTAAAGCAACACATTGTTTTTATTTAATTCTAACAATTGCTCTGCACTGCAGCGAACCAGTATTTAGACCAGTATACTTCCCAACTCGGTATTCAATTGTAATTTTAAAATAAGAATCTCGAAAGTGAGTTTCAAGAAAGTCCTTTAGTAAGGTATTTTTTTTCTTTTTGAGTAAAAGTCAATACATTCTATTTCAGTCAAAGATTGGTGTATCTTATTTTATTTACCATTTAACTTACTACACATCAGTTGACAAATTATGTAACGATATGTAAACGACAATATCTTCTATTTCACTCAAAGATTGGTGTATCAATTTGTCATCTAACACAATTCAACTTATTGTACATCGGTTATACATATACGGTGCTGTTTGCGTGACTAATTAACCAATCATTCTATCGATAAGCTAAGTTTTTCATTTCACAATTTATGCAACGATATCATATATAAAATTGTTTGCATGAGCTGAACATCACATAATTTAAAAAGATACGAGAAAGTTAACTCAACAAATTCAGACTATTTATGAGTACAAAATACTAAAATAAGGAATGGATTTAAGAGCCAAGAATATTCTTATTCTTCTTTTATTCAAACACGTTGTCATACAATGTGGAAGTTTACTAGAAGAATATTGTAATGCTGATGATGAGGATTGTCAAGATTCGAATGATTTAGGGAAAATTGGTCAGTTAAAACATGGTAAAAGTCAACACGTGAATATTCTCCGACGAACTCGAGATAAAAGTCTAATGGAATGTGCAAAGGAGTGCTTGTTGACGTCACAATGTCAGGCTATTAACTATAGAAAGAATTGGAAACTTTGTGATGCACTAGGTGAAAGGTCTGATGGCGAAGCTATCCAGGTTGAATCAGGATCTATTTACAGTGACATATCGACCTGGCCGAAGGTAATGATGTTATTTTGCCATACGGAATATGAAAGTTTATTTTTCTACCAATTTCAGCATGGATTCATTGAGGGATCACAAACAGTAGGCTTGCCCAGAGTACCTGGGGTCACTCCGGGTTTTGACAGGGTTCATGTTAGTGAGTCCTATGTAAACTTGAAATTGTCCTCTTTATACATGGCATTTCTATCATTTTCGGATTATAATTTTGATTACCCCTTAGTATTTCCATGTTTTTGTCACACATTAGAAAATTAAATCTCCATTTGAAAATAATGTATGTAAAATATAACAAAATTTCATGCATTTTATCATATTGCTTGGTTCTATGGCTCCAGTAGCTTTGTTTCAATATTACAACATATTTTCCTTGAACGTGACATAACCAATTAGATCTATCACCGGGTTTGTCCTTACATGAGCAACATGACGGGTGCGACATGTTTAGCAGAATCTTCTTACATTTCCGGAGCACCTGAGATCACCCATGTTTTGGTGGGGTTCGTGTTGCTTCGTCATTAGTATTCTAAGTTATGTTTTGTATACTGTTTGTCTGTTGATCGTTTTTTATTTGTTTTTTGCCATGATATTGTCAGTTTGTTTTCGATTTATAAGGTTAATGTCCCTTTGGTATCTATCGTCTTTCTTGTAGGTAAAATAAGTTAGATCAAAACATTGCCAAACAATTCTAAATACTTTTTAAACGTTGCTCATGATTAGTTTAGTTGAAATTCAAATTGATTTCAATTTATATATCAAAATGTATTTGGAACCGCCTCGGTGGTCTCGTGATAGCGTGTTCGCCTAGCATACAGGAGGTCTTGGGTTCGAAACCCGGCTGGGTCAAACCAAAGACTTTAAAATTGGTATTTGCTGCTTAGCCGCTAAGCAAACGGCATTAAGGAGTAAGAGCAAAGACTGGTCGGCTCGGAGTCAGAATAATGTGTCCGGGTAAGGTGACATGTTTTCCTTTGGATTCTTACCTTGTGAATTAGCATGTTAAATATCCGGCACAGTGTGTCGGTCTATTACAAAGCAGGATAAATATTCATATTACATTAACATGTTCCAAAACGTTTTGCAATAATCATAACGTGAAAGGACGTGCGTATTCATGTATAAATAAAGGACGGGGGATTAATTCTCAATGGAAACTCTTACTAATCTGAAAAAGGGATAAACAAATGGAAACATTCAGTCAACTGCCAAAAGGAAAACAAGCTTAAAAAGATATATTTTTTACCTAATTGAATTTTCCTAAATTTTGCTTTCATTCTGAAATTTTGCTTTCCGGGCAAATTGCAAATATTTACTTAATGTTTGTACTTGGTCAGATTTGACCAGGACTTATTTTTTTCGATCCGGGGTGCATTTGGGTAGAGAGGATTCACGTAAATATTCAATTTATACAATTTCCCATTGAACTACAGATCCGGATTCCTAAATATTTTTTATCTTTGATGAAAGCGTTTTATTGTTTTGTATTTTGTCCTTGTATATTTTTAACCTTTATTGTTTTGTCCAAATGTAGAAAATGGTGGATTAATCCTGGTTTTATAGCTATCTAAACCTCTCACTTGTATGACAGTCGCATAAAATTCCATAATATTGACATCGATATGTGAACAAAACAAACTGACATAATAGGTAAAAATGTCAAAATAAGGGTACAGTAGTCAACATTATGTTATTACATTAATCACTATAAAAACAAACAAATATGTCAACAAAGAAACTCGCGACTGGCGTACAAAATTTAATCCTGGTATATTTGATGAGTTCAATTGATGGAGTTTTTCGGACCTTTCAATTTTACAAATTTTATAACAAAACCATGTTTTCATGTCCTCCTAGATTTTATATTAATCATTTTGTGAATATTTTAGATTATTTCGTAATGTTGTGGTTGATATTAAACAACTTCCGATTTTTAAAGAGATAAACATGGGTTTTATTGAAATTTGATTAGCTGATATTTACTGAGCCAAACGAAGTGAATTTCAGTCTACTAAAAGTCAGTTTAACGACATATTTACTGAAATAAAAGACAGTTAGTGTTTAATTCGATATTCTTAGCCGGAAAAATGTTTTTTTCTTCATATAACAGTAATTTAATATTAAAAGCCCTTGAATATTATTCATCAAAGTCAATGCCGATATAATCTATCATATAAATTTTATAGCAATTTTTCACGAAATGTAGGCTTGATAGCGCTTTTTCTATATAATACAAAATTGTTAACGAGCATTGATTCTTTTTATAACAGTTGATCGGCACTGATTTCGAACTTCTTAGAAACGTTGCCAAAATAAGCCATTGATATAAATTTCATAGATATCTGGCAAGAATTGAGCCCTTAAACATTCCAGCTGTGCATGCATACGGAGCATCAACTCCCAATTAACAATATTCCAGGGCTTGTATTTCGTATCATATTTTCTTTGATATAGGGTTGCTGCTCACAAGGAAGCTATCAAACCAAGAGTTCCAAGTGGTGAAGTTGAAGTCAAGAACTTTAGTTTTTCATATTAAGGATGTTCGCTCCTTCGTTTAAAAAACAACAATCTTTTCAAAAGACTATTACCTATTGATAGTATATATGCAAAGGAACTCAAAAAGCATAAACAAATGAAAGGTTGGTGTCCTTGTTTTTGCGATATACAGTCAATTAAAACTCTCTCTAGATTTTTCATACATTTAACATAGGCAACTTTTTCCTTTCAAAAAATATGAAAAAATTAACTATATGCAATAAAATTATGAAAAGAAAAGTAGGAATAAGCGGACAATGTTTTTATTTGCACTCCATGGATAAAACAAGAGGATTCCGAATATCTGACAAAAGTCAAAAACAAGAGGAGCGAGCATCCTTAACTATGCTTTAGATTTGAATAAATATTTTGCTAGATGCAAGTTTTGTTATCGAAGGAGAAGTTTCACCGGTACTAATTACTTATTAATACAACTTGCGTTATTTTATTATACTCTGAACGGAAACTGAAACATAGAAGTCACGTTTCTTACAGAATTACGCGGAAGACATATTAAATACAATACGGTAATGAATAACTTACAATAACTTTCAATCCACCATTTCCGTTTATTGATTTTTTCCTAAGATAACAATAGAATTATTTGTCAATTCTTAATTCTAAACCAGCTGACTAGTCAATAATTCAAATACATAATTGATGCTCATAATAATGATACGTGAGTGCTTGTTTATTCTGATTATTAACTGCTAACGTATTTCTTTTTTTCACTAAATATTGTAGAAGGCGAGGGAGAGAGAGAAACAAATATGACATGATAATTTGGACTTGTAAACATTTTTTATTCGAGCGTCATTGATGAGTCTTTTGTAGACGAAACGAGCGTCTGGCGTACAAAATTGTAAACCTGGTATCTATGATGAGTTTATTTATTACAAAATTATATCGTTCAATGTATCGTTTTAAGTTTTAATGAGCATTAACTTATCACTTGCAAGAGATGTTTATTATCTTATTTTGACAAAACTGAACCAAATTGGATGCCAAAAGCGAAGTAGTACTTCACTATATCACTTTCATTAATGATTGAACAAAACAAATCACATTTTATTTTTTTCATATCTCGTAGCTTATGCCCCTTTAATTGCTATTTTTTTTCTTTTCTTTTTTCATTTAAAATTTACACATTTTAAAATAATCCGATAAGCGATAGAGAGTATTCCTGATCACAAGTTGATTTTAGCATGTAGCGGTCCAAACCAAAGTTTAAGACATATCGGGTTTAATGGGGCAGTCCCGGTCGAAATATACATGTCTGTAAAACAGGTTTCGAATTAATTCTGACTTTCTTTCATTAGAAGTCATACGACTAATATAAAAAAGGAGATGTGGTATCTATGTCAATGATTGATTGATTGATTGATTGATTGATTGATTGATTGATTGATTGATTGATTGATTGATTGATTGATTGATTGATGGGCGTTTAACGCCACTTTCAACACTATTGTGCTATTTCGTGGCGGTCAGTTTTTATTGGTGTTAGAAGCCGGAGTGCCCGGAGAGAACCACCGACCTTGGGTAGGAAAACTTGCAATCCTTGTCAATTGAGATTGGAGTCGAGTACATCTGCCCCGTGCGGAATTCGAACTCACAACCTGAGTGTTGACAGGCAAGTGATACAGTAGTTCGACTACTTAGACCACTTGGCCACTGAGGCCCCTGAAGTCATACGAATAATATAAAAAAGGAGCTCTGGTATCTATGCCAATGAGATAACTATCCACCAAAGACCAAAGGAAACTTTTTAAAGAACTATAAAGCACTTTACGCCTTCAAAAATCAGCAAACCCATACCGTATATTTAGATACAAAAAACCCCAGCATGACAAAATGCGAAAAAATTCAAAAGAGAAAAACAAACCAAATCCATATTTGTAAGCATGCGTTATTTTGGTTACATATTCAGAAATAGGTCAAACTGTTGTAACGTCTACAAATTACAAGTCAACACGACGGGTGCCACATGTGGAGCAGGATCTGCCTACCCTTCCGGAATACCTGAGATCACCACCAGTTTTTGATGGGGTTCATGTTGCTCAGTCTTTAGTTTTCTATGTTGTGTTTTGTGTACTGTTGTTTGTCTGCTGGTCTTTTTTTAGCCTTGCCGTTGTCAGTTTATTTTCGACTTATGAGTTTGAATGTCCCTTTGGTCTTTGGCCTCTCTTTTAAGTTGTTTTATTATTAATTAAAGTAAGTAAAGTTCTTCATAAAGTTCCTAGAGAGAAATTAAATCAGGTAAAATTTACACATTCTTTTTCTGTCTTCTTTTTCCTGCTAAGGTAAAACTTTTTGACCTATTATGTTTCAAAGACAAAACAATTCAAATTCTCTAATGGAATAAATCGTTCACTCTTTTATGTTTTGTTGTTATAGCTTAAAATAACGTAAAATAATGTCAGACACGAATAAATGACTAAAATGTTCAATAATTTATAATGTCGAACGAATCAAAGATATAACTTGTACATACCGGATAGGACATACGATATTAAATGCATTAATGTCCCATGTAATAGTGAGCATATCAGTTTGTAACACATCGAAATTAAACAAGAGTGCACACGCTGAAATGTCTTGCCTGCTTTACTGACCATTGATTTTATGTTGATAGTCCTAAATATAAAGATATACTACAAGTATCACATGATCCTAGAAAATGAGGTCAAGGTCTGATAAACCAAACCGGAAATACATGTACACCTTACAATCATTCCATTCACCAAATATAGTTGACCTATTGTTTATAGTTTCTTAGAAACAAACTTAACCAGGAAAACTAAACATTGACCAATGAACCATGAAAATGAGGTCAAGGTCAGATGAACCATGCCAGACAGATATGTACACCTTACAATCAATCTATGCAATAAATATAGTTGCATATTGCTTATAGTATCTAAGAAGCAAACTTAATCATGAAAACTTAACATTGAACAATGAACCATGCAAATGAGGTCAAGGTCAAATGATACCTGCCAGACAGACATATACACATTACAATCATTCCATACACCAAATATAGTTGACTTACTGATTAAAGTTTAAGAAAAACAGACCAAAACATAAAAAATTAACACTGAGCAATGAACCGTGAAAACGAAGTCAAGGTCAAATAAAAGCTGCCAGACTGACATGTACATCAAAAAATATTTCCATACACCAAATATAGTTTACCTATTGCATAAAGTATGCGAAAAAAGACCAAAACACAAACACTTAACTTTAACCACTGAACCATGAAAATGAGGTCAAGGTCACATAACACCTACCAGCTGGACATGTACACCTTACAATCATTCCATACACCAAATATAGTAGACCTATTGCTTATAGTATCTAAGATATGACCACGAAAAATTTAACCTTGTTCACTGATCCATGAAATGAGATCGAGGTCATATGAAAACTGTCTGACAGGCATGAGGACCTTGCAAAGTACGCACATACTAAATTTATAAGAGAAAAATTAACATAACAAAAAATGTTAATTTTATTTTCAACTAGTAACTTAAACATGAAAATGAGGTCAAGGACATTGAACATATGACAGACGGAAACTTCATAACATAAGGCATCTATATACAAAGTATGAAGCATCCATGTTATCCACCTTCTAAATTATAAAGCTTTTAAGAAGTTAGTTAACGCCGCCGCCGCAACAGGATCACTATCCCTATGTCGAGCTTTCAGCTACAGAAGTCGCAGGCTCGACAAAAATGTGCCCATGAAATAAGTGTAAATCTTCAGTTTTCGTCAGACATAATGTTACATTGGTACCGCTGTCAATAAAGCAAACGCCTTTGAAAATGGAATAAATAAGAAAAACACGTACACGAATGACGTTTGCAACCTTATTGCAGATCACCGATTGGGAAACATAACTATAATAAACCTTTACACCATGAATTCTATCTTTTATAATTAACAGAAACAATGAACATGCACTCCTCTAAAATAGTGACAGTAAATAATCTCTTTTTCGTGAATACTTTTCATTGTGTAAAGCTCTTTATAGCAGACAACAAAGAGATTTGTTTATTAGAAATTGTGCGACTTTGGGTAGTTCTTAAAAGACAAGATTCATAGTTTACATATTTGACGTTTTATATTCGTGACGACTTTAATTCGCAGCATTTTTCTAATAACGAAAGTCGAGAAAATATTTAACTCGCAAAAAATATTGGTGTACGTTATTTAACATTGACGTCAAGATTAGCATCTGTCGGACAAAGTGTACAATAAAAAAACCCTAATTATTCCATATTATTTGAAGGATATGCTTGAGGGCAATATTGTCTTATGCGATAATGAACTGTCAATGATATATTTACACTCCTTGTATATCGTACTTATAATTATACTTCTTGTATTTCGTACTTATATTTACAACTGTATCTATAGGTTAATAGAACAGGGTTAGTGAAATGCGATAAAAACAATTTCCGAAAATGCTGATGCATTTTTTTTCTTACAAATAATCTATCGGCGTCACCTCTTTATGGTGATGCAATTTGTAAGTTGGGTAATTATTACACAGCATGCGTTAAGTAAAAAGATATCAGTTCAACATACAGTCGGGATTCATGTAACCATCCATGTTCCTTTTTTCTCGCCAACCTGTTTCTTTGGTTAGACAAGTCAAAATTCATAGAGGGGTTTTTCGAAAAGAAAGAAGCAAATCTCACATTATACTTTAATTTCACGTTAGGCAATACAAATAATTTACTTTCATTGAAATCTTTAAAGTTTCAAAACTATCAAATCTACTTGCCATGGAAACATTTCCGCCTTCTTTACCTATAGATTACATACTAATACTAGCCATTTTAAAATAGGATTTGACGACTGCGTTGTCTAATGGCAAAACAAATTTGATTCTAGACTCCCTGTTTACTAGAAATCAACATTTATTGTGGCGACACTGATGCCCAAGATCGCAAATGGACATTTAGTGCAAATAAATTCTTCAAAAGCGGAACAGTAAGAAATCTTTCTTATGATTTTTTGTGTTTATAGCCGAATATCTCGAAAGAGAGCCACAATGGAACGTTTCTTGTTCCGATTTTCGTTGAGGTAAGAAATCAACTGTTAAGAAAGAAACGTTATGATTTTTCTAGGCTGGTTCACTGTCCTTTATCTATGTGGCTCTGACAACAAGGGTGTCTCAGATACCCGTATGTTGCAAAAGAGAGAACCAGCCTAGATGATGTTCGTAAAGTAAATGAAAAAATATTCATCGATATCCGTACCTCATAATTCTGTTATCAACAGCATAATGAAACTAGAAGCTCTAAAGGTGTTATACCACTAATTCCGGCCCGATCAGAAAGGAGTACATATTTAAAACAAATTACTTCGTAAGCATAGGTGTAACTTTCAAAAAAGTATGTAGAATATTTTGATATTTCCTTAGTTCAGGGAACCGGGACGCTCTTGTATGCAATTAAATATATGATGATTTTTCTCAATTAAGTTAGTGCTTTGAAATGCAATTTCTGTCACTTTACTTGAACTTAAATAAAACAGAGCTATGCATGCTTGAAATGAAGAATTTAACATAGAAATCAATTAGACCATGAATAAGTGATGTGCCTCCTAAACCTATGTCGCTCAACTAAATAGAATATAATTCATGACTAACATTTTCTTTTTTTGCTGTTTACGGTTTCCCTACTTTTGTTTTTGTCAATAATAATAAAAACATCCGTAAAAAATCATAATTTGAGGGCAATAACCCTTATTTCAAATTGACCCAATATCTTGTCTTGTTCGTCATTTTTGTTATCTAGAGTTTCTCCCTATCTATTAAAGTTCTCAAGATGATATGCAAAAATGCAAAAAAAAAATTGTAAAAATATTTATTTTAGGGCAATAATTCCTATAAGGAGTTATCTCATAATTTATCTCATGTTTGCTTATTTGTACATCTTGTCGTACTGATAATTTTTGCTATTAAAAGATTCCCTCTTATTTATTATTTTTCAATTTAATAGGCAAAAACTCCCAAAAAAAGTTTGTTAAAATCACCATTTAGGGCAATAACTACTTAAAGGAATCGACAGTCAGTTTTGGTACTGTTGGCTTTATTTGCAGTTGATCACTTTTGCTATTAAAAGCTTCTCTCTATCTATCGTACTTTTCAAGATAATAGGCAAAGGCGATTATTATTTACTAAGGATCGTAATTTAAGGACAGTAACTCATATAAGGAGCCGCCTGACAGTTTTGGTCGAATTAGACGGTTGATAAATCTCATTATTCTGAACATTTCCGCAAAATCAGATATTCCGTTTCTACATGTATAACGGTTAACAAGACAATAGACAGTATATTTACCCCTTTATTTTATTTTAAGCCTTGGAGGCAATGATTGTTGGCAGGCTATATCACCTGACACATTTTAAAATTAGAAATGATTGTGGAAAAGTTTGGGTTTTTTTAGCCAAGTAGTTTCAAAGAAGATTCTTGCAAAAGATAAAGGACGACAGAAGACGGACGACAAGTGATAACAAAAGCTCACACTGGTCCCTTTGGCCACCTGAGCATAAAATGTAGCTTTATGATTTATAAATAATAATCATTAAAAAGCATTTATTTACACATATTGAAATAATTTCAAAATTTCAAAATTCCTTTAAATCCCATAGACCCATTTCGATACGGATTCGCTCATATAAATATGGGGAAAATTCTCATAATAAGTGACAAAGATGGTATACACGCATCCTGAAATATAAAGGCTATCAGCGAATATGTTGTAGACATTGACATATATTATTTTAATTGCCTTAAAAAATGCAAACAGGAAAAATAGCTACTTACTTGTACCCCAAGGGTCGAATGGGGTATACATATAGTCACCTCGATTTATCACATTAGGTATTTAATCCGTGTGTGCTACAGAGGGGTGTCTTTTTGCTCTGCGAGATGTATACATGCACAGTCACGTCTGGCTGGAATGGGGTCGGAAAATCCAATGTCTTGTGTGCGAGAGTGTCACGCTTGAGTAGATACCGAGTACAATTAAAAATGAATTGTTTGGTCCAAACAATATGTTATTTTTGTTCTCATATTTTTGTTTCAACTTTGTCATGATCATAGCAGTTTCGTTTTGCAAAAATCACTGCAAGAATGTCTAGGTGTTCGCAGTATAATTACCACAAAACTCCTTATTTTGCTATTAAATAAATAATCATGTAAGAAATGTATTTCAGGCACTTGCAGGAAAATGTGCAGGTCATAATTGTGAAAAAGGGAAGAAGTGTATTATAAAGTCAAACGGATTCAGGTGTGAACATGCATGTGAGTACAATTCAAATAAGCAGTCTTCTAAACACTGGTTCTAAATTAGAAAAATAGACAAAGAAACCCATTTAGAAAAACTTGTCAGGATTGTCAGTACGAAAGAATACGTTTACATTCATTGAATGAATCTTAACATTTACCTTTCCTTAACAGAGGCAATTTACTTACTAAACCAAACTGTCGTCCAGTGTTCAAATTAATCACGACAAGAGATCTCAATGACAGGAATTTGGCGTTAAGAATTATACAACTTGGTTCTGTAATGTTATGCATTAGTGTGTCTATTTTTCACTCTCTTTTTTTCATCAAGATAACTAAAATGTTTTTCCACATGCTATACAAAAGTAATTATTCAAATTTGACTTGGAAATTTGACTGTCGGAAACAGTTTATCACTTGTGAATCTCAAATACTTAAAATATGATATCCAGGAGTTTAAGTATGTATTTTACTTGATTGGTTGGTTTGGTCGCTTAGTATCTAGTGGCAATAATTTCATAATAGTCGGGAGAACAAATTAAGAAAATATACAATATGCGAGTACTAATCGACCGATATGAAGGTCGGAATTGTACTGCCTTTAGACGAATATATCTTAACGGACAGGAGTAGAGTTTTTGCCTTGCAACATGAAAAACAAAATAATCATCAAAAGCTGTTGTAATCTTTTTTTTAATTTACAAATGTAGGTAGGCAAAACATGTCATGACGAAGACCTCTATAAAAGTACAGTGTTAATAGTTTTCACGACGTGCGTTTCTATAATAATCTTCATACAGTTCAGTCAAATTTTCTTTTTTAAGCAAAAATATGAACGTTTTGAGGCCATCACGACTTTAAAGACTAGCAATAAAATTGGTCTACGGGTGCAGCTTTTAGCATTTGTTTAGTCTTTTGTAAATAAAATGGTAGAATACTGATGTTCAGATTTTAAATAGAGAATTCAAATATAATAACTCAGAAGTACCAAAGCGAAAAATGAGTACTAGTAATACTATTACATGAACATAATAGTCACTTGATGTATGAATGTTGAGAGCAAAATGTCAAAACATCACTCATGAAGTAAATTCTATGTGTTTATCCTGCAATCGACCTATCTACTATACAAATACGGATGTACAGATAACACTAAGGGATAAACGTTTACTAGACGTTTATAGTCTTCTGGTATCCTGCTTCTGTTGCGATCGTACGGTTACGTTCAAATTACTGTTTACATCACAGTTCAAATTCTATGTATTTACACATCCTCTGCATTCAGATAATTGAGTTTGAGTGTTCTTAAGGATGTAGGCAGGTGAAATTTTAAAAATCTGTAATTTGAAAACAATACTATAAATCAGAAGAGCATTAGTTAAGGGAAAAAATAAGCTAAAATATATGATAGGTTATGGAACTCCTTTTCTAGATATTTTATTTTCTAATATTGACGGGAAAAGGCTGACTCGGACTTTTATCTTATATTTAGCATTGGCATTATTTGGTTCTCATATCGTAAGAAAGGAAATCTAGAATCTGCTTAAATTTTGGTAATGACCTTTCATGCTCTATTGAAGTGTTCTATGAAAATAAAAGTGGGTGATATAAGGCAAAATATTCTAACATGTGTTGTTGGAAAAAAAAATTCCTAAACCTGACATGACTTATATCCTTAATGAAGCTAAATCCAGATAAGCGCCTCGGACGCACGATATTTTATTTATTTATATTTATGATATTAATCAATTACAGACTGTAAAGGAGATCCACCTGAAACACCGTTTGCTATATCCTCTGAAACGTTCGGGGTTTATGCTAGCTTAGAAGCAGGAAATCAGTATAAATGCATAAACAATAACTACAAGTTGGTTGGAAAACCTTTTGTTATTTGTGACAAAAAATCTAATAGGTGGAAGAAATTATTTTGTTGCGTGGAAAAACGTAAGTATGATGTCTCATTGCCCAACATGTTTTTTGTACTCAGTTAAATAAGCCTGTTTATGTGATAACGAACAGCAATGAAAGGAATTATTGGTTTTGCTCATTGCTGAATACCATAAGGTTACATGTAATTGTTTACATCTTTATCCTTTGTTCTTTGATGGGAGGTTGTAGATACCACATATTTTTTATATACGATGATACCATACATGTTTAGCTGTCGTTTTAAAGTTCAATATTTGCTGCTCACAAATTGTATTTTTCTTCTGTTGTATAAACTTACATTTATTTATCCATTTATCTTACAGCATACAAACCACATGACTGTACCGACCTACCACGTCACTGTGATTCTGGAATTTACAAAATTTATCCTGACAGTTCAGCTGGTTTCAATATCTATTGTGACAACCGGTGGTATTGGTGGAATGTATGTAATGTACTTGTAATAATGCTTTTCTGAGCATAAACCGTTCCAATTGATGGATTTAAGGCATTAAAATTTTAAAGAAAAGACAGTGTACAAATTCAATTGAATAGACTTTCATGTTTCCAAAATATGTTATGATTTTAGTAAAAAAGCAATAGGCTAAGCCTGTTTGAAACACAATAGCCTAACAGTTATGAAAATGAAGATATACGCGCCTTAGCCCCAAACTCCCCGGCAGTTTCAGCTCCGATCCGCATACGACTCTACACTGATGGAGTAGATAAAAATAGTTCCAGAACGGAAACGATCACTGTACGGAGTTTGCCTTAGCCCTTGAAATTCAAATGCTCCAAACTTCAAAAATGGCGGAATCTCAGAAGCTTGTTTTATCTAAATCAAATCACTCAAAAATGCATACGGTTAAATTGGTTTTATCTTTAAATTGAACAGGATTTAACTGTACACACTGATATTTGTTAGATATGCGTTTATATTTTCGGGATAGTGGTGCATCCTGGCTAACAATAAAATAGGGGTATGTGCGCGTAGACACGTAAATTCATAAAAGACACAAATTCTTCTTCACTTGAAATTTTGTGTGTCTTATTTTTTAATTGAAATTTAAAGTAAATATAACTATAAGAAGATCTGGGTGGATTGCCAATTGTAACTATCAACATTAGACGAAATGACATGGAAGTAAATAAGTTTTGGTCAATGTACGTCTTTCAACAATAAGCAAAATTCATGCCATATTGTAAGCTATAAAAGTTTTTTTTGTTCCGTGTTGAAGGCTATCCTGTCACTTAATTTGAGACGTAGAACAGCAATACAATCGCTGTTTCTTTGCTTTTATTTGTGTTTTTGCTGTGCAAGTACTGATTTTGTGTCATGAATGGATATTCCACATCTTTTGTTTTTCTATTATAAAAAACTGATTTAATCAGAAAATAGATAGCCTGATTAATTCTGACACATTGTCCATGTAAACCGAACAACAGTTACGAAAGACAGAAACAAACGACTGCCACTGAATTACTGACTCATGACTTCGGATTGACTAATGCAAAACGTGGCCGACTTAACCATATTTACGAATGCGTGACCCTCCCCGAATCTGGGACAGTGCTATTACAGATCAACAAGAACTGCGAAAATAAGTTCTTAAGAGCTTGACTAATCCTTTCGGTTTAGAAGAAAACCTACTAACAAAAAAGCGAAAAACACCGAGTACCGATTACTGCAGTTACTGAAAGCTAGTTCAATGCCAATTAAAACTGACGAATAAATCACTTTTCCCAGACTAAACTATCCACATCGAGCAGATTTAATTTAATGACGACAATAATAGTCTTAGAAATGCACGACCTTATTAAGTTAAGTTATATCTATAATGGGTACTATTATTATTATTATTCCCTTAGGCACAAATACTGCAATATCTATTTCAGTGGAAATAATATTTCAGAAAATTTCTTTCATTTGGAACTGATAGTATGAAGGAACTTCTATTTCATGACACGGGATAGAATATTCTTCTAAGAGTAAAACATTGAGTAATGTTTTGTTAAAATGCATGAAATAAACTCATCATAGATACCAGGACTAAAATTGTGTACACCGGACGCTTTAGTGACGTTCGTAAAAAAGGCCAAATAAGTAAGAAGTTGAAGATATAAAAATAATAAGATGTGGGTATGATTGCCAAGGAGACAACTCTCCACAAGAGAACAAATGACACAGAAATTAACAATAATAGGTCACCGTACGGCCTTCAACAATGAATTAAACCCATACTGCATTGTCAGCTATAAAAGGCCCAGAAATGACCAAAAATTGCGAAAGGTTTTGTCAAATACAGACAGCTAAGGTAATCTATTCCTGGGGTAGAAAATTCTTAGAATTTCCAAAAGGAGAAGGTCCGGTAAGAGCTTATTTTGGCCTTAAATTTGAAGTACATCTGATGAAAGATTTTTGACATTTTTTTAACGCTTAAGTGTCTTTTTCAGTCGATTCAATTAGTTTTTGTAAAAGATTTGAACTGATTTGGTCATTCAAGACGCCTAAATTCAAGCTTAAAACTGAAAAATCTATCAAATATGCCACAAAACGTCACTTTTCAGATGGTTTTTGTCAAAAATGGAAGTGGCCGCATTCGTGTTCAGTCTCAACCTTTATATATGTTATGTATCATCATCAAATACAACATATATTTAAATATTAAGACTGAACACAAGTGCGGCCACTTCCATTTTAAACAAAAACCGTCTAAAAATAAGCACAAATGCTAGAATTGTGAAGATTTCAGTGACTTTTGCATGAATTAATGTTCCTAGTACCTGATGCATGTGCATTGTATTGTCAAAATAACTCATATTTATGTAACAAAAGTATTTAACTTTCCAATAAATAGCTTAAAGTTTACATTTTTAACAATTTTTTGAAATGCTATATTTTGGGTCCAAAAAAAGGGTCTTACCGGGACTACTCCTTTCTAAGTTTTGTAATTAATTCATTTATAATTATGGCCATATCAATGATAATCCATGTCAACACAGAACTGTTGACTGCTGGGCTCGTGATACTGCCACCATATTAATGATAATCCTTGTCAAAAGTTGAATATCTTTTATGAACTTGATGTGATTGTAGATGTGACAGAGAATTATTTTTACAGGTATTTCAGCGACGGAGAGACGGATCTGTCAATTTTACCAGGAACTGGAGGGAGTATGAGGAGGGGTTCGGAGATTTAGATAACGAATTCTGGCTAGGTAGGATATGCTTACATGGATTTATATTCTTGTTTTTGTTGCATAATTTTTATGAATGATTCGAATAATGCCGTTCGTGCATATCTTTGTTTTACTGTCATCATGACATCACTTCCAGTGGCATTCATTACAGCTGCATTAGAGCGTAGGAGGGGTTGATTTCGTTGTTAGAGTTAAAAATTGTAGAGTACTCTAAATAAAAAAAGCAATAAATGTGGTTTATATTATTGTTCGCATGGTTTTCGTGTCTTCCTATCATCAGTAATGCTTATATAATAGTTTTCAATGCTTTGTATTATCGTGTTCTTTTTCAGGACGCAATGTAAGTTTTATGTCCATTTTGTGAATATACCTACTAGTAGATAAATATACTAGTATGGATTGTATACCTATAATACGTATAAGCTATTTTATATCAAATATATTACACATTCGGTATAAAAATTGGAATGTTGAGTACCCAAATAACTAATTTAACACCTTCATACTTATATTTTTAAGTGCCTGCCAAATCAGAAAACTTTCAAGGGGTGATCATTAATTTTTTGCAATATGTTGTCCGATAAAGAAATTTGTTGATGGCTGATCTTCAAAATTCACTTTTAAACTTATTAACAATTTATCTATAAAAAATCGGGCTGGATATATCATATGAAAAGACATTTGTTTGTTTTTAAATATTGCAAATTGACCTTTAGATGTCTTAGATTTTTGTTCGGTTGTTGCTTAATTGGTGTATACCCTCCATTTGTTTGAATATAAAAAATAAGGAGATGGTATGATTGCAAATGAGACAAATATCCACTAAAGTTCAAATGAAGTGGAGATTAGCAATAATAGGGTACCGTGCCACCTCCAACAATGAGAAATACCCATACCGTATAGTCGTTTATAAAGACCCCGAAATGAAAAATGTGAAACAATTTAAACCAGAAAACTAACGGCCTTATTAATAACAAAAACACGTATGGACATAAAATTGAGAATGGAAATGTATATTTATCATAAAAAAAATAAGAAGATGTTCAATAATTGCCTTTGAGACGAATCTCCACCAGAGACCAAATGACATAGAAGTAAACAACTATAGGTCAGGAATATAACAGTTGTTTTCCATTCGTTTGATGTGTTTGAGCTTGTGATTTTGTCATTTGATAAGGGACTTTCAGATTTAAAATTTCCTAGGAGTTCGGTATTTTTGTTATTCTTTTTCTCCATACGGATTTCAAATGTAAAACAATTCAAACGAAGAAGTACCCCTGTTCGCCAACTTCGCCAACTTAGGGAAAATTCAAATAAATAGAAGAAAGGGGGAGGGGCTTCAAGTGCATTCATTGTCCCATTTTAAAATCCTGAATCGCCAAAAATATAATTTTTCTCACGATTTATATAATTTACTATCCTTAAATTGTCATCTTTTTTTTATATCTATAATTTATGTTGGAGAACTTGGCGAACAGTACATAAATATTAATAATGTTGGCGAATTGGGCAAACTTGTCGAACAGACATAAAAAATATGTTGGAAAGCATGGCGAACAGAACGTCAAATATAATGTTGGCGAACTTGGCATATAGAACATAAACAATAATGTTGGCGAAGTTGGCGAAGTTGGCGAATAGTACATAAAACATTATGTTGGCGAAGTTGGCTAAGTTGGCGAACAGTACATAACAAGAATGTGTCCATAGTACACGGATGCCCCACTCGCACTATCATTTTCTATGTTCAATGGACCGTGAAATTGGGGTCAAAACTCTAATTTGGCATTAAAATAAGAAAGATCATATCATAGGGAACATGTGTACTAAGTTTCAAGTTGATTGGACTTCAACTTCATCAAAAACTACCTTGACCAAAAACCTTAACCTGAAGCGGGACAGACGGACGGACGGACGGACGGAAGGACGGACGAACGAACGAACACACGGACGTACAGACCGAAAAACATAATGCCCCTCTACTATCGTAGGTGGGGCATAAAAAATAATGTTGGCATATTTGGCGAACAGTACAGAAAAGATAATGTTGGCGAACTTGCCGAACTTGGCGAACTCTTACACAATCCTGTACCTGAATCATGTTTATGCACATACGTGAATAAACTGTTAATAAAAGGAGATGTGTGTATTTCTTCGATGCATGGGACAGCAATTATATAAAACAAGACACGATACGTCAGTTGGCAAAACCGACAAATTAAACAAACATTTTAATACTAAGCAGAGACAATTAAAGATAATCGATCAAATTGGTCAATCAATTTCCTATCGCTAAAAGTTATAAAAACTAAATAGATAAAATATAAGCTTAATATTGAATCAACCTATCCACACAAACACGCGTGTTAATATTTCTGTTCTCGGAAACTTTATCAAATGGTTGCGTTTTCCACATTTTTTATATTTATAGATTTTGTAATAGCGACATATATCATCCATTGTTTGTGTTAATTTGTTTAAATCTGAAACCATTCATGCTTGACATAACCGGTATTTTATAGAAAAGTGTATATTGTTGAGGATCGTATTGTGTCTTCTATAGTTTGTTTGTTGTATGGGATTTGGTAGATTTTTGAATTAAGTTTCAATACAACTTGGTCAACAATCTGATGGATACTTGCCACTAGCAACCATACCACATCTACTTATTTGCATGTATCATGAAACAGAAACAGAAAGTATTGAATGCCCACTTTGTACACGGATCTGTTCTTATTCTGGAACTCTGGAATTCTTTTAATTCAAGTGGAAGTTATTTTGGAAAAAATTACCATTCATTAGTGTAGATTTCATCAGTTTGGTGATCAGCTTTGAAACTTATTTAATGTTATGGACGCCGGTTGTACGTCTTTGACTTTCCCGTGCTAATCTTTAATGTCCTCTGTTGCTAAATTGTTACCTGTTTACTACCTTCTCCTACATCTCTGTATTTTTGTTGAAACGAAGGGGATAAAATAACAAAGATCTACAGTTTCTATACTAGTACCACGATTTTATCCTTTTTAATCTATTTTTTAAATTTAAGGAAATAAATTGATAAACCAACTCACTTCATCCAGGACATATAGTCTCTATGTCCGAATGAAAAATCGGGAAGGGATCTGGAAAACGGCGTTGTTCAAAGTATTCCGTGTTGGTGATGCCACAAACGGGTACACACTTGATGTGGAAGACTACACCAAAAGGGAAGATGATGCAGGTATGTTTTAAAACTATATTCATATGAAGGAAATTGAAAATAGATATGGTGAACGTGCGTTAAAAGAGTGTCTTGATTGAGTAATTGTGTGTTGTCGTCTTAGCGAGGTATGGAAGTAAACAAAAAAATGATCCGTCGCAAAGAGCCTAAAAAATGTTATTTGAAATTTGTTTTACTTTTATTGCAATCAGTTATGCTTGCCTATTTGTAAAAATATTGTTAAGTGGCATTTACGGAGCTACCATTTGATTTTTATGGGGGAGCTAGGATGAAATTTGAAAAAAAGGCAGAACAGGAGTTTTGGGTAAAACAAAAAGGCAGGATGAGCAACTTGGCCAAAAAAAAAGGCAGGATAACAATTTATGTAAATTTAAAGGGAAAGATTCCTACAATTTGGCAGTAACTTCTAACACGGTTAAATTGATGATTTCGGCCATTCGACTTGTTTGCAGATCTTACTTTGCTGAACATGTTTACTAAAACAAATTCTCTCTATCTATAATAGTTTATCCAAAAAGTGCAAACAATGAATAAAGCGTTTTTCAAGGGCAATAACTCTTACAAGGTGTCAGTTGCAAATGGGGAAAAGCGTCTTTCAAGGGCAATAACTCCTACAAGGTGTCAGTTGAAAATTTTGTTTATGTTGACTTATTCGTAGATCTTTTTTTTTTCATTATATAAGGGTTCTCTATATCAATTATGGTTTCTGCAAAAAACGGATAAATATCATCTCTCAATGGCAATAACTCTTCTAAGGGTTCAATTGACATGTTTAGCCATTTGACTTATTCGTACATTTTATTTTGCTGAACATTTTTGTTGAAACAATTTTTCTCTATTTATCATTATATGCATAAACTGCATAAAATAGGGATGAAAGTTTAATAATTCCCATAAGGGGTCAAATGATGATTTCATCTATGTTAACTTATTTGTAGATCTTATCTTGCTGAACATTTCTCTTAAATCCTTTAAGAATTTACAAATCAAGATACAAACACAAGACCTGAAGAATTTCAGGAACTTTAACGTTGCGTCGACAAGGTAAGCCACTCCTGCTTTACTTGCATTACCCGCCATGCGAAACTATACTTTTGTCAAAATGTCACAATAGGGAATATTACACAATTAGTACATGTACAGATCAAAGGTCAGACTACTTTTCTTACATCTAAAGATATGAGAGCGCGAAAACAATTATTCATAACATCATTAACTTATTTGATATATTATACCAACCATCCTCGGTTCACCGGCATTGCTAGCAAATTAAAACAAGTTGCTTTTTTAAAAAAAGAAATGCAATCGTGAACCTAAATGCCTGTTTGGTATATAAGATTAGATAATTGTTTAATCAGATGCATGGTTTAACCTATTTTTTTTATATAAGATGTAGAAAAACTGACATGGATTCTTAATGAAACTTCTGTTCAATATTGGGCATAATTTTCTTGTTAAAGAAATCATTTCTCTCTCTCCCATCCCTCTCTCTTCGATAGATAACATTACAACATGCTAAATAGGTGGCAACCACTGTATGATCGATTCTGAGGTGCTGTGTTGAAAATTAGGGGTAGCTTCCTGGCTAAAGTCGACATGTAAATGTCAAAACAGTCTTTGTTTTGAAGAAGTTTAAAGAAATGAATCATGATTATTTGTTTTTGTAGCAAGTTTGAAAATAGTTCAAAACCCTAAGCTATATTCTTATTTGTTAATCCCGTACTAAAACCGTTCTGGAAAACCAATTGCACTGGTTTGTATGGTTTGGTCATTGGCTATAATATTCAAGATAAGCTTGATCTCAATTTATTTATACCCAAGGCAACAAACTCCAATCAGACTCCTAGAGTAGACACAATTTGAAACCTCAACTTTCTACTTAAATTAGTTTGTTCAAACAAATCTCACTTTTCATTTCATAACTTGTTCTTTTGTTAATTACCAAAATATAATGAAGTTGTTGATTTGTTGTTTTTATACGATTGTGTAACAGATAGAGGAAAGCAGGAATAACAGTGCCAATTCAGTATAGCTCATATTCAGTACGCAATTTAAAAATCCTGTTTTTGCAATCGCATGTCCGTTGAATATATACGGATATTGATTTTAAGAAAAATAATTTGTTACTAAGATGTGCTATTTTTTGCTTATGAATACAAACTTTTTGTATCGCCTAATTTGTAAAGATATCGTCATATTTTTTCGCCAAAAACGCTCTAAGCCTCTTTGTTGTTAGGGATGAGGGATCGATAACTACCCTGCCACGTCCGGTCTGTGTTTTTGTTTGATGTTTTCTGCTTTGTATCGATCTGATGAGTGAAGCTTTTTTCAACTGATTTTTATAGTTTGTTCTTATGTTGTACTGTTACACCACTGTCCCAGGTTAGGGGAGGGTTGAGCGCTCAAACATCCCCGCCAATTCTTTATGTGCCTGTCCCAAGTCAGGAGTCTGTAGTTCAATGGTTGTCGTTGGTTCACGTCTGTCATATTTGTTGTTTTGGTAAATTGTTTTGTTATAAATTAGGCCTTTAGTTTTCTCAATTGAATTGTTTAATATTTTTCATGTCGGGGCCTTTTATAGCCGACTATACGGTATAAGTTTTTTCATTGTTGAAGGCCGTACGGTTGCCTGTAATTGCTTACATCCACTTCTTTTTACCTTTGGTGGATAGTCGTCTCATTGGCAATCATACCGCATCTTCTTTTTTTTATATAGATCCTCTAAATTCGCCTATGAATACAGATTGCCTCAACTCCTTGAAAACAAATTGACGGAATTCCCAGAAACTTGCACTGATTCTTCTCCAGGTTGGACATGAAGTTGTGCACCTGCTACTTGTACTTTTAGTCTGATATTTTGTGTATGTGTTATGTGGGGGTGGGGGTCAAAGACCACAAACATATCACGCAGTGTGTCTGAAAATCGTTCATATTAATAGAATTATTCTAAGGACTAAAAACGCGTATTCATTTATCGACTGTTTCGATAATTTCTGCATTTAACACACCTAAAAGTTGCATTGAAAATTTTGTCGCAATTTCCAGGTTTAATTTGCCTTTTTTTAATAAGATTAAGTATGTTTTTTATATATAAAAGAGGAAGATGTGTTATGATTGCCAATGAGACAACTCTCCACCAGAGACTAAATGACGTAGAACTGAAGTAAACAACTATATCATGTATAAGTCACAGTACGGCCTTCAAAAATGAGCAAAACCCATACCCTATAGTAAGCTATACAAGGCCGCGAAATGACAAATGTAAAACAATTCATACGAGAAAACTAACTGCCTGATGTCATCGAGTTGTCGTTTGTTGCTTTTGTTTTCTTATTTATATTTTGATAAAAATATAGAGCCTTTTAAAATTACTATAAATAGAAGTTCATTATACTATCTCTGACTGTACCTGTCATCACTCAGTCTCTATAAAAGACATTCGGGTTTTTTATCTCTGACCCTGTACTAGTATGTCACCCCTGCTGTTGCATATGCATAATATCAGACCTCACGCCCAAACATTTAATCTTTCAGAATCGTCATCATACTGCTAAAAATATTTTTATAACTTAAAAATAAAATGTTTCGTTGTAGCATCTTATATGTGCATTTTACACATCTCAACGATTCTAAGGTTCAGTTTGTTTTTCTTTAATCTATTTTCTATTTAATTTAATTTGTATTTTGATAACGATAAAGGAAAGTTTGTTCCGATATTTAACCAATTAAAGTAATGGACTTCTAATAATAATTCCATTTATGCTATTTTAAATGAAAAAAGAACAATTTTAGAAACTCCTTGTTTGTTCGCATCTGTGCGTAGAATTTTAAACAGACTTTGATCTTTTTTAATCACGCTAAAATGGCTCAGTTTTAAAACGCTCTATCCAATTACCGTCACTTAACCTGCAATGTGAACGCAGCTTGTTATTGAGAAAACGTAACATATGCGACGCTAATTTAATTAACTACTGATGTAGGATATCAATCCGCCTCGATTAACACTTATCTCTATAGCAACTGCAAAACGCTATAATGCATATTCATAAGATCAATTAATTACCTATTACGGAGGCGGCTATAGAAAAGAACAGATATATTTCGAAAAGACAGAAGGCATTTCCTGTATTCCGAAAGACTACAAAATTAACCAATATATATCTGAGGGTTCACGCAAAAAATTGAAAATGCAAGTAGGCAATCAAAAAAATAGGCAACACCCAAAAATAATGGATGGCAAAATTAAAAAAAAAAAAAAAAACATTATGATTAATCACCAAAATATTTTTTAATAAATAAAAGCATATTCTGACAATAAGTCCAGATACACAAGCTATATTTCTAAATATACAAACAATGCTAATATTTAATTGCGGTGTAATGAACTGAATATTCTTTTAGAATTTTTTCACAGTTTCGATTGTGTGTATCATATCAGACCGATATAAAATAATTAGAGAAAAGGGGTTGATCATCTAAAATTTTTAATGTAATTTTGTAAAGGGCGGACATGAACTAAAAGTGCGGCTGTAAAATAAAACTGTTAAACTATAGAACTGTTAAGTTTTCAACTATAAAGACATAAAAGAATGTTTATAGGCCGCTATGCTTGATCTAAAGACATCTGAATAAACAGACCTTTAACACCTATTAAATAAGTCAATACATAATAAAACTGTTCTTTGTCTTTTATCGACTGATATTCCATCTTTCTCACTTTAACCGCATGTCAACAGTGTCTCACTCAGCGTTATATATTAAAAAGGATAGGACAATACAACAGACACCACCAAAAAACAACAACCAAATCTTTCGATGATGATGATGATGATGATGATGGATGGCTGTTTAATGTCCAGCGGCAAATTAATATGCATATTCAGGACATGAACATGTTAATGTAATATGAATATCAACCCTGTGGTAAGTCCGACACGTTGAGCCGGATTTTAACGTGCTAATTCACAAAGTAACAGTCTGCATAAAGACATATCACCTTACCCGGACACATTATTCTGACTCCGAGCCGACCAGTCTTTGCTCTTACTCCTTAATGTCGCGTGCTCAGCGGCGAAGCTGCAAACAAATACCAATTTTCAAGTCTTTGGTTTGACCCGACCGGGGATTGAACCCACGACCTCCCACACTCGAGACGAACACGCTACCCCGAGACTATCGAGGCGGTTCCAAATCCTTCGAGAAAGTATACATACAAACAAAGACAAACAGCAAAGAACATCGAAAATTCTACTAACACTAGTACAGAAATTTTTTTTTCCGATGTCATGCCTCATGGCGTGCATAGAATATCTTTATAATAATACATTTTTTTTCCAGGGGACAGTATTTTCAGCAATCAGTCAAATTTAATAAACAATGGAATGAAGTTTAGTACCTACGACAAGGATAATGATTTGCATGGCAGAGAGAACTGCGCAAAGAAATACAGAGGAGCTTGGTGGTTCAATGCTTGTTATAGGGCACATTTAAATGGAGAGTACGATCAATCCTTAAAACATCCATATGGAATACAATGGGAAACATTCGCAGGAACACTAAGTTACAGTGCCATGGAGATCCGAAGGAATGATTGAAAATACAAGAAATACAATACAATACTATTTTTATCAAAATTTTAGTGTATACTGGATGTGGTCACTATTTTCGTCATCATTTATTAATTGTACTATAGTTTTATATATAGATTATTTTAGAAATACTTACAGTATAAGATACCACAGAAATTAAGTTAATTGGAAATCAGAACGAGAAAATTTCTTACCTTTTCACTATATTTTGATGTAATGTATATTTTGATGTAATGTATATTTTGATGTAATGTATATTATTCTTGAAAACAATAAAATATTATCTTTTAATTATCCAAGACATCCAAGAAAAATAATTGATTATTCAAAAAGTATGATTTTAAGACTTGTAGACTTATAATGCAACACATGTGATAGCTATGAGATAATAAACATCAGGAATATAAGTAAAATTATGGAATATGTTATCACACTTTGACAAAGATTGGTAAAATATTGTTATTTTATTATTCATATTAACTTTTTAAAGCTACCACAAATCTGATTGAAAAACACAAGCAGAAATAAACTAGCATGCCTATTTTCAGCCGGGATTTTTAGTATTCATATTGTTATCCGATATAGCCCAGCAGTAAATTCGATGGATATTTTTCTATGTTTCAAATAGCTATCTGTCTCGAATCTTCCCGTCATAAATCATGTAAATTCTAAGAAGACCCGCCCCTTTTTTCACAAATTCACATGGTAGAGATTTGCGCTCGACAAACGCCCTTGATTTTTAGATTATAAAACTGTGAATGTACCGTCCTGTTTAGTGTTATAAGTCAGAAATTACAAATGCAGAGCTGTTTGTGAAAATGTAAACCTACCCCAAAAAGTAATTATTTTGTGTTTTCAAGGAGGAAATACTGTGTGCCTTACGTGTTTATATAGTATAACATTTAGTTTTATTATATTTGTGTATGTGCAACTAGTTTTAATGTTCTGTATACTGTATTTTGATTTTGATTCATTTATTATGCATATGATTTTAATTGTTATTGCTTAAAGACACAGCTTTATTTGTGTGCTCCAACGCTGGAGGGAAAAAACTTAAAGAAGAAGAGAAGTTGTAGGTATAAAATTAAAACCGATGGTTAATGATTAAAAGTACTTTCGGAAATCATTTCTTTTCAGACTTATCCCTAAACAAACTCAAAACGAAATAATCATTAGGGAGGATAACAAACAACAGTTTGCATGCAACCTTTAGAAACTAGAGAGCCAGATTGTATTATATGATTTGATGTATGTGTTTGATCACAGTATAAGTCATTCAAACCGGTAAAATAGTCTTTAATTTGTTTGAAGAATGCAAAAAGCATTATCAAATTGAAAATAATAAAAGTTCATATTTAAGGGTTGACTGCTATTGAGCCGAATATCCATGAAACGATGAAATTTTAATCTGCCTTTTGTGTTTTGGTTGTATTGGCTTTTCATCACTGTCATGCAGCATGTGCTTTTTAGACGAGACGCTTCATAACAATTGCCTATTTAAAGCTAGAGAGATGATCTAGTGATCACAGATACCACCCAGCAACAACTGAGAGTAAATGATTTTGCTTCAGTAGCAGCATATTGTGAAATTTTATTAGATGTTGTAATATGTTTGCCATAGTAAGAAATAAAAAACTTGAAAATATCATATAGTTGTCTTTATGTTATACTACTTATAAAACATTTACATAAAATATGATGGACAAACATTAAATTTGTTTTTTTCCAACAATCAAGTACCATAACTCTGGAACTATAAAGGTGAAGACGACGAACATCGATCTTACATTATAATGTAACCTGTGTTTAGTGAACCAAAACATTGCATTAAAATTTTGATTAATTTCAAACAGGGGTTTTCTATTTATCATCTAGAAACCACAAAATTTTTATTTTTCTAATAATCAAGTACCGTTAACTCTGGAAGGGTTAAAGTATAAACGACGACAGCAAATCTAACCTTTTCTTTAGTGGTCCAAATCATTCCGTTAAGATTTCAATCACTTTATAAAAGGATTTCTCCGTTTAATTTCCAGAAAGCAAAAGCGTGACGGACGGACTGACATGAGGATCTATATATACCCCGACTCTGTATAAAAAAACGAAATGAAAATCGGAAAAGAAAAATGGCCTTTTACAGATAAAGTATAATAATGAAATATTTCTATCATCAAAACTTTGTTTGCTAAGCGTCCAGTTGCAAATATCTAATGCATATTAAGGGTAGTAACAACTTAAAATGTAGGTTTTGCAAAGGAGGTCACTTTGGATGAAGTCGGCAAATTTGAAAACAACTGACAATTTCTTATAATAAATAGAGGCAAAAATGGTGCCCAGGTAACTTAGACTCTCCAAAGATTCGTTTGAATGGCTATCCAACATTGTCTAAGGTGTAGATGGCATGGTACTCCCGAAATCTGAAGTCATTACTTTGAAAAGACGTGGGTGTGTATTTATATATCCAGCCTAGTCAAAAGGACTTCAAGATCATTTAAGTGATTGCTGGTGGATGAGAAAAAAATTCTGATTGAGAGTTTTTGCCATTAAATCTAATGTTCAGTTCTAAAAAAAATAAGTAGTTTGATGCTTGCGTGGTGCGATAAAAAAAAATTAGAATAAAGAAAAGGCCAAATTCTTCCTCCCACCACTTCCCTTTTGAGTGTAGGTAGGTCATATTCTTAAGAAGTGTCTCGTGATTAGGCAGTTACTTTATTATAATGTTTAATTTTGTTTCTGTTTCACCAATATATTGCAAGTTCCACAAGAACATGAATACTATGTTCCGTTTTACAGTAAGATGTTGTATATATGTTGTAACGCTGCATTGATACTGTGCTGATGAAAGTGTTTTCAATGTTGGCGACTTTACAGCACATGCAATTGCTTTTCTGCATGGTTTGTAACACCCGCTTTTCTGCAGGTGTAACCAGTATATTTTCTGTGTACATATATATAGATGTAAAAATGTGCATGATATATCTACTGAACATGACGTTTATGGTCTTGAAGATAACTAATTAGAAAAAGTAATATTCACTGATATATGTATAGGTAATAATCAGAATTAAGATTTGAAGTCATAAACAGAGATAACATTATAAATTAAGAGAGAACGGTTGTGATAAAGGGGTTACATATTTTGACTTGCATCAAGAAATTGACAATAAGGGTCGGTTGAGAACAAAACAGATTATTTCAGTTTCCCAGTTGTTAACTTTCTGTTTCTATGTAGCAACATTCTGTCAGTGTCTGCATGTGGAGTATATATCTCCAAGTTGAGACGCTATATCCGAGCTTGCACCTTGATAGAGGGTTGCTGCTAACAAGGAAACTATTGAAAATAGCTGACCGGTTTCACAGATGAAAAGGATATATTCCAATCGTCGTAACCACAACATGCACAAACTGTCCTTTTCCTCGAATTTGACCTACCGAGTTAGACTTATCACCGGGTTTGTACTTACATGAGCAAGTACAGCTTCATTTTGTTGTATTTATAGTTGCTGATCTAAAATATATCATTTTGTAAAAAAAACTGTTTTGTCCATTTATTAAACAAACGAATACTGAATACTGAAATAAATCGACTTGATTACTCTCTGCAGCATCTGGGATCAAACTTAGTTTTTGTCAGGGTTTGCGGAGCTCAGCCTTCAGGTTCCTAAGACAGTGTATTGTAGACTTAATTTTATCAAATTCGTTGTTTCGCATTGTGTTATTAATGTTTATTCGACTTATAAAATTGAGAATGGAAATGGGGAATGTGTCAAAGAGACAATAACCCGACCAAAGAGCAGAAAACATCCCAAGGCCACCAATGAGTCTCCAACACAACGAGAAGGAGGCGGGCTTCAGCTTGCCCCTTAAACAAAAATGTGTACTGTTCAGTGAAAATGGACGTCACACTTAACTCCGAAACATATATTAAATGAACCAAAAGTAAAAAAACATACAAGATTAACAAAGGCCAGAGGCTCCTGACTTGGGACAGGCGCAAAAAATGCGGCGGGGTTAAACATGTTTTGGGAGATCTCAACCCTCCCCCTATACCTCTAGACAATGTAGAATAAACAAACACATAGCAATACGCACAGTAAAACTCAGTTAAAAGGAAGTCTGAGTCCGATGTCAGAATAGGTAACAGAAGAAACTAAGCAAAATGACAATGCTTCATAAATTAACAAAGGACTACTAGCAGTTACTGACATGCCAGCTCCAGACCTCAATTAAACTGATCGAAAGATTATGTCTTCATCATATGAAAATCAGGTACAATCCCTCCCGTTAGGGGTTAAGTATCATACCATCATAAAATATATGAGACGAACAAAACCCGTATCATGCCAACAACTGGTTTTAGAATAAATGTGTTTATTTCCGATGCAAAGACCCTACGAGTGAATCAATATTAATTCCAAAATATGCCATCTTTAATGACCTGACAGTATCGTAACTATATCCCTTCTGAATAAGTCTGTTTAAAGGTTTCGTTAGCTTTTGAGGTGAATGACGTCATTTTTGTGCTTTGTATAGAATATTACCATACAAGATTAGATGTGAAATACCTAAACGTATAAGATGTCTGCACGTTGATTAATATTTACGAATTATGTCCTTGTACCGATGATAAAGTTTAGTAAATGTTTTGACTAGTTTGTGATATCGAAAACCCTGGTGTAATAATTTTTCAGTTATACAGAGATTTCTTTCGTTAAAATCAAATACGTTGTTACATACACGAGCAAATCGAACAAGTTGAGATATATAAACACCATAAGATGGTGACAAGGGAACGTCACCATCTGAAAATGGATAATTAACAATAGGAAATGAAAAATCATCTCTGTATCGTAAACTTTGGTATTAAGCTTCCCGTTAAAGATATAGATATCAAGATCCAGGAAAGGACATTGTTCATTGTTAGGACTAGCTTTATTTAAAGTCATTTCAGCAGGATAAATCTCTTTTATGTACATACTCAAGTCGTCATTATTGAGAGCCAATATATCATCCAAATGTCTAAAAGTGTTATCATATCTTTGTATCAGATGTTGTTTCGATAGGTCTTTGCTGATTTTAGTCATAAATTGTAACTCATAACAATACAGAAACAGGTCAGCAATACGTGGGGCACAGTAAGTCCCCATTGGAATGACGATCACTTCGATAGGCCAGTGATCTAAATACCACATGTTAAGATAGTCGGTAAGATAAATTCGTTACATAGTGTGCTTTGCTCTCATCCCATATGGAATTTACTGACCCCATATATATCTTATTAGGTCACTAACTCACTATGTAACTAATAATAATCAAAGTGATACATTGAAAAGTTTGGTATTCAAATAATACAAAATTCTGAAACTACATATCTTAAATGTAGTTGAAAGGTAAAATCACAAAAATCAGTAGTGCTCATAAATATTTACATAGCATTGTGATTTTTCTAACAAATATACTGACCTCTGTATCATATACATGGTAACAACTGTGTTCCAAGTTGTCTGCTTGTAATTTCTGTGCTGTATAAAACCTTTCGGAATTTTGAGTCGTCAATGCTCTTCAAATTGATATTTTATTTGGCCATTTTGAACTTTTTTTTATTCGAGCGTCACTGATAAGTCTTTTGTAGACGAAACGAGCATCTGGCGTACAAAATTCTATGATGAGTTTATTTATTTACTAGTGAGTAATTGTCTGTGTATGTGAAATAAAGTTTATGTGATATTTGATGTTGATGAAAATCGCATTCTTTGTATACAAATCTATGTAGAAAATTAACAACTTATTAAGAGATTCGATATGAATGTAATAATCTATTATTATGAGATACATAGGAATGTTGTATTCGACGGTTAACTAAAGAATGAGATTTTGTAGCTGAAAGGGCTTATTGGATATATAGATATTTGAAGGGAATGATAATAACTTGTAGTCATTCCCCTTTGCCCATATGCTTCATGTACTGTCTTGTCATATAAATACTTATTGTTTGTTATTTTATTTCCGGGTCAATATATGTGTGTATTATAAGAACGAACCCTTGTGCCATCGTTTGTTGTGTTTTACCCGTTGCATGCAGATAACAGATCACTTAAATCTCAAACTGAACCAGAAAAAGCGGCCCTATTAGTGTGAAGATAGGATCCAGACGAAATAAATAGATGTAAAATGTGTAATCCACTCACCACTATAGAAAATTGTAGTTATTCATGTCATAGCGAACCTACCCAGAAACTATATTCCCTGCACACCTATATACTGAACATTTTTTATGTAAGGGTCTCGGTGGCCGAGTGGTCTAAGTAGTCGAACTACGGCATCACTAGCTTGCAAACACTAAGGTTGTGAGTTGGAATCCCGCACGTGACAGGGGCGCTCGAATTTTATCTTAATTGACTATGACTGTCAGTTTTCCTACCAAAGGTCGGTGGTTCTCTCTAGGCAGTCCGGCTTCGTCCACCAAAAAAATGACCGCCACGAAATAGCACAATAGTACTGACAGTCGCGTTAATCACAATCAATCAATCAATCAATCATTTTCTATATAGAGATATGATTTATATATCATGTATGTGATCATGAAACACTTGGTTTTCTTAAGGCTTATCTATGAACTAGTTGATATTAACTGTAAATGATGTGCACTCTGTTTGAGCATTGTTGTTATGTGAACCTTGCTGGAAATTTTTCGACAAAATGATTGTACTAGTATCTGCTAATAAATAGTATAATGTATTAATCATAAGACATAGAAATGAACTTTCCTTTGTACTTATGATAAACGAAGAAGATCAGAAATAGTAGTCATCATATCGATGTATCAAAACGATGGAACACCAAAAACTAGTCACAAATTTTTGTGGTGAAATTTGACAAATTTGCTGGATTTCAACCATTCTAGGCCCAAGAAACAAAACGCACAGGTTTCGACAAACTAGATATTTAAGTTAGATATGTTATTTCTTGTATCAAGAATAATGTTACGCATGCGCTGTATGTTCCCTGTCCAAAATATCATGTAAATTGGCCTGTATTTAGTTGGTTTGGGTAAAAACTACAATTGATGTCAATTGTGACGTCATAAAAGAACGCTAATACATAATTGTTTAAAACCGTAACATGTATTATATCGAGTTATTGTTTTAACTATGATACGTTGTAATAATATGCATTGCATACTAATTAGGCGGTTTAGCAAGTTTCGAACCCACCCCTTTGTCTGACTAGCCTTTGATTTGAACTGATCTGATCCCACCCTAGACAAGTGATGTTATGAAGTCTCCCCATTCCGACTGGATTTGGTTTCTTTCTATGAATTCCACACAGACAAATGTAGGCAGTTTTTCAAATCTCAGATTGCAGGTGATCACGTTTGTATAGCCCATAACACTATTGGATTTAAGGTATGCGTATGTATAACTTTCAGAGCTCCAGGACATGAAATGCAAATTATTTTGGCTGAAAATAAATACATTATCATCGAAAGATAAAACTACAATTTACGAATTTGATACGAGCATTTGATTCTAATATGATATAAGACATGTAAGATATGACCATATCAACCAAAGTTATCAACTGGACATTAATTATTGTCCTTCAGGATGATGACAAACCGTTACTACGTTGACAATAGAGGACCTATCATACTGATATTCTTATAGAATCTGCTTCCCTTCAGGAGCACCTGAGATCAATCACTTTTTATGGGGTTCGTGTTACGCAGTCTTTAGTTTTCTATGTTGTGTTTTGAATACTTTTGTTTGTCTTTTTGTCGTTTTTTTGTTGTTTGCCATGGCATTGTCAGTTCGTTTTGACATATGAGTTTAAAATCCCTATAGAATCTTTCGCCTCTTTTTTATTGAATGACAGGATTACTTTATTTATCTTGTTGATAGAAGGTTGTGAGGTCGGTTCTTGAGAGGAAAAACCAAATATTTGAAACAAGTTCTATATGAAAGACGGTGCGCAATCAGAATTTTTACCTTGGCATTTGGAATTATTGTTTATCGGTTTAAATTTTCTTTTTTATATATATCTTCTTTATAACTATCAATCAGGAATCAAACATTTGTTTTCTACTTAACACCAACTATCTTAGTTCGTACATGACATCTAACACTCAATCAATCACTGCACGATCCGATTTGTTTATACGTTTGGAAATGTAAGCAAAGTGTGCATGTTTTCTTATGAAACTTTTATTAAAATTAGAAAGGTTTTTAATTCAAAGTTAGCTTTTGTACATGTATTTAATATGTCCTCTCTTATGCACATTTTTTATAATCTCACATTCCAACATTATGAAATAAAATTTCAAAATATAATCCAGTAAGCTTTTGAGTACTGAGTCATATTCTTTTATACCTATGATATTTCTCTCTTAGACAGCCCCTTACAGTTGGCTGATGTTAAATTCCTATTTTGCATTCTACAGCATGTTCTACACACATGGAAATAGATACTTATTGTGTTTCCGTCTCTTCGAACCTCTCTATCTTATATTACATTTACGGTTAAACATTTTTATCTTCAGGATATCGGCATTTAATTTTTACTTTGATACGAATTCTTAAAACCACGAATAAATTGTGATGAAGTTTAACACCACCTCGGACGTTGATGCAATACCTATATATGTTATCAAGCGTTCCACTTCTATTTAGAATGTTAAGGCTGATAAAAGTACTAAATTCGGGAAAAAATTTGTGATGAGTGCTGAAATTCTTCGGTTTTCTCACATTCTCAGGAGAGGATTTGCTCTTTGTCCTTGACACTGTTGTCTGTATTAAATTTTTTCCATGTACGTTACCGGCGACCATATTTTAGCTCAATACATAATATAAATACAATCATGTTTAGCAATAACAAAAACAAAATTACCGATGCTATATAAACATTCGAGTACTTGTGATTATCAGAACCGAGTACTCGAGATTACATTCCGCACAATCGAAATTCAAATTTGTATAATTTAAGAATAAAATACCCTTTTTAAAAGAATATCAACAGCAATTAGAAAGGAGACAATCTACATGTTCTTTGCTTCAACCTACATAGATTTTAATATTCAAGAAAGAATATTATATAAATAAGAAGATGTGGTATGAGTGCCAATGAGACAACTATCCATCCAAGTCACAATGTGTAAAAAGTAAACAATTATAGGTCAAAGTACGGCCTTCAACACGGAGCCTTGTTATAGCGTTTTTTTTTTTTTTTTTTTAAGCGTTACTGATGCGTCTTTTAAAAACGAAGCGCTTGTTTGGCGTACAAAAATTAAGTCCTGGTATCTATGATGAGTTATTTGATTGTAAAGAAAACTTATATGTAAAGTAGATTGCAATAATAATTGTTTACATAGCAATTAACAAGTGTCTATACAAATTGATATGCCAGAAAATCGCCTTTTAATTGTAGCCAACAAAAGACACAAATCAATAATAAAATTTAACAAGATTTATTATACACAAGTTTACAAGAAGTATTACATAAAACGAAATGTCAACTTAACTGTCAAAATATGAGTCCAATCTTTTATCTTTTCTTTATCCGGAAATCTTCACGGGAATCCACAGAATATTATATCTAATTGGTCACAATCTAGTATGATGTAGTTTGTAAATAAAAGTGTCAATCCAACTGCAGAGAATGTTGATGTCTATCGATGTCTAAGTCTATCTATCATGGCTATGTCTAAATCTCCATATTCAACTAACTTTTGGGTCTGCATTTAAATACTCAAACGGAAATTTCTAGACAACGCTAGAAATATAAATTACGCATCTTTTGTTATGATCATTCTGGAAACGTTATGTAAGTGAAATAAAAAGTTCTAATCATTCCATTAGTATCAATGATTGTTCCAGTGATTTCTAAACTGCATAGTTGTAACACAATGTATTTTATTTTGTACACAATGTAAACATGTAAACATTCTAAGGCCACACAAAACAAGTTAGGCCAACTAAATAAATATAAAAGTTACAATATCATAACACCTCCCCCCTTAAAAAAAGTTTGAGTGTAACAAAAACTTTTCATGAATAATATGTACAAAAATGCATAGTAATATATAGTAAGTATTTTCAAATATACACAGTATATACACAGTGTTTTAATAAGTCCTAGATAAAGCATCTGCTATTACATTATCTTTACCTTTAATATGTTTTACAATAACATCATATTCCTGTAACAATAAACTCCACCTAGTCAATCTCTGGTTCTTGTTTCTCATTTTATGTATGAAGGTGAGAGGATTATGATCAGTATAAACAAGAATAGGATGCACAGTGGGATTTAAATATACATCAAAATGTTGAAGTGCAGACAACAGTGCAAAACACTCTTTTCAATAGTTGAATAATTTTCTCATGTTTATCTAATTTCTTAGAAAAATATGATATAGGTTTTCAACATTATCATCTGTTTCCTGATATAAAACAGCTCCAACTCCTACATCGCTTGCATCAACGGCAAGTTTAAATTGTTTTTCAAAGTCTGGAGTGATCAGAACTGGACTATTAATTAAAAGTGATTTGCTATTTTCAAAAGCGTTTTGACAATTTTCACTCCAGATGAATTTAGAATCTTTCCGTAAAAGATGAGTCAATGGTTGAACAACAGTAGCAAAATTTGAACAGAATTTCCTGTAAAATCCAATCATGCCTAAATATCTCATAAGTAGTTTTTTATTTGTAGGAGGAGGAAATTTAGTAATTGCATCCACTTTAGCCGTAATAGGTTTCACCTGACCTTGGCCAACTGTGTGCCCTAAATAATCAACAGTGGCTTGACAAAATTCACTTTTACCAAGATTAATAGTCAAATTTGATTGTGACAATCTATCAAAAGTATCATATAAATGTGTTAAATGCTCTTCTCAGCTATCACTACATACAATAAGATCATCAATATAAGCATAACAACAGTCTAAATCTTTTATAACATTATTGATCATTCTTTGAAATGTAGCTGAGCACTTTTCATGCCAAACGGCATTACAGTATATTGAAATAAGCCATCTGGTGTGACAAAAGCTGATATTTCTCGAGCTCTCTGTGTCAATGGGACTTGCCAGTAACCTTTCAATAAATCAAATTTGCTCACAAATTTTGCTTGTCCAATGTTATCAATGCAGTCGTCTATCCTTGGAATCGGATAGGAATCAGATTTTGAAACAGAATTTACTTTTCTGAAATCAGTTACGAAACGAAAAGTTTTATCTGGTTTGGGCACAAGCAGACAAGGAGAGCTCCATTCACTGTTACTCGGCTCAATAATATCATTGTCAAGCATATATTTAATTTCTTGTCTCATAAATTCAAGTTTGAGTGGATTGAGCCGGTAAGGATGTTGCTTAATTGGAGAAGCATCACCTACATCGACATTATGACAAACAGCAGTGGTTTTGTTTGGCACATCTGGAAAAAGATTTTTAAAAGGAAATACTAAAGCTTTTAATTTTTCTCTACGATCAAAAGACAGATGTGCAAGTTTTGAATCTAAATTTGACAAAATTTCTGAATTTTTCAATCTAACTGTCTCTTCCATAGTTTAGAACTAAAAGGTGATTCAATTATATCTGGTTTGTCATGATTGTTCTCCAATTTAACCATGGCTAAAGTGGCAACTGGTTTACTCTCACCTTCATTAGTACGCTCAAAATATGGTTTTAACATATTAATGTGACACACTCTATTTTGTTTACGCCGACCTGGTGTTTTTACAATATAATTAAAATCATTGATTTTCCTCTCTATGGTATAAGGACCACAATATTTAGCTTGTAATGGATGTCCAGGGACTGGTAAAAATACAAGTACCTTATCACCAGGCTCAAAAACTCTGTCCCTGGCATCTTTATCATACCATATTTTCATCTTATTCTGAACAGTTTTTAAATTGTTCTGAGCAATTTGACAAGCAGTATACAATTTTTCTTTAAATCTAGATACATAGTCTAGAAGATTCAAGTCAGTGTGTTCAGTACGCCACTTTTCCTTTATCAATTTTAAAGGTCCCTTACAGTATGACCAAATACCAACTCAAAGGGACTAAAACCAAGGGATTCTTGAACAGCCTCTCGGACCGCAAAAGTAAAAGTGAACACCATCATCCCAATCCCTGTCAAATTGAAGACAAAAGTTCTTATCATGTTCTTCAATGTTTGATGAAAACGTTCTAAGGCACCTTGAGATTCTGGATGATAAGCACTTGACCTATACTGAGCAATCCCTAACTGGTACACGACTTGCTGAAATAAACCTGGCATGAAATTTGAACCCTGGTCGGACTGTATAGACTTTGGAAGTCCTACTAGCGTGAAAAATTTGATCAGAGTTTTGACAATAGTAGGTGTCTTGATATTCCTTAACGGAATAGCCTCAGGAAAGCGAGTGGAGGTACACATGATTGTCAATAAATATGCATTTCCGGTCTTGGTCTTCGGTAAAGGTCCAACGCAATCAATTAGTCCTCTGCTGAAAGGTTCTTCAAAGGCTGGAATAGACAGAAGTGGTGCTGGTGGTATTTTCTGGTTAGGCTTACCAACAACCTGGCATATATGGCATGATTTGCAGTATTCTGCGACATCACTTCTTAGTCTTGGCCAGTAGAAATGCTGTAAGATCTTAAGACAAGTCTTCCTTATACCTAAGTGTCCAGCCAAGGGGGTGTCATGGGCAAGACCAATAATGTCTTGCCTATAGACTTTAGGCACCACCACTTGGTATACCACTCTCCATTCCTCCTCTGGGGTAGCATCAGGGGGCCTCCACTTTCTCATTAAAATGCCGTCTTGATGGTAATAGCATTCGGCCACTTTGTCTGCTTCTTCCTGTGGTTGAGCCCTCTTGCAGAGCTGAAGAACCTCAGGGTCTTTATTTTGTTCTTCGACAAATTTCCTTCGGTCTAATGAATGGCTGTTTACGTCTGGCCATGGCATAATTACATTCTTGCTAATACTAGGTGGTCTTATTACGGCCTTCTCTGAGCTACAGGGACCTTCAATGTTGGCTAGAAAGGTGTCAGAAAGGTCCATGTAATCAAACTGGTCTTCTTGCAAATCCTCATTTTGTTGTTTTATAGCCATCGCCCTAGTAACGACACAAGCTGGATACAGTTCAGCATCATCTTCAGGTGATTTAACATCCACCACTGGTTCACTGGTAACAATTGGTTCAGCAACCACTTTGTTCCCAGCTAGATCATTCCCTAGCAATGATGAAACACCCTCAACAGGGAGATTAGGACGAACACCCACAACAACTGGTCCAGTAATCAAATCTGACTTCAGATAAATACGATGGAGGGGAACATCTATACAACCTAACTTCACACCTTGTAACAAAACGGAGGCACCAACAGAAGTCTCCTCGGACAATGGCAACACACCTTCTAACAATAAAGACTGAGAAGCTCCAGTGTCCCTTAGAATCTTAATAGGCTGAGGAGTAGTATTATCAACAATAGAAACAAACCCATCAGACATAAAGGGTATATAATCCTCCATGTAATCACAAAACCTGGACTTAAAAGCCTGACTCGCAGGACATTCCAACGTATGAGTAAACGGGGTGTCGTACAAGCACTGGTCTTGGGCTTATTATCTCTTTCATTCTTCTTCTGGAGTCTAAAACAATCAGCCATCAGGTGACCATTCTTCTTACAATAAGCACAAGTCAGTGACTTCTTTTCAAAAGTTTCAAACTTTGGACTAGACATATTATAACTAGACTGTCTCTTATTCTGTGCAACAGGCTTACGATCAGTACGCTCAGTGCTTTGATTCTTGTAATTTCCACTCGAAATATTACAATTTTGACCTTTGAAACTTCTCTTATGTGAAAGGGTATAATTATCGGAAATAACAGCTGCATCTTGTAATGTCTCAACAGTTTTGTCATCTAAATGTGTTTTTAAGTCTAAATGAACACACTGCTTGAACTCTTCTAATAACATCAATTGTCTTAAGTTATCAAAATTTTTATCTATTTTCTTTGACGTAAGCCATTTATCAAATAGATCTTCTTTTTCCCTAGCAAATTCAACATAGGTTTGTGAATCAAACTTTTTATAAGACCTAAATTTCTGTCTATATGCTTCTGGCACTAGCTCATAAGCTTTCAAAACCTCTTTTTTAACCTTGTCATAATCAGAACTATTTTCTGATGAAAGTGCTGAGTAAATTTCAGCGGCCTTGCCCTCAAAAACACTTTGCAGCATTGTAGTCCAAAAAGGCTTCGGCCATTTCAAATTTTGAGCAATTTTCTAAAACTGTGGAAAAATTTGTCAACTGTTTTTCACAAAATTTGGGAACCAAACGTATACTTTTTGTTGCATCAAAATTATGTTCTGATTTTGATTGGAATTTAGTGTTGCTTTCTTCTTTTGCCATTTCAATTTTATTTTTCAATCTCTAACCTTTCTCTCATTTCAAGTTCTGCCTATTTTAATTTAAAATCATCTTCTTTTTCTTTTCTTTCATCTTCTCCATCTCTAACCTTTCCTTCATTTCAAGTTCTGCTTTTCTTTTCCAATTGTTTTAATTTAAGTTCATGTTCTAATTCAAGCTGTTTTAATTTGAAAGCATCAACATTTTCGACCTTGAGTTCAAGAGCCTCTTCACCTAAAATTTCTGCATCAACTAGTTTGTCTATTACCAAATTTTTTATAATTTGTTTTCTCATAGATACTCTAAAGTCTAATTTCAGATGTCTAGCAAGCAACACTAATTCCTCTTTCTTTAAATTATCAAACCCCTCCAGGTCTGGCGTTTTCAAAAATTTACCGGCATCAAATGCCATTTTGTAGAATTTTGTTGGCTAGTTCTAATAAAAATACTGAAATTTTTTTTAATAAGATATTAACGTTATCCCGGTCGAGCACCCAATTTCTGTTATGCCAGAAAATCGCCTTTGAATTGTAGCCAACAAAAGACACAAATCAATAATAAAATTTAACAAGATTTATTATACACAAGTTTACAAGAAGTATTACATAAAAAGAAATGTCAACTTAACTGTCAAAATATGAGTCCAATCTTTTATCTTTTCTTTATCCGGAAATCTTCACGTGAATCCACAGAATATTATATCCAATTGGTCACAATCTAGTATCATGTAGTTTGTAAATAAAAGTGTCAATCCAACTGCAGAGAATGTTGATGTCTATCGATTTTAAGTCTATCTATCATGTCTATGTCTAAATCTCCATATTTAACTAACTTTTGAGTCTGCATTTAAATACTCAAACGGAAATTTCTAGACAACGCTAGAAATATAGTTCTAATCATTCCATTAGTATCAATGATTGTTCCAGTGATTTCTAAACTGCATAGTTGTAACACAATGTATTTTATTTTGTACACAATGTAAACATGTAAACATTCTTAAGTCACACAAAACAAGTTAGGCCAACTAAATAAAGATAATAGTTACAATATCATAACAAAATTATCATTTACCTCCTACAACAGGATATTCAATGTGTATGTTACGTTTCAAAACCGTGATAATTGTTTTTTTTTTTGTATAGTGTTAACATCTTGCAAACTGACCTTATTGTAATTGTTGCTACACCAGATATTAAGTGTATTCAAGTTTAAGCATAAAAATAGAATTTAGAAAAAAAAATATGATTTTTTTCCATTGTTTTCCATAAAATTGTTTGCGCTTTAGCCTTATCACTGGTGGGAATGTTTATTATCAGAATATATAGAAAAAAGAGGCAGACGATACACAGGGCCATTAATTATATCATAAGTCGAAGATAATCTAAACCGACATGGCAAGAATAGAGAAGATATACAACAAAATTAAAAAACATAGCTAACAAATTTAAACAGAAATGTAGCAGACCATAACTATCAATTCTGTTAGTTTATCATTTTGCGATAGCATTCAATTCCTTAAACTTTTTCCCATTAAGACGAAAAGGTAAAATTATTCCAACAATGTGTGTGTGCATTTGTGTACATAAGTGTGTACATTTTGACGATGGATATACAAAGACTTTAATTATTTGTTATTATCAGAATGATTCTATATATCGCTTAATTATCAAATAGAAGTTAAACATCAATGAAGGTTCGGAGTAGATACCATCTCGCCATGAGTTGAGTTCGAACTCACAATCTCAGTGTGGAAAGACTAGTAATTGCAAACTCCCCGGCAGTTCCAGCTCCAATCCGCATACTAATATTGAGTAAAGGAAAATAGTTCCGGAACGGAAACGATCACTGTACGGAGTTTGTAGTAATTCATCACTGCAGATAATGTAGACAACTCGATTACCGAAGCCTCCTGAATCAAATTTCCGGAAAATTATAACGATGCTAGGACTTGTTTTTGCTTACAAAACGTTCATACGTTCATAAACATAATTTTTAAAGCAGGCAAAAAAGTCACATTGTAAAAGCTTTGTACAAATATACATTACATATAGTAGAGTGAAACTATAATGATATATTCTGAAAAAAAGGGAATGCGTACAATATACTAGAAAAGAAAGGATTTGAGGTATCCATTCATGACACAAAAATCAATACATGCACAGCAAAAAAACAGGAAAAGCAAAGGAACAGCGCATTAATTATTGTTCTGCATCTCAAAGTCACAGTAAGGCCTTCAACATGGTGCAAAAGTTTTCCCCTCACTGCAATTTTAAGACGGCCCACTAGGACCGGTTTGAGCGGAATTCTGTGCAAACTGAAAAACCTTTAATAACATAAACAGTCATTTTAAATTAACGTTTTAAAGGGGCATTAGCTGTCAAATTCATGTTCACCAATTTGGCTGAAATTCTCATATTTGATTAATAACAAACTAAAACGTATATCCAAATTATAAAAAAGTCTAAAATAAACAATTGACGATGCATTGATTCGATAATATGTATCATCATTTCGTGTGTATTTTAGTCTAGACGCCATCTAATTAACCATCGAGGTGACCTCCGAAGACTGCCGACGTTCACATAACCAAATATAAACATAAATTGATAGCCAACACGGCCAATTGGATTTTTCTAGGTCTGTTTGATTTCATATTTTAGGTTAAAAAAATATGTTAATCATCGATTTTACCTGTATAAGAATGAGTTTTTGTGGATCGAACCAGTCAACCAAATGGTTTACCTTATTTCACTTTCAATGTTGACATTATTTTCCTTTTAATAGCTGAACACGCCTAGTTTATGCGTAACCCATCTCTAGTTAAAGGGTTAATTGAAGGTCACATGAATACGGATTCAATGAGGTCGAATTATTCACTTGCAAGCGAATAATTCATCAGCGATGTTTCTTAGCTTATTTTGACAAAGTTGAACCACCAAACTGGCTGATAAAAGCGAATTATTATTTCACTATTTCTCTTTCATTAAAGATTGAACCAAAAATAATCATATTTTAATTCTTTTTCATATCTCGTACCTAATACCCCTTTAAAAGTACTGAAACAGCGTAGATCATCGTAAATAACATGAATAAAGCGTTTTGGTGCAGAAAATGTATTTAAAAATGCAACTGAGATTTTATTTTATCTAAAACAGCCCTATTGCTTGAAATTAATCTAGGTATCTAGTATTCCCAGGTGTTATTATGTGACTAGATTGAAACGATTTAATAGCATAGAGTTTTGCTATCTATTGAATCCAGTTGCATGTTTTCTATAAATAATTGACTTAGTAAAATGTGAGTAGTCATGATAAACTAGTTATTCATTAAACAATTAAAATAACGCATGTTTAATGGTTATTATTGTTCAGTTTTTCCTGCAAAATGTTGAATCAATTTACAAACTGATAAAAAAAATCAATCAAACAATAATGTAACTTATCTTGTAATTCTTAGTAAAATTTTAAACAGACGTCATTAGAAAATTCACGAAACTTTTAACAGAGAGATAAAAGTATATATCATATATGAAGGTCTGGATTGGGTTAGCAGAATAAAGAAAAAAGGGTCAAAACTACAGAAGATGGACCAAAATAAAATAAAAAATAGACAAAAAAAGCAAGAAAAAAAAGCATCAGAGCGGAATTAGGTAGTTAAATATAAACAATAGAGAAAATTACCTAAACAATTATGTCTGTTTGTTTTGTTCACACATTGTTATCAATATAATGGAATTTTATGCGACTGTCATACAAGTGAGAGGTTTAGCTAGCTATAAAACCAGGTTAAATCCACCATTTTCTACATAAGGAAATGCCTGTACCAAGTCAGGAATATGACAGTTGTTTTCCATTCGTTTGATGTGTTTGAGCTTTTAAGTTTTGAATTATCCTTGGAGTTCGGTATTTTTGTTATTTTACTTTTTTTAATGAAGAAACGAGCTCAACTTGTAATTAAAAACTACCGATATAAAACAAGGTTTATCCCACAATTTTTGTCGGGAAATGCCTGCAGTCAGGAATATGACCATTGTTTTCCATTCGTTCCTTTGGTTGATAAAGTCTAACGTTTGATTTTGTCAGTTTTTACGGAGAGCCCCTTTTTGAATTTACCTTGGAGTTCGGTATTTTTGTTAATACTTTTTTCCTGTCTTTATATTAGTTACGTAAACTTCCATTAAACATCATTCTTTAGTTCTTATCACCATTTTTTCTACAGTAAAAAATGGCATTTAGGAATGTTATGATGAGCTTTATTCAAACCAGCGGTGTTAATCGGATGTGGATTCTTGAAGATTTTATAGATATACTATAGAATAAATGTGTTATAGATACAATCATTCCCTCGCTCTTTATATTTCAAAAATAGTATAATTCTTCATTCTTTTAAAATTATTTTACTTTTATTGTTAAATTAAAAGAATACGATTAAAACAAATCATCAAAGATATCAGACTATGGTTTTGTATACCAGACGAGCGTTTCTTTTATAAAAGACTCATCAGTGACACTCTAAAAAAAATGTAAAACGCCAAATTAAGCACGAAGTTGAAAACATTGAGGACCCCAAATTCCGAAAGGTAATCTCGATATGTACGTACAGACACGACAGTCGGTATTTCAACGGGTACCTAATGTGCGCCCATACTGACCAATTTGTTTTGTTCTCATTTTGAGCATGATTCATACAAACCTTCTCAAACACAAAAAAAAAACATCTTGCAAAGTTCTTCGATTTCACTTGCAGATATAATGATGATGTGCTGTCACTCAATAAATTACATTTTAGTGAGTGCTTGCATCTCATATATACCAGTTAATTGAATCCCTTAACATTCTTTTAAAATAACTATTTGTGCAAAAATCTATTATCATAATTAAGAATTCTTGCAAATAAATGATATATCTATAAATTTTTATTATTAAAATATGATTTACAATGCGATAACTATCTATAATGACCAGATCACAATTAGAGTTGAGAATGGAAACAGGAAATGTGTCAAAGAGACAACAACCCGACCAAAGAGCAGAAACAAAGACGACTACGGGTTACAGCATGATCTTAACCAATGAGAAAAACTGAAACTGTATAACTCTATCTAAAAACTCATGTTAAATTTGAAGCAGGTTATTTCCCTTATCGGGCTGTAGAACTGCTTTGCGACAATGAAGTTCAATGAAAAGTCAACGATAAGAGGTTTTCATTTCCTGCTGAATTAAATTTTTAGCTATTATAAATATAGAAAGTATTAATGGTCTTTTGCCCTTCAACATTCTTGTAATCATACTCGATTATAAAGCTGGATTTTTGTAAATTAAAGTAATACATTGTTTTTATTTACTTCTCACCATTCCTCTGCACTGCAGCGAACCAATATTTAGACCAGTTTACTTCCAACTCGTAATCAACTGTTATTTTAAAATTGGAGTCTGGATTTCATTTCGAAAGTGAGTTTCAAGAAAGTTCTACAGTAAGGTTTAATTTTGCTTTATGAGTAACAGTCAATACATTCGATTTCAGTCAAAGATTGGTGCAACTATTTTGCTTCTAATACCATTTAACTTACTGCGCATCGGTTATACAAATGTATTAAGTTGTTGATCAATAATGTGCTGGTGCTATTTTTGTCAGCAATTAACCAATCATGTTATCGATCAACTAATTTAATCACTTGACAAATTATGCAACGATATTATATAAATTGTTTTCATAAGCTGAACATCAGATAATTCAAAATGATACGAGCAAGTTAACTTAACAAGCTCAGACTATCTATGAGTACAAAATACTAAAATAAAGAATGGAGTTAAAAGCAAAGAATATTCTTATTCTTCTTTTATTCAAACACATTGTCATACAATGTGGAAGTTTACTAGAAGAATATTGTGATGCTGATGATGAGGATTGTCAAGATTCGAATGATTTACGGAAAATTGGTCAGTTAAAACATGGTAAAAGTCAACACGTGAACATTCTCCGACGAATTCGAGATAGAAGTCTAATGGAATGTGCAAAGGAGTGCTTTTTGACGTCGCAATGTCAGGCTATTAACTATAGAAAGAATTGGAAGCTTTGTGATGCACTAGGTGAAAGGCCTGATGGCGAAGCTATCCAGGACGAATCAGGATCGGTTTACAGTGAAATATCGACCTGGCCGAAGGTAATGTTATTTTGTCTTACAAAATTTATGAAAGTTCATTTTTCTACAAATTCAAACATGGATTCATTGAGTGAGCATAATTGCAGGCTTGCCCAAACCACCTGAAGTCACTCTGCGCTTTGCTAGAGTTCTTGTTAATTAGTCTTATGTTAACTTTAAAGTGTCAGTTGGATTGTGTCCCTTTATACATGATATTTTTTTTAATCTTTTTCGGATAATAATTTGGATTAAAGTTAGTATTTTCATGTTTTGGTCACACATTAGAATATTCACCTTCACTCTTGAACTACATCTCTATTTTAAAAAATGTAAAATATTGTAAAAGTATGCATTTTATCATCTGGCTCTGTTTTATGGATCCTGTTGCTTTGTTTATGATATAACTTTAAATAGAATAAGTATTATCAAAACAAACATTACTAAATATTTCTATTTAGCTAACTTTAAAAAAATGAATCAATGTTGTTGCATAATTGATTTTGATTCAAATTTAAATGTTTGTCAACTAATATATCAAACTTGTTTGGTATTATTATAACGTTTTGCAATATTCATTATGTGAAAGGGATGTACGTTTCCATATATGTGATGATTTAATTATCATTAGGCACTTTTGATGATACGAAAAGGGGATGAACGAATTTATAGGTTTCAAATGTTCTGTAGACAGTATTTCAACAACATGTGAGAAGAAATCATTTCTAAATAAAAACTGTACATTCTGAGTGTTATCCTTACCCTTCCTGAGCACCTGAGATCACCCCTAGGTTTTGGTGGGGTTCGTGTTGCTCAGTCCTTGGTTTTCTATGATGTTTAGTGTACTGTTGTTTGTTTGTATTTTTCTTTCTTAGTCATGGCGTTGTCAGTTTATTTTCGACTTATGAGTTTGAATATCCCTTTAGTATCCTTCGCCTCTCTTTTATCCTTACGCATCAGGTCAACTGATAGATGGAACAAATGCTATAAAAAGACACATTTTCATACTTGGAATTGACACAATTTTTGTCTTTATTCTGAAATGCTGCGTGCTTTCCGGAAAATTTGCAAGTACTTACTAATTGTTGGTAGTTGGTCAGATTCGGCCTGGAATCATTTTTTAGATCCGGGGCGTACGAGGATAAAAATTATTAACATGATGAACAGAGTATTATTATCATTGAGAGCACTTCAGGTTATGGCAAAGAAAATATGTCAGTTATTGGGATAAAAAGTGAAAGTCTACAGACAAGAACTGACCTTCAACAGATAAGATAGATAACTATATAACCGATACAATATTTCTACAATAAATTTCCTTAAAAACGACAAACAGCATGAAATAAAGAACAGCCATAGAAAAGTCAAAAAGTAGTACCAAGTCCATGTTAGACTGTATAAAATCTGTTCAAAATTGAAGGCTTCCTAAAGCACATGAGCTCATTCCTCATTTTCTGGCTTAGAAGTGCAATTTTCTTATTCTGAAATGCTGCATGAGTTCCAGAAAATCTCGTCCAGATATTAAGCAAGTTAATGAGATATACAATGATATATACGTCAGTAGATGATTTCAGATTTATTACCCACTCCACTATCCATTGGAATCTAATTGCTATGTATGATTGATATCGTTCAATGTATTTATCGACGTTTCTCCGTTTAGGTATTTTGATACTATTTTCAATCAACACAAATTTATTTATTCTTTACAAAATTGTAAATATGTATGAATAATTGTCCAATTTATATGTTTTTGGGTGAATTGTTGTTTTACTTGTTTTAAGACATTTGTTTTATATCTAAGTATAAATTAATGTGTATCTGAAAGGAAAAATACAATTGTATTTCTGAAATAATTTTTGTTGTCGTTAAGGACTTCTTCAGTATCCATTTTTATAAAAACCACACACCAGTTCTTCACAATACATGTTTTTTGTCCATCTAAAGATGGGTGCAGTTATTATCTGTACAAAAGATAACTTTGAGCATACATTTTGACTGATATCGGAGTTAACGTTGTATTTATGAAGCAGACAAGCAAGTTGCCCTGATTGATGGGAGACCAGATATAGGTAAGAGGGGACTTGTTTCTTACAGACCAGATCTGTAGACAGGTCTTTGGTTAACCAGTGTTGAGGGCAGGTCTCAACCAGACCAGACATGTGGACGGGTCTGATTTTAATCGTATTATTTCTGTGTATTCCATTTAACAAATTAACTAACAAAACGTAGTTATGTCCACCTACAATGTAAATAAACTCATCATAGATACCAGGATTGAAATTTTGTATTTGCGCCAGACACGCGTTTCGTCTACAAAAGACTCATCAGTGACGCTCGAATCAAAAAAAGTTAAAAAGGCCAAATAAAGAACGAAGTTGAAGAGCATTGAGGACCAAAAATGCCTAAAAGTTTTGCTAAATATAGCTAAGGTAATCTATTCCTGAGGTAGAAAAGCCTTAGTATTTCAAAATTTCAAAGTTTTGTAAACAGTTAATTTATAATTATGACCATATCAATGATAATTCATGTCAACACAAAAGTGCTGACTATTGGGCTGGTGATACCCTCGGGGAATAAAAACTCCACCAGCAGTGGCATCGACACATTCTTAGATTATTTATATTTAGATTATGGTGTCGTGGGATATTATACAATTACTGAAAAGATAAATATGGGGTTATGAAAATAATGGTATTAATTATTTTTGGAGTGTTAAAAATTCTTTAGAGGTTTAGATAAAATACATGCTTTTGATGGTCCTTATAATTCTGTTGACAGTTATGATTTTTCTACTCTGTACACTACACTTCCACACAATCTTATAAAGAAAAAGTTTTGTATTTGATAAAATGGTCTTTCGAAAATCTCATTGTAATTTTATTTGCTGTAACTCGTTTAAAGCCTTTTTCTGTAACGAAAAGGAAAGTATGCTAGATACACTTACTGGAAATGTGAGGATATGATTGAAGCTTTAAATTTTCTGCTAGATAACATTTATGTACGTTTCGGCGATAAAGTGTATCGTCAGGTAGTAGGTATTCCTATGGGCACTAACTGTGCCCTTTAATAGCAGATTTATTTCTATATTGCTATGAATCTCAGTTTATGACCAAACTCAGTAAAGACCCATCATTGTTATATTTAGTTGATACATTCAACAATACCTACCGTTATCTGGATGATATTTTTCGTTAAATAATCCAGAGTTCTCTAAATATACTTCGAAATTTACCCAAAAGAACTTACTTTAACTAAATCTAATATAAACAGCAGCAGTTGCCCTTTTCTAGATTTAGACATTTCAATTTCTAACGGAAACTACATACTAAAATTTACGACAAAGAGACGATTTTTCATTTCCTATTGTTAATTTTCCATTTTAGACGGCGATGTGCCTTTGGCTCCATCATACGGTGTTTATATATCCCAACTCGTTCGGTATGCCCGTGTGTGTTCTGATGTCATAGATTTTAACGAACGTAATCAATGCATCACTGGGAAATTATTGTGTCAGGATTTCGATACCATAAATTACTTAAAACTTTTACTAAATTCTTTCATAGATACAAAGATTTGATTAGTAAATTTGGCTGTACCTGTAGAAAACTTATTAAAATGGTATTTCACATCCTAAATTTTACGGTAATATTGTACTTAAAGCGAGGAAATCACTATGTGATCCGTGTAAACTTATCGAACCTTTAAACAAACTTATAAGTAAGGGTTATCGTACCAATATTGTAATTAGATCTCTGAATATAGTTTACATTGGCACTAATATCGATTTTGTCATTAGCAAATTAAAACATAACTAAGTTGTATCTTCTTTTGAGGCGGGATGTTTAGAGACACACACGTTAATTTTATCTCTTAAGAAGTAGCTCCTCACTATCCTACTACCTGTCGATACATTTATTTTTGGCATTGCACAAGTCATGTCTTCTCTGACTGTTCATGACGTTAAAATACTAAATCCCTGGGATGTGTTTTAGTTGATTTTAGTCTCTGATGCATGATTTTTATCATTAATTGTTTTTGGCTTTTAACTAGCTGTCAGTAACTGCGAGTACTCTCAAATCGTACTTTCTTGTTAATTCGACCTGTTGATACTATTTTAATACTTTTTATTATTTTATATTAATATGGATCTTGTCTGTATACCAGCTTTGATTATTTGGAATATCTACTAATTTTCACTTCTTCGTACTACATTTGTATTAACATCAAGATTATTCTCCTTTAATCTGTACAGGAAGTTTTATTGTTGATATTTACCCCTTATGTATCTAGTGTTAAATTAGGTATTTATATGACAGACCTTTCTTGGTATTCCTAATTATTGGAGGATTTTATATAGACAGAAAAGTATACCTAAAACGACAAAGTTATTTTTCATTTACCTGTATATATTATGAAAACCGTTTTTTCAAAAGTGATTATTTTCTAAGGGTTTAATATTTCGCGGTAGTGTTTTGCCATGGCTTTATTTGGACTTGTTTGTTTGCTTTTGGCCTTGAATGTTTGTCCCTAATATTTTATTAACTATGTATTTACTTTCAGGTATCACAGATCGAATTTATTCGTTCATAGTGTGTTAATTTACGTTTTTGATTGAGTTAAGCCTTCCAATTGATGTTTTATCGTGTGTTTTTCTATGTTGTGATGTTATACTATTGTTTCAGAAAAAGGGAGAAGGTTTGGTACCATTAAAACGTTTAATCCCGCTGCAAATGTTTGCACCTGTCCTAAGTCAGGAATCTGATGTACAGTAGTTGTCGTTTGTTTATGTAATTTATACGTGTTTCTCGTTTCTCGTTTTTTATATATACTAGACCGTTGGTTTTACCGTTTGAATGGTTTTACACTAGTACTTTTGGGGCCCTTTATAGCTTGTTGTTCAGTGTGAGCCAAGGCTCCGTGTTGAAGGCCGTACATTGACCTATAATGGTTTACTTTTATAAATTGTTATTTGGATGGAGAGTTGTCTCATTGGCACTCACACCACATCTTCCTATATCTATTTTTATTGAAATAACAAAAGTCACCTTAACTGCAACAAACGGCAGTTAATGTTTATTTCCATATTCCACGCAAAATGAAAATCTTTTCCATAACCAATTCTACATTTAACATTTGTTTCCACAAGTACGTGGCGTTTAGCGCGGTGAATATACCTTTTCTTCAGGTGAATATACTGTTTTATAGAAAATCCAATTTGTATGGAAAACACTATTACAATAATACCACTAAAGAAAAACCTGAAACATTCAATAGAGCCTATCAACTTCTAAGACAAGTACAAATTAGAATTTCATTTACTTTACTAATACTAAAACAATACAACCATTTATTATCAAAAGGATTTATTTTGTAATTTATAATGATATATCTTGTTAAACTTAAGGATAGATTGAAATATTTTATCAATTTTAAAAGAATTAGCAATTGAAATCCGTCAATATACTTAAAACAAATCTATTGCAAATGTCAATGCAGACGAATAGTGCATAATTATTACTATTATGTAAACATGAAGCTCAGTCGATGTCAGTTAGTGTTTCCGATGCTATATAAATTGTTTATGGACTTTTTAGTATTTTAAATACATTAAACCTTTCTCAAACAACATTTTCTTATATTACCGATGTTTCAGATTTAAATAAATATTTTGCTAGTCTGCTAGTTTGTTATTAAAAGATACGTCTCATTGGTACTGATTTCGTATTTATACCATTTGCTTTTTAATATATTCTGAAAAGAACTGAAACATTGAAGTCACGTTTCCTACAGAGTAACGCGGGAGAAATATTTAACATGATACGATAATTAATAACTTACAGAACTATATATTTCAATGCATCATTTTCCGTTATATGATTTTTTTAGAATGACAACAGAAATGTACTAATGTTTGAATCCTTTGTCAATTCTAAACCAACTGGCTCGTGATATCAATATTTCAAATACATAATTGATGTTCATAATAATGATACGTGAGTGCTTGTTTAGTCTGATTATTTGCTGCTGACGTATTTCTTTTTTTTCTTTTTTTTTTTTTCACTAAAACTGCAGAGAGCGGGATAGAGACTATATGTTATGATAATGAATTATTACAGAACCATATCTTTCAATGTAACATTTCCCGTTATATGATATTTTTTCAAATAACAACAGAAAAGTACTAGTTATTTGAATACTTTGTCAATTTTGAACCAAATGACTCGTGATATCAATATTTCAAATACATAATTGATGTTCATAATAATGACGTATTTCTTTTTTCTTTTTTTCACTAACAATTGCAGAGAGTGAGAGAGCGAGAGAGAGACAGATATGATATAATAAATTATTACAAAACTATATCGTTCAATGTATCATTTTCAGTTTCATGAACATTTTTCAAATATAACCAGAAAAGTACTAATGACGGACATTTTTGTCATTACCAAACCAACTGAATCAAGATACCAATATTTCAGTAAACTAAATAAAAACCGATAATAATGATTTGTTAGTGTTTGTTTCGTGTGATTTTTAAATGCTATCTTTTTTCTTTTTTCTTTTCTTTTTTTCATTAAAAGATTAGGACATTTTAAAAACAAATCACTAAGCGATATACAGTGGTCATGATCACAACTTAATTTAAGCATGTAGTGGTCTAGTCAAAAGTTTAAGACATATATGGTTCAATCGGGCTGTCCTGGTCGAAATAAACATGTTTCGAGTTAATGCTGAGTTACTTTCATTAGCGCACCTATCAAATGTTAACTTTAACCGCAGTCACTAAAGCAGTCATATGACTAATATTAAAAATGAGATGTGGCATCTATGCTAATGAGACAACTATCCACCAAAACCAAAGGACGAAGTTTTAAACAACTATTTAAATAACTATAGAGCACTGTACAGTCTTCAAAAATTTGACAAAACCCATACCATATAGTAGCTAAAACATGATAAAAAGCGCCAGCATGACAAGTTGTGATATAATTCAGAGAGAAACCCAACGGTCTGATTTATGAAAAAGACAGTGATTGAAAAAAACAAATACGGCAGACAATAACCAATGATAACCACTGAACTACAAGCTCCTGGTTTGAAACAGGCATTTTGCTTACATGTTTAGAAATAGGTCATACTGTATGTATATCTACCAAATTTAAAGTTCAGTTTGTGTAACTGTCAATTAAAAGACCAATGAAGACCTACTTCATCACCTGTTCATAAAATAACCAAAGAGGAATAAATGCAGTAAAAATTTACACAAACTTTTTTTGTCTTTCTTTTTCTCTACTGTAAATGTTTTTGACTTCTTATGACTCCAAACAAAACAATTTGAATTCTCGATTTGAATAAATCGTTTTTCCTATTAACTTCTGTAAAGTCAAAACATAACATAACGTCAAGTAATGTCAGACATTGCTTTAACGTTAATAATTTCTTAGGTCCATAGAATCAAAGATATAATATGTAAATACCGGATAGAACATACAACATTGTATACATAAATTTCCCTTGTAATAGTGATCATACGAAGAAATTAAAAATGAAATAAGTGTTAGTCATCGTTTTTCGTACGGAATATATTGACATAAAAACCACTGATAAAGAAGCAAATGCCTTTGAACCTGGAATAAATAAGCGAAACACGTACACCAATGATTGGAAAAACATAACTATAATAAACCTTTTCACCATGAATTTAATCTGTTCGTAATTGTTCAGCAGATACACTGCACTCCTCAGGAATAGTTACAGTAAAAATCTTCTTTTTTTTTCGCGGAGACTTTTCTTTGCGTTTAGCCATTCATAGTAGACCTTGCAGCAATTTTATTGTTATCAATTTTTTTATTTTCTTCGTGTATTTATTACAAAAAAAATACAAAGTTTACATATTTTAACGTCGTATATTCGTGACGACTTAAAATCATATGAAACAAGTTTCTTCTAATTTTAATGTTGTCGAAATTATTGAACCAATGCATGCATATAAACTAAACTAAGTCCTGTATGCACGTTTTTTTTTTATATATATATTTATTACGAATCTAAAACGTATTATCGACACATAATATTTCATTCAGTGATTGTTAATCGCAAGCTAATTAACGTTCAAGTTTGTTGCCGAAGTTTACCGGATCGTGACATTAATAAACAATCAACACATAGCACGTGGAGCACGTGGAAAATAAGTGAGCTGATAGAGCATTGATATTTTTGTTATATTTCCAATGCATTCCCATTTGTTAATTAAACTTTTCATTAACAGTTGTTATATGATTCGGTGCATTTGGTTTATTCTTAAAGAATCAGTTATTACTATTTACCTTCCAGTAAACGTTTGTTTACATTCTTTCATCACGGTTTTCCCCTCGCAATTGCGCTGTGCGGTGGCCGAAGTTCTAACGTGAGGTTTCGTATTTAAAGGCACTGCATAACGGAAAATATCGGCGAATTAGTGTACGGGAAGACAATAATTCAATAGCAGTACCTATGAAGATTTTGATAATTAAAGGATTTTCTTTTACAAGAACGTTCACGTACACCTGTTTTATAACTTAGCAATTCAGTTTTAAATAACACATTCTTTTTTCAATTTGAAGTTTCATATGTCTTTTAATTCGCTGATGTTTCTAATAACGAAAGTCCAGAAATTATTTTACACGCCAAAATTAATGATATACTGTATTTAACAGCAACTGCAGGATTTGGCATCTGTCGAACAAATTGTACAATAAAAAACTAACTATTTGATATCGTTTGAAGGAGATGCTAAACGCGCAATATTGTTCTATGCGAAAATGAACTGTCAATGATATATTTATACTACTTGTATATCGTACTTATATTTACACCTATCCCTATCGGTTGATATCGGTTAGTTTTACCCTTACTTACTAAGATGCGATAAAAACAATTTCCCAAAGTGCTTTTGGATTTTTTTCTTAGGAAACATTTATCTGCGTCACCTCTTTCTTGTATTGAAATGTCCTATTTGGCAAATGTCAAGTAAATTGACTTCTCTGATAACCATCCTAGAATACGTGATCAAAGGTATTTTTATTCCTATGATCTACTCTGTTCCTTTTTCAAGTTAGCCTGTATCTTTAGAGGCAGAATTTTAAGAGTGACAAATCTATCACTATACTTTAATTTCACGTTAATCTATACAAATATTTTTCTTCCTTAGAAATCTTCAAATTTTCGCGACTGCGATGATCACTCCTATCCTATTTAATTTGAAATAAAGGATTCATTTGATACTGCTGGTGGACTATTTATCTACTTTAGTATGTCCCAAAAAGTGTCTGGTGAAATCCGTAAAAGCTTATTTGTGTTTTTCTTTTAAAATCATTTCACTTATGACCATAGCAATTTCGTATGGTTATAATCGCTGAAAGCGTTTCGTGGTGTTTGGAATTTAATTACCACATGATAATGAGATTTCTTCATTCTCTATATAATTCATAAACATGGTAATTTAATATAATTTTATAAATGCATTTCAGGCTCTTGCAGGAAAATGTGCTTACCATACTTGTGGAGAAGGCAAAAGGTGTACTGGAAGAATCAAGAATGGTGATTTCTATTGTGAAGATGCATGTAAGAATATAAATCACACTTGTCTAGCAAACATTTTTGAATTGAAATATACGTTTGGAACTGGTCAGTTCTTAAAAGACCGAACAACAAGTCATTAAGTCATGTTCAGTCTTTCAGTCATTTTTGTTCTCAGACTAATCCAGTACGGTAAACTCAGAACTGTGCAATCAATTAATATCTGTTCAGTCTATGTTCAGACTTAAGTAACATATCTTTAATGGCTGACTATGCGGTATGGGCTTTGCTCATTGTTGAAGGCCGTACGGTGACCTATAGTTGTTAATTTCTGTGTCATTTGGTCTCTTGTGGAGAGTTGTCTCATTGGCAATCATGCCACATCTTCTTTTTTATATTAATTGTTTGAAAAGTATCTGAACAGTGCATGATTGACTACTTGACAAATGTCAGAACGATACTAAATTAACAACAATCAAATATCTTAAAAATGACTTAAAGTCTGAAAAAGACTAATCGTTTTAAGTTCAGATTTTTCAGATGTTGTTAAGATCAAAATTGCCGTTTAAGACTATAATTCATTTACTAGTGTCATATAGCCTGATAGCAGTGTTACCAATACCAGGTCGACTTCAGCAAAACTAGGTAAAAAGAGATGACATATCAATAGACCATGTCAAGATTGTCAGAAAGAAATATTACAATGAATGTTCCAACATTGAATCAAGATTTACACTTTCTGTCTTTTACAGGGGTTACTCTTCTTGCAAATACGAACTGTAGTCAAAATTGTCAAAATACAGTTGTGTCACACCTCAATGACTTGGCGTTAAGAATGATATATGCAGGCTGTGTATCGTTATTCATTTGAACTTTTCCCTCTCTCTGTGTATTGCGTCTTGATAACAATAATAATCTCCTTTCATAACCGTTATATCTAATACTTAAGAGTTCGTTTAGTAAATGTGCATCTCAAAGATTCGATGATGGTCACTTTTAATGAATGTAAGACTTTGAGTCTATTATAAATTTTCTTGTATTTCGATTGAATTAGATGTTAATTGCTTGCTTATCACCCTGTAGTAAATATTCAATGATATTCCGATAAGGAACAAATTTCTCGTTTCTGTTTTTTTTTTATATAGATTAGACCGTTGGTTTTCCTATTTGAATTATGTTACACTAGTCATTTTGGAGCCCTTTATAGCTTGCTGTTCGGTGTGATCCAAGGCTCTGTGTTGACCTATAATTGTTTATCTTTTACACATTGTGACTTGGATGAAAAGTTGTCTCATTGGCAGTCATACCACATCTTCTTATTTATAAATAAACAATATGCCTGCAATGCGGTATAATATGATGGGAGCTCGGAATGAACGTTTGAAGTTTACGGACTTCTTTGCCTTGCAATAGCTAAATTAAGAGTTGTTGCAAGACGTCATATAATTTATCTATAGAGAGTGTGGTGCACTCCTTTAAACAAGCATCGCGTAAACGTCTCCATTTGACCGGAGGTGGAGAGGTGGAGGCATATTCATACAGCCTGAACAGCCAAACGGACGCCCATCTTCAGTTGCGGTGTAACTGCCGAATGGGAAAAGTCAATGCGATTATATTTATTTAACAAAGTCAAACCCTTGGGTTTATATTCATCAAATTTTTCCTGGACAAGAATATCCAAGCTTTTTGAAAGAGAGGCTCTCCGACTTTGATGGTCTTTCAAAGATTTCATCATTTCATTTTGCAGTTATTGTTTTCATATGTTCTGTCAAGCTGGTATCGATAAATGTCAACGAGCGGTTAATATCTTGCTATAATTTTTGAACTCTTTGATAAAAGAAATGAAGGACCCCCCCAATCCAGACCCTCTATTATCATGTACCGAAATATTTATATTGACAGGATGCTTTCTTAAGTATAAATTTAGACAATCACTTAATGATTGATGATGTAAATCCGGAAAAGCGGATCGCTTCGGACGCACGAAATTTATTCATTTTCATGTATAAATTTTGACTTGGATGGAGAGTTGTCTCATTGGCACTCATACCACATCTTCTTATATCTATCATATCACTCAATTACAGACTGCAAAAAAGATCCTCCTAAAACACCGTATGCTGTATCCTCTGAAATGTTTGGGGTTTATGCTAACCTACAAGCAGGCAACCAGTATAAATGCATAAACAGTAGCTACAAATTGGTTGGAAAACCTTTTGTTATTTGTGACAAAAAATCTAAAAAGTGGAAGAAATTATTTTACTGCGTGGAAAAAAGTAAGTATGCTGTCTTATTTACGAGCCTCCTTATGGGGTTTTTGATTATGTGATTACTTGGCCGTTTTTATAGTGATAATTTCATTAGCAGACCAAATATTTCATGATTATTTGATTATTTGATAATCTAGGACTGTATTTTTGATTATTTGATTATCTTGTTTAAAATAATAATTAATGATTATGTGATTATATTGGCAAACAAATTGTGATTATTTGATTACTTGGACACCACCATGAGGGGCCTCATTTTCTTATACGCAACATCTCTTTTCGTGCGTGTAAGTTTTAAGTCAAGTATACAAACACCAATCTTGTTTGTGCGTTAAGGAAATAACATTCATTTAATTGATTATTTCTGTTTTGATTGATTCAATGAATACAAAAGAGTGTATACATCACATTTTTCACTGAAGCCTGTCGACTACAATTGAGTCTTCAACAAGCGAGAGATTGTATTCGAAAGTTTTTCAACTATAAATATGTATCAATACTATGATTTGTAAAAGAAAAACAAAATATAATGAGGTAATAACAAATCATAAGCCGAAGAATGCCATACCATATCATGGTTAAAAATGAACGAATTAACTAACTGCTAACTGGGACCAAAGTATGACCTAGACGAAACTCACCATTAACGGCATGAGGTGTTCATGTAGACAACAATAAAGTAATAAATCTCATTTGGTGATGTCATAAACGACATTTTGAAAAATATCCGTTAACAGTCTATAGCTCTAAAGAGCTTTTACTCAATCACATGTTATATAGTTTTTCAAAAACCCACTCAAATTACATTTCTTTTTTATTGTTCTATGTTAAAAAACGATGAAGAGTTGGTGCAAATAAAGCATCAATAAAAAACTTTTGAACTAGTTCCCATTTTGTAATCTCAGCTCTTTTTATGTTCGGTATGGGTTTTGATCATTGTGAAAGGTCTTGCATAATTTTTATGATAATACCTGAAACGTACTGTAATCGTTAAAGGCTGTAACTTCAACAGTGGCTGGTTCCTGGTGAATGTTAATCCAGAATTGCCAAATTTATACTTGTATCTTTATTTTTTCTATAATATAAACTTATATTAATTCATTCATTTATTTTACAGCATACAAACCACGTGACTGTAACGACATACCGCGTCACTATGATTCTGGAATTTACCAGATTTATCCCGGGACTTCAGCTGGTTTCAATATCTATTGTGATAAAAAAAAAAATTGGTGGAATGTATGTACTTGTCAAATTAGGAAATTCTTTTTCCTACTTTTAATAAAACTGTTTTGCCTTTCAAAATAATTCTGAATACATGTTCGCTTTAGGTTAACCCTTCATTGTTCAGGGATTTTACATATGTTCGTACCTAAAAGACGATGTCCATATCAATTGAATACAAAATTGTATATTAAGCTTATACAAAGGCTAACTTGAACTTATACGAAAGATAATTGGTAGAATATTTCAGCAAATAACTTTTAAAGAGCGTTTGTCTTTCCTTAATCACGTAGTCTTTGTCTAAAGTTCACGTGACTTGGCGAAAATCGTTACAAAATATGCAATTCAAGGGAAAATAGTGGTGAAGGGACATATTTGTTACCGAAATAGGGCATGGTATAAATGCATTATAGCAATGAACTAAGTGTATTGCCAAATTGGTAAAGAGAGAGGAAATACGTTTCGTATACCTTGATTGATCGATGCTTAAAACATCCAAAAAGCCAAACTCCGAAACAGCCGTGACGTTGCTTTGCTTTTACCACTGTTACGGAGTTCGCCAAAAAAAAAACAACGGATTTTAGACAGTTTTGTTTAATTCAAATCACTGATACATGTAACTGTTAAAATTATGCTCATTTAAACTGTAAGCAGGTTCAAACCTTATCAAAAGAATGTTCGCTTAATAAGCATTCGTAGGTTAGTAAAGATGCGCACCCTTTGCAGCAAAGAGTTTCGGTGCAGTTAGGTACATAAATACATTAATTCCCTTAACTTGACATTCGCGTGTCTTCTTTGAATTTAAATTCAAAGTAAAGTTACATTTGATAAAGGAAATTATTTTTTTTTCACCTCCGGTGATGAAGTTTGAAAATGCAATCCCATTGTTGTCATTTAATTCATCCTACCACTGCGCCAAGTGACCATAGAAAAAATAATTCGAAATTCATGTATTTTAAGTTTTTTGCTCAAGTTAAAATAAAAGAATACCATTTAGCTTCTTTTCTCATAGTGTGTTTTGAGATTTATTTTAGTTGCAAATTCCGTGATTAAGAGCAAATGTAGTAAGGGATAAACCTGTATTTCGCATATTTTTACTTTGGTAGATAAGTGTTTCCTCATTTAAGCGAAATTGTTTTCAAATTATCGTAAGCTAGCATGTACGAAACAACGTTTCGTCATTTTTTGCTATTTCAACTTCTTTTAACATTTTTTATGTTATTTTGGGGTTTATCATCTTCTTTTCTAGAAATTGTGTAAGAAAGGAACACGAGTTGTAAGCGCATTATGAGTTATTTTGCTGGTACATTATAATAAATTATTTTAAATGTGTACTAGTTAAATTTATAATTTAGATTATATTCTTCCAAAACTTACGGCAAATAGAAAAAAATCTGTAGCTTACTTACTGTAAAATATTTTATTTCGATAAAATAACAATTGTTACAGAAACTAGAGGTTTATTTAAATCAAACAGTGAATGATACGAGTATGTGGCATATTGAACCATTATGCTGGTATACACATTATAAACTTTGAGTCCTGAACCAAATTTGTACGTAAAAAGGGAAAAAAAACAAATGTTTGACGCAATAAAGCAAACTACATTTGAACGTAATAAAAGTCCCAAGAGACAAAATTTAACGCAAACTAGTTGTCTTAAAAGTTATGCAATCGGACAAAGTGTCCGATAGAAATGAGAAAGGATTAATGCATTTTTTATATTTTCAGGTGATGAAAGTCATGATACATACTTGTATTTTACTCATATTAATATAGCATTATTACTATTTCATTTCTTTAACATACATGCAGTTGGCTTTGCTTTCTTCTTTTTGGTCGGGTTGTTGTCTCTTTGGCACATTTCACGTTTCCATTCTCTATTATATTTGGTTTGATTGTAACATCACAAAATATTATTGTTACAGGTATTTCAGCGAAGAACAGACGGATCCGTCAATTTTTACAGGAATTGGACGGAGTATGAGGAAGGGTTTGGAGACTTACGTAACGAATTTTGGCTAGGTAACATATTTCTAACATATTTATATTCCTGTTTTTGTTGCATAATTTTTATGAATGATCAATTCATATAGTGCAGTTATTGTTAGTGAATAACTTAGTATGTTTGAATGTCTTCTGTGCATTCCTTCAAGTGTCTAAAAGCCATTTGTTACAGCTGCATTTAAGTGTAAGTAACCTGTAAATCAGCAATTGTCTGTCATATTAGTTTTCGTTTACTGATCTGGCAAAATTCAGGCCATTAATATATAATTAGTTTTCTCGCTTGAAAAGTTGACCTTAAATGGATTGAGCACTTAATTTTGGTCCCTTTTGTAATATAGCTCTTCATATGTTTCGGATCTTATACATCCTTGGATTTCAATTATTTCGTTTTGAGTGTTCTTGATGAAGGTAAACCCTTCTTTCCCTAAATTGTTATTCTGATGTTTTAAAATGCTTCCTATTTTTTATGCCGTGGTATTTCATAGCTTACAATACGGTATGGGTTTTCCTCATTGTTGAAGGCCGTACAGTGACATGGAGTTTCTTAAATTCACATCCTTTGGTTGCTAATGGATAGTAGTCTCTTCGGAAACCATATATCACTTTTTATATTGTTTGTATATCGAAAGTTTTACTCTTTTGAGGTTGCTTTCAGTAACCATTCAACTATAATAGGATGAACATAGATCTTGGCTTATTCTGCAGTCATGTGTTCATTGTTAAATAAAAATAAGTTGACCTCTAGATGCCTAGCTTGGGGTTCTGTTTGGTTTTGTTTTATTGACGTATTTCCTCAATTTGTTTTAAGCATGTTCATATAGATATCGTACAAACATATGCATAAACTGTGATTTCAAAGAGATAAATTATTTTATCCACAACTAAATTATAATCCTACTGATTGCGGCAGTCAAACTTCATAAACATGGAGTACATTTCACTATAGCATTTGTGATCCCGGATCCCGCTTATTGTTTTGTCAGAATCCCGTATCCCGCTTATCATAGTAATACATGTAATTTCACGTGTCCCACCCCACTTCGTTTCCCGTTTTCACGCAAAATAATTTGACTTTCACGTGTCACGCTAAGCTGGTCCTCGACTGACTACTACACTTTGTTCATATGAACAAATGAGTAGTCTGTCGAGGACCAGCTTAGTGTCACGCTTACAAAAAATCGGCCAATCTCGCGTCACGCTTAGACCCCAATGAGACCCACTTAAGAATGTATAAAGTTTCAACACCGGTGTCAAATTCCGGGCACCCCTGATAACACCAAGAAAACGAATTATGTTCTTATGAAGCCTCTACTCGTTTTTTTTTTTGAGTAAGATTTTGTAATTATGCAGATTTTCGAATATGAATTACAATACCACGTGATCAAAGCTCATTAATATATTATTGACGACTAATTGCACACACCTGTTCTTATTCTGAAACCTCGTAGTTTGATCATTTGATCAAGTTGAACTTTGGCGTGTTTTGACAATTTATAAATATGGATATGTTTGGGAATCCGTTTTAAAACTTCTCGTTCGTTATCTTTGAATTCTGCATGCTGACCTTAAGATGGCTGTTTTGCTGTTCACTACTTAAACTACATTTCTGATCATGTGTAAACACGCACTGGATAATCTAACATAGTTGCATATCACCAACCGGGTAGTAAGTGCTTACATGAATTATCGTTGATACTGTTATACTTTGTAAATAAACTGTTCATAAAATGTTAAAATCATTCGAAACACGTGTTTTTTTTTTTCTTTTTTTTTTTTTTATTCAAAAACAGAGATAACTGTCAGATTTGGCATAGCCTTCCAAAATTCTTTCGTTTTCAATGCTCTTCGGCTTTGTAATTGATTTGGTTATCGAACTATTTTCATTGGAGCACCACTGATTAGTATTATTTGGATGAAACGCGCGTTTTAAATTGTAAGCCTGATTTTTTGTACTGTCCAGTATTTTTTATGATTCCTGTTAACCTTTTTAGGTATTATCTTTAATCAGTTTTGCAAAACTAAACAAAATTCTATGCCAACTCGTTTTTAACCATTTTTATACGGTATCCTTTCTAACTTTTTTAATTTAAATTTTTAGGAAACAAACTGATCAGCCAACTTACTTCATCCGGGAACTACCAACTCCGTGTCAGAGTGGGAAAAAAGATAAAAACAATGAAAAGTGCGCGGTACAACGGATTCACTATTGGTAATGCGACAACTCAGTACAAACTTGAAGTCAAAGATTTTATGAATGGTAGCGCAGGTACGTTTGAAATATATTTTAATGAAAGACGTGATAATAAATATGGTGAATGTGATCAATTAAGTTTGTGACAAACTAAATTTATTGATGGAGTTATTGCGTGTTGTAGTCCTAATCGACTTATTAATATAACTTGGCTATGGACAAAGACAAAATTTAGATATAACTACCAATTAAACATGAAACAACCTTTTTCGTGTATTACAATATAAGAAATCCTTAAATGTATATAAAATATCCGAACAAAAATATTCATAACATAAAAATAAACTAGAAACTCACAGATACTTTTCGCCTTTGTGACATATGTGAGACCGCGAAAAACAATTGTACATATCATCATTAATTCATTTATTATGTAATACCAGCCATTGTCGGTTCACCGGCTTTGCTAGCAGTTGCTGGATATTAAAATTTTAGAAAATGCAGGTAGCAATCAAAGAAATATGGAATACCCCAAAATAATGGATGGAAAAATTAAAAAGACAAAAAAAAAAAATAAATAGCAAAAACATTATGATTTATCACCAAAATATTTTATAGAAAATTAAAGTAATTTCTGACAATAAGTCTGGATACACAAGCTGTATATGTTAATATACAAACAATGCTAATATCTAATTGCGGTGTAATGAACTGAATATTCTTTTAGAATCGTTTAGTAGATTTGATTGTGTGTATAGTATATGATAAGACCGGAAGTACTAACAGTTCTGGATGAGTAAGGTGCGTTTTTTTTTTTTTTTTTTGTACCGTATCTTAAACATTACAAATTCTATTATTATGACTTGACCTTTTACGAGATGTTTAAATTTCTGAAAAAATTAAAGACAAGGGGTTGATCATCTTAATTTCTTAATGAAATTCTGTAAAGGTTGGACTTGAACTAAAAGTGCGGCTGTAACAAAAAACTGTTAAACTATAGAACTGTTAAGTTTTCAACTATTAAGATATAGAAGAATTCTTATAGGCTGCTATGGTTGATCTTAAGACATTTGAATAAACAGACCTTTAACACCTATTAATCAAGTAAATACATAATAAAACTGTTCTTTGGATTTTATCGACTGCTTTCCCAACTTTCCCACTTTAACCGCATGTCAATATGTGGTCCCACTAAGCGTTATACATAAAAAGAGTGAGACAATACAACAGACACCACCAAAAATTACCAACAACTCTTTCGGTAAAGTGTACGTACAAATAAAGACCAACAGCAAAAAACATCGAACATTCTAATAATGAGACAATATCTGAAAAAGTCTAATTACCTGGTTCCATCTTTCAACGACAATTATTTTTTTATTCAACCATCTTTTTGGAAAATTTTAAGTTTCAGTATTAACTAGAGTATATAATGCACCAACTATTGCCAATTAAACACTCCTTCTTATTATTTCTTTCAATAAAATATTATAATTTGAATGTTCAACCCCCTCAACCCCCCACCCCCACCCCCACCCCACCCCAAAATCATGTTGTTATGATATTGTTACTATCATATCTATTTAGTTGGCCGAATTTGTTTTGTGTGGCCTAAGAATGTTTACATTATATTTTGTTATATTGTGTACAAATTATACACATTGTGTTACAACTATGCAGTTTAGAATTCACTGGAACATTCATTGATACTCATGGAATGATTAGAACTTTCTATTTCACTTACATAACGTTTCCAGAATGATCATAACAAAAGATGCGTAATTTATATTTCTAGCGTTGTCTAGAAGTTTCCGTTTGAGTATTTAAATGCAGACCCAAAAGTTAGTAAAATATAGAGATTTGGACATAGACATAGATAGACTTAGACATCGATAGACATCAACATTTTCAGCAGTTGGATTGACACTTTTATTTACAAACTACATCATACTAGATTGTGACCAATTGGATATAATATTCTGTGGATTCCGAGAAGATTTCCGGATAAAGAAAAGATAAAAGATTAGACTCATATTTTGACAGTTAAGTTGACATTTCTTTTGTGTAATACTTTTGTAAACTAGTGTATAATAAATCTTGTTAAATTTTATTATTGATTTGTGTCTTTGTTGGCTACAATTAAAGGCGATTTTCTGACATAACAGAAATTGGGGCTCAAGTCCGGGATAACGTTAATATCTTATTAAAATTTTTCAGTATTTTATTAGAACTAGCCAACAAAATTCTACAATATGGCATTTGATGCCGGTAAATTTTTGAAAACGCCAGACCTGGAAGGGTTTGATAATTTAAAGAAAGAGGAATTAGTGTTGCTTGCTAAACATCTGAAATTAGACTTTAGAGTATCTATGAGAAAACAAATTGTAAAAAATTTGGTAATAGATAAATTAGTTGACTCAGAAATTTTTGGTGAAGAGGCTCTTGAACTCAAGATAGAAAATGTTGATGCTTTCAAATTAAAACAGCTGGAATTAGAACACGAACTTAAATTAAAACAATTGGAAAAAGAAGAAAAACAGGCAGAACTTGAAACGAAGGAAAGGTTAGAGATGGAGAAAAAAGAAAAAGAAGAAAGGTTAGAAATGGAGAAAAAAGAAAAAGAAGATGAATTTAAATTAAAACAAGATGAATTGAAATTAAAACAGGCAGAACTTGAAATGAGAGAAAGGTTAGAGATTGAAAAAATGAAAATTGAAATGGCAAAAGAAGAAAGCAACACTAAATTCCAGTCAAAATCAGAACATCTTAATTTTGATGCAGCAAAAAACATACGTTTGGTTCCCAAATTTTGTGAAAAAAACAGTTGACAAATTTTTTCCATAGTTTGAGAAAATTGCTCAAAATTTGAAATGGTCGAAGCCTTTTTGGACTACAATGCTGCAAAGTGTTTTTGAGGGCAAGGCCGCTGAAATTTACTCAGCACTTTCATCAGAAAATAGTTCTGATTATGACAAGGTTAAAAAAGAGGTTTTGAAAGCTTATGAGCTAGTGCCAGAAGCATATAGACAGAAATTTAGGTCTTATAAAAAGTTTGATTCACAAACCTATGTTGAATTTGCTAGGGAAAAAGAAGATCTATTTGATAAATGGCTTACGTCAATGAAAATAGATAAAAATTTTGATAATTTAAGACAATTGGTGTTATTAGAAGAGTTCAAGCAGTGTGTTCATTTAGACTTAAAAACACATTTAGATGACAAAACTGTTAAGACTTTACAAGATGCAGCTGTTATATCGGATAATTATACTCTTTCACATAAAAGAAGTTTCAAAGGTCAAAATTTCAATACTTCGAGTGGAAATTACAAGAATCAAAGCACTGAGCGTACTGATAGTAAGCCTGTTGCACAGAATAAAAATCAGTCTAGTTATAATATGTCTAGTCCAAAATTTGATACTTTTGAGAAGAAGTCACTGACTTGTGCTTATTGTAAGAAGAATGGTCACCTGATGGCTGATTGTTTTAGACTCCAGAAGAAGAATGAAAGAGATAAAAGCCCAAGACCAGTGCTTGTACGACACCCCGTGTTACAAATACGTTAGAATGTCCTGCGAGTCAGGCTTTTAAGTCCAGTTTTTGTGATTACATGGGTGATTATAAACCTTTTATGTCTGATGGGTTTGTTTCTATTGTTGATAATACTACTCCTCAGCCTATTAAGATTTTACGAGACACTGGAGCTTCTCAGTCTTTATTGTTAGAAGGTGTGTTGCCTTTGTCCGAGGAGACTTCTGTTGGTGCCTCCGTTTTGTTACAAGGTGTGGAGTTAGGTTGTATAGATGTTCCCCTCCATCGTATTTATCTGAAGTCAGATTTGATAACTGGACCAGTTGTTGTGGGTGTTCGTCCTAATCTCCCTGTTGAGGGTGTTTCATTATTGCTAGGAAATGATCTAGCTAGGAACAAAGTGGTTGCTGAACCAATTGTTACCAGTGAACCGGTGGTGGATGTTAAATCACCTGAAGATGATGCTGAACTGTATCCAGCTTGTGTCGTTACTAGGGCGATGGCTAGAAAACAGCAAAATGAGGATTTGCAAGAAGACCAGTTTGATTACATGGACCTTTCTGACACCTTTCTAGCCGACATTGAAGGTCCCGGTAGCTCAGAGAAGGCCGTAATAAGACCACCTAGTATTAGCAAGAATGTAATTATGCCTTGGCCAGACGTAAACAGCCATTCATTAGACCGAAGGAAATTTGTCGAAGAAGAAAATAAAGACCCTGAGGTTCTTCAGCTCTGCAAGAGGGCTCAACCACAGGAAGAAGCAGACAAAGTGGCCGAATGCTATTACCATCAAGACGGCATTTTAATGAGAAAGTGGAGGCCCCCTGATGCTACCCCAGAGGAGGAATGGAGAGTGGTATACCAAGTGGTGGTGCCTAAAGTTTATAGGCAAGACATTATTGGTATTGCTCATGACACCCCCTTGGCTGGACACTTAGGTATAAGGAAGACTTGTTTTAAGATCTAACAGCATTTCTACTGGCCAAGACTAAGAAGTGATGTCGCAGAATACTGCAAATCATGCCATATATGCCAGGTTGTTGGTAAGCCTAACCAGAAAATACCTCCAGCACCACTTCTGCCTATTCCAGCCTTTGAAGAACCTTTCAGCCGAGTACTCATTGATTGCGTTGGACCTTTACCGAAGACCAAGACCGGAAATGCGTATTTATTGACAATCATGTGTACCTCCACTCGCTTTCCTGAGGCTATTCCGTTAAGGAATATCAAGACACCTACTATTGTCAAAGCTCTGATCAAATTTTTCACGCTAGTAGGACTTCCAAAGTCTATACAGTCCGACCAGGGTTCAAATTTCATGTCAGGTTTATTTCAGCAAGTCGTGTACCAGTTAGGGATTGCTCAGTATAGGTCAAGTGCTTATCATCCAGAATCTCAAGGTGCCTTAGAACGTTTTCATCAAACATTGAAGAACATGATCAGAACTTTTGTCTTCAATTTGACAGGGATTGGGATGATGGTGTTCACTTTTACTTTTGCGGTCCGAGAGGCTGTTCAAGAATCCTTGGTTTTAGTCCCTTTGAGTTGGTATTTGGTCATACTGTAAGGGACCTTTAAAAGTGATAAAGGAAAAGTGGCTTACTGAACACACTGACTTGAATCTTCTAGACTATGTATCTAGATTTAGAGAAATATTGTATACTGCTTGTCAAATTGCTCAGAACAATTTAAAACTGTTCAGAATAAGATGAAAATATGGTATGATAAAGATGCCAGGGACAGATTTTTGAGCCTGGTGATAAGGTACTTGTATTTTGCCAGTCCCTGGACATCCATTACAAGCTAAATATTGTGGTCCTATACCATAGAGAGTAAAATCAATGATTTGAATTATATTGTAAAACACCAGGTCGGCGTAAACAAAATAGAGTGTGTCACATTAATATGTTAAAACCATATTTTGAGCGTACTAATGAAGGTGAGAGTAAACCAGTTGCCACTTTAGCCATGGTTAAATTGGAGAACAATCATGACAAACCAGATATAATTGAACCACCTTTAGTTCTAAAACTATGGAAGAGACAGTTAGATTGAAAAATTCAGAAATTTTGTCAAATTTAGATTAAAACTTGCACATCTATCTTTTGATCGTAGAGAAAATTAAAAGCTTTGGTATTTTCTTTTAAAATCTTTTTCCAGATGTGCCAAATAAAACCACTGCTGTTTGTCATGATATTGATGTAGGCGATGCTTCTCCAATTAAGCAACATCCTTACCGGCTCAATCCACTCAAACTTGAATTTATGAGACAAGAAATTAAATATATGCTTGACAATGATATTATTGAGCCGAGTAACAGTGAATGGAGCTCTCCTTGTCTGCTTGTGCCCAAACCAGATAAAACCTTTCGTTTCGTAACTGATTTCAGAAAAGTAAATTCTGTTTCAAAATCTGATTCCTATCCGATTCCAAGGATAGACGATTGCATTGATAATATTGGAAAAGCAAAATTTGTGAGCAAATTTGATTTATTGAAGGGTTACTGGCAAGTCCCATTGACACAGAGAGCTCGAGAAATATCAGCTTTTGTCACACCAGATGGCTTATTTCAATATACTGTAATGCCGTTTGGCATGAAAAGTGCTCCAGCTACATTTCAAAGAATGATCAATAATGTTATAAAAGATTTAGACTGTTGTTATGCTTATATTGATGATTTTATTGTATGTAGTGATAGCTGGGAAGAGCATTTAACACATTTATATGATACTTTTGATAGATTGTCACAATCAAATTTGACTGTTAATCTTGGTAAAAGTGAATTTTGTCAGGCCACTGTTGATTATTTAGGGCACACAGTTGGCCAAGGTCAGGTGAAACCTATTACGGCTAAAGTGGATGCAATTACCAAATTTCCTCCTCCTACAAATAAAAAACAACTTATGAGATATTTAGGCATGATTGGATTTTACAGGAAATTCTGTTCAAATTTTGCGACTGTTGTTCAACCATTGACTCATCTTTTACGGAAAGATTCTAAATTCATCTGGAGTGAAAATTGTCAAAATGCTTTTGAAAATAGCAAATCACTTTTAATTAATAGTCTAGTTCTGATCACTCCAGACTATGAAAAACAATTCAAACTTGCCGTTGATGCAAGCGATGTAGGAGTTGGAGCTGTTTTATGTCAAGAGACAGATGATAATGTTGAAAACCTATATCATATTTTTCTAAGAAATTAGATAAACATCAGAAAAATTATTCAACTATTGAAAAAGAGTGTTTTGCACTGTTGTCTGCACTTCAACATTTTGATGTATATTTAAATCCCACTGTGCATCCTATTCTTGTTTATACTGATCATAATCCTCTCACCTTCATACATAAAATGAGAAACAAGAACCAGAGATTGACTAGGTGGAGTTTATTGTTACAGGAATATGATGTTATTGTAAAACATATTAAAGCTAAAGATAATGTAATAGCAGATGCTTTATCTAGAACTTATTGAAACACTTTGTATATACTATGCATTTTGTACATATTATTCATGAAAAGTTTTGTTACACTCAAACTTTTTAAGGGGAGGTGTTATGATATTGTAACTATCATATCTATTTAGTTGGCCTAATTTGTTTTGTGTGGCCTAAGAATGTTAACATTATATTTTGTTATATTGTGTACAAATTATACACATTGTGTTACAACTATGCAGTTTAGAATTCACTGGAACATTCATTGATACTCATGGAATGATTAGAACTTTCTATTTCACTTACATAACGTTTCCAGAATGATCATAACAAAAGATGCGTAATTTATATTTCTAGCATTGTCTAGAAGTTTCCGTTTGAGTATTTAAATGCAGACCCAAAAGTTAGTAAAATAGAGATTTGGACATAGACATAGATAGACTTAGACATCGATAGACATCAACATTTTCAGCAGTTGGATTGACACTTTTATTTACAAACTACATCATACTAGATTGTGACCAATTGGATATAATATTCTGTGGATTCCGAGAAGATTTCCGGATAAAAAAGATAAAATAATGCAGGATGTACTAGTAAAGCACAAATAGTATCTTTACTTTATTCCTCATTCACATTAGAAACTTTTTAAAATTGATTCACTTTGGTAACAGGAAAGAACTGGAATTTTTGGTACCATTTTTTACATTGTTATAGTTACCACATTTATTGGTATAGTTATCAATTTTTTGAATTACAGACAACTGTTCCTGAACCTCAATGTTTGTTCTTTGTTTTGTGCTATTAAAATGCAGGTTCCAGAGACATTATTTTTTTGTTTTACCCATTGCCCAAAAATAGACTTTTTCAGATATTGTCTCACTTACATTTTTCCGTAGTCATGCCATATGGCGTTCATAGAATATCTTTATAATAATACATTTATTCTCCAGGGGACAGTATTTTCAGCATTCATGCAGGTTTAAGTAGCAGTGGAATGAAGTTCAGTACCTACGACAAGGATCATGATTTGAATACCATAGAAAATTGCGCAGTAAAATACAAAGGAGCTTGGTGGTTCAATGCTTGTCATACGTCACATTTAAATGGAGATTACAATCAAACCTTACGGTATCCAGATGGAGTACAATGGTCAAAAAATTTAGGCACACTAAGTTACAGTGTCATGGAGATAAGAAGGATTGATTGAAATACAAGAAATACAGTATTATTTTTATTAATATTTTAGTGTATACTGGATGTGGCCACTATTTTCCACATTTATTAATTTTACTATAGTTTTTGTGGTTGGATAATTTTAGAAATGCATGTTCTTACAGTATACGATACAACAGAAATTAAGTGTAATGAAAATCGGAAAGAGAAATTTTCTTACCATTTCAGTGATGTATTTAATCCTTGAAAACAATATCTTTTAAGGTTCATGTGGACCCTTTGGCAAAAATGGCTGCATTTTCACCTCAAAATTTACTCTGAGTACAGACAAACCTGTGTATCTGGAAAAGTTTTAAGGCATAGCATGCCCTAGATAAATAAAACTCAAATATATTCTATGTTTTAGAAAATAAAAAAAAATAACAGGATTTTGCAGTGCACTTTTTTTCATTACTCCAGAAGGTGTAAAAAAAACTAAGTTGGGAAAGAGGTTTGAGAACTTCCCCACAGGTAATAATTGAAGTAAACTGTATTGATTGAAATGGACAATAGATGGACAATAGACACGTGACAATAATTGGTGATTTAAACTGTGTACCTGAGTGGACCATATCAAGTGAAACTCAACAGTTTGTTAATTTTATCATCTTCTGCAGGTTCGAAAAAAAGTGCACTGCGAAATCCATTTTCCTGATGCACAGGTTTGTCTGCACTCAGAGTAGATTTTGAGGTGAAAACGTAGCCATTTTAGCCATAGGGTCCACGTGAACCTCAATTATCCAAGGCATTCAAGAAAAATAATTGATTATACAAAAAAACTATGATTTTCAGACCCGTATACATTTATAATGCAAAACATATGTTCATACTTCAGACAGCTATGAGATTTGATTTGATTTTTTGTGTTTTTTAACGCCACTTTTAAGCACCGTTTTGGGGCTATTTCGTGGCGGCCAGTTTTTATTGGTGGAGAAAACCACCGACCTTCGATAGGAAAACTGACAATCCTAGTCAGTTAAGATTGGAGTCGAGTTCACCCGCACGAGCGGGGTTCGAACTCACAACCTCAGTGTTGACTGGCTAGTGATACAGTAGTAACTACTTAGACCACTCGGCCACCGAGGCCCCGACAGCTATGAGATAATAAACACCAGGAACATAAGGAAAACTATGGAATATTTTATCACACTTTGACAAAGATTGCTAAAATATTGTTATCCTATCAACATGTAAAAGTTTGAAAGCTACCCCAAAATCTGAATGACAAACACGAGCAGGGCTTTTCAATGAAAAATCAAAGTAAATATCGCATTAAAGTCGGATAATTCAAGTTTAGAAGTCAACTAAATCTGAACTTGTCAAATCACGAAAATCCGAAAGACTACCTTAGCATTATGTAATCCGGAGTCAAAAGTCGGTAATATGAAAAAAGTCTATCAAATTAGCATGTTTATTTTCAGCCGGGATTTTTAGTATTCGTATTGTTATCCGATGAAGTAACGCAGTGAATTAGGTGGAGATTTTTCTTTGCTTGAAATAGCTATCAAATCTTTCCTTCATAAATTTTAAGAGTGCATCCTCCCTTTTTTCACATGGTACAGATTCAGTAGCGCTTTTATTTTTGTAAATTATCAAGCTGTGAATGTGAGAAATTATAGTTGAAATTATAGTTGTTTAAAAAAATGTTAACCTTCCCCAAAATGTAATTATTTCGTGTTCGCAAGAAGAAAGCGAAATACTGTGTGACTTACCTGTATATATAGTACTAAATTCAAAGGTATTATATTTCTGTATGTGTAACTGTTAGGTTGAATGTTCTGTATACTGTAATATGAATCATTTATTGTGCATAATTATGATTTTATTCGTAACTGCTTTCTATGTATGCTCCAAGGCTGGAGGGAAAGCCCTGAAGGGAAAAAAATAGTATTACATTTTCCCAGCTTTAGGTTGGCCTTTCGTGTAACCAAGGCAGGTGAAGGAAGTCAACTTAGGAGCGCTGTGATTGGATGTAAGGGTACAATATATTTTTTATTTATCTATGAATAACTGCAGTGTGTATATTTACAATATAATAAATTTTGAAACCCATTGAAATATTTTCTTGAGAATTCGAAAAGACTTCTAAATTTTCATAAATTTGATGTAAAATGACGGTGGGCAAGGATACCATTGCTCCGTTCGAAGATGGTCATGATACTATTTGACTTCAATTTCTAAAACAGAATAATAAAGCACTAATACCACATGTAACTGTTTTGTCCAGGTTTTTGTTATAAAAAGTGGTAAATTTAGAAAATGTTAGTATTGTCGCCTATGGAAGAGTAAATACTACCGTTTCCCTAACCCGAATAATTCAGTCCCTCTCGTAATCGATCTCTCCTACTTGCAATGTAGTAATCGTAGATCAGCGGAATATAACGACTGGATTATTCGGGTTGCCGTTTTCCCTCAAGAAGAAAAGAAGACGTAAACATATATTTAAAAACCGATGGTAATGACGGAAAGAACATCCGGAAATCATTTTATTTTCCGACTTATATTAATACCGCAAAAAACTATAAACAAAAATTATGAGGAAGGATAACAAACAACAGTTTGCATGCTACCTTTAGACAAGAGAGCCATATTGAATTATTTGATCTGATATGTGTGTGTGATCCCATGCAGTGTGTCCATTCAAACCCGTACAGAATCCTATAATTTTGTTTGAAGTATTTATGCTGATAGGGATTGTCAAATTGAAAATAATAATATTTCGTATTTTAAGGTTGACTGTTCTGTTATTGAGCCGAATATCTATGAAACAATGTAATCTTAATCTGCCTTTTGTTTTGGTTTTATTGGCATTTCAGCACTGTCATGCAGCATGTGTTTTATAGACGAGACACATCCTAAAAACTGCCTGTTTAAAATTAGAGAGGGGATCTAGTGATCACAGACCCCCGCCCACAGCATCTGAGAGATAATGATTTTGTTTCTATGTGTAGCAGCATACTGTGAAATCTATAAGATATTGTAATAGTTTTGCTCTATTCAATTAAAGGCATATAAAATGTCATTGTAAACAAACTTGATAATGTCATAATTGTTTTCTTTTATTACATAAGTTAGGAAGGGAAAAAAACACTAGAAAACACAAGTTATCTTGTTTTTTACACCAAATAGTCAAGTACTTTTCAGTCTGGCAGGGATAAAGTAAAAACAAAACAAAAACAAAAATTTACTTGTCTATAGGTTGCACTTCTGTAAATATAGACAATGCAATTTCCCATAGGAACTCCTTTTACGGCTAAAACTGTACGACTTTCACTATGAAGTTTCGCAAAAAATGATATCCGAGAATGGAAAGCTCATAAGTATGCACTACTATTTTTTTCAAAGGTCAAATTATTTTCAACATCCATATATGCCCCGAACTTCTAAGAGTTTAAACTTATACTTAAATTCTGTACTACACCTCTCTTTACTTTGGATCTTCCTCAGAATTCAATTTCGCCGCTATCCATGTGTATTTATACTGGTAACATTCCCAAGTTATGTCTCTACGATAAGAAACATAGATATCATATCTGGGAACCTGTAGGTAAACAAAACAAAATATCTATGAATATTATATATCTTCCCGAAAGGGGCGTGGTTTGGGAAACAGCTATATTAACAAAATGCAACCTTTAGTGGTTCAAAACATTCCATTAAAACTTCAGTCAATTTGGGTTCATCATTTATCATCCGGAAACCAAGAGTATGACGGATATACGACCAGATTAGCCAACATGAGGATTCTTATATACCGAATCTGTAAAGTGGGTGCATAAAAAACAAAACAAAAAACGTAAAGAAAATCTATTTAACAAGACTTTGTTTTGATAGAATATATTCTAGGTTGCGAAGCGCCCAGTTGCAAATATTCAATGCATATTAAGGACGATGACAACTTAAAATATAGATTTTTGGTCGCTTTGGATGAAGACGGCAAATTTTGACAACAACAGAAAATTTCTTATAACACAAAACTACAACAAGACTTCAAATGCTAAAATGTCTCGCCTGCTTTGAACTTCATACCATACACCGAATATAGCCTATTGCTTATAGTATCCGAGAAACAGACCTAATTAGAAAAATTAAACATTAACCTATGACCCCAAAAAATAAGGTCAAGGTTAGATGAACCATACCAGACAACATGATCACGTTTACTTATTGTGTATAGTATCTGAGATACAGATATAACCATGAAAACATAACATTAACCAATGAACCCTGAAAATTAGGTCAAGGTCAGATGAAATCTACCAGACAGACGTGTACACCTTACAATCATTCCATTCACCAAATTTAGTGACCCTATTGCTTATAGTATCTTAGAAATATATCAAACTGGAAAAACCTTAACATTGTTCAATGAACCATGAAAATGAGGTTCAATGAATCATGAAAATGAGGTCAAGGTATGATAAAACATGCCAGATTGACATGTTCACCTTACATGCACCAAATATAGGTGACCTGTTGCTTAAAATATATGAGAAACTGCTATAAATAAAGGCAACAGTAGTATACCGCTGTTCGAAAGTCATAAATCGATAGAGATAAAAACAAATCCGGGTTACAAACTAAAACTGAGGGAAACACATCAAATATAAGAGGAGAACAACGACACAACAAAAAACACAACATTAAAATGTAACACACACAGAAACGAACTATAATATAACAATGGCCATTTTCCTGACTTGGTACAGGACATTTTAAGAAAAAAATGGTGGGTTGAACCTGGTTTTGTGGCATGCCAAACCTCCCGCTTTTATGGCAATGTTAAATATAACATTTAAATAACAACATTACATGACGTGACTACAAAACAAATAAATGGGAGAACATATAGGACAAAGAAACACACGAATAATAGCTTACAAAAGGTACTAGGTTTACAATTTAATACGCCAGACGTGCGTCTCGTCCACACAAGACTAACCAGTGACGCTCAGTTGAAAAAAGTTTGAAAGCCAAAACAAGTACAAAGCTGAAGAGCACTGAGGACCAAAACTTCCAAAAAGTTGCGCCTAACACGGCCAGGGTTTTATAACCACGAAAACTTAATTTTGAACAATGAACCCTGAACATGAGGTCATGGTCACATGAACCTGCCAGACAGACATGAACACGTACCTTACAACCATTCCATGCATCAAATTTAGTTGACCTATTGCTTGTAGCATATTAGAAACAGACCAACCACAAAAAAAGGAACATTGACCAATGAACTACGAATATGAGGTCAAGGTCAGATGAAACCTGCCAGTCGGACATGTGCACCTTACAATCATTCCACACACCAAATATAGTTTATCTATAATTGCTTAAGGTCACTGAACAGTAAATGAGCTATGTCATAGATTTTGCTAAAATTTTGCATACAAACTTGACTCATTGAACTATAACTAAAAATCGAAAAAATAATGCATTTATCTCTATTATTATCTGAAATATTCCTGATTTAACTCTTTCAAAATGGGAGAACATTTGTATAGAAAGCACATAAAATCGCCAAAAACCCTCTTAGATTTATCTGCTATAATACTATTTTGATACTATTTTAAAAAAAAAAAATACATGAGTGGTGTGATAACAAAATCAGGATAAATTCGTTACACAGTGTGCAATTGCTTCGCCTCACCCGATATGAATTTTATTGACCCGATAAATTTCCGTATTAGGACAAATGCACACTGTAACTAATATTATTATGACAACGCAGTACAAAATGAAAATAACTTTTCTGGAAAACAAACCTTATTCAACTCAGATGAAAATTGTCCTCAGCTATTTCCTGCTGGGACAGTTATTCAAGGTGGAGTAACTAATCTTTACTTCGGACACAGTCAACATAATGATAAAAAAATGATGTTTCTAAAAACCAATAGAGCGCAGACGATCGAGTCTGACTGTGATAATTTGAGAAGAGCAAATGTATATGTCCTGTTTTAAAGATGTACATTAAGTACTCATTGATCATTATAACAATATATTGAAACTGAGGTTTTATTAAATAATTAGAATACTTTAGCTCTCACTTAAGGTCAGACCTTTGAAGCCGACTATACAGTATGGGTTTTTTCAATGTTGAAGGACGTGCGGTTGCCTATAATTGCTTACATCCACTTCATTTGAACTTTGGTGGATAGTTGTCTCATTGGCAAATCATACCACATCTCCTTTTCTATAGGTATATTGTTTGGTGTAGAGTTAGCCTAGTATGGCTCTACATGGGTTAGACCCCCAAATTATTTATTATTATCTACATTGTACCATGCATAAAGAAAGAAAAGCATACTTGACTTCATTGTACACTGATCACTCTTTATAGTACTTCATAAAATACACGAAATGTTTGGTATGCATCAATGAAAAGACTATGTCTACAGTCATTTCAAATGTTATATTTCCTCTAAAAACGCATCTATTAATTTCTTCGAGAAAGTCTCCATAATTCTGATCTTTACATGCAACTATCAATTCAGTAAAATAAAAAGAAACATGATAGTACCTAATTTGCACCTCTTTTGACATTTTTTTTAAATTTATTTAGGAAACAAAAAAGTTCCCATCATGTATTTAATTTGTAGATGTATCCTTATTTAATATTTAGTTCCATAAATCTAATTTTAAATTCATACTGAATTATATAAAAATGGGAATGAACCGACCCCCAAACGATCCAAGATTCTCTTTTGAGAAGTACCTAAATTGCACCCATGCCAAACTACTCCGTAAAAATCGAATAACTGATGTTTTGTTTTATTTCTCCACATTGTTTGAACAATAATGCGACAATAGTCCATGCTTGTTATGCTTTTTGTATGAAATGGATGTCTGCGACATATTTTAATTTTTCATTTTTAAAAGCCGACTTTTTGTCTCTGGAGACTTCATCTGTTGAATCATCTTGTTTTATATTGTTGAGGATTTAGATAGTAGTGCTGCATACGAGAAAAGGGAATTTCAATAACTAACCAAATGAAGTGTATGCAAGCAATTATAGGCAACCGTACGGCCTTCAACAATGAGAAAAATCCATACCTTGAACCAACGACAACCACTGAACTTCAGGCTCCTGACTTGGGACAGGCACATAAAGAATGTGGCGGGGTTAGACATGTTTGAAGGCGCCAACCCTCCCTCTAACCTGGGACTATAACGATTATTTTACATTATGAATAAGCAACAGTTTCCTATAATTCTTTAATAAAGATACAAGCAAGCAATGCAATTTTTGCGTTATTGGTTTTGCTCATTGTTGAAGGCCATATGGCGACCTATAGTTGCTAACATCTACGTCATTTGGTCTCTGAAAAGTTGCATCTTTTGCTCATTGTTGAAGGTCATACGGGGACCTATAGTTGCTAACATCTACGTTATTTGGTCTTTGAAAAGTTGCCTCTGCAATCATTAGCAATCTTACCACATCTTCTTGTTATTTATTGCTGACTTAGCAGATATATCACTGTTCTCAGTTCGATCATTCTTAACGTATAGGGTGACTTTTTTGCCATGGCATTTTCAGTTTATTTTCGACTTATGAGTTTGAATGTCCCTTCGGTATCTTTCGCCTTTCATAAAAAACCAGTAAGGACACTACAAATGAGTTCGGACTTTCCTGCATCTTTCCATAGCGGCAAATATTATATACTTTTAAAAATATTTTTATAATGTTATACATATTTTTCATGGTTCTGTCTAATCAGATCCAACATATGGGATGTGGTATAGCAGTTGGTCACCAATTCAAAAGAAGAACGTCCGTTTGGTTGTGCAGGATATATAAATACGCAGCCACTACCCGTCAGAATTGAAACGTTAAATCCGGTACTCGTCAATGAGAGTGCAACGTTCTTTGACTTCAAACCCTGACCCTTGAACCCTGAAAACAATTGGTCTCTCTCCATCATATCTTTATTTTCTATAGGCGTTCCCAATTTTGAAACCTTAATAACACTCTTATATGAACCACTTTACAAAATTATGAACAGGTTATCTTTGATGGTTTTGCAGTCTTCCGGCAATAAGATATATTGTAAATCATGTTCTAACAATGAAATACTTGCGACTGGAAATTAAGCAAGCGACAACCAATCGATACATCTTTTTCCATGATCCTAGTTATGTGCTTATGTTCCAGTCTATCGGATCTAATTTGCTGGTTCCGAACTCTATCTGTGTGAATGCCGAGCAAGTGCTGACACAACTGAATGTGAAACGTTAAAGGGTCTTGCTTATAATTATATGCATGTAGTAACTGTATTATTTTATACTTCGATAAGATAAATGAATCGGGGACAAAAATAATCACACAAAACATGCTACTCTTTTTAGACACATATAAGATTTTTAAATTCTATAAAGATAATATTGAAATTTCGCCTGTACCAAGTCAGGAATATGTCTTCCATCCGTTTGGTGTGTTTGAGCTTTTGATTTTGCCATTTGTTGAGGGACTTTCCGTTTTGGGGTTTCCTTGGAGTTCGGTATTTTTATCATTTTACTTTTTCGAACTTGTATGCTAGTTTTGATGCTACTCTATTGAATTATATTCAGTCGAGGTATTTATTTTGTATACATGTATACCATGTTCTGCTCCAAATAATAATTTAGGGAAGTAAACTTTACGGTAAATTTAACCAAACAAAAAATATTCTGTTTGTTTAGAAAGAAACAGTCGTAAAAATATGATAAAACACATAATTTTCTTCATTTGAATGAAAAATCTTACACATGAATTACATTCTTTTCTCGAAATTTGTACATTTCATTAAAGTTCTAGACCAATTGTTTTCTGTTATTGTGTAATCATAGTTACTCGAATCTCGTTTCATTAAGATGTATAAAATTTGTTTTAATTTATCATGCAGCTATAGTCAATATGAGATCCAGCAGAGACCAGTCGGAGATCTAACCACAACATTACTAAAATGTTCCAAACATGTTATTGCCATGTTTTCTCCTTTCAGTATTTATTTCTTTAAGACGGTGGCATGGCACGTCACGTTCCGCTGGTCAAATCCTTGCTTAAGAAAGAAGTGTTTCTGTGTGGGGTGTAAAATACACAGCCACGTCCGGTCGGAATGGATTGATTGATTGGTGTTTGCTTAACGTCCAGTGGCAAATATTGCATGCATGTTCAGGACAAAACACATTAACAATAAATACAATTATTTATATTTAAATCTTTGATTGTATTAATTAGAAGTATAGTAATATGAATTCAATTCGTGGTCAGACTATCATGGTCTCTTATTTTAACCTACTTTATAATTGAAAAAACATATATGAAGGTCTTGATAGGGTTTAGAGAATAATGGCCCAAAATAAATGAATAGAGAAAAATGAGCAAAAATAAAAAGAATAGTGATAAATGGGGTGCAGAAGTATAAAGAATGACTGTGAAATATAAAAGAATAACTAAATGTAATACAATACTGATTAAAAATATGAACGATGTACAGAATAAAGAATTAATCTAATTATAGAAAGTACACCATGTAATGTTGCTACATGTTTCGTTAACTCTAATTAAGACGTTAAAATAACCTTATATTTCCACAAACTTCGCTTGTGTAGTTAAATAAATTTTGATAAAAAAAAAAAAAAAAAAAACAATTAACTTACCCATTTTTGAGACTCAATTTTGTTAAGTGCAGTGGCAATTTGTAGTCCAGCATCATAACGAAGAGTTGATAATATAGAACTTTTGCAACAACCAGCAGTGTCACTGAACATGTGAATAATTTTTGAACTTAGGCACCATGACCTTCAAGTCTTATATGACATCAGTCAGTCAAGCTGTTGTTCTTGGGACATCTTAAGATGTTTGGGGACTCTAAATTGAAATGTATTAATGATGGAGACTGAAACATGAAAACTGGTACCTCGTTCAGCAAATCAGTTCAATTGGCCTTCCCATAACAATATATCTTTGGAAGAAATTTCATAGCCCAATCATGCAGATGTTAATTAAGAATTGAATGCTTCTTTTTATAAATTTATCGCGGAAGCGCTTCATTCTAAAACCGTGCGAACGGTCAACGCTTTTACAACCATGTTTGTTAGGATCATGAAAAAAAAACGATTTCTGTCAAGTTTTTCTTTTATTTACCTGTGCATTTTATTGTGGCAGCTCGTGTCATCATGAATGTTACATTTCATTTTGAAATGAAGTTAATTTCAGAATGACAAGAGACTGCTGTTAGCCAATCAAAATAACGTATTATAATGAAACATACTTGTAATGTAATTATTACTACATACGTATTTCCTTTTTGTTCTGTTTTAATTGATCTCAAGGGCAATAGGGGTTAAGAAATATAGTCATATTGATTTTCTTCAAACTGGCAGTAAAACTCTAGCCGAAGTGGTTCGTCTGTTTTGCTGTGCGCGTATAAATATGTAGCCACCGTCAGTTAGCATTTGACGTTTAGAGCGTGGCACGCTATCTCAACGTTAAAGAATAATTGCAATTTCTCTTCGAAGGGTCCATAGGTGGCAAAATTTCTGCCCCTATCCAACATACCATTTCTTTTTCCAGTGACAGTCCAAATTTCCAAACCTTCATCTGTTCAACCCCTATCATGCAGAACCTACCTAATGTATTTATTTTTTATTTGTTCTCGTCATGGACATCCATGATATATTTGCTACTGAACGTAAAGAAAACAACAATCAAGCAATCATCTGCTATCTCCTTTCTTATTAATTCTTGATTTTAGATGACCCCGTGTGCTTCTGTAATTCCTTTATATCTTCAAAAGCTTAAAAGAAAGACAACTCTTGTGTTAAACTTATTTTCTCTTGTTAAAGTCTAAAAATATTAAATTTTTAAATATATATGACTGAGCTCTGGCTGTCTATGAGATTAACACTTCTAATGCTTTTGGAATGCGATGATTTTTTTCGGATAGAATGACGCCATAAGGCTCAACGTCATTAACACTGCTAGCTTTGTCAAATAGAATGTTTTTATACAAAAATAAATTGCCGTAGACAAGGTAAACCTACATAATTTTCTTTGATATTTCTGCAGTATAATAATAGCCTTTTCGCAATTTTTTTTCCTCGATTGCTGCTGCTGTTGGTATATGCAAGCTATAATGAATTATTACTATTAATGTTCATACTGGTAAGCTACATGTATTACTGATTGGAACATGTCTAGATTGTATTACTGATTGGAACATGTCTAGATTGTATTACTGATTGGAACATCTCTAGATTGTATTACTGATTGGAACATGTCTAGATTCTATTGCTTCTGCTGCCTGAAAAAAGACATGTGTCATTTCAATAAATAGCTTTTTTAATCAATAATACACAATAGGTTTCATTGAGTATTCATTCAACGTTTTTCCTATAAAAAAAAAAAAAGACTAGAGACACTGCGAGCAAAGCTCACAAAAGATACCCAGTGATTTGCTAAAATAATTCGAAACTAGATGTGTCGGAACGACACGAATGGCCCTGATCGCAAAAAAAGTTTGAATCCATTTTTAGGAGTGGAAATTTTCAAAGTCCACAGCCCGTAATTCGGCAAAAATCAGCGGAGTGGACCCAAAACGTAAACTAAATCTGTAGCACATCATAGCAGACTCAAATACTAAAAATCAGCTCAATATGTGAAGGCGATTAAAAAAAGTTAGCATAACTGTTCGTTGCGGAATGACGGAATGACGGATTATATACAAGGGTAAAACTACATGGCCCGACATAAGTCGGCGGGGCCATAAAAAAACAACAAACAATTGAATCATTTCTTAAATAGTAGCAAAACAAATACAGCAATATATATTTGAACTGAGATAATAGTTTAAGGATTCAATAGATTTGATAGGATTTTACCAATCCTCATGCTAATGCTGAAAGACACAAGTTCCATCGGGAATATCGTAGATCTTCTCTTTCCCAATCAACGAAACAACAATCTCCTTAATAGTGGTCAAAGGTGATAGGTTGGCCGCTCTTTCAATCTTTATATGTTGGACCTCATGATGTTGCTGAAAGAAAAAACTTCCATCGGGAATACCGTAGATCTTCTCTTCCCCAATCAACGAAACAACAATCTCCTTAATAGTGGTCAAACGTGATAGGTTGGACTTTCAATCTTTATAGGTTGGACCTCATGCTGTTGCTGAAAGAAAAAAATCCATCGGGGAATACCGTATATCTTCTCTTCCCCAATCAACGAAACAACAAACTCCGTAATAGTGGTCAAATGTGATAGGTTGGTCGCTCTTTTAATCTTTATAGATTGGACCTCATGCTGTTGCTGAAAGAAAAAAAATCCATCGGGGAATACCGTAGATTTTCTCTTCCCCGAGCAACGAAACAACAATAAATCCGAGGCTCTTTAATAGTTGTCGAAGGTGATAGGTAAGACTTCATGTTGTTGCTGCAAGAAACAAATTCCATCAGGTAGTAAAACCCTTGCCAAAGTGGGGCGTCCGTTTGGCTGGCGGGATGTACAAGTATGCAGCCACGTCCGGTCAGAACAGGGACGTTAAATCCTATGCCTCGCGTAGAAAGAGTGCGACGCAATTTGCACTTTGAGAACCCTTGTACCAACTTTTTGAGGGGTTCGTATGTGGCCTGTTGCAAGGCAAAATTTCTGTCCCTATACAATATACCTTCATTTTCCAGTGGCAGTCTAAATTTCCCCGACCTTTATCCCGGACGACCTCTATTACAGGACCTACCTATTGTATTTATTGATAATTCGATTTCGTCCTGAACATCCATGAAATATTTGCCACTGGACGTTAATCAACCAACAATCAATCAATCTTTACATACTACAATGTACTAGTAGTTCCATTTCTTTTTCATCCATGTTTCTCGGAACAACTGGTGTGGCATTTACTGAGACACAAATTTCATCGGTAATGCCTCTTCCCCAATCAATGGAACACCAATCCTCTCACATTGTCTCAGTAGTGGTCAAAGGTCTGGACGGGGGTGCTTCATTTCTGTATTCTTTAATTTTCCTTATAATTTAGCAGCCCATAGTCCTCTATTTATTAATTTTTATCTTATTTTTAATATTCTTTATTTTTTGGCCCATCGATCTCTATTTTGTAATAAAATTGAGAATGGAAACGGGGAATTCGTCAAAGAGACAATAACCCGACCAAAGAGCAGAAAACAGCCCAAGGCCACCAATGGGTCTTCAACAAAGCGAGAAAATTCCGTACCCGGAGGCGGGCTTCAGCTAGTTCAGCGAAAATGGACGTCATACTAAACATGGTCAACCCAGCCAATCCAGATCCTCTATTATTAGAATTTAATTTTTATATGTAACTTTAATCATGCGTGACAAATCCTTCAATATGCTGTGGATATAAATTTCAATAACACTACATGTTGACATGGTTGATGAGGGTATGGATGGGGGTCCTTCATTTCTGTATTCTTTAATTTTTTCGCTCATTATTCTTTATCTTTAAAAATAATGGCTATTCTGTAATTACTTGAAACTGTATTCTGGACATTGTTCTTTTCTGTAATCAGTATATTTTTACCCAATTCTTTAATTTTTGCAGTTATTCTTTTTATCTTGAGAACCCCATTATTCTCTATTCTTTATTTTTATGGCCAATTTTTCTCTAGCTGTTCTTTATTTTTTTTTTAAATATTATTCTCTGTTCTGTAAATCCCATATCCACACCCTCGTTGACGCCCTGAAATGAAGATGATTTGTAAATTAAGAACATATAACGACTTACGTCAACAAATTTTTGCTGACTCACTACTTAATTTATATGTATATTTTTATGATTGTTTTAACAGACAATACGCGAACAGAATCCGAAGAGGAAATGTCCGGCCTTTTTTTTTCCTAAAGTAAATCTACAGCGGATCCCCGGGAGCGGATCGAGGAAGAACGGGACAGGGTTGTCCTTCAATGTGTGAATCTATTCTTATTTCCAAAGGGCAGTCTATGTTTAAACTAGTATGATTACTAATTTGTACTTATAATAATGTCACGTGGATTAGAGCAACTTGAGAACACATTAGATTAAGTGAATAGAACGGTTAGAATATTAATAAATATTTGCTTAAAAGATTAACCCCCCCCCCCCCTAAAAAAGAAGGGGGAGGTGGGACAAATATACGTTGACACCCCAACCACATGCTGTGTTGTAAATATACTATACTCAGTCCACATATACACATATATGTCTCTGGTTGTTGTAGACGGTCCCAGTTTTAAATCTCAATGCAACAATTTTTTCATTAAATTCTGAAACTAAGATTTTTTTCAGATACCGACCATGTTTAGTATGACGTCCACACACACACACAAACATGAAAAAAGAATGAAAGGTCGGTGTCTAGCTTTATCTCTTCATTCTGTCGTATCCTGTAACTTTAGGACCAATGCCAAGTCAAAAAACCCTTCTTTGAGCCCCAAAACCGACCTGATATTATGTCTGCCTCGAATGACCTTGGAATAACTTGTTTTTGGACCAGAAATCCCTTAAAAACATTTAAAGGAAGAATAGAGTTTATGTGGAATTCGATAATATTTGTGCATGCTTTTAAAAATAAATTGAGTCTACAACGAAGATTCTTCAATTTCAGTTTCAACCAATGGAACACGTTGGAAAAACAAAAGTTACTGTATGCTAATTAGCAAAGCGCCACCTATGTAGTTTCATGTTGACCAGCAACTGCCTGTCTGAACGAGAACACTGCTATTTACATCGAAATTTGGTGGAAATATTAATATTTGATTACAAAATGTAAGTTAATTACACATAAACATATTCGATGCACAACAAGAAAAGGTGGTAAGACAAGAACTTAAACAGAAATTTGACAACCAAAGTGAAAGAAGGCATGGCGCCCTTTACATTTTTTTTGTTACCGCGTCATATACCTAGTTTTACATTTTAAACCAAAATGTGTTCGTTGGTATGGTGTATTTTGATAAAGGAAAGATAAAAACAATATCTTTAGCTATGCAGATGTAGTATAGTTTCTTAGAATCAAAGATGAAAGTAGAATATTTTTTTTACTTTCGAAATCTACTTTCTTTTGTGATCCAATATGGCGACCATCGATACTCGTCTGGTATTTTAATTTAAGGCTGTGGAAGTATAGTGTATTTATATTTAATGCTTAATATGGCGATATCATACTTATAAAGCAATATGTTATATTTAAAGAGAGTAAACTACACTGGAAACATGATTTGTCGTAGTTGTTTGTCAAGTTGTATAATGAAAGTAGGACGTACTTCAGAACGAGGCTTAAGAGGCAATAACGGGGAAATAATTTAAAAACTGAATCGGAGGTAATAAAATGTTTATCTTGCTAACTGTCACTGTATAATTTGAATTTTGGAGAGAAAAGAGCACAGTTATTTTATTTGCCATTCACTGTGTAAAAAATTAGCACAATTATTACACTCAAAAATTTCAAACACAATATAAAAATAGAATTAAAGTATATAACTCGTTTTAATAGTTTTGATTTAATTGATTTGATTAAAGTAAATAAAAAAGATTCAATTACAGAGATTTAATTTAGGCACTGGCTACGATTACCTGTAAAATTAAGAAGAATGAATTATTGTTACTGCCGAGACTAATTCGCCATTTCAGAATCTAATGCATTCAGGGTAATAATTTCAAAAGCATACACCAAAATGTTGTAATTAGTTAAAAATATTCTTAATATAGGAAATTCTACCAATGATGTAACATTATTTTCATTTTGGTGTATGAATAATGAGATTACCCATAGTCCTTTAGATTCTGAAAAGGCAACTTACCGAAATGTATTTCCTGATTTCAAATTCATATGGAAATTGCATGTAACAATAATATCCTTTTTTTATTGTTACCTGCAGTTATTATCTGCAAAATTTTATTCAGACAGGCACTGATTTAAAAAAAAATGTCTGATTTGCGAGCAAACTGTGAAATAAATTTAAACAATTTAAAAAATGAAAAAAACACGTTTTAAATTTCCTGCGTCCGGATCGCTTTTCTTGATTAACCTTCATCAGGAACACTCAAAGCTGAATATTTGGTAGCCAAGGATGTATAAAGCCGAAACCGTTGAAGAGCTATATAACCAAAAGGACCTAAAAAAGTAGCCAAATCCATCTAAGGTCAGTTATGCCTAAGGGAGTTGAAACCATAGTTTCTTTATAATTTCAAAATTTATAAACTGACAATTTAAGAAAGGTTTGTTATAAATCATGTCAGACCGAAGTACTGACTACTGAGCTGATGATAAATTAATTGTTATGTCGATGTAAAAATATTAACATGATTAAAAATACAGATGCATTGACCAATATGACATTCACCTTTGACATAGGGGTCAATTTAAAGAACTCACTATTCTTAAGTATGAATTAGAATGAGCAAGATGTCCAATTTGTGGTCTATGAAAATTTTATATCCTTTTTAAATTTTAATGATAATAAAAGAAGTTCTTGTAAAAAGGAGCATTGTCCAAAGTAAAAAAAAAATCAGAAATAAATAAATTATCTTGATTTGAAATATTCATGCATTCATAGATTGTTCAAATATGTAATTCAACATATTACGGGGCAATTACACGAAGGCTGCACAGATTATCCCATGCTACACACTAAAAAAGACATAATTTGCAAATGTAGAACTTTGTTGTCATGTTGGTTAACAATATCTGCAGATAAAAATAAACAAGGATATCATTGTTACAATTTCCGTATGAAATCGGGTCCTTATCTGGATACATTTCGGCAATTAGTCTCAAAAGTATCAATAATTATTTCTTTTTGTTACTTTTTGTGGGCAATCGTAGCCATTGCCTATAATTTTTGACCCAATTATTTTAAGTTATCCATATCAAATACATATTTATTTTATTAATGGCTTAGGAAAATTATGTTTTCAATCAAAATTTAAAAAGGGTCTCTGAGTTTTCTCATTATGGGTATAAATTATTTGAACCTGACAAGAACGGTGAAATGGATTTGACTGATTGAAAACAACAACACCTTTTAAGAAATTTTATTTTAGACTTCTACAACTTTGTCATGTTTGCCAAACCTTCATGGAACTTTATGAAACATGGGAAGTAGCTTTCATGATAAAAAAAAAAATTGCCCTGCTTGTGACAGCTTTTCAGTGATTTTCGAATTATTAAAAATATCCCACTAATGACCTGATGACCTACTTTTCAGGGTTCATTGAGCAATGTCCTCAGACCAAGAGGGATGTGAGGAACCTGAACTTGGTGTTGAAACAGAGGAAATTATCTGTGAAACAGTTTTTTTGAAATCAGAAGAAGACGACCCTGAGGAAGATGATGATACTCCATCTGAAACATATTCTGTCGAGGGACAGCGCCCAGTGCGTCCCGTCGAACGGCAGAAAATGCGTCCTTGGCTGATTGACCTGTTAGACAAGAACATACTGCCTGGTTTAAGCTGGCAGAACAAGAGAGAAAATATTTTCCGAATTTCTTGGAAACACGCAGCGCACAACTGTTTTAATCGTAACAGAGATTCAGATTTGTTTGAACGCTGGGCTTTTCATACAGGTTTGTAATTTAAATCAATGATATTGACCAGAGTTAAACATACAATTCTCAAGAAAAGATAGGTGTCTACATATAAGGACAAGCTCTAAATTAACTAATGTGTGGAAATAAGTGAACATGGTGAATAAATTTGATAAAAAATCTATCAAAGGTTTGTCATCAATTATAACAACACAAAATTTTCCCCTATGACAAAAAAAGGAGTAAGATAGCTTGAGCAAATACTCTAACAAGGTCACTGACAGTTTTTTTATGCCCCCGCCGTAGGCAATGGGGGCATGAAATGTTACCCTTGATCGTCTTTCCGTCCTGTCCGTCTCATTTTCGTTTCTGCAAACTAATTAAGTTTGTCTTGAGATCCAAATTTTATGAAATTCATACACACTACTAAGAACCACAACATGCAGACAGAGTAAAATTTGGACAGTGAGTTATTTACAGTTCTAGAATTATGCCCCTTTTAACTTTTAAAATTGCGAAGCTTGAGCGAGGGCATTTGTTTCCTCAGACACATTCTTCTATTAATTTTGTCGAGCCTGCGACTTTTGTTGCAAAAGCGAGACCTAGCGATCTTACATTCCGGCGGCGTCCACAAATATTCACTCTGTGGTTAAAGTTTTTGACATTTTAATAACTTTCTTAAACTATCCTGGATTTCTACCAAACTTGGACAGAAGCTTGTTTATGATCATAAGATAGTATCCAGAAAAAAAATTTGTAAAAAAAAATCCTGTTTATCCGTATTTTACTTATAAATGGACTTAGTTTTCTTGCCAGTTAACATTACGTTCACTTTGAGATTAAAGTTTTAAAAATTTTAATAACTTTTTTAAACTATCGTTGATTTCTACCAAACTTGGACAGAAGCTTGTTTATGATCATAAGTTAGTATCCAGAAGTAAATCTTGTAAAAAAAAAAATCTTGTTCATCCGTATTTTACTTATATAGATATAAGAAGATAGAAGGAAATTTTGTAAAAATTTATTTCCTGTTTTTCCGTCTATTACTTATAAATGGACTAAGTTTTTCTTCCAGTTAACATTATATACAGTCTGCAATTAAAGTTTTTAAAACATTTATTAGATTCACAAACCATCCTGGATTTTTAGCGTCACTGATGAGTCTTATGTAGACGAAACGCGCGTCTGGCATATTAAATTATAATCCTGGTACCTTTGATAACTATTTACCAAACTTGGACAGAAGCTATTTATTTATTTCATTAACTGTAAATCTATTATGTGCATTCCCCTATCACACTGAAAACATAGACAACAGCAAAAGTAGGCGAGACACTGGGTTCCGCAGAACCCTATCAAATTTTTGAGAGATCTCAACCTTAAACCTCTTTGAAATATATTGATTCATGGCATAAATTTACCAGAAAGTATATAAAAAACAAAAATAGTATAATAAAAACCACTATGTAGTCTACTGAATTTTTCATTCAGTTTCAGTTATTTTTCAGAGCTTGATATTCAGGATACTTATGAAAAAATATAACTCATTTTATTCATTTAAACTACAGTCTGCTTGGAAAAAACAAATCAAATTAAAAATGACTTACATATATTTTAAGTATAAGGCAATCCATATTTTACAGGACGCCATCACGAGGGTAACCACAAACGTTGGAAAGCTAACTTCCGTTGTGCTCTAAACAGTCTTCCAGATGTGATGGAACTGAAAGAACTTGGTGTTAGAAAGGGAGATAATGCATTTAAAGTTTATAAGTTTCTTGACTCGCCTGAACCCACAATGAAAGAGAAGATGGAAATTAAGCGGAAATACAGTCTAATGGCTGGTATCAAACTTGATGGTACGGTTATTGTTTTGAAAGTAGTTTCAATATAAAATACTTCATTTCTTAAATTGCAAATAGGAATACACTGTAAAATTACAAGACTTATTATTTGTAATTGGGAAAAAAAAATGAAAAAAATATTTATAACACCAAACAAATTTTCAGCAAAATTTACACAACTATAACTGCTATATATCTAATCAATGCATCTTTCTTAGGAAGTTTTTTTTTCTTCTAATTTCTGAATAAACATATATATAAGATAGAGAGTCAGACAGGGCAGTCTGACAAGAGCATGAAGAGAGAATTGTATTTTGGTATTTTGCTTTTCAGAATTTTTTAAAACTGTAATTTAACTAACTTGAGTAGATTATAACCACCTATTTCATTGTTAAAATTCAAAATTGATTGGTGAAATTCGCTCATATATAAATATAAGACAATTTTAAAAAGTGAAAATCCTTTGTTATGGGTTCAATTTTTTCAGCATAAAAAGACAATTACATTGATGCAATAGACAAATCAAAAACTGATTAACATGCAGAACTATCTACTTATTATATAGAATTATTAGATTGAATGGCAAAACCAGAAATAATAAAAAAAAAAATAAAATGCATGCAGTTTTCTAAATCAATGATCCATCTTTACTTGACTTCTGTGGCATGTTGTTTACCATGTTTACATTCAATCATAATACACTATGAATGGGATTCTCCTACAGATGGAGCACCATTATACATATGGAAGATAAATCCATAATTAATAAGCAAACATGTTCACTTCATACCAGGGAATAAGCTTTACAGGGGCCCAGTAGCCAATGCTGTTGAAAATTTGGCTGGGCCACTAACGTTTACAGAATATTCCCATATGGTCAATACAAAATTTTCACATTCTTTTTGGGCTCCTGGAGTGAAATTTTAAAGCTTATTCCCTGCATACACAGTATCTTTGCTTAAGCATGTTAAGCTTCACCAACTACAAGCGATATAGTAAAGTCGACCATACAATATGTAAGAGTGCATTCACTACAAAAGTCTAAAAGTCTGAAAAGACCAGTTTTTGTCTTGATTTGCATGAACTTTACTCGACATTCTCCAAAAGTATGACTCGTGTCTTAATTTTTCTTGACAAATTCTCATTTATATTAAATTTGTATGAAATTTACTCGACATATTCTCGACATTCTGAATATGGTCTTAAAATTTCTTGACAAATTCTTGACATTTGAATACTGTCTTGATATTTCTCGACATATTCTCGACATTCTTATTTTTCTCAGTATGGCTTGACACATTCTGAACATTTTGAATTGTGTCTTAAATTTACTTGACAGTTCTGAGTTTTACAAATCATGACCAATATTCATGATATAACTTTAATCTTTATTTCTCTTTATATGATATACTGTTGTTCCAAGTTACACTTCTTACAACAAAAATAAAAGTTTGGCATGTAAAATAATTGAAAATGTGGGTATATAAATATTTTACAAATGCAAATATGGCTATGAAATCTAAAGTATAAAATAATTCAAATGAGGTGTGTTGATATAAAACAATTTGAATGTGGGTTTTAAATAATTACAAATTTTGATTCCTAAATCTTATAAATTAAATGATTAAAACCAATCATACTGTAGACATATTTCATTCTACATTCATAATATTCAATGTTGATATGGTAAATAATTATTATACCAAAATGTGGTTTATATAAATAGCAAATTATGATGATATACAAATCATTCATTTAACAGAAGAAAAATTTGTGTAATGTCATCTGTTGGAATATATATATTAAGTATTACACATGGACAGGATGTTCCCATAAAATTAAGGTATTCCACACCCAAGAGTACACGCAACTGTCAAATAGAAATTACTGCTTTACCTGTAATCAGCCATACAACTTATCAGTTGACCGAACATGCCACTACAATTTAAAAAGTTTGTTGATAGATGAAAATGAAAATCATCATTTTGATGAAAAAATTGAATTAAAATGGATTTTTTCATCAAAATTATGAAGTTAATTATTTTAACATAAAAACAAATTGAATAATTCCCAAATATTAAAATAAAATTATTATCTACTCCAGGAATAATAAAAAATGTATTTATAATGGTTCCATCAATGATTTCTATAGAAATCATTGGTCTTATGAAATGGATCTCAAACAGACATGCACAATATAGTTCTAAACATTCGTTTTCTTTTCAGGAAGGAGTTATCACAAATATTTATTTTGATAAAAATTATAAAATTCAACACTAAAATTTGAATAAAAATGTTTTGGGTTGTTCTAAAAATGAATAAGGTTTTGAATCAAGATGGGAACAAATTCTTTGACCTAAACGAAAGCCCCCTCTTTTTTATCCACATAAACCCAAAAGTTGAATTGTGGGGTCCAAAGAGACACATAGTCACATTTTAAAACTGCCTATAAGACACCTATTTTAGTAAAGCAAATTTGACTGGCAGTTTTGCGAACGGCAAAATATAAATGCTGTTTGTTAGTAACTTTGACTTATATTCCAAGTGAAAACAATGTTTAATTAAAATAAATCAAAATTAAACTACATGGGGAATTATTCAGGGTATTCCAACTTAGTTGCACCAAAGGGTATCTTACTATACCAAATTGATCCTTGATTCTTCAAAGTTTAGTTTAGCCATAATAAAAGGAGTAAATAACAGCAATAGAATGTCATAAATAGTGCAGAATAAGTCTGTTCACATTTCAGGCCAAATTTATACTGTTGAGATAGTGTCAAGACATATTTAAGACTGTCAAGAATGTGTCGAGACATATTCAGACATTATTTAGAATGTCAAGAATATGTCGAGACATATTCAGACATTATTAAGAATGTCAAGAATATGTCAAGACAGATCGAGACAAATTTAAGACAGTCAAGAATTGGTCGAGACTAATCCAGACTCTTATCAGATGATACAGGAAGTGTCGAGAAATTTTAAGACAATGTTCATACTGTCAAGACACTTGTCAAGAAAAATCAAGAACCTTCTTAGACAAATTCATACTGTGTCAAGAATTTTTAAAATTATTTAGACTAATTAAGAATGTCGAGTAAAATTCATGCAAATTCAGACAAAAACTGGTCTTTTCAGACTTTTTGACTTTTGTAGTGATTATATGTGCAAAAAAAATTTTCTGTGCACAAGATTAAAATGATAAAGTGACCACAATATTTTTAGAAATCCTGAAAATTTGATATATCTTTTGTATGTGTGAAATAATATCAATTATTTTGACTTAGTATTAAATACACATTAATTATACACCCGTCAATTTTTGACGGGACGTATTATGGTATACAAATGTCCGGTGTCCGTCCATCCGTCTGTCTGTCCGGCGTAAACATGTCGCACCTTAACTTGAGAATGACTTATCCAAATTTCATGAAACTTAATATAGTTGTTTCTTATGATGGTCAAACGATCTGTATACTTTTTGGTGAAAATAAGATTAAAACTTTTTGAGTTACAGGACTTAGTAACTAAAACAGGTGTGTGTTTTTTTCACATGTCGCGCCGTATCTCAAAAACAGTTAATGATTATTGCTTAAAACTTTACACACTTCTTAGTTATATTAACCTTAAGATCTGTACACTTTTTGGTAATGATTCAAAATTTTATTTAAGAGTTATTGAGTATTTTGTAAAAAAAGGGGGAGGGGTTTTTCACATATCGCGCCGTATCTCAAAAACGATTTAAGATTATTGCTTAAAATTTTACATACTTCTTAGTTATATTAATCTAAAGATCTGTATACTTTTGGTTTTAATTCAAAATTTTGTTTTGAGATATTGATTTTTTTTTTTTTAAAGGGGTTTTCACATGTCGCGCCATATCTCAAAACGATGTATGATTATTGCTTAAAATTTTACACACTTCTTAGTTATATTAATCTAAAGATCTGTATACTTTTTGGTTTTGATTCAAAATTTTATTTTAGAGATATTGAGTTTTTGTAAAAATAAAGGGGTTTCGCATGTCACGCCGTATGTCAGAAACTTTTTATGCTTATTGCATAAAAATTCACACACAAGACAACGGGCGTATCATGCGCTCATGGCGCAGCTGTTTTTGTACAATCCATGACAGTTCTGTTTCATCCATCAGTAATGATATTGATATTAGTCCTAGTTGACCAACCTTCTTTATCAAGGAGAGAAAAAAATCTGTTTTAAATATATAATAAAGTGTATATTTTGTTTATTATATGGCTTTTTTCAGTACCACACACCCTCTCAAAGCTCAAGGCTCTCAGAATTATATTAATGTTTAGGGTCAATATGGGTGTGATTGAAAAAAAAAAATATCTATATTTAAATGTATGTTGTATTTCAGAATCTCATTCAGGATCATCTACACCAACTGTATCTACAGCACCAAGCTCACCAGAACGAGAAGGATCTTCAGGGGTGGATGGTGGTATTCAGACATTATTGAAAGCGATAGAACTAAAAACCCAACAACAGACAAGTGTAATGAGACTTATTATATATAATAAACCCATGTTAAGGGGCCTCGGTGGCCGAGTGGTCTAAGTAGTCAAACTACTGTATCACTAGCCTGTGTCAACACTGAGGTTGTGATTTCGAATCCCGCACGTGGCAGGTGCATTCGACCCCAATCATAATTGACTAGGATTGTTAGTTTTAATTTGGGAATGCGCACCCTTTTTCTAAAGATTTTATATCAATGGTGTTTGTTGTAGTTGAATTGTGAATTTATGTACTGTGACTTTCTATCCTGCATTCGTCCGTAGGTAGGACTATGCTGATGCTGGGATCTGATATAACGTTAGTATATATGACACATATAGCAATATTTTTACATAAGGTCTAAGGACTATGACAATCATATATACTTATACTGATTTCCATTTTAAAATTTTGTTTGATTTTAAATCTCCGTATAGGTTAATTACAAGTCTATCCAGTATTTCATTTTTAATGAAATAGCTTGATCAATACATATTCAGGCTTTTGCTAAACCAGTCAAGCAGATTACTGTGACTGACAGTTCTCAATTCTTCACATTATCTGGAGAATAAACTTATATAATTTTGAAATGCTGCTGTAGCTAACTAAAGTCGTAAGAAAGAGAATTTTTATTTTTTGTAGCTCAGAAAACCCACATAGTTTAATTTAACAAATCGAACTCCGTCGTCTTTTGGAAGCACGTGTTGGGAGTGTCCTATTTTGAATGCCGTTTTTCCGCCATGGAAAATAACATGCACGGTTCTACTTCTGCTTCTACCGCCACTTTAGGATGCACATGTTAATATTTTATAGAAAAAAGGTTGATTTGTGCTTTTGGTTTTTCAATACTTTTCTAATTATAAACATTTGATTAAAATATTTATGCGATTATCAAGCCTCGATAAATGGTTATCAATATTCTCAATGTAATAATTGTCACCGATATATTTCAAAACTGTTATTTTACTTAGCAAGCCGTGATCTGTTTGCATACGATATAACACACGTATTTGATCAGGGTGACCCACTGTGCGTCACTTTCGTTGGGTATATAAGTAGTGCGTTGTAGTGGCGTGTTTTACTAAATCGTTCAGGTGTTTAAATGACAAACTGACAGTAATTTGCAAATATCTCGATAATTACAAGATGAAATTTTATCGGGTTTTATGTTCTTAAACGTTAATTACGAACTTTAGAATAAGACAAACATGATTTTAGTGTTTTAGTACCTCTTTAAAGGAATTTAACTTATTATATAAGACACTTGGGAATTACTGAGAAACTTGCAGAACCTCATTACATGCTCTGGTCATTATTTCTTACAATAAATTAAAATACATTGTAATTAAGCATGATGTATGTCTGAGCAAATGCTTTGAAGTGATATAGAGAAGCTGTGATAACACCCTTTAGTTATTACAGGCATATTTTTCTGTAATAACATATAGGTGTAGTTATTACAGGCATATTTTTCTGTAATAACATATAGGTGTACTATGCAAAATTGGCAAACTATGAACTGTTATATCTTTCAATAGTTAAGTATACATATAGACAAAAGTAGTATCAATAGATTTTTATACATTTTAACTAAACTAATGATGTATATTGTCCCTTTGTAACATATAACATACATAAGTTATCACAGTTCTTTGATTTTTAGTCCACAATAACAAATGTATGTTATTTTTCTGTAATAACCCTATAGAGTTATATCCCTGACTGTATTATGAAAATAAAACTCTGATTTAACTTCCAAAGATTTAAGCATACGAATACAAAGAGATGTGGAGTATAGGTCCATTGGACAGCATTCCAAATACGGTGGCTGAGTTGTCTAAGTAGTCAAACTACTGTATCACTAGCCAGTCAACACTGAGGTTGTCAGTTCAAATCCCGCACGGGGCAGGTGCATTCGACTCCAATCATAATTGACTAGGATTGTTAATTTTCCTACTGAAGGTCAGTCTTTCTTTCCAGGCACTCTGGCTTCCTCTACCAATAAAAACTGACCGCCACGAAATAGCGCAATAGTGCTGAAAGTGGTCTTAAACACCAATCAATCAATCAATCAAAACCCATGTTCTGCCATATATTTCATATAGCATCATTATAAACTGAATTTTTTTTTATAATGTCTTCTTGTTTCTAGAAATTAAAGCATCACATGCATAACACCATCTATACATAATTTCTTGATTACATCAGATGACCTCAATTAATTAACCTCTGTTTTCGGACTAGTTTTTTTTACCATACCCCTCAGGTTTTTACACTGTCTTAATACAATGTTTAAACCCATATATATTTTTATACATGTATTTTGACAGAATTTATATTTTTCCATTCAATATCAATATACATGTACCACAGAAGCATTTAAATTTTGTCTGTTAACATTTGTACAGCCATGAAGTTTAAAACACTGCAGCCTATATATATGGATTCATTATTAATTTGTGGTAAACAAATTTTTGTGAATTTCTCGTGCATAGGTAAACAGCAAATTTAAATGTTAAGGGAGGACTGGCAAAACGTCAAAATCAAATATCCATGAAATTAATTTTTCTGTTTTCTATGAAAATTGGTATCCACGAAAATAAATGACCACCTGTTGTATATATATATATACTTGGCAACGTAAATAACGCACCACATCCTACCATGTATAGAAGTTTCACAATTTCTTGTTTCTGCTACAAACTTGTAGAAATCTGGTAAATTTTAAACATAACCTTAAATTACTGCAGAGTTCACAGTGTAATTTACAATTTTCAGCAACAATGGAGATTTCAACCACAAAAGTCAAAAATCAAAAGTCTTGAGTCAGTTTCAAATTGGTCATTAGACGAGAATTTGTTTAAGAAACTAAAATTGACAGAAATTTTTTGTTGTTTTCATATAAAAAGATACACATGACTTAAGTTTTCACAAATTTGGCAACATTTTTTTTTTTTTTTTATAAAAATGTGTTTTTTTGAGATGTCAAAAATTCTTATTTTCACCGATTTATTTTTTTATGACTTCTGAAATGTTGTGTTAAAATTTTGACTCATTTCAAACACTTTCAAAAATGTTGTATGCAAAAGAAATTAATGGAGGTGGTGCGTTTCTTTTGTTGTTAAGTATACAGGCTCAACACTCGTTGGGAAATTTCTGTTTAGATTTTATATGCCTGTTGTTGAAATTTTTACAGGCCCAAAAAAATTTTTTTACAACACTGGCCTGGCAAGCCTGTGGTCAACTGTGAATATATATATTTGTTAAGTCTATTATTTATTAATGCTTTTATATGATCAACAGAAGTGAAACTAAGATGCAAAGTAATTCACCTTTTCAGAATCTAAAGGACTATGGGTAATCTCATGGTTCGTACACCAAAATGAAAATAACATTACGTCATTGATTGAATTTCCATTGTTAAGGACGTTGTCAGTCAATGACAACGTTTTGGTGTACACTTTGAAAATATATCCCAGAATGATTCAGATTCTGAAACAGAGAATTATTCAAACATAATAGTTTCAAATGAAACACAAGCACTGTAATGATTTATTAAGATTTATAATCTAACAGGATATGTCAAAGACTCCCCAGAAGAGAGGTTCTTCAGGGGGAACAACTCAGACCAGAAGTAAAAGAGCAAAGAAAGACAGTAGAGATGATGCTCCAGTAGAAACAGAAGCAACGGTTGTAATCTGCAGTGGGAGGCCATCACCAGCATCAACCCCTGGAAGTGATACAATATCAGGTGGGCACCAAAACATAGGGTAATAGCAAAACAATCAAATCGGATTGGATAGGCTGAAAACCTTAAGTGAAAGTTTGGGACTATGTCAAAATCTATGAATTATAAATTCAACCAAAAAAATTTCAGGTGGAAGCCAAACAAAGGAAAATAGTAAAACAATCAATCAGAAGAGATGTGTGTTGAAATATATCTGACAGTGAAGGTTTGGGACCTTGTCAAAATCTATGAATTATAAATCCAACCCAAAAAGTAAGGCCAAAAAATATATTTCTGTTTCTTGCCTCCCTATCTACCTTTAATTTTTCATGCCTAAATTAAAACATTTTATGGACACTTTTGATTAATTAGATATAAGAAGATGTGGTATGAGTGCCAATGAGACAACTCTCCATCCAAGTCAAAATTTAAACCATTATAGGTCAAAGTACGGTCTTCAACACGGAGCCTTGGCTCACACCGAACAGTAAGCACTGTTAAAAGTTCACAACATTTCCATTCGATGTAAAATATTGTAGATAATAAAATTATTTTTCCTACCTTCCGTTTTTCTCTGCCAGTAAAATTTTAGAAAACAAGTATAATTTTTTGTGTGCCTTATATATCAATTAATGCAAAGGCATTACAACAATAACCAAACAATAAATATCAACTCTTTCACTGATTTCTGAAGTCGGGCAATCTGAAACCCTGCTTTTATGAACTGACAAGATCATTGTGCCTGATTGACATTTTGCATGCATCCGTCTTTATTCCTTTATAAATAAGAAGATGTGGTAAGGAGTGCCAATGAGACAACTCTCCATCCAAGTCACAATGTATAAAAAGTTAATAATTATAGGTCAAAGTACGGCCTTCAACACGGAGCCTTGGCTTACACCGAACAGTAAGCTATAAAGGGCCCCAAAATGACTAGTGTTAAACAATTCAAACAGGAAAACCAACGGTCTAATCTATATACAAAACAAGAAACACTTATGAACCACACCAACAAAGGACAACCACTGAACAACAGGCTTGTGACTTAGGGCAGGTGCATAAAAATGCAGCGGTTTAAACGTTTTAACAGGCGCCAACCTTCACCCTAACCTGAGACAGTAGTGTAACATTACAACATAAAAAGACACACTATAAAATATCAATTGAAATGGCTTAACTCGATCAAAAAGACATATAAACAAAAACAAGTAAACATACACTGAACAAATAAGTACGCGATATAAATACAATATTAATAAAAAAAAGATGTAGGAACAGTGTCAAAAAGACAACTCTAACCTGGGACAAAATATTATGTACATTCTTAAACTCTACCAGCATCAATATATCAGTTATATCATTTACCACATTTATCCAAGTAGCACAATGAAAATTATCCCAATAAAGTTATTTATCCTTTGCTGAACATACTGACAGATAAAAAGTAAAATAGCAAAAATACCAAACTCCAAGGAAAATTGAAATCGGAAAGTCCTTTATCAATTGCACAACAAATGTGTGAATGTTGTCATAGTACCTCGTCTAAAACCCAATACTTTGACAGAAAGTTAAATGATTGGAGTGAAGCGTTTTGTATAAACAAGATAAAAACACTAGAAGTACTTGCTGTGAATTATCTGTGTATACCCTGGCAAACAAACTTCCTGGTTATACAGGAGGGTCTGGATGGGGTTTACAGAAGAGAGAATAATAGGCAAAATTTATAAAGAAGAGAGAAAAATGGCTTAAAAAATTGAAGAATACAGAATTGAAGGACCCCCCCCCCCCATCTAGACCCTCCTATAGGAATCACCAGGTCCATCTGTCCATATGCCATTGTCAGTACAACTCCTTAACAGCTAGACGGATATTGATGAAACTTTACACAGGTGTAGAACACTATCTGAGGATGTGCATTTTGCATAAAGGAATATAATCCCGTTCAACTTGTAAAAGGGGGATAATCAAATTTACTTACATCAATACAAATAATAATGTGGGGCAGTTGGTATCATTTTATGAGTTCAGTCACATTTCTAGTTCACAAAAATGCAATAATCTGTCATAAAGAAACAATTGATTTATTTTTTCAGGTGTACAAAAAATGCCCTATATTACAGCCATTGATCCTACATCCGGAATCCCGTATGTCACAGCAGTGGACCAGAAGACGGGGAAACTAACTCTAGTTCAACTCCGGAAGACAGATTCTCCATCTGCTCCAACCACACCAACTGGGAGATCTGAAATCTTAATTCCTTCTTCCAAAATGCTAATGAGCCTTTCAGGTCAGGGTCAAAGTGTTATGGCAGTCCCTCAGGCTCAAACAATCACCTCGACCCTGAAATACGGGGAACATTTCATAACGGTACCAATGTCTGTGGCAGCCTCAATTCAGAAAGAAACGACAGCAGAAGAAAAAGTTACAATCCCAGTGCAACTACTTCAGCAAGAGTTACAGAAGCAAGCACAGCAAGCACAGCAAGGTGTTCCAAACTTGATAAACCTGGGAAATCTTTTCGCAACCAACCCAGCAGCAGCCATTCAACTTGCTAAGCAGATGAGTACCAGTACAGGGTCCATTCCCTTACCAGTTCTGGAACAAATCAGTCAGGCTAGACTACAAGAGGCACAACAAAAAGTTACTGATAAAACTGTACCTAAGACTGTCACTCAAACGGAAGTTCAGCAAGCTCGAATGGTAGCCACACCCCAAGTATCAGAATGTTTGCCACCTGTTCCTCAGGTATGTAATAATTGAATTTTTTTTTCAGTGTTTTCTGTATTCAATATTTTTCACCGCCATTTGTAAAGATGTATAGAGTTCTTCTCCATCTTTCGTTATAAGGGGCCTCGGTGGCTGAGTGGTCTAAGTAGTTACTACTGTAATCACTAGCCAGTCAACACTGAGGTTGTGAGTTCGAACCCCGCTCGTGCGGGTGCACTCGACTCCAATCTTAATTGACTAGGATTGTCAGTTTTCCTATCGAAGGTCGTGGTTTTCTCCGGGCACTCCGGCTTCCTCCACCAATAAAAACTGGCTGCCACAAAATAGCCCAAAAGCGGTGCTTAAAAGTGGCGTTAAAACACCAAAAATCAAAAATTAAATCTTTCGTTATACACTATTTTATGTTTAACTTTGCAAATAGTATTTATGACTAAAATCTTGTTTTGACCTCTCCTCAGCATGTGATTTTCAGCATATTAATTGTTAAAAGATGATATACTTGTGTAGTTTGTCATAATACTTGTTAAATGTAATCTTGATCTTTATGACTTGTGTAGTTTGTCAACACACTCGTTAAATCTTGTTTAATTCCAATCTTGATCTTTATCACTTTTGTTGTTTATAGTTTCGCATATGCGATGTCACAGTCCTTATTATAAACTTGAATCCAAAGCCCGATGCTCAAAACACCAATATTAGTTAAATTCTATTAATGGCCTGAAGACCTGATTTTTATAGTCCCAAGAGCAATTTTACAAGCCTAGGCTGATCGGCCTGTAGTAAAGCCTGAAGACTGCCGATGAGATGAAGGTTATTCCAGTAACAAATGTCTTTTACACAATATTTAATATCTTGTTTTAGTCGCCACTTCTATTCTTATCTACTGTAAATTCAGAAATTATTGCAAGATTTTTATAAGTGCGAATAATGTGACTAGGTGAGTATTGCAATAATAAGAACTCCCATTCTGATATCCTATACATATATATCTGTATGGAGATTTTCCCAAACATGCAATAACTAATCTTGCATTTTTGTCTATTCTTCAAATAATAAATGCACACAATTATTTCTGAAATTACAGTATTTGAGTGACATGATAATGATTATCTTTGTAGTTGAACAAGAACATAACAAGCATTGCAGCAGCACTTAGAATGTCTATACCAAGTACCCAGCCATCATCACCCTCTGTTGTTACTGGTATCTCTAGTCCTATTCAGCAGTCTCAACCAGTCAGCACCACAACAATGGGTCCTGGTCTTGCACAGGACCCACAGGGTATTCGTAGCAAGTTAGTCTCTCGTCTGATGGTTAGCGGTTCATCCATGACTAATCAGAGTCCAGGTGTTAGAATGCCTGTCCAGTCCCTTATACCAGCACCAACCTCGACACCACGCCCTCGGCTTGATCATATTCTTGTGAAACCAAATCCAAACTTGACGTTACCAAGCACACATCTACAGCCAGTCAGAACCAGTGATATGGTTGTCATGTCAACAGCTAGTAGTTCTAGCCTTGACTTCGTAACTGGACCACCAAAACTAATGACAGGTTTGATTTTGTACCGTCTACAGTGGATTCATTTATTTTTGTGGGTACCAAACAGTGATATTGTTTGCCTCAAATTACCTCCGAAACTCAGCTTTTTCCCCCTAGAGAAAATTCCCAATTACTAAAAAAATTGGCATAGAATTCCTCCCAATAAGTTGTACATTTTTCCCAAACGTTGATGGCATCGGTAGTAATGTACGTAAATTTCGTATTCATGTTATTATTTTGATATTATATAAGTGCTTTTGAGATCAGGGTTTCTAATGAGAATCGTCGCGGTGTTTGTAACACACGTATTAAGTACCGTCATTTTTTCCGTTTCTTTCCCCTCCCCAAAAAGTTCCTTTCCGGTTGAAAATGTCAAAATATTACGTGAAAAACTGCAAAAAAGAAAGTCTTGTCTTCGAATTCAAGTTTTAGTACAATTAATTCTTATTCAAAACTTCCCAATTTCCAAAAAAATGATGCATTTTTCCCCAAAAAAATGGGTAGAGGTAGTTTTGAAAAGACAACAATATCACTGCCAAAATTCGTGGATTGAGAAACAATTGAATTTTTCGTTGATACTTGATTTTGTGGTTTTGCCAAAGTCTGGATATAATTCTTTAGAAAATGTGTACTTATGGAATATTTAACTTTGTAAACTTAATACAGCAAAATACACTAAATTTGATATTTCATACATAATAAAGAATCCACAGTAATTCATTGTAATTGAAATACAGAGCCTGTGTCAGCATTTAGTTTACAAGGATCTAACATCGCTACGTTCTCTTTTCTATTTTTACGACATTTTGGGATCCACTGGTTTTGTGGTAATGATGCACACCATTGAAAATTTTGAGGCAGAAATGTCATTATCTGATGTAATAATTATCAGAATAGAAAGTGGAACAAAGTGTTGCCAGATCCTTGCAATTGTAAGCAAAGCAAGGACACATGATTTTGTGGATGCATTTGTAATTATTGTGATTTTTGCACAATTGACAAAAAATGTTATTATTTGGGGATGATGGTCCCAACCGTTTAGGAAATAAGGGGCCCAAAAGGGGCCAAAAACAAGCATTTTTCTAGTTTCAGGATAATAACTTGTGTATAAGTATTTTGATTGCTCTGAAATTGTACCACAATGTTTAATACGACATGTAGAAGGTTGGGATTCATTTAATGGGTTATGGGGCCAACAGTTTAGGAATTAAGGGCAAAAAAGGGGCCAAAAACAACATTTTTTGTAGTTTCCGGACAATAACTTGTGTGTAAGTGTATGGATCTCTCTGCCATTGTACCACAAGGTTCCATATCACAAAGGGAAGGCTGGGGTTGAGTTTGGGGATAATTGTTTTAAACTTGTAGGAATTAGGGGGCACAACATTTTTTTAGTTTCCAGACAATAACTTGTGTTAAGTGTATGGATCTCTCTGAAATTGTACTACAAGGTTCCATACTACAAAGGGAAGGATGGGATTGAGTCTTGGGGTAATTGCTCTAAGGGGGGTTTCCAAAAGTTGGGGGATTTTTTTCCAATTTTTTTAAGGAATTAATATTTTTTTTCAAAAATTTTCAAATTTCAAATTTTTGAAAAGTTTAAAGAAGAAATCTTTAATTGTCAGTATCGCGCAATAGATTTGTAGATCTTTGACCACATTTATTTTGTGTCAGAAACCTTTATTATGTCAAAAATTTGATCACAATCAAAATTCAGACAGTATCAAGCTTGAATATTGTATCCAAATTTTCCCCAACTGTTCAGGGTTCGACCTCTGCGGTAGTATCAGGCTGCACTCAGCGAAGCATTTTATTTCTGATTTGGTCTATTTATGAGATACTATAAGCAATGGGGTCACTATATTTGGTGAATGGAATGATTGTAAGGTGAACATGTCTGTCTGACAGAGTTCATCTGAACTTGACCTCATTTACAAGGATCATTGATAATGTTTAGTTTGTTTGATACTTGTAGTAAAACCTTCATATAGACTAACTTTCAACATGAATTCTTTCTTGATATAAAGTAAGGCAGGCTTTACATTTAGACATGTGCACTCTTGTTTATATTAATAGATTACTGTCACCGTCACAATGCGTTGTGGGCCAGGAGACATAGAAATTCCGTCTGTCCGTCTGGTCTTGTTAGCACTCTCACATGTACAATTCTTTTTTTATACGACCGCAAAAATTAAAAATTTTTTAGTCGTATATTGGTATCACCTTGTCGTCGTCGTCCGAAGACAGGTGGTTTCCAGATAATAACTTTAGTATTAGTAAACAGAAATCAATAAAATTTTAACACAAGGTTTGTAACCACAAAAGGAAGGGTGGGAGACATTTTGGGGGTTATGGTCCCAAAAGTTTAGGAATTAGGGGCCAAAAAAGGGGCCCAAATAAGCATTTTTGCAGTTTCCAGACAATAACTTGTGTTTAAGTGTATGAATCTTTCTGAAATTATACCACAAGTTTCCATACAACAAAGGGATGGTTATGGGGGTTATGGCTCAAACCATTTAGCAATTAGGGGCAAAAAAGGGGGAAAAACAAGGGTTTTTATGGTTAAAGGACAATTTAGACAATTTAAAAGCAGTGTAAGGGAGGTAATCCAATCCATTTAAAGAATACTGTTGTATATATGTTTGATTACCTCCCTTACACTGCTTGTAAATTATGTATTAAGAAATGATGATTGTCTTGAGATGATTAGCTGTAAATTTATTTTTAGAAGTTACTATTAATTAATATTAATTTTAACCATGACTGTATGTCATTTTATATTTTAATATTTTATGATGTATTTAAATGAGTAGTTATGGTTGCAAACTCCATTAGAAATTTGAATTGAGATTATTTTTGGAATAAGGGATAGGGGAGTTGAAAAAATTGGGGGCTACGATTTTCTCATTTCAGATTTCAGAAATTTAATGTCTTCAAATATTTTTATTTTTGGGGGTTAATATTCAACAGCATGGTGTATTGCACAAAAGCAAAAAACGGGTAAATTTTGGGGAATTCGCAACAGCATAGTGTATTGCACAAAAGCAAAAAATTGAATATAAATTCAAATCATATAACCAATTTTAAGTTCTTTGACTACACTTATTCTGTGTCTGAAACCTATTATTTGTCAAATATTTAATTACAATCCAAATTCAGACCTGTATCAAGCGCGAATAATGTGTCCATTTTGGCCGCAACTTTTCAGGGTTGAACATCTGCGGTCGTATCCAGCCTGCACTCAGCGAAGCAATTTATTTATAAAACTTATATCATAGGTTTATATCAGCAATGTCTCTGACAAGTTCGAAAAATCAGTGCTGATCAACTATTTTTTAAAGAGTTATTGCCCCTTGGAAATATTAATCATAATGGAAACTGCATTGTATTTGCTCTCAAGCCTTAATTTATCTAAGGTATTGGTTAGGAAGAACTTGTTTAGTTATTGGACTTGGATTTTTTTATTTTTTATTTTTTTGTGTTTTAACGCCACTTTTAAGCACCGCTTTTGGGCTATTTCGTGGCGGCCAGTTTTAATTGGGGGAGGAAGCCGGAGAAACCACCGACCTTCGATAGGAAAACTGACAATCCTAGTCAATTAAGACTGGAGTTGAGTGCACCTGCACGAGCGGGGTTCGAACTCACAACCTCAGTGTTGACTGGCTAGTGATTACAGTAGTAACTACTTAGACCACTCGGCCACCGAGGCCCCTATATTGGACTTGGATAGATAATATATGTGCAACGCGGGGGACATTTGAACTCTGTTCTTTTATTGATTATCAAAATCATAATGGATGAATTAAAAAAATCTAAACATTACTAATTGAGTCTTTCTTTTCAGCTGTAAGTGAGAGGACCATAGATTTGAATGCCAATAAAAGTACCTTAGCTATACCTAGTACTTCTACTCAGCTCAAAAACAGTAGAGGTATGCTTGTGTAAGAATATGAAATATTAACAAATTTATTTATTTCGAGGAATTTTAAAATGAATGAATGCAAATTCGCTAGTTAAATAGAAAAAAAAGAGTACTGAACATGCTGAACAAATATAGTAAAAATTATTTGTATTGATATAAAAATAAGATGATGTATGGTTGCCAATGAAACAACTCGACCAGAGATCAAATGGCGTAAACGTAGATCACCATACAGTCATTAACTATGAGCAAAACCCATACCGCATAGCAAGCTATACAAGGAACCGAAATGACAAATTTAAATAATTCAAACAAGAAAGCTAATGGCCTGATTTATATACAAGACATTAAAAGAAAAAAATATGATATACAGCAACAAACTGCACAGGCTGATGTATTGCAGAGCTCCAGATAGGGTGCATATTAGTGTGATTATACAATAAAAACAATATTGAAAACCCAATTCATGCAAAGGAAAACCCAATTATACATGTATGTCAAAACTATGCGTTCTCGACCCTTCTAGTCACTATCATGTGGGTTATTTACCCTAATGGAAAAATAATTGTCACATAAATCTATTTTTATTATTATATCCCCGCTTTAAAAAAGTGGGGGTATACTGTTTTACCTCTGTCTATCCGTCTGTCCATCCGTCAGACCGTCCATCCGCCCCATGAATATATTTCGTCGCCTCTTTCTCAGGAACTTCATCATAAGGATTTCTGAAATTTGGTTTCAGGGTTTATATAAGTCAGCTATACCGTGTGATGCATTTTAAGATTCATCACTCAACAACAAATGCATATTTGGGCGGGGGGTATCATCAGTGAGCAGTAGCTCACAGTTTCACTTGTTTGTAATATAAGAAATCTTGTATTTCGACTTGTTTTTGAAAATAAAGAAAACAAATATTTATTCCCGACTAATGTTTATATGAACAATATTTTTTCACAGAAACCGATGTTGTTAGTATAGGATCCAGCCCGTCTCCTGTCTGTAAGTAATCAAGCATAGCTTTGTTTTTTTTATGCCCCACCTAGGGGCATTATGTATTTCGGTCTGTGCATCCTTTCCTTCGTCCGTTCGTCTGTCCCGCTTCAGGTTAAAGTTTTTGGTCAAGGTAGTTTCTGATGAAGTTGAAGTCCAATCAACTTGAAACTTAGTACACGTTCCCTATGATATGATCTTTCTAATTTTAATGCCAAATTAGAGTTTTTACCCCAATTTCACGGTCCACTGAACATAGAAAATGATAGTGCGAGTAGGGCATCCGTGTACAATGGACACATTCTTGTTCTAACCTGTGTTAACCACCTCTGGCTTTTTGGTGGCCTGCTTGTCTTGAGTGCAGGTTAAGGTTTCAGGCCAGGGTCAAACCAAAGATTTGAATTGGTATTTACTGCTCTTCTAAGCTCTTTGCATTTAGGCATAAGAGCAATTATTGGTCAGTCCAAGTCAGAATTTATATGATTGAGGAAGAACACATATCAAAAGGAGGGATGAGGTACTGGTATGATTGCCAATGAGACAACTATACAACAGATTAGAAATGATGTTGATTTAAGCAATTATAGTTCACCATACTGCCTTCCACATTGAGCAAAAATGATACCATATAGTCAGCGATAGAGGGCCTATTTTTGACAAACTGTGAAACTATTCCAATGAAAAAACAGCGCCCCAATTTATGATATAATAATTTACGAAATGCAGATATAACCGACAGCAACCAACTAAAATATCATCTTATTGACCATCAAATTAAACATCTGGCTATGGTCTTGGTTTTTTCCTGAAATGCATGTAACACTACCATTGGAAGAAACACCAATTCATCATCTATTTATCTGTAATTTATATTTTATTTATGTGTCATTTCAGTCAATGTAAATCGTTCTTCACTTCTTTTAAAAGCTGACATTCTTTTACATAACTGAGCCTGCTAAGAACATGCTCAATCATCTCCAACTAAGGTCACATCATTGGTCACACGCATATTGACCTAAATGACATGAATAAGGTTAATTACTACATGTATCAGTCAAGGATATAACTCTATAGGGTTATTAGAGAAAAATAACATACATTTGTTATTGTGGACTAAAAAATCAAAGACCTGTGATAACACATGTATGTTACATGTTTGAAAGGGACACTATACATCATTAGTTTTGTTAAAATGTATACAAGTTTTATTGACATTACTGTTGTCTTTATGTATACTTAACTATAGAAAGATATAGCAGTTCATATTTTGCCAATCATGCATAGTACATCTATGTTATTACAGAAAAAAATATGCCTGTAAAAACTAAAGGGTGTTATTACAGCTTCTCTTTATCACTCCAAAGCATTTGCTCAGACATAAATCATGTTTAATTACAATATATTTTAATTCATTGTAAGAAATAATAATCAGAGCATGTAATGAGGTTCTGCGCAAACTTCCCAGTAATTCCCAAGTGCCTCATATAATAAGTTACATGCCTTTAATAACTAAGCCTTGTTATTACAGCTAAGATTATCACTTAAAAGCCTTGTCTCATTGATTTACCATGGTTAATGATAAATGTATTAATTTAATTCAAAAATTAGTTATCAAGGCTATGCATTTAGTTTCTGCGCAAAGTTTCAAGAGTTCCCTAGAGTCCACTAAAAATTAAAATGTTGATGATTGATTTTACAAATAACAAACATATGTTATTACAGATTTAGAAATTTAAGGATTAAAGAGTAGACAACTCATAAAAATATCTGTAATAACACATGTAAGATATTTTCTGTAATAACCCTATAGAGTTATATCCCTGACTGTGTATTTTGCATGTCAATAATGTATTGACAAAGTTTTGGGGCTTATTATGACAAAATTGAACCAAACTGACTACTAAAAGTGAATAATATTTCAATATTCATTCCATGTGAAAGTTTGAAACCAAAAAAAAAACATTTTTTCAACTCATAGTTTGACCCCTTTTAATCAGATGAACATTTCATAAAATGCAAAGAAAAACACCCTAATTACACTAACTAATTACAGGTACCCCAGAACTGCGACCAGATATACTGGACCGACAACTGACAATAGAACTCTCCAAGATGGAAAAAGAGCCGTCAACACAACGAACGTCAGAAGAATCACAACATTGTAAGTCTTATTTCACAGAGCATTAACAGCACATCTTCTTTTATAACGGCCATGTACAAAAACCCTTTTAGGGTTCTTCCATTAAAATGCATGTGGAAGGTTAGGGTTGAAAGTTTGTTAACTTTTTAAATAGGGTCGTAGGTTAATTAATTTTGGATGTCCATATGATGCATGCAAAATTACTCAACGTTTGTTGGTTGTGGGGTGTTATGGAAGTCCCTTTGTACTCTCTTCCATCCATTTTAATATAGACCTTATTGCTATTCGGGAATCTGAATGTCCATTTAATGGTAGACAAATAGCGATAAGTTTTATTATAGCCCTCGAATCAGATAAAAGGACTGTGTATTTTGTTATAAATAAAACTTTGACCAAAGAAATTTTAATAAATCTTGACATCAATAAAATTTGTTTCTCTTTATCTGGTATTTTTACATTGCCTTTATGTATATAGTTTTAGTGTAATGAATTAAAAACCGTAGAGGAAACCTATGTACACGGTAACTTCTAATGAAGCCTAGTGTTTCATTGTAATCCATTGTTAATGATTTTTGATATTCCTGTTTATGACTCTATGTCTGATATTTGGAATCCTCTTGTTTTATCCATGTTGTGTCATTCAAAATTTAGTTCGATAACTCCCAGCTTTTCTTTTCATAATTTTATTACATATAGTTTAACAAAAGCCATTTTTGAAATTCGTATAAAATTTTTGAAAGATAAAAGGTGCCAATGTTAATAGTATGAAATATCTAGAGAGAATCATTTCCAGCAAAATTTTCAATTGATTATATTTCAAAATCAAGGACACAGACCTATCAATTTTTATGCTTTTTAAGTTCTGTTATATATATACTATCAATTTTTACAGTATTTTTAAAAGCTTCTTATTTTGAAATAGAGAAGTGAACATCCTTAATTTTAGAATTTATAAAACCCTTTAAACAATTAGTTTAATAAATAAAAAATGTTGCAATTGCTGTAATGTGAAATATTACTGAAATTCTGCATGACTTGTTCACGTATATTTTATAATATACGATTGTGTTTTAACGTGATTATTTTGAACACTTTGTGGTCGAGTCTACATGTGCTACTGCGTTTGGATATTTTCCAGTATCTGACAATTACAGCAGACGTACAGTTCAAACTCAGTGTAACATGTTCTTGTGGAACTATCTCAACGGCAAAATGGAAGAGGCGGGAAAGTCGGACCTGTTTACAGTCCTCGGCCCCATGCCTCCTACACGGAAGTCTGTTTGGACGCAATGTGCCTTCGTTGAAAATGCTGCACTTGAGTATTCACCAAGCATGAACACAGGACATTGTTTGTTGCAATCTGGGGAAGGAAATCCGAAAAAGAAGGTTATCCAAGAGGCATTAGGCATTTTGAGATCACCACAGTACAAAGTTCTTGATTCTAAGGTACATATAAACACAGCTTCAGAATAAGATATTTAAGTGATTGATTACATGCTTAAAATACACAGGAATAAATATTTTTAAAAATGTTCTTTACGTAATTGACAAATTAAAAAAATTCATATGGTAATTTGTAGTACTTTATTTTAAAAAAAAAAGGTATACAATTTGGATTCATTTTGTTGTTTTTTTCAGTACGTTTTCTCATATGAGGGTCTGGATAGGGTTATAATGGGCCAATACTGCAGAAAAATGGACCAAAAACAGAAAGAACAGAGAAAAATAGGCAAAAAAATAAACAATAGAAATTAATGGGCAAAAAATATAAAGAAAAGAGAAAAATGAATTAAAAATTAAAGAATATAGAAATGAAGGACCTCCCATCCAGACCCTCATGTTGTATGTGTATGGGGGAGAACTTGATGTTTTAAGATTGATAAATTTTTTAAAGTTATTAATATTAAGGTTTCTTTTGTAAACATTGTTATTGCAATTCTTGCCTGATCGTTGTCGTCCATGAATTGCATATAGAATATAGATTTGATAAAAAAATAATTTTGAAGGATAGTAATCTCAAAACTTGATTTAAGCAAACTATTAATGAAAAAATCACAAAAGTAAAATAAAAAAATCATTTAGAAATTGATTCTTTTGAGATTGGACAAAGCTACAGATTGATTTGCTAATTTTATAGAACAGTATAATTTACAATATTTTTCATACTTTCTGATTAAAAATTTGTTAAAGTGTAACTTAAGTATAAAAAAAAGTACTGATAAAAGATGCTTGTGAAGTAATTTGGCCTACTTTTTAAATGTAGGTCATGTTTATAGAATTTTGTTTTCTTTTTGTTTTGTAGGTAGTTTCTACTGGAAAAAAGAGAAAATGTCTGGTGATCAGAAATAAACAATATTTTGGTGTTCTGGGTCATGACCTTGACCCATTGACATTGACTTTGACAATGAAGGGTAAAATTACCTTGAACATTGTTTTCAAACCGGTTGAAGAGTTCAGCATTCTAAATGTCGAAAAAGACGGAATAAATAAGGATCATTTCATAGAAATTCTTGAGAAGACTACAAAATATTCATTTTGTCCAGGAATTGAGAAAAGATATATCCGAAGTTGCCGTCGACGATCAGATATTATATTTTTCAAGTATCCATTCAAACGTTGTCAGTCAGATAGTTGCCAAGTCTGGTATGGTGTTGAAGAAGAGGCAGTTGTGGCAAAAGAGACGCATTTAAATCCGTGTTCACATTGCAAAGACATCAGTCACAAATTATATGGGGACCACCAAAGGAGGCAAAAAGTTCAAACAACCACATCAAAATTGAATAGCTTACAAGGAGCCGGTTCAGCTGCAAAAGAAAATGGGAATAATTTGGTGGGTCGGCAAATTGTAATGAAGGAAGTGATTTCGTGTAAACCAGTCGTAATAAAGGAGATGGAAAAAGTTGTAGTAGAAAAGATAGCGAGAGTAGATACAGTATTAGAATGTGTGCCGGATATGCCACCATGAAGCAACTAGCTAGGATAAAGCGTCGTCCATCTCATACATATGTTCAAATATTTTGCTTATTATTGTTAATCATGAATTTTCATAAGGCTGTTCCATTAAGCATGTAGGTAGGGAAAGTACTTGTAATTGCTGTAAATTTGGTTGTATCAGACACCAGTCAACAATATAACATGTATAAATGGGATGTTAAAGTTCTTATTTTAAAAGGAGTTTCCCTGGGCATGTTATGTTAAAATAAAACAGCTATTACAACGGGTGTGCCAATTTGTCTTACGTGTCCAAGTAAACCAGCTGTAACAATGGGTGTAACAATTTACTTTTTTTGTCAAACCTTGAAAAGTCAGAAAAGGGCCTTAAAATGTACAGTTTTATATTATTGATTGAATAATGACTTCAAATTTTATTCACTGAATTTGTAAAGTTGTTAACATTTTATTTTTAAAATACCAGCCCTTGGTTGTTCCCAATCGTATGTCAGTATTTTAACATCTGAAAAATTTTGTAAAGCTCTCTTTGATCTTAAAAATGTAGTAGGAAGGAAGGTTTCAGTACTCACAACCAAGTGTGTCCCTTCCCCATATTGGTATGCTAGTCAAAGTTTGGAACTCCATTATATGTTGTCACTACCTCTTTTGGTTGTTTGTTTTTTTGTTATGCCCCACCTACAATAGTAGTAGGGGCATTATGTTTTCTGGTCTGTGCGTCCGTTCGTTCGTTCATCCGTCTGTCCCGCTTCAGGTTAAAGTTTTTGGTCAAGTTAGTTTTAGATGAAGTTGAAGTCCAATCAACTTGAAACTTAGTTCTCATGTTCCCTATGATATGATCTTTCTAATTGTAATGACAAATTAGAGTTTTGACCCCAATTTCACGGTCCACTGAGCATAGAAAATGATATTGCGAGTGGGGCATCCGTTTACTATGGACACATTCTTGTTTTTTATCCAGTAATTGGGTGTTGATTTGACCTGTATGTCTTCTCTGTTGAATTTATCAACAGCTTGCCTAGATTTAGTATCCATTGTATAATTTTGTCTCTTCTGGTTTTGAAACCTTGTGATGACTTGTATATTATTATTATCATTAATATTTAATGCATGTTTTGTAGTCTAATAAACCTTTAACCCCTTATTATAACCATAATCTATAAAAGCTTTTAAAAATGATAAAGGCTGTTGAACTTGAGAAATTTTTGTTGGTTTAAATGATATACATATATAAGGATTTCCTTCTTCATGCAATTGCAGAACTTTTGTTTAAATTATGTCTTTTTGTTTGTTTTATTTATACAGGGGTGTGGAAATGCTATCCGGGACTCACCTGACTCGTACATTTGAACAATCGGACAAGTATTCTTTTATCTGGGTTGCCCGGGACAAGTCAAAAATTACACTTGACAAAATTCAATTTAATCAAAAATATAAAATTATTTTCACAACTTATTGAGATGTATATCTTTATGTAAAAGAAACCAATGATCAACAGGTTAAAACATATATTTGAGAATTTTTAACAGTAAAATTAAACATTAATTGCCTTCTAGATGTTTTTTGGTTGTTTTGTTTTCAGGTTTCTTTCTCATTGATGTTAACCCCATACCTCATTTTATTTATACAAATAAACAAATATCACAAACATCATTAATATTGCGAAACAAAACAGTTTTAAGAATCATACAAGCTTACAGTAAAATACTTCAATATTTATTGGGAAATTCAGGACAAGTTACTTTTTCCAGACAAGTAAAATTTACAGTTAAACTTGCCCAGGGACAAGTTCTCACAACAAATATTTCCACATCCTTGTTATAGACAACCCTATTTTTAAATTATTCAAAGAACTTGGTTCATGAAGTTCAAAATTGTCTGTTTGTTATTCAGGATTACAATCAGACTTGAACAGTGCTATTAGGGTCCCTTTTGGTCCCCAACGTGACGCGTTGCTGGGGGAACATAGAAATACCAGCTGTCCATCTGTGCATCTGAAATTGGGTCATGTTAGCGCTCTCACATGTAAAATTCTTTCCAAATTTTTATGAAATATATATCAGCAATGTCTTGGACAAGTTCGAAAATCAGTGCAGATGGGTTTTTTGTCTCGCCTTGACGAAGTCAAAAAAGCGAGACTTAGGTATGCTGTTGGCGGCGACGGCGGCGTCAACAATGTATTAGTTTGTGATTAGGTCTAGTTCATGGTGAACCACTAGTGGTAGGTCAATGATATTTGGTATGCAGTTGTATAAGCATTGGCATATCTCATTTCCATGAAGATTATTGGGCTCCGCCCCCTTAGTCATGGTCTATAGACTTTGAAAATTTTGCTAAGTTAACATGTATTAGTTTGTGATTAGGTCAGTTCAAGGGGAACCATTAGTGGTAGGCCAATGTTAATTGGTGTTCAGTTGTATAAGCATTAGCACATCTCATTTCCATGGAGAATATTTGGCCCCGCCCCCTCAGTTATGGTCTATTGACTTTGAAACTTTTGCTTAGTTTACATGTATTAGTTTGTGATTAGATCAGTTTAAGATGAACTGCTAATGTTAAGTCAATGATATTTGGTATGCAAATGTATCGGCATTTGCAAGTATCGTTTCCATGGAGATTATATAGCCCCACCCCTGATCATGGTTCATTGACTTTGAAACTTTTACATATTTTATAAGTTAATGTTTGTGTTTAGGTCTGTTTAAAGGGAACGACTTATAATAAGTCAATGGTATTTGGTATGCAGTTGTATTAGCATTGGCACATCTCATTTCCATGGAGATTGCTTAGCCCTGTACCTTCAGTCATGGTTCATTGACTTTAAATATTTGCATAACTCACATGTTAAAGTATTGCTATTTTAATTTCAACATTTGCATTATCAAAATAACAAATAGGCGAGACATATCTCTGTGTTAACAGTTTATTTTATTAAAGAGGTATGCCCCTTGGAAATATCAATTATATGGAAAATTGCATTGTAAGCGCTTTCCTGTGTACAATTCTTGCCAGATTGTTATAAAATTTATATCAACAATGTATCGGACAAGTTCTAAAATCAGTGCCAATACCAAAATTTAAGAAGAGTTATGCCCTTGGAAATATTAATTATATGGAAAATTGCATTGTAAGTGCTCTGATGTGTACATTTCTTTTCAGATATATATTATAAGTTATCTACGTTCATATCCATAGATATGGATATTTTAACACCCTGAAGTATCCAATTTGCCTCAGGGTACTGAAGGGTGTTAAAATATCCATATCTACGGATATGAACGTAGATAACGAATTTATCCCCGGTCTTAGTCCAAACCTGGCGATTTTTAGAGAAATTCAACCACAAAGTGTAACGTGAAAGCAACGTTTTTTTCATTATTTATAAAAAGTTTTATTGAAATTTGGTAATTTGACATATTTTCAACGGGGTGTAGGGTTCTACCAAAGGTAGTCAAATATAAGATGTTTTTAATCCAGAGACAGAGAAACTGGAATGAGTCAAATTTGGCGCTCAATGTTGTGAGAGTTACGTCATAGACGGTTTGATGTCAACGTGGGTCATTTACATAGCTAGGTCAGTAGTCCCCTTTCATTGACAATGTTGCAGCCAAGTGATGTATTTACTAAAATGAGTGCAAATGATCGGCATAATAGGATAAAATCTTTAGTGGATTAAATATTTAATTACAGACATCTTGGATAATCTACAGTATTCAATATTTCACAAGGAACAACCATGGAACTAAGGAAAATGCGCGTGAAGTTCCCAGGTGTAATGGTTAGCAATGTCCGGTATGGGTTTTGTATCGACGTGCGTTAACCAATCATAATCCTAGAAATATATTAAGCCGGGGATAATAAATTTAAATCAAAGGTTTATATATCAGCAATGTCTCTCACAATTTGAAAAATCAGAGCTCATCAACAATTTTCAAAAGAATTTTGTCCCTGAAAAATATTAATAGTATGGAAAATTGCATTGTTAGAGCTTTCAAACCTTCATTTCTCTAAAATATTCATAAAAAGTGTTTATAGATAAAGAACCATAAAAATCTTTTTCGGTTATTGTCCTGGGACAGATAAAATATGTGCTACCCAGGGGATAACGGAACCCTGTTCTTTTATTTAATCATGGTATAAAGGAGATAATTGCAGAAATTCGTCAGTTACTCTTGGTTTTTGTTTTTTTTTTCTTTCACAGTGAAGCTGATGACAGTGGATGATTTACTCTGATATCTCTGTTTACATTTAGAATAGATTACTCTACTCCAAAGAATGTGATACAAATTTTTTTTCTTAAGACAGTTTAATTTTTAAATTTAAAATGCCTGGATTGCCGAGCGGATATAAATATTAGAAATTTAATTGTAGAGAGTAGAGAAATATGGTTTTGCATCTAAAATAGTGATGGAATCAGTTTGTCAAATGATTTTCAGTTGATATGGAGAAAACTTCACTTTTTCGAAGATAAGACAAAGACATAGTAAACCAGAATGTTGTCTCAATTCAATCACAGATGGGCCTTGGTTGTTAAGGACGTTTGCTCCTCTTGTTTTTGAATTTTTGCCAGATATTCTAAACCCTCTGGTTTTATCCATGTAATGACATTAGAATTTTTGCCCACTAACCACTACTTTTCTTTCCATAATTTGAGTACATATAGTTTAAAATGTCATCTTTGAAAATATTATAAAATCCTTGTTATTTTTTCATTTTGAAAGAAAAAAGGTGCCAATATTAATTGTATGAAAAATCTAGAGAGAAGTATTTCCCCCCAATTTTTCAATGGCTTATATCTCGAAAACAAGCACACGGACCCCTTCATTTTTTTCTGCTTTTTTAGTTTCTTTATTTTTAAACTATCAATTTATTAAAGTCTTTTAAAATTTTAATAAAAAGCTTAAGTGGTCTAAGTCATCTACAATGATTACAAGTCTGCTAACACTGAGGTTGTAAGTTCTAACCCTTCTCATGGCATTTGACTCCAATTAAAATTGACTAGGAATCTTGAAGGCAGATGGTTCTCTCTCCTCCACAAGGAAACACTGGCAGCTATGATATAGCCAACAGTGCGTGCTTGCTGAAAGTGGCGTTAAACACCAATGTATTGATTTTGTGTCATGGATGGATACCCCATGTCCTTAGTTTTTCTATCATATAATCACAAGCAATCACCTCATTTCACATTGATTCACGAAAAAACCAGTTAGAGGTCACTCTTTAGTGTATCATCACCTAAGGCCTAACTTAATATATTGTTTGTTTCCCAATCCCGACCCTGCAAAGCCAGGTGCAGATAGGTAGGTAGGGAAATGATTTTATTTTTCCCAAAAAGCTGGAACAATATCATTTGATCTGGCAAGCCTGAAAATTGGAAATGAATAAAATAATATTTGACTTAGTTTTGTCAATTAAATTTTATGAGTCGGACCATTTTTGCAGGGTCGGTCGGGATTGGGGAAACAAACAATATTTTATTTTAGGCCTAATGGGTACTGAAGTTGACATTGTTACACCCTTTGTTGCCGTAATTGTTATATATACTGTAAATTCATAAATTATTGTGATGTTTTTATTAACGCGAATAATGCGACTACAGTGGCAGATCCAGGGGGGTTCCGGGGGTTGAAACCCCCCCTTTTTTTTTACGATCAATGCTTTTGAATGGGGGCATATGGTTGGAACCCCCTGTTTATCCTGGGTTGGAACCCCCCCTTCTAAAAATGGCTGGATCTGCCCCTGGACTAGGTGAGTATAGCAATAAAAGAACTTGCATTCTGATATCTGATACATATATATATATCTGTATACAGCTTTTCCTGTCAGAAATCACAATAATTTATCTCACATTTTTGTCCATTCTTAAAAAATAAAATGAAAATGATAAAGCACACAATAATTTCTGAATTTGGAGTAGCAACTGTTTCATTAAAATATATATATATTAAATTTTGCTTGTAATTTTGCATGTGTATATAGTTTAGGGCTGTTCCATCATGTTACATGTTAAGTGTTTACTACTGTGGGTTCATTATTATTCGTATGGGTTAAAACTTCCGGTGATTTCTTTGGTATAGGTAAACCTCGAATTTAAATGTTCAAGGAAGTATGATTTTTCTATAGGCTACAATGCAAACTTTGACAAAACCATGACGCAAATATCCAAGAAAATACTATTTTTCCTCAATTGATGTAAATAGATATTTACAAAATAAATGAATCCTCAGTATTTGATTTCAATTGGAAGATTCTTTTCTATGGTAAACGTATATTTAATGGTGATCAAAAGTGTATTTTTCAAGTTATGTCCAAGTATCAATATTTTTTTGTAAGTTTGACCAGAGAAAATACCTGAAATCGCAGGCATCTGATTAAACATATTATTGAGAGAACAGGAGGAAAGAGGATCATGTATCAATTCTTGAAACCAAGCTTCAAGTTAGACTTATGTATACTCAATATGAAAGCTTGAAAATACTTAGCACTTAAGAATTCAATAAGAGAGATATTTAGAAACATGCCTCCATTTAAGTAGAGCTCCTTGGTTGCAATTGCTGAGGGGCGTTATTCCAGTAGTTTTTCTACAGTAATCACTAGCCTATAAGCCTGTAAGCACTGAGGTTTTGAATTCTAACCCAGCATTGGCAAAGGGGCATATGACTCTATTTGACGATGATTGCCAGTTTCCTGCTGAAGGTCATTCTCTCCAGGTACTCCAGCTTCCTCCACCAACAAAAACTGGCAGCCACGATATAGCTTAATGTACTTGAACAAGCACTAAACACCAACAATTAGTCACTAAAAAAAAGTTCTGTAATCTGACTGTTTTTCAGCTTCTAATACCTCAATAATTTTTTATAGCTCTTAGTAAAATTAATTTCGAATTGACAAGAAAATCTGCTGGCCAATAAATGGTTACTTGAATGAACTAAACAAAAGATGTGTACTGTTTAAAAGTTAAAGTATGCTGTTGTAAAGCCAATCTGATTAAAATACAGATCCTGTGTCTAAGCTATACTTACAAGGATCTGACAACACACCGTTTTACTTTCTGTTCTGGTAATTATTACATCTGCCAATGAAAATTCAGCATTAAAATTTTTGAAGGTGTGTATGAATCAGATAAAACTAGAGAATCCCGAAAGATCTACTTTCTGTTCTGGTTATTACATCTGCCAATGAAAATTCAGCATTCAAATTTTTGAAGGTGTGTATGAATCAGATAAAACCAGAGAATCCGGAAAGATCTTCAAAAACAGAAAGTAGAATGGAGCGTTTTCAAATCCGCGTAAGTGTAGCTTGGACACAGGATCTGTATTTTAATCAAATTGTTGTAAAGCTGTCTTCTATTTGTATGTGGGGAGAAATTTCCCCTTGTAAAAATGTCCAGATTGATGTATGATGGCTTACTGGTGCATTTGTATGTAAATTAAATGTTCGCTTTTTGTGCCGTGTGATAGAATATTTTTTCGTCTTTTGGAACAGTCCTTATTATTTGTCAGTTTTTCATGTAGACATTTTAACCATCATTATAGTAATATAATAAAGAGTTGTGTACAGATAAAATCTAATCAAATATATATGTCACAATTTAAGTTTATTTTATTGCCCTCCCAGTGAAACAATGCGAGTCTTCAACTGAGTTATTAAAGTGTCCTTGGACAGCTAAGAGGTATTACAAAATATGGACAACTTCTGGCCTTGATAACTGGAATATTTCAGTTTTATTCTGCTACACTAATCTTGATTGCTATTTGGAGTTTCTCATTCCAATACATGGACTTCAATTTCCTTTCAATTTTATTCGTTGACGACCCAAAGAGTTGACTAGGGGAAAAGATATGGTCATCCCTGGAATCTTCCTGTTTGGGCTGTTAAACCCTTGCTAAAGTGGGGCTTCTGTTTGGCTGTACGGGTTGTATCAATTCCCAGCCACTTTCAGGAATGATGACATGAATTCCAATGCCCCAAGTATGGTGAGTACTCTTGCAAAAACATAGGGGGCCTGTTACAAGGCAAAATTTCAGCCCCTATTCATTGATAGATACTTGATTCTCTAAAACCAATTGACAAAGGTACAGAGAGGAAACCACAAACCCAAATTGCTGTGGAATTTCAAATTTACTGCCCTCTATCCAGATCTACCTTTTACGTTCATTGTAAATTTGTTATTGTCCTGCATATGTATGAAATCCTTGCCACTGGACTTTAAACAAACTACAGTATAGTAATTATTTGTAGACGGTAGGTGATACACATTTTAATTACTACAAGATTATTGTTGTCTTATCTTCATTTTGTTTGACTACTGTATCGTTGACATTTTATCTTGCACATCTATTGGCGCAAAAAAAATTCAGAATAAAAAGCACTGAATATCAAGGAATAATAGGTGAACAGTTGTTCTTATGTTGTGCTGTTTCGCCACTGTCTTAGGCTAGGGGAAGATCAGCCCTCACAAAATAAGTCTGCCAGATTCTTTCAGTGGTTTGTCTTGGTTGCTGTCTATCATTTTTGGTTATCTCGTTAGAACTGTAATTTTTTGTTATGTCACAGCCTTTTTGTCCCCTGCGCAACGCTTGCAGGGGATATAGAAATACCGGGCGTCCGTCCGGTCCTGTTAGCGCTCTCACACGTACAGTTCTTGCCAGATTTTTATGAAACTTACATCATTGGATTATATCAGGAGTCTTGGACAAGTTCGAAAATCAGTGCCGAGCAATTATTTTTAAAAGAGTTATGCCCCTTTGAAACATTAATTATATGGAAAATTGCATTGTTAGCACTCTTATTTACAATTCTTGCCAGATTTTTATGAAACTTGTAACATGGCTTTATATCAGCACTGTCTTGGACGAGTTCGAAAATCAGTGCCAATCAATTATTTTTTTTTAAAGAGTTATACCCCTTGGAAATATTGATTATATGGAAAATTGCAATGGTAGCACTCTCATGTGTACAATTCTTGCCAGAATTTAATGAAACTTATCAGCAATGTTTTTGTTGAGCTGGAAAATCAGTGCCGATCAATTATCTTTAAAAGAGCCCCTTGGAAATATTAATTATATGGAAAATTGCCTAATGTGCGCTCTCATGTGTACAATTTTTGCCAGATTTTTATGAAATTTATATTATAGGTTTATATCATCAATGTCTCAGACAAATTCAAAAATCAGTGCCTATCAATTTTTTTTTGAAAGAGTTATGCCCCTTGGAAACATTAATTATATGGAAAATTGCAACGTTAGCGCTCTCCTGTACAAATCTTGCCAGATTTTTATGAAACTTGTATTGATAGCTTTATATCAGCAATGTCTTGGACGAGTTCGAAAATCAGTGCCGATCAATTATTTTTAAAAGAGTTATGATTTATGGAAAATTGCATTGTTATCGCTCTTATGTGTACAATTCTTGCCAGAATTTATAAAACTTATATCATAGGTTTATCAGCAATGTCTTTGACACTTTCGAAAAATAAGTGCTTATCAAATATTTTTAACAAGTTATGCCCCATGGAAATATTATAACGAAATCATATTGCATTTGCTCTGAGGCCTTCATTTCTCAAGATATTTATAAATTGTTTTAAAGAACGAAAGTGGTTTTATATGACCGCAAAAATTAAAAATTTTTTGGTCATATATTGGTATCACGTCGTCGTCGTCGTCAGCGTTGTCCGAAGACAGATGGTTTCTGGATAATAACTTTAGTATAAGTAAATAGAAATCATTAAAATTTTAACACAAGGTTTATAACCACTAAAGGAAGTTTGGGATTGAATTTGGGGGTTATGGTCCCAACTGTTTAGGAATAAGGGGTAAAAAAAGGGGCCCAAATAAGCATTTTTCTAGTTTCCAGACAATTACTTGTGTGTAAGTGTATGGATCTTTCTGAAATTGTACCATAAAGTTCCATACCAAAAAAGGAAGGTTGGGTTAGATTTTGGGGGTCATGGCCCTCACTGTTTAGGAATTAGGGGCAAAAAGGGGCCAAAAACAATACTTTTCTATATTGCTTATTTCTTGACCAATTTCAATGGGGTTTTATTCTTGAATTCTTAGGATTCTTTTATATGCTGAATCTAACAGTGTATTAAGTTTTTGGATTTTGGGCCCCGTTTTTAAAGTGGTCCACATTGAGGTCCAAAGGGTCCAAAATAAAACTTTGTTTGATTTCATCAAAAATTGAATTCTTGGGGTTCTTTGATATGCCGAATCTAACCGTGTATTTAGATTTTTAATTTTTGGTCCTGTTTTCAAATTGGTCTACATTACGGTCCAACGGGTCTAAAATTAAACTTAGTTTGATTTTAACAAAAATTGAATTCTTGGGGTTCTTTGATATGCTGAATCTAAACATGTATTTAGATTTTTGGTTATGGGCCCAGTTTTCAAGTTGGTCCAAATCTGGGTCCAAAATTAAACTTTGTTTGATTTGATTTCAACAAAAATTGAATATATGGGGTTCTTTGATATGCTAATCTAACAAATTATTAAGTTTTTGAATTTTGGGCTCTGTTTTTAAATTGGTCCACATTGAGATCCAAAGGGTCCAAAATTAAACTTTGTTTGATTTCATCAGAAATTGAGGATATTGGGGTTTCTATGATATGCCGAATCTAACCATGTATTTAGATTTTTGATTTTTGGTCCCGTTTTCAAATTGGTCTACATTAAGGTCTAAAGGGTCCAAAATTAAACTTTGTTTGATTTCGACAAAAATTGAATTCTTGGGGTTCTTTGATATGCTGAATCTTCACATGTATTTAGATTTTTGATTATCGGCCCAGTTTTCAAGTTGGTCCAAATCAGGGTCCAAAATTAAACTTTGTTTGATTTCAACAAAAATTGAATGTATGGGCTTCTTTGATATGCTGAATCTTACCATGTATTTAGATTTTTTATTTTTGGGCCCGTTATCAAATTGGTCCACATTGAGGTCAGAAGGGTCCAAAATTAAACTTTTGTTTGATTTCATCAAAAATTGAATACTTGGGGTTCTTTGAAATGCTGAATCTAACTTGTATTTAGATTTTGGATATTTGACCATAATAGGTAAATGTCCAATTTAAAATTTTTAAGTTCTTAGATCACATTCATTCTGTGTCAGAAACCTATGCTGTGTCAAATATTTAATCACAATCCAAATTCAGAGCTGTATCAAGCTTGAATGTTGTGTCCATACTTGCCCAAACTGTTCAGGGTTCGACCTCTGCGGTCGTATCAAGCTGCGCCCTATGGAGCATTTTATTTTTAGTTATTGCCCCTGTACCTTGGATAGATAAAATATGTGCAATCTGGTGGTCATTGGAACTCGGTTCTTTTATATAGATTATTTCTCAGTATGGGTTTTGCTCATTATTGAAGGCTGTATACTTACCTTTAGTTGTTAACATCAACAACTGGGCAACATTTAAGCCTGATCAAGTTATATTACTGCCAATAGGCAACACATCTGTAGTAGATAAATGTTTTTCTGAAGTTCCAGGTAGGTTAATCTGTTCTTATTTTCTACTCTTCACAGTTCTATGTTATATTTTTTCATTTTACAAATCGTTTATGCAAAAGGCTATGTGTTTTTCAAATATTAAAGTAATATACTTCAAATTAAAAAAAAAAGTATATTTTTTTAAGTTTTACTATAAAACAAACTTGTGTACATGGACTTTTTCTTAAAAGAAAATCCTTTTATCTTATCAAAGTCATCAGAAATGTACTGCTATTGAATTATTATAGGACTGCAAAATTTCTGCAGCCTTATAAGGGTATGACATTGTAGTTGTATTTGTCCAGGTTTCCTGATTATAACTTTGAGTATAAGTGTAAAGATCTCTATGAAATTGTACCACAAGGTTACATACCACAAAAGGAAGGTTGGGATTGATTTTAGGCATTATGGCCCAAACAATTTAGAAAATAGGGGTAAAAAACAATACTTTTCTAAAACTTAGTATGAATTGCTTATATCAATGGGGTTTAATTATGATTAAAAGTCTTGAATTCTTGGGGCACTTAAATACGCTGAATCTAACCTTGTATTTAGATATAGGGTTTTGGGCCCCGTTTTCAAATTGGTTCCAATTAAGGTTCAAAGGGTCCAAAACTTTGCTTGATTTCTACAAAAATTTAATATATAGGGTTCTTTGATATGCTGAATCTAACCGTGTATTTAGATTTTAGATGTTGGACCATAATAGGTAAATGTTCAATTTCAAATTTTTAAGTTCTTAGACCACATTCATTCTGTGTTGGAAACCTATAAAAATAAGGAGCTGAGGTATGAAAGCCAATGAGAACTATTTACCAGAGTTCAAATTTTATAGGCAACCATATGGCCTTCAATCATGAGAAAAACCCATACTGTATATTCTGCTATAACAAACCCTATCATGAAAAAGTGAAACAATTCCAACAAATAAAATAATGGCCTAATTTATAACAGAACAATTTAAGAAAAACAAATATGACAAACATGAACCAACAACAATCACTGAACTACAGACTCCTTACTTGGTGACAGGCACATAAAGAATGTGGCAGGGTTAAACATGATGCTTTACATATACCTGTTTATGTGTAATTAAATATATTGTATACACGGTCCACTGAACATAGAAAATGATAGTGCGGATGGGGCATCCGTGTACTGGGGACACATTCTTGTTTTGATATGCTGCTATATTGACCATATATAGCAGTGTAACAAATAGATCGGGTAACTCATGAAACCCAAGTTGTAATGACAAACAGATCTGGACAGGGAAATATTATTGAATTCATCAGCAGTTATATGATGGTTTATCTAATTGATTGATGGCTATACTTAATAAGAAGGTATAGCCTATTTTTATTGATGGTAATTTAACACAGTTGTGTTAACAAGTTTTGTCAATAGGCACAGGTAAAAGTTGGAGAGAAAAAATCATCACATAGATAGCATTTTGCCGAAAGTTTCCATATATTCTTATCTAACAGAAAACCACAATAAAAAGAAGGTAAATATTAAATCTTATCGCACCGCGGGAAAATTATCATGTTGTGATTGGTTAAACGCCATCACATGGTGACCCCCCTATGGATCCGTAGGGGTTTCATGACGTCACGTCTACTGTTGGTAATACCCATTTGTTAATAGATTTTCATTCAAATTCATATTGAAACAAAATAATTGTGACAAATAACAATGGGCCTTTTTTGCTTTCAGCTAAGATTCAATATGCATTGATCTGTTCACAAGGCATGATTTGTGGGAATACAAGCTAGGAGGTGAAGGCAATTACTCATTGAGACAGCGTTTTATTTTTGTATTCATTATAAAAAGCTTAAGTTTGACATAGTCGTATTATTTTTTTTTTGCAAGAAGTCTCATACTGTGATTCATTATTATTCATTGGGTACCAGTTTTTGTGGTTTCTGGGGCTATAACAGAACCACAAAAGAGTTCAATGAAATACAAATTTCCTTTGGGTTTGCATGAAGACTTTTGCAGCACAACCATGAAATCAAGTATTCACGAACATACAAATTTTCTTCAAACCACAAAAATTGATACACCCAAGAATAAATGAATCTACAGTATATAAATCGCTATCTATAGCAAATATTGGTGAACAGGACCTAGAGCTGTCAGCCAACACACTGCATTCCATTACTTTGATTATAAAGTATTCTGTACAGTTGTATCCCTTTGTCTTTCCAGATTTATGTCTTTGGTGCCAAATCAACTTTGAGAAGAAATCAGATCTGCTTCATCACTTCCTTCAGCTTCATCAGGATATGTTAGTTGTTCCTGGGGAATCAGATAGTCAAGGTCAAACTGATGGTAACTTTGCAACATCCACTCCAACTTCTTTGTCAGTAGATGATAGCTCGGCAAGGCCAATAACTGTTCCAGATGTCTCTTCAACTTCCTCCGACATTATGGGAGTACCATTTGAGAATCAAGGAGATGATGATGACGATGAACCACCTGTTATTATTGACGTTATGATTAATACGTCTCAGCATCAAGGTCAAATGAATGTTTATAATCAAGCATCCTCAACTGTTTCACAGTCTTATATGCAAGAACCTAGAAGACAGCAAAGAAAAAATCCAGAGATTCCGACAGATGAGCTGTCAAACACATCAACTATAAGTGCGGCTGAGAGTTTAGATTCCATTTCTAAACCTAAATACTCTCTAAATGATTTGATAAAAGCTTTAAGTCAAAGTCTTGAACAAGAACAGGCAACCACACCTCAGCTTTCCGTAATGCTATCTCCATCTATAAAGCAGTTCAACTTGGCACAAGCTACAGCATTACAATCTGACCCAGGCCTGTCGGGGATTCCTGCAACAGTGGTGACTGGAATGTCTGGGAAACGAGGTAGAGGGCGGGGTAGAGGTAGGGGATCTTCTAGCAGAGGACGTGGCCGAGGACGGAGAAAGACTGCTGACATTTCTCCAGAGATGCCTCGTCTGATACCTGAGGTACCAAAGGACAGGATCTGTTATGATAATCTTCCAGAATCGTCAGAATCAGGTGAAGATGAAGGGCCGCCAAAAATTACAAAAGTGCGTCCACGCAGGGCACCAAAAAGTAAAGCATCAACACCATCCAAAAGTGTATCAAACACACCCGTTATGTCTCCCTTCCATCAGATGAACCATTTATACCTGGTCTTTTATTTCCTTCTGCAAAGCCTGTTGATCAGGTGGAGTCGGAAGACCATGATGATTCATCTGACCAGGCTATTCACGTCACAGTCAAAATGTATGAAGTGAATGGGAAAACAATATACAGGTGTACTGAATGTAACAAGGAATTTTCTAAAACGTGTACTTTCGCCCGTCATGCCATGCTCCATTCTAAAATGTATCCATATCAGTGTGGAATATGTGATATGAAATGTGGAGACATGCGGATTTTGCTGCGTCATTTGGACCAACATGCCGAAGATGCTGACTGCCCTTGCCAGAAATGTGACCGAATGAGCAAGGATTTTTCGGTAGAGACTCAGAAGAAAGTTAGTGCAGCATTTCATTTTAAATGTAATATTTGTGGGAAAAAATTCTTCAGTGATTATGCTTGTAAAATACATGTAAATACACACAAGCGAAAAATGACACTGACCTGTGATCAGTGCAAATTGGAGTTCCGCTGTAATAAGATATTATCTAGGCATCGTAAAGCTGTTCATGATACACAGTTTTGTCCCGTTTGTCTTGAAACATGTACAAATTTGAATATGCATATGCGACAGCATGTGGGTTTTACCTTATACAGGTGTGGACTGTGTAGTGACGGCTTTAATAGTCGTCCTCAGCTTCATGAGCATCTGAAAATACATACACAGCTAGGAATAACTAAACCAGCATCGTCTGCTTCCAGATCTGTTGCCAAGGCAACCCCAAGTCCTTCATCGGCTATGTCACAACAGGATCAGAAAATGTCAAAGATGGAGGAAATGTTAAAGGAAGAAAGAGAGGCTAGAATTGCTACAGAGACATTGATGGCATTGGGAAACAGTGGTGATGGAATTCCTACTACTGCTGTCCCCCCAAAAGTAGAGGAAGTAAAAAATGAACAAGGAACCAGTGGGGATCAAAGTCCTACAGATTTTATTGTTAGAACAGGGGAATATGAGGATGAAGATGGGGAAATCGATGTTCATGTCATTCCAAAAAGACGAGGGGAACGCTTCAAGTCAAAATCAAGTGATATCAGCGAAGATAAGGATATCAGCATCGAACCTGCTGTGGCGCCATCACCACGTCGACAGGTAGCAAGGAGATGCCGTTGGCATGGTAATGATTCTTTATGTGAAAGGTGCGATGAAACTTTTGTGAAAAAAATGTCATCTAATCGAAAAAGACGATCTGCCGAACGTGGATCTGCTACACGTGGCAGAAGAGGAAGTAAATCTCCGAGAAGTGATGTGAGTGATTCCTTTAGACTCAACTCTGATTCACTCGACTCCCTAAAAAATTTAGGATTTACTCTGCCCCTTGCTAACTATATATTAAAGGAAGACAGTAAGCCTGCTACTCCTGATAATTCTCAAGTGATTGAATTGTCAGACTAGGGGAGGTAATTTTATATATTTTTTTTCTAAAGGGAGATAATTTATGACAATATTGAAAAATATGGGGGAAAAAGAAGCTATCATGTCATGAAACTTTAAAGAACTTCAGCAAAAGTTTTAACACAAGTTCACTGATACAGTTATCAAAGATATAAAGGGGAAATTAAGGTAAAGGTACTACAGATTATCATGACAGTGTATGGAGGAATGAATTCCCATGTCTAGAAGGGACTTGTAGTACATTTATAATAATATAGGTAATATAGGTTGCATGCAAGTCATAACTTGATATGTATGTTTCCTTTATCACTTCTTTAATTAGTTCAAAGGTCACATTCATATTCGATAGTAGACTCAACGAATAATGCATTTTTGTTTATTGTTATGTATGGTTAGGGTTTTTGTTACATTTATATTATATTCACACCTGTTTGTTTATTACTCTCATATTTTATCATTGTTATTATACATACATGACATATATATATCAATGTATAAAAGTGTCGATTTTAATACATATATATAATAATTGAATGAATTTCTGTAAAATACTTATGAATGTGTGATTTTAAGGTGGCATGCACAACTTGTTTAATATACAACGGGTATTAAATATTTTTATTTTTGGACCATCTTGCTATTTCAAATTCATCAGTGGATTATTTAAATTATTTATTTTATGGGCATAGGTCATGTTGGCCCTTTTGATTCCTGCGAGTCTCTACTTTTCATTGCATTATTCTATTACAAACTTATAGATATGGAAAGAAAATCACAAACAACTGCCATCACAAGAAAATTTTTACTCATCATATCAAAATTTTGTTTACACCTTTATATGTTAGTACGGTAAACGAAACAAAGATCAATTAATCTAAATTTTTGGTCATAATTTTAGAAACAAAAGAAAAAATGGGATCGAGAAATATCTAATTGGTTTTAATTTAGTTTTTCCATTCTTCTTTGCCACATCTTTTAGAGCTATTTTCCTAATGCTTGTAGTTTAAAGGTTTGCTTGGCTTGCTTGCTTTGTTTGCTCAAGCATTGTAATTAAGATTGACATCTGCAATCAATAGATAGGCGGGACTTCAGCTATGTATGCCCGCCTATCAATTGATTGCAGATGTCAATCTTAATTACAATGCTTGAGCAAACATTTATGCAAACAAAGCAAGCAAGCCAACCAAACCTTTAAACTACAAGCATTAGGAAAATAGCTCTAACATATTTATTAAGTACAAATGTTAAGGTAATTGTTATGAGTATGTTTTGTGTATCTTTTTGTAAATATGATAATTAAGAGCATTTATTTTTTATTTATATTTATAACAGATTTTTTTCTGAATGAATGCCAAAAAATGACGATGTCAGCACAAGTTAAGTTATTTATATTTTTAACATCTAATTTGTCTCATGTTCAGACTGTTTAACAATTATTTGCCAAAAGAACAGGAGTTTTTAGATGTGATTTACCGGTATATAATTCGTACAGAAAAATGCAGAAATCTGTTTGTTGTGACTTTTTAGGAAAACTTCATATATTTCAATTTAAAACAGTTTTTGGCATTATTTTAAAATTCATTTATTTCATTTATTTTCAAAGGAAACTATAACTTTGTACCAGATTTTTTTTTAGCGGACTTAGTTTTAGGGTATTGTAGCAAAATTCCTTCACTTTTACATTGGAGGCTTTTCTTAATAATTGTCCATTTCAAAATCTAATGCATTCTGGGTAATATTTTCAAATATCTTGATTCAATTTGGGGTACAAACAATGAAATTACCCATAGTCCTTTAGATTCTGAAACAATTTTAAAGGTAACTGAATGATAACATCTGTAACCATGGTAACAGATAATTTGCACAATTTGACATTTCTTTTCATAAAAACAATTGGGTAATGTTTTTAAAAGGATTCACCAAAAGGTTATTCATTTATGATATTTGTAACCATGGTAGCAGTAGATAGTTTGTCAATAGTTGGACATTATTTCCAAATCAGCAATTAGGTAATATTTTTTAAATGATTCTTCAAATGGAAATGGATTTTATAATATTTGTAACCATGGTAAAAGTAGATAGTTCACCAATAGTTTAAGGATGTTCGCTACTCTGTTTCAAAATAACAAGCTTTTTGAAAGACTGTTATAAATATATAGTATTTAAATAATGGAATTAAAAAAGCAGAAAAAAGTTGAGGGTCCATGGGCTTGTTTTCAAGATATAAGCCATTGAAAATTTGGCGGGAAATGAATCTCTAGAATTTTCTTACATTTAACATTGGTACCTTTTTTCTTTCAAAAACTATGAAAAAATAACAAGGATTTTATAAGATTTTCAAATATGGCTTTTAAACTGTTATGTAATTATATTATGAAAAGAAAAGTTGGAGTTAGCGGGCAAAATTTTTTAATGACACTACATGGATAAAACCAGAGGAATCCGAATATCTGGCAAAATTTCATAAACAAGAGAAGCGAACATCCGTAACTGTATTTTTGTTTGGGGATGCTGACAATAAAAATTAACCATAGTCCTTTTGCTTCTAGAAATTATAACATCATTTTACCATGGTGATGAAAGGCCCTAGGTAGAACATTGCTTTTTAATTCCATTCAGCCTTTATTCCACAACTTAATAAAGCATAAAATGTTTTTGGGGCATTATAAACATAGGTTAGACTTGCAGGTTGTGAATGGGGGAAAAAACTCAGGATTATCTTTGCTAGAAATATTTAAAAACGATAACAGGCCAGTCAAGTCTCAATTTTATAAACCCTTAAGTCAGGGAGAATTTTCATTTAATTTTATTTCAAGACAAAATCATCCCTGTTAAATTTTCATTTCACAGCAAAATATGATTGCACTCCATTCTTGCACGTGTTTGAGTAGATAGCTTCAATATACAATTTGTAAATTAAAAAGAAAAATACTTCAAAGTATTGGATACAGAAAAATGTATTTAAAGGTTTCATAAAGAGTGAGAATGGGATATCGCTTGATATTATATCACTTTTTTGTATCACACTCCATGCAGTGGGATATGAGAAATATCTCTTCATGCAAGATATAGATAACTGTCCACAACCATAAGAGAACTAACAAAATAGTGCACTACCGCCAAATTTCATGTAGAATCCTGGGAAACAGGGAAATTTTTAAACACCATCTTGTTTTTAGAAATCAGAAATATTCAAGCAATATTGTATCACATTTATACCATGATGCTTAAATGCCCTGGGGGGAAAACTAATACTCGGAATGTGGTTAAATAAATAAATGTTGTGTGTGCATGATTGAATCAAAAGATGCATCATGAATTAGAAATGAATTCTTGTATTGACTAGTTACAAATCTATAGGATTGATCTGAATTGGGTACCATTTAGGCAGCAAAGTGTTTATCTGTATTGCAAATTTAGAAATTTTTGTGATGTGTTTTCATGTGGAAAATTTCGCTTAGATAGGTTTCGTAAAAATAAAATTTGCATTTAAGATATTGATAACATTCATACAAACCATTTCTTGAAATCGCAATAATTAATTTGGCATTTTTTGTCCATTATTCAAAAATCCCAATAAAAGATGCATGCAAAACTTGGGTCTTTAATAGTATAAATATCACTTGTGTGGCATTAACTTAATAGATAGAGCAAGTAAAATTTTAAGAGGGTATGTTGTAGTCAATTTTTTTTTTAATTTATGCATAGTTCATTTTTGTAAATATAGCTGAAAAATATGTTTTATATAAACATTAATTAACCAACTAAAAAAGATTTGCTGTTTGGCTGAAAAAAAATCTTTATTTCTTTAGGTTTTAGTTTTGTAATTTAAATTGAAGAATGTACGATTTGCAAACTGTCTATCTCTTAGTTAAAACGTCTTTCAACATTTAATTGTGAAATTAAGGATACTGCGTTTGATTGACAAATTGGACCAAACTCCACTTCTAAAAACTGCATATAATACTTACCTAAAAGCAAATTGTTTTCACATCAAATTTAAAATGTGCATTTTTTTAAATTGTTCTATTTCTTTTTCTTCTGAACTCTTCTATCATTATTTTTAAAGGTTCTCTTTTCATAAACAAAAGTTGAGAATGTCAATTACTATAGAATTTATATTTATGTGTCTTGTTTTATTTTGAAATTGTTTTCAAATAATATTCAGTTAAGGTTAATAATAATATGTTTAAAATCCACTAACGGTGTATCTTTACAAAATATTAGAAGTTGTAGACTATGGCATACACAATTATTAACCTTTGGGCATTACATCAGAAAAAGAAGCAAATTTTTATACACAGTTCTTTGGAATTCCAATACATAAAGCGTATTATTGTTCAAGTATATAATAAAAGGTCAATATATATTATGTGATAACTGTTTTTGCAGTGTTGATTGTTGAATTGTTAACATTTATAAAGCCTATGTTTTACTTTAAATCTTTTTTTTTTTTTTTTGCTTATGTAGAATCATTGATATAGTAGTGACACTTTATTATGAATTTGTATAAGATTGTCAAATACATCAATGCAGTTTGTGGCAGAATGAAAAAGAATAGAAGAAAATGAAGAATGAATTTGACAGCTTTGAAGTTATTTTCAAGCCACATGGCAGTGTTTTTTTTTTCTGTCACTGAAAGCAGGTACATGTATAGAAGTTTTATAAATGAATTTGATTCCATACATGTCTGTGTCCACACTTATTTAAATGTTTCATTATTCATATTGTGATGTATAAAGGTAGCTGATTATGTTCTTGGGGCATTATTTAAGTTAATCAAAACTGATTCTGTTGAGTAGACTGAGTAATTGTAAATTTTAATTATTTCATGTACTGGTTCTTCCTCTTCAAATCAATAATGTTGGGTCCAGTTCACTTTTAATTTGACTCCCTATTTTACTGTAGTAATCTAAATAAAGTGGAAGGGAGAATTTATTTAAAAGAATTGACGAAAAAGTTTAGAAATTTTCTCAGTCTGGCAGAACATCAACTCTATTTTTTTACTGCTTCATTAATCTCTGTTTAATTCTTAACACCAGAATAAGTGTCATGAACTCTGTGACAGCAAAATATTTATCAGAATTAAGTTTAGTGAATCCTCATGCACTATAGCAGTCCTCTCTCAGATTTAACATACAGAATTTCATGACCTAACAAAGTAAGTTTGGGAAGAAAATTCATCAGATTAAATATTATACAATGTAATTTTATGTCAAGAAATTGTGCTTGTGATATTGAAAAATTACCCCTTCTATGTTTCAAAAGGAATTTTGGATGCATTAATTTACTGTGAAAAATCTGAATTGGACAAAAATAAAGGGGGTGTATGTTATAGATCAATGTGCTTTATACACTCCAAAAGACAGTATTCTGTCTGAACAGTGCTATAATATCAGAATCAGTCTTGAAATAAATGTTTTTAAGATGTGTTCTCTTTACAGTTGTAAATAAATTATTTGTAGATAGGTATTTTAACCCAGTGTGAGCCAAAGTTGACCTTTTAAACTGTATTTTAAGCCAGATTCATATAGCCTGTGATTCCTCTAATCTTCCAACAGTCCGTCTGAATCAGAGAAAAGTCTATACTGAAAACAGGAATAGCCAACTATAACTTAAATATAGATTTTACCACATTACCTTGTCATGCTTGTTGATAACGATTTTTATCAAACTTGAGATAGTTAATTTTAAAAATTTACCGTACATTTTAAGATTTGGAAAATTAACTAAATATTGTAATCAATGGGATGAATTTGATATTTACACATAACAAATTAAAGGTGTGATGTATCAGAATTTCTCTAATTCTTTGACAATTTATACCTTTGTGCACTCATTGTATAAAAAAATTGAATCAACGTGTGGTTGCCGGTGATCTAAGAAGATGATTGGATGAATTTAAGGGTCATAACCTTTGTCAGCTCAAAATATGCTAACAGGTGTTAATGAAATTGACAACTTTGTGAAATGTGGAAGGCACTCAAAGGGGATTTTTGTTTAACAAAAAATTAAAATTAATGTTTTAATCATTAGAGAAACAGATTCTTACATAGTTACTCGTGAATTATCGGATTTATCCAATCTCGATAGTTCAGTTATAAATTTTAAAGTCCTCGCCAATGCTCAGACTTTAAAATTGATAATTTAACTATCTCGATTGGATAAATCCGATAATCCACTGGTATCAATGTAAGAATCTATATTCATCAAACTGGTCATAACAGATTTAACTGTACACAGAATAAATTTGAAGCACTTTTCTGGATTTGCCTTCATCAGGAAAGCTCAAACCCCATAATTTGAATGCCAAGGATGTACAAATACCTGAATACATGATGAGCTGTATGACCAAAGGAGTCCGACCGGAAATTAAGGATGTTCGCTCCTCTGTTTCAAAATAATAACAAGGTTTTTAAAAGACTGTTATTGATTGAAAGAATATGAATAAGGGAACTTAAAAATTAGAAAAAAAACAATAGGTCCGTGTTCTAGTTTTTGAGATATAATCAATTGAAAATTTGGCGGGAAATGGTTTTCTCTAGATTTTTCATACATTTAACATTGACAACTTTTTCCTTTCAAAAACAATGAAAAATAACAAGGATTTTATAAAATTTTCAAAAATGACTTTTAAAACTATATATGCAATAAAATTATGAAAAGAAAAGTAGGGGTCAGTGGGCAAAACTTTTATTGGCACCACATGGATAAAACTAGAGGATTCTGAATATCTGACAAAAAGTCAAAAACAAGAGTAGCCAACATCCTTAAACATAACATTTTAACATGTGATGTTTCATAGTGAATATCAAATTTTTTGGGTTGAGCGTTCCTGATGAAGGCAGATCCATATAAGCTTCAGATGCACAGAATATATAATGTGTTATTTTCATGTTCAGTTCTGTAACCAGATATTGATCTTTCAGTTTAAAGTCCTACTGGGCCCTCGATCATAAAACTTTACTCAGAACTCGGGAGTACAAAATTTGTGCTCGAAACATCAAATCCAGCATGTTGATTTCTGAGTCTGAGTACGATAATCGTGCTCGAAATGTTTATGGCCTGGTCCTGGGCCCTCGGTCATAAAACTTTACTCAGAACTCGAGAGTACAAAATTTGTGCTCAAAACATCAAATCCAGCATGTTGGTTGGTTGATTTCTGAGTCTTGAGTACGATAATCATGCTCGAAATGTTTATGACCTGTTTATGGCCTGGTCCAGACAAATCATAGGCTGTTGGGAGTTTAGAAAAACTCAAGACTTGATGAATTGCGGACTATTTAAAGATTGAATGTTGATGTTTATCTAATTTAGATAAAGAGTATAACATGTGTTCTAATATGTTTTGTCTTTAAGGGAAAATAGTCAAAAAGATGGCTGTACATCTTAACAAGGTTGAGAGTATGATATCACTGTTTTGCTTTTTAGTAAGATAATAAAAGAGTGAAATGTTTGTGTGTGTTGTATTTCTATGTAGGTTTAAATGGATTGTGTGACTGGATTGCTTCCCTTGTGTAGTAGATACTTAGCAAGCCTATTGAGAGGTTGCGCTAGGGAAGTACTTCTTTAGCTCAGTCGGTTAGAGTGCTGACTTGGAATACTGAGATCACAGGTCATAATGGGATTTTTCATGTCATTAAGACCATATCTCATATACTATAACCAATGGGTACGTAAATTTGATGTATGGAGTGATGAAAATTGTAAATGTCCGTCAAGCAGGGTTCGTCCGTCATTGACCTCAATTTAATGGTTCATTGGTCAATGGTAAATTTTCGAGGTTAAATCCATTTATCATAGGCAACTATATATGGTGTAAGGAATTATCGCATGTTGAACATGTTCGACTTCAGTGTTTATCTGACCCTGGCCTTATTTTCATGGTTCATTGGTCATTTGGTTACTAAGTAGTTGTGTCTCGGATACTATAAGCTATAGAGTGTGTGGAATGATTGCAAGGTGGTACATGTTCATCTGGCAGGATTCCTCTTGCATATATCTTGACATGATATTGATGGTGCACTGGTCAATGTTTCGTTTTCTTTGTACAATCTTCTATGATACTATAAGCACAAGGTCCAATATACTAGTATTTGGTGTATGGATTGTTAGGTCTACTTGTCCGTCTAGCAGGGTTCATGTGACCCTGATCTCATTTACATGGATCATTGATCATGTTAAACTTGTGTGATATTTGTAGTAAAACCTATTATTTTAAAGACTTTCAGTCATGATGATTAAAACAGGTGAAATTTATTTCAGCATGTGCACTATTGTTTTTCTTCTAGACCAGGCATGTTTTAACTAACTTAAAATCGTAAAGACAACAGGTCAATATGAAATATTAGCTAAATAGACCTGGGAACAGTATATCTAACGGGAAATGAATCTGATAGGCTTTTCATATATAGAAAAATTGGACAGACTTCGCGAAATTTAATTTTGGCGTCAAACTAAAAACTATCGGAACTGCTCAATGAAATAACATCAATCGTAAATAAATACAAGTTTTATCATAAAGTAGATACATTTTGTCATATAAAATGACCATAATAAGTGTAATTTATTTGATGTGAAGTGTTTAATAATGTTTTCAATTTGGGAAGGTAATCGGCGCCATTTTTTTATTACCATGTTTGCATTCTGTACCATTCCGTGATAAAATGAATGCGATTCTAACAAATTTGAAGTGACAGAATACAAGTATGATACACTGGCATCACTGTTAAACTAGTTTAAATGTCATTTTAATATTAAGAAATATCAGGATAATAGCGAGTACGTTTTAACGCATGTCCGTTTCCGTATCGACATTACCTATGACAATATGAAATATTATATGTTCCTGAATAGACACATTTCATATCAATAAGTTTCATGATAGAAATTGGTACAAATCAACTTTTCAAACTTCAAAAGTCAATGAAATGCATCAGCCGAACATCTTACAGAGGGAGATTTACCTTAGAACGCATTTTATCTAATTTTGCATAATCTTTTATCTTGCCAAGCAGCAAAATAGTTCAAATTATTATAAATGAATTAATACATAAAAACAACTTTTCAGATAGGTTGGAAACTGTTTCGTGTAAATAAATTTTATGAATAAAAAGAAATTTGGGATATAAGTCAATGAAACTGCAATCCAAAGCGAAATTTAATATCTAACCTGGACTTCCACAGTTACAACGTGTCCAGTATATATGCACGTTATATCAAGCTCAAAACCGTACTGAGTCCAAATCAGTTTTGAATTTATTAAGTAGATCATTAAAACTTTTAATTAGAGTCTGCAATCTTTCACCGCACAGCCTTCGACATTTAGCAAAACCATGATGCCGTCAAGTAAGCTAGAAAAGGCCCGGACATGACAAAACCCAGACATGACAAAGCCCAGACATGACAAAATGTTAAATAATTCAAAAGAAAAGACCGAAGGTCTCATTTATGTTAAAACAATAAACGAAAAACCAATATCATTTAGCTTGAACAGATCGAGTGAGAACATATAAAATGGCCAAAATTTACGAAAAAACGTATCTTTCTTCTTATCTGATACATAATTATCCCAAAACTAAAATTAGTCCAATTTCTTATGTTGTATAACCATATAGCTATGTACCTTATATATAACAATGAATTCAGATAGCTTTCAATTTTAATACATCTGGTGTGTATATGGACATGATGGTTGTTTTGTTTAAAACCGTGTTAGCCATGTTACATTTGTACATGTATGTACTGTGTGCCAATAGACTGAACTCATCCCTACATGTAGATGTATTTTCCATTTAATAAAAATTCAAACCGACAGATCTCCTTTGAAAGTTATTTAACCGTTATGAGATTTTTAAGACTTCGTATGATATGCATACAGGACATTTCCAGCAATTAGTTTCAGAGCTATTTAATTTTCAGATTTTTAAAATTTACAAATTCTTCATTTTTCACTCAAAGGAAATAAATTTACACTTTAGATGGTATGTTTTTATCATAATGAACCCCAAAGGTTATTAGAATGTAATGCATGCTGATTTACCGGTACAATTTTCATTCGCATTTGATCCAGTGTCATCACATTTGGATGAACTTTCGTAAGTATAAATTTTGACCTCTTTCGGACTAATCGCAAGTTTCTAAACTGAAATTTTTACTCGATTCCAAAAGAGAGGCGAAGGATACCAAAGGGACATTCAAACTCATTAGTCGAAAATAAACTGACAACACCATGGCTAAAAAGAAAAAGACAAACAAACAACTGTACAAGCTGTTAAAATAGCATGTGTCAAATGTTCAGGAAATGCAGTGAAAGCCTTGAAACATTTTATATTGTTATATATTCAAAAGGGACCAACGGAGACTTGTAATTATGTGTTGTGTTTCTATACGCACTCAGTATTCACATGTTATGTATGTTAGATTACATAATTTCATTTAATCCATTTTATTTGTTTGAAGTTAGTTTGACAAAAATACATTTGTTGTTGCCAAAACGATCGAATGATGAATGTTATGGCGACAATCGGACATTAAAAACACATGCATAATATGATTGAAGGACACAAATATTACGGTGATCGGACATTTGACTCATTTTGCGGATTTTGGGGTCACAACAGGTAATTCAAGTTTCTATATTATTATTTCTTTTTAGCTGGCTTTGTATCCATTATTCATATTTGAAATTGTCACATGATCCATGAAATGTAATTTATATTTTCTGTAAACTGCCTGAAAAATAAAACATTTTTTAAAGATCGTTTTTGGTTCGAAATGGAAGTAGACATAACAGTCTTGTTTAGGATTTTTTTTTTTTTTTTCATGTTGTAACCCGATCTGACATCATTGTTATGACTGATAGTTAAACGTTTAGACTCTTAAGTCACTACCGCCTCGGTGGTCTCGTGGTAGAGTGTTCGCCTCGAGTGCAGGAGGTCGTGGGTTCAAATCTCGGCCGGAACAAACCAAAGGCTTTAAAATTGGTATTTGCTGCTTCTCCGCCAAGCCATGCGCGTAGCTACGTTTACGTTAAAACGCCCGGGCATACACATATCTTGAAGAAAAAAAAATATTTTAACCCAAAGAAATTAAAAGAACTGATTAAAAGCGCACGAGCCTTGTAATTCTTTCCTCAGTTACTTGTAATTGAAGATAAAAGACAAAGTGGCGAAACTTACTTTTTAATCAAATAGTATCATACTAGTAATTTTTTGGTACTTTTTGGTCATATAGCTCTGCAACTGTTTCGGTTCTTATACATCCTCGGCTTTAAGCATCTATGAAAATAAATCGATTGGGACATGCATGTGTCCATTAACGAAATTTTAGTGTAAAAAGGTGAGTAAGTTAGATAAGGTAAACAAAAATTTAATAAAACGACAACATTGAAATGGAGACTTGCTTTTTTACTATCTCTATAAAGTTTTGATTTTTGTCGATTGATTGTTTACCCCACATCTCCTTTTAAACATATTTTTCAGCAATTAACTGGTTAGGACACTCTTCTCTTAAATAAATGACCATTAGATTCCTAAACAACACAATGAATAACTTTAACATAAAAAGTAGACTCTAAAAGAGAGGCGAAAGATACCAAAGGGATATTCAATATAAAAATAAGGAGATGAGGTATGATTGCCAATGAGACAACTATCCACCAAAGTTCAAATAAAGTGGATGTAAGCAATTAACGGCCTAATTAATAATAAAACAATTAACGAAAAACAAATATGACAGAAATGAACCAACGACAACCACTGAACTACAGGCTCCTGACTTGAGACAGGCACATAAAGAATGTGGCGGGATTTAACTCATTAGTTGAAAACAAACTTACAATACCATGGCAAAAAACGAAAAACTACGAAAAGGCAAACATTGAAACAGTATACAAAACACTATAGAAAACATAAGACTGAGCAACACGAAACCCACCGAAAACTAGGGGGGATCTCAGATGCTCCGGAAGGGTCAGCAAATTCTGCTCCACGTGTGGCACCTGTGGTGTTGCTGATGTAAGTACAAACCCAGTGATAAGTCTAATTCGGTAGATCACATTCGAGGAAAAGAGGACGGGATTGTGGTAATATCAACAATTGGAACATATCCGTCGTCATTAGCAATCTGTGAAACAGATATTCCATAACGGTCAACCTATTCGTGATGTCGACCGTAAAATTTTCGAAGGGATTATTTCAACTTCACCACTTGGACCTCTTGGTAAATTAGCTTCCTGGTAAGCAGCAACCATCTATCAAGGAAATGCAAGCTCTTATCAACTGGGAGATATACACTCCATATGCAGGTGCTGTTGTTCACAATTGGAAGCTGAAATCATATTTTGTCATAAAGTTTTGTTCTTAACAGACCAAGTATGTTATCATTGATGAGTTTTAATGACATATATTGGTATCTCTATCTCAATAACGCGTGAACTTCCGGGGAGTTTCGCCCCTACCAGGAGGTCTTCTGCCCTGGATCAGCTTAGTGGATCTCAAACCCCTCGTACGCTTAAAATGGCCTAGCTACGCCACTGCAAGCACGCGGGTTTAAGGAATGAGAACACAAGACTGGTCGGCTCGGTGTCCGGGTAAGGTGATATGTCTTCCTGCGGACAGTTACCATGTGAACTAGAACTCAGTGTGTCGCGGACTGGTACAAAGCAGGGTTCATATTCATATTTCAATAACATGTTCTCGTCCTAAATATGCATATTAATTGCCGCTGGACGTTAATTATAAGCAGCCATCCATCAGCATCTTAAGTCACTATAAAAAATCCAGGTCATCAATAGGAAAATTCGGTAAGCCTATTCTACGCAATTTATCGACCAATAATATATAACCTTTTGGTGTGCGCTTTTATAATTTAAATATCACCGAATTGGAACAAATGTTGGTTGACAATTATGTTTTACTGACTTACAAAATTTCGATATAAGATTAATGCGGAATCATATTTAGGACCGACTCCCAAAACTATAAATCGCGATCACTAATTATCACGAATAATTAAATACGTGATAACGAATTGAATCCGTGATCACGAATGACAAAACTCTGTGAAAGATAAATAACTAAACTCACGGATTCGATATTTAGAATTTTATCCGTGATAACGAATAATACGAGTCATGATGTTATCATGATATTATCATGATATTTCAAAATGGGCTTTTGTAGACTACTGGCAAATATCTGTTTTTGAAAAAAAGGGAGTGGGCGTCTTAATGAATCCAACAGTAAGATTGATGTCCATTCAAGTCTTTTCATCTCCCCATTCAGGTCTGAGTTGCGGCATTAGAAAAATTATTTTCATCTAAATGGGTTGAATTTAATAAATTTCATTCTACATTTTTTTTTTTATTTTGAAGTTAATCTATTGAAAAGTGTCTCGAAAAAATATTGCAATTTGAATTATAAATCGACCTGTGTATTTTCAGGTCCATCCAAGTCCACGTAAATGTTGAACATGTGATGATTAAATAATTTTTGTTCAATGAAAATTTGAAAATCTTATTTTATTAAGGAGAACATTTTCATTTTTTATTTGAGAAAAATATTTCAAATTTGAAAATATTTCAAAATTAAGAAAATATTTCAAAATTTATGAAAAACATTTCAAATTTTAATTTAGAAAACACAAATCTTATTTTACAAAATTCATATAAATTTGAAGGAATGAAAAAATGACTTTTCATCTCCCCATTCAGGTCTGAGTTGCGGCATTAGAAAATTATTTTCATCTAAATGGGTTGAATTTAATAAATTTCATAAGTTAATCTATTGAAAAGTGTCTCGAAAAATATTGCAATTTGAATTATAAATCGACCTGTGTATTTTCAGGTCCATCCAAGTCCACGTAAATGTTGAACATGTGATGATTAAATAATTTTTGTTCAATGAAAATTTGAAAATCCTATTTTATTAAGGAGAACATTTTCATTTTTATTTGAGAAAATATTTCAAATTTGAAAATATTTCAAAATTACAGTCTATAGAAAGTGCGAATCGAGAAAACCGTTTCTTATGTGGAGTCGCGATATTTTCTAATATGAAATTGTAAATATGCAGACACTCCATGAGGAAAAAGATGATTTTTGAGATAAAAAAAATTTAGTATTAAAATTTATAAATACGTTCAGACCGAAATTAATTCACGCGACAAACAGAAGAGTTTTATTTAATCAATAAAGTATGAAATCGATTATTATCAGCCTTTCAACGTCGTTTTAAAGAAAAAAAGTCAAATTGACCAGTTAAACAAGCACAAAATGTAAAATTTCTTTATGGACATATAAATTGTTAACCTATCATTTAAATTAAAACAAAAATTAAGCCTTGAAATATGATCAATATCAAAAGTAATAGCAAAAAATTGTACTGCTACGTTTTCTTTTGTAAATAAATATTTGAAATGTAGATGCGACATTTTTTTATGTAGTTGCGGTATATTTTAATTGTAACTATACGTTTCATGTTATATGAGGTAGCTGTTTAACCCTGAAGTCATATTTTGTCATAAAGTTTTGTTCTTAACAGACCAAGTATGTTATCACTGATCACTGTCAAAATAAATTTTTGAGACATCTTTCGAAATTCTTAATTGTTTTCCAAACATATTTGTATTAGATTAAAGGCAGAAGTTTTTCGCTTGTTCCGTTGATTGATAGCTTTTGATTTTGTCAGTTTTAATGGACTTCCCATCTTTGAATTTGCCTGGGAGTTCTGTTTTTGTTATATCTTTTTATATGTGAACATCAAAAGCAAGTCATGTTGAATAGACCTGCCCGAATTTTCGTTCAAATTGATGGTATTGACATAAAATCTATTAAATTTCTATATGAACACGTCAAAAAAATGCATTTCCGATATCCTTACTACATGTAAACTGTATAAATGGTGTTTAGTTTCTAAGCACAATTCTAAATACATTGAACATTGTTTGCGCACTTTTTTAACATGTTTAATTTTGTAACATGTTTTGATTAGAGAAAGTGTTTAGGATTGTGGTTAAGATCATGTTTAGCTTAGAAATTAATGTTTAAATCTTAAAATCTTTTAATTAAAAACACATTTAAAAGGGTTTATATTCAAGATATGTGTACGGTTTAGTGTGATTACTTAGAAATATGTTTTAAATAATATCATTATTCTAAACACGAGTTTTCATGCATGTCAAATAGAAAGATCGCTGTAAAATAAAATTTACTTAAGTAATAAAAAAAGAAAAACGATCGCTATCATTTTGTCTATAGTGCCTTACACCTTGTGAGGTAGACGAAATTGGCCTTAGAACGATCGTATTGAACTTTGATGTCCAAAACAGGCAGATCGGACATATTTTGACTTTATTTACTGACTACTTTTGTTTGGGATTAATTGTAATTATAACATTATAAATGAGACTGAAATTTTTTTTTGGTCAAGGTAAACAATAATTTAACCTGGCGTAGCCGTGTGTAAAATGTATTTCGGTATTTCTCTTCGAAAAATGATTTGTTTAATGGAATAATAGTTTTGCTATAATTTCAAAAACATATCGTTCTGTATTGGTATAGATTTCGGATCTTTCGTTTGCGTATTTAAGGCAGTAGAAAGTTTGGGCTTCAAAAGTCTACTTAATTTGTGACTTCATACGGAAATTTCGCCCTTTTAAAATATTCATTGTTTCACTATCAATACATGGATACAAAGTAAAATCATTTCTTAAAACATTGCAAAAAAATCTTTCTGATTAGTATAGTGGTATTGTCATAAAATGCGTTGAAATAAACCATGGTATAGCAAACATCGAATTCCCTCACAAAATGTTATCACCCACTATAACAACTTCAAAATCATGTTTTTACTATCCATATTTTAACCTATCGAATGCAGCCTTTTAAATCGTCATGCATAATTCGATAAAATTGCAATAACATTACATGAAATACAGATTTTCCACATATAAGAGGGCGAAAAAAAATGTTAGAATAGATAGGTCTTGTCTTCCTCTACGAAGAAATGGAGGCGTGCTGTTTCCGGTGGCGTCGGCGGCGTCAACAATTCAAAATAAAATTGTGATAGGATGAGTTTTTTAAAACGAGGACTACTAACGATAAGTCAATGGGTATTTGGTATGCTGTGTATAAACATTGGCATATTGTTATCAAACGGCCTCGCTCCCTGAACGATGGTTCATTGACTTCAAGTTAAAGTTATTGATTAGGTCAGTTTAAGGAGAACCAATAACAATAGGTCAATGATATTTGGTATGCAGTTGAAACAGCATTATCATATCTCATTTCCAGAGATTATTTGGCCCTGCAACTTCAGTCATTGACTTTGAATGGTTTGCATAAAAAATGCATGATAAAGTATTCATTTTAATTTCAACAACTGCATTTAACTATTAAAAGAGAGGCGAAAGATACAAAAGGGACGTTCAAACTCGTAAGTCGAAAATAAACTGACAACGCCATGGATTAAAAAGAAAAAGACCAACAGACAGACAGACAGACAGACAGACAGACAGACAGACAGACAGACAGTACACAAAACACAACATATATACAAACTAAAGATTGAGCAACACAAACCCCACCAGAACTGAGGAGATCTCACTGGGTGCGTCGGAAGGGTAAGCAGATCCTGCTCCACATGTGGCACCCGTTGTGTTTCTCATGTTAGTACAAACCCGGTGATAAGTCTAATTCGGTAGGTTATATTCGGGAAAAGGGGACGGGATTGTAGTTACGACAATTGGAACATATCCGTTATCATCTGTGAAACGGATATTCCACAACGGTCAACCAACTCGTGATTACAAATAGGCATGGCAGATGATTCATACATATATCTGTGTCAACACTTTATCATTCTAGAGAGACACTACCCAGATAAGTTAGGAGGTTGTAAAAACTGTGCATTATTGAACTGAAAAAAAAACTGATTGACGGGTAGGGGATGTTATATATCGTGTCTACTTCTTTATATGCGTATAATTGGTTTATTATGTACGTATATCATCTATACGAAATTTCAGTGATACTTTGCCTGTACTATCAAACCTATCATGAATAATTGTCGATGTTTCTACTTTGTTTGGATGTTTTGTGCCATATTATCGTATTTTCTTTCATATGAAAAAAAGTATTGCATTTCTATTAAAAAAATATCGCATTGGAAAAGTTTTTCATAACAAAAGCATATCGCTTTTCTATTAGAAAAACGTCGCACTCATATAAGAAACAATTAATAGCCTTATTATCCTTATATACAAGTGATTATGGCATAGAATGCAATCGAATAACTTCAATGGCCATTCCACTGTCTTTGGTACGTCATTGTCAAAACATTTGGACACCTCAAAATTGTAGATTGTGCAAATAGGTTTTATTTAATGCAAATGCATATTTACTTGTATAAAAACAACATACTTGGGATAAAATGTTCAAAATACATGGCAAGTTGTGTATACCTTTGTCCTGTTAAATACGTCCATGTTTTAAAAAGAAAAAACAAGTACTTTCAGATGAATTTTCATTTGTTCCTACAAATGTCAAAAGTCGTCTGAGATTTCCCCACAATGCATCTCATTTACAAAAGAAAATATCGCTACTCCAAAAACGTAAGAAACGGATTTCTCGATTCGCACTTTCCATAGACTGAAAAAGAAATTGCAATTTAAAATTGACCTATGTATTTTCAGGTCCGTTCTTGTCTTTAGTGTTACCCTCATCAAGATACGAATTAACAACTGTTTAAAAAGCTTCTAAATGCACACAAACGTGATCAGGGTTGTTTTTTTTTAATTAATTGGTTAAAATATCATTCCGAAACATGGGCGACACAGTGGCGTAGCTACCTAAGGCTCGTCTAGGCACGTGCCTATACATAAATTTGCCAATTAGAGGTTCCCGGTCCAACACTTTAACATTCTATTTACAGAAGGCAGGCGCTAGATTTTCAGTATGATGGGCATTTTTCTAAACAATGTAAGTATTAATCATATTTTATTAAGGTGGTCACAGAATCTTACCTGCACACAGAATATGAATATGCGTCGGTTAAAATGAAACTATAAATCTTTCTCCACATCTTTCTCCAACTGCAACCATTATCATGATAACAAAACAAAATTTGAAGAATGTCTAGGGCCTTTTACGTCTTCAATCATTTGTCCATTGCTGTTATATATATGTGATCATTGCAACTGTCCAACAGGCAACTTTGTGTGTATGCGTGATGTCTATTTAATTTTTTAACGTACACAAAACTTGCTTAACGGTCGATATCGATTTGCGCCAAAAATGAAATCATTTGCGCCAATGCTACTTCTGCGACACTTCATTTTGAAAACTATATATATATGTTTCATTTGCGCCAGTAAAACAATCATACAATTAATTGCGCCAATTTTATCAATTCATTTATTTTGTTCTTAATTTATTCGGAAATGCAAATTTGAAGATCTAACATTGTTGGGCTAAATTTGAGACGAATTATATATATATGGTGTTAGCCCTGTATAAAAACGTGTTATCCGATGGAGAATGTCTAACGCAATTGCGCCCATTTTATCAATTCATTTATTTTTACTTAATTTGTTCGGAAACGCAAATTTGAAGATCTAACATTGTTGGGCTAAATTTGAGACGAATTATATATATATGGCCTTCCAAATACCGTTTCGATCCCTAACATCACTGAAGAGACATTAAAAGAGGGACGAAAGATACCAGAGGGACAGTCAAACTCATAGATCGAAAACAAACTGACAACGCCATGGTCAAAAATAAAAAGACAAACAGACAAATAATAGTACAGATGACACAACATAGAAAACTAAAGACTAAGCAACACGAACCCCACCAACAACTGGGGGTGATCTCAGGTGCTCCGGAAGGGTAAGCAGATTCTGCTCCACATGTGGCACCCGTCGTGTTGCTTATGTTATTACAAATCCGGTAAATAGTCTAATTCGGTAGGTCACATTCGTGAAAAGGGAAGGGTATTGTAGTTACGACATAAGGAACATATCCGATATCATCTGTGAAACGGTTATTCCATAACGGTCAACCAACTCGTGATGGCGTCCGTAAAATTTACGAAGGGATGATTTCAACTTCACCATTTGGAACTCTTGGTTTAATAGCTTCCTTGTGAGCAGCAATCCTCTAATTGTCGAAATCAAGATATGGTGTACAAATATTTTGCACCTCATGTTTGCGATATACCATCTTTTCGCAAGTTTATTGTTTTCTGTTTGGTATTAAAATTAATAATTAAGATCCATGTAACATCTGATGATCAATTTATTAATTTAAAATAAATTGATCACCAGATCTAACGAAATGGATCTTAATATTATTGCTGAATTAAAACGTTCATCCATATATACAAAGTTAAACTAAAATATGTTTCTGTTTGACATTTAACCAAAGGCTGGTATTAGTAACTTAAAATAGAAACATATTCCTTTCTGCTCATTTCTCCTTTCATTAGTTTTTGGTGCTTTTCTAGAGCAAAATTTCTTTTTTCCGAGTCGTGTAGACTTCTCTGAATCAGCACTTAGGTTTTTAATGTATGTATTGGCCTGAACCTTTGTGAGAGTATCCACAACTTACCCAAACATTGACGGTTGTGAAGCATGCAATTAAATGTTCGTTGTAATGAGACTGGAACACGGTACATCTCCATCTAATTTCTCAAATTTACTTAATAAATGCCTGACGGACTTTGTGAGCTTTTACAACGATGACAGGTTTCCCTCTATCAGACTCTTTTTTTCTTGAACAATATATCAGAAATATTTACATGTGAAAAAGTTTTCCATTTCTGAACAATTTTTTTTATTAGTGAGTTTTCTTAATTTTGATGTATGTTCAGTTTAATCTTTCATTCATTCATTCGTGTCTTTATTTTCTCATGCCGTGATTGAGATATAATGAATATACAAAATTAATTAAATATCACAGCACAACAAAATGAATATGCGAAATAGGAACAAGAACAAAAATTGGCGCAATTGATACCATCAGAAATATAGAGAGTGGCGTAATTGATACCTTTTCAAATCTGTAATTGGCGTAAATCGATTCTGGTCCATTTAACCAAGAAATTGTGTATTTAAAAGGAATGGAAACGCGGCCGACTTCAAAGAGAATTGTATGATGCATCTCTGTTTCGGGCGATGTGTTAATTACACCTGTACCTCTAACTGGCTAATTACTTGTATTGCATTAGTTATTGAACTTTGCCGGCATTTAGTTGGCCTGGGATCCTGGCTCACTGCTTGATAGTATCGACGAAGTATTAGATTGGGTCAGGATGCCAGGCTACCATTTAGTCTGACGCCATTTATCGAGAGGAAACAGACTCGTTTCAGTTGAAGAAAAAGGCAGTGTCTGCGCGTACCCGCATGCGGGTACGAATAGTCAAATTGCCATTCATAGGCTACGCGTACCCACATCCGGTTTTATGATAAAATGCCATCGGATCGGGAATGAAACGTGAAATGTATACGGAATTTCTCGCAATTAGTGAATATATTGATTAAAACTACATGAGTCTGGCAACTAGTTATCCATCAGGGCCCGTATGCATAAAGCTACTTAAGTTAAGATATCCAATCGTAATACTAATTTATCGTAGGACATGTAGAAAAATCCGTCCGTTCGGAACAAATCTTAACTTTTAAAAGTAGCTTTATGCATACGGGCCCAGACCCTCAAATATATACCCCCTGGTTGCAACCAAAAAGAAATGTATTTCTAAAAAGGCAATTTAACTTAAATGACATAACTAAATAAGCTTCTGAGATCTGATAATTTTAATGTGCTTATACAAAATTATAATTATCTTACACCTAGGACTATCGTACTAACAATATATTATGTCCGGGGCCGCGGGGGGACTCCCAGCTTACACCCGGTATAAATTACTGAAAAATCACTGCCCGGCAACTCTTGATAGTGTTGGTACAACATTTCAGTTTGATATAAACCTCTAAGTTCAGGATGTGAAAGGTCAATCAGAGACATGTACATGATGTATAGCATTATACATTTAATGAGAAAAAAGTAACATTAATATTCTACAGTTGTGCTCCTGCATTGGAACATGATACAAATAACAAGAACAAAGTCGATTAAAAAACATCACATTCTCGTCTCCGACCCCTCACCAAATGGGATCTAGAGGGAAAAAACACACTTCCACGATATTTTGACCTCAGAAATACATGTATTCCAATGATGAATGCCTTTGCTTCATTTTAGATTGTAAGTAAATATAATCAGACGATCAATCCGCGACCTGAACCATATAAACGTTTATAATGACTATATCATTAATAATTTGTCATGAAAGTTGAAACACGTGTTTACATAATCTGATAATCCTCGTTGTTTTTGTTTTGCACGTGCGCACATGTATGATACTACAGGAGGAAGCAGTATAACAACATATTTAAATTATAATAGCTAAATAAATACCAGTGTTATTCCTAACTGACATTGACTAGTTTTTATCAGACAGAGTTGAAAGGTTACCAAATCAGCCATTGTCATGATTGTTGGCAATAGATATTTCATCAGAAAATTTTTATTTATTCGCAGGGTTAAAAAATAAAGCTGTAATTTCTGCAAAATAGCAGGTCTTGTATTTAATCAGAAAAGAAATCTGTTAACCCTTTGAAATGACATTTTTAAAATGAACGGTGTGTCGTACATGGTATTTATTTTTTATGTTGTTCAAAGAATTTTGAAAACCTCCTCATACTGCATTTTTCTCTCGTCATATCTGTCAATATGACTTAATACTCTTTTTGGCTTGAATTTAAGGATCCTGGATTAATATTTTATAATTATTTTTCAAGTTTGATAGTATTCTTTAGTTTGTCTTGAAAACTTTCATTGTCAATTTCTAACAGTATTGAGTAACTTACATGTTGCTAACACGGTCAAAGGTTAACAATTCATAAAATGCCAAAACTGCTTTTTAATCCATTTCCAATAAATTTGACAAAAGCCAATACTTTAGTTCCCAGATAGTCTGTTTTATGTTTCTTATTTCATTTTACAAAAATAACATTACATGTATGTTTCACGAGAATCCGTTAGTTCGATTGGCTAACAACAATCGCGTGTCATTCAAAAATTAACCTTCATATGATATCAAAATGAAATGTTACATTCGTGATGACACATGCTTCCACTAAAAAAGTGCACAGGTAACATGGGTAAATAAAAGAAAACTTGATAAAACTTTTTTTCCATGGTCTTATTAAATGTAGCATAAAAATGTAATTATAAGAAATGAATGCTTCTTTTTGTAATTTTATTGGGGTGTAAAAGTGTTGATCGTGCACATATTTTTAAAATGAAGCGCTTCCAATGTACTTCGGTCAACACTTTAACACCCCAATAAAATTACAAAAAAAGCATTCATTTTAACCATGTTAACACAAACAATGACAAAAGTCATGCCAGTTAATGTCTGAATATTATTATTGGATTTCTGCTGCCAAACAGTTGAGCAACAAAAGACACAAATAAGAGGTCTTACTTTTAGAATCAATACGCCAGTTCCAAGATACGGTAGTTAGTTGAATCTGTCATGTGACTTCCATCACCACGTGATAAAATTGTAGGCATTGTCACTTTCAACACATGTTGAGCGAACGGGTGAAAAAGTTTGATGCTATACTGCTTAAAATATCCTGGAAATTAAAATCTAATTAGATGGTCACCCTCCCTTTAGTTGTACAGGAATTGAGATTACGTACTTAAGGAAAATTGATTATTTTTAAACTACCCTGCAGAATGAGGATCCTGAAAATTCTTCAGACTTTAATAGTGCAGGGATACAGGCCTGTCTTCTATCTGGTAAATGATGTCATACATGTCATAAGGGTGTGCGTAATTGACTATCTTTTACAGTGAAAGACATGATTGGAGAAATAGCCTATACTGCTAAATATGCCTTCCACAAAAGTGAGCTGCATGAAAGACACATTGTAGTCCAATGTTTACATTTAAGATCAGGTTTCATACAAATGTAAATTTTAGTTGATTTTTGAATATTATAGATTTCTTTTGTATCCAGGCTTTGTCAAATCATAAGGTAAAAGTCCTTAGCTTGGACATGGCCATAAGAATTATCAACCCTATAAATGTATCAAGAATCTAAATTGCAAGGAAATAAATGAGTTATTTTTATTGTAGGAAGCTAAAAATAGAAAATGTGATCAATTGAAGACCGTTGAGTGGCTAAAAATATTCCAGCGTTGCCATGGAACACCAGTTTTCAGTAGCTGATTGGGCAGTGTTTGTCAGCATACTGGTCATTTCAGCATGCATTGGGATTTACCATGCTTTAACTGGAGGAAAACAGAAAACTACCAAAGAGTTCCTAATGGGTAACAGAGAAATGAGTTGTCTCCTGTTGCTGTCTCAATCCTTGTCTCATTCCAGTCAGCCATTTTGATTTTAGGTACATTATATAAGTGTATTGGTAATTTGTAAAGTGAACCAACATTTGATATTTTATTGTCTAGATTTTTTGCTTAAAGTTTAGTATTTTGGTTAAATAAATTTAGAAAATCTTTTAATTTTAGTTCCAAAGAAACTTGAATTCAATATTGCATCTTAGCTCATACATTTTGCTTGTCATAGGAAAATGAAGTTTCATTCAGATAGATATAATAACCATATCTTTTTAACATGTCAATTTTCAATTTTTATACGACCGCAAAAATAAAAAATTTTTTGGTCGTATATTGGTATCACGTTGTCGTCGTCGTCGTCAGCGTCGTCCGAAGACAGATGATTTCTGGATATTAACTTTAGTATAAGTAAATAGAAATCAATAAAATTTTAACACAAGGTTTATAACCACAAAAGGAAGGTAGGGATTGATTTTGGGGGTTATGGTCCAAAAGGTTTAGGAATTAGGGGCCCAAATAAGCATTTTTGCAGTTTCCAGACAATAACTTGTGTTTAAGTGTATGAATCTCTCTGAAATTATACCACAAGTTTCCATACAACAAAGGGATGGTTATGGGGGGTTATGGCTCAAACCATTTAGCAATTAGGGGCAAAAAAGGGGGAGAAACAGGTTTTTTATGGTTAAAGGACAATTTAGACAATTTTAAAGCAGTGTGAGGGAGGTAATCCAATCCATTTAAAGAATACTGTTGTATATATGTTTGATTACCTCCCTTACACTGCTTGTAAATTATGTATTAAGAAATGATGATTGTCTTGAGATGATTAGCTGTAAATTTATTTTTAGAAGTTACTATTAATTAATATTAATTTTAACCATGACTGTATGTCATTTTATATTTTAATATTTTATGATGTATTTAAATGAGTATATATGGTTGCAAACTCCATTAGAAATTTGAATTGAGATTATTTTTGGAATAAGGAAAGTTGGAGTTGAAAAAATTGGGGCTAAATAAGAATTTGTGGGGGCTACAATTTTTCTCATTTCAGATTTCTTCAAATATTTTTTTTTTCAAATATTTTTTTTTTTGGGGGTTAATATTCAACAGCATAGTGTATTGCACAAAAGCAAAAAAAAAACGGGTACTTTTTTTTAGAGGGTGGGAGGGGGGGGGGGCAATTCGCAACAGCATAGTGTATTGCACAAAAGCAAAAAATTGAATATAAATTCAAATCATATAACCAATTTTAAGTTCTTTGACTACACTTATTCTGTGTCAGAAACCTATTATGTGTCAAATATATAATTACAATTCAAATTCAGACCTGTATCAAGCGTGAATAATGTGTCCATTTTGACCGCAACTTTTCAGGGTTGGACATCTGCGGTCATATCCAGCTACGCTCAGCAAAGCAATTTTTTTTTTTTTTAATTACATGAAATTATTAGAGTCAGCACTTAATTGATAATGATTGAAATAATTTTTTAAATTGTTCAATTTAAATTTCTTTTTTCTACATGTTCTATGTGCAGGTGCACCTGCAGAAATGTACACAAAAGGGACCCAGTATTATTTATATGTGTTTGGACAGATGTCTGCAGTTGTCATGGCAACCATTTTATTTGTACCATTATTTTATCCTCTCAAGATGACGAGCATGTATCAGGTATTATAGAGATATCTTTGTTTTGTTTGAATTGTTAAATGCGTTGTCTCTATATCAGACAAGTGTTGATTGATTGATTGTTGGTTGTTTAACGTCCAGTGGACAAATGTTGAAAAAAGGTTTGTGTGAAAACTTAAAAGACATGATTAGGGGTGACTGTATAAAAATAGTATTCTCATAATGTAATTGAATATTTATTGGGATATTTTTACATTCACAGTAAAGAAAAATCGTAGAATGAAACCAGGTTTATGTGAAAAAAGGGGGAGATACCAAGGGGGCAATTAAAAACCATAATTGAAAAAAAAAAACAGAGAACACCATGGACAAAAAAAAAGGAATAATAATTCTTCAACATAAATAACTAGTAAAAGAAAGGATGCAGTTGGTGACTCAAATGTTGAAAAAAATAAGATGAGCAAATATCCCTCGAGTCAAAGAAATGTTTTGTTTAAGTTATATTTGTCATGTTTGTAGATTTTATTCAGTTATTTATAAAATATTTGAATTATTGATATTTCATGTACAATAATTATTACTTTTCTTGATTTCTGAATGATTTGATTTTGAGATAATATTTTTTTCTTCAGTATTTAGAAATGAGATACAATTCGAAGGCAGCGAGATTAACAGGAACAATCATCAACAACCTCTCTATGGTAATAGAATTTTAACAAAAAATATCTGTGCCTGTTCATTGACATTTGTAACCTCAGTTTTTATTGGATAGTGTTTTTATGTCATTTGTAGTTCCAAAGTTTTTATTGGTCAGTGTTTTTAAGTAATTTGTAACCTTTTTATAGGACAATTGTTATGTCATTTGTAACTGCGTGGTTTGAACTCACAATCTCAGAGGTCAATGGCTAGTGATAACTTATTATATCATCTTCTTAGATCTCTTGGCTACTGAGGCCCTTGTCATGCCTGTATTTGAGTAGAAAATATTTTGAAAATTAGATCATTGCAACACTGTCAAATTTCGATCTTCTCTTATGTAAATACATCAACCAAAATACATGAAAGATATCCATGGAAGTTTACAGAAATTTCAGGCATAATTTGAACTGATGATAGAAATTTGTGTTTGGCCTGGATGTACCAATATGCCAAATAATCATATTGAATAGATGTTCAATTTATCTCCAACTGGACAAACTCAAATATGTTTCTGATATGCATATGAAGACATTATATCTAGTTAATATTCTAATCGTCAGAAGGTGTTATTGAAAATTACAGAAAATTTGTAAGGCAATTGCGTTCAAGAAGACTAAAAAACAAAATAATTATGCCATATGAATTATAAACTATATAATTGATAATACATGTATGTTTACCTGTAGCTGTTTTTTTCAGTTAATATACACAGGGATAGCCAGCTTTGCTCCATCAACAGCTCTTCAAGCAGGTATTTATAGAGAGGCAGAATAACCTTTTTGGTGACGTCTGGATTGGGCCTTTTTTTTTTTTGCAGAAATTCTAGATCTACGACTAGAGAATGAATGCTAAAATTTTTTGGGATCTAGGGAAAGAATGCTTTATTTTTTTGGGGAATTCCGAATGACATCCCCTCCTACCCCTCCTTTTATAATTCAAAAGAATGCTGTAATAGTATTTATTTCCAGGGTTTGCAATATATGTGTATAAATGGTACATACTGATATTAATTTCTTGTTCAAAATTTTCAGAAAAATTTGTTACTTGCCTTTCTTATGGTCAATAAACAAAATGTCCCATGAGTTGATTTTCTAGTAATAAATGGTGTTGCTTTTTCAATAGTAACAACATTAACGGTACCAATTTTACTGCACCAGATGTGAATTTCAACAATAAACGTCTCCAGTGATGCTTGAGGCCAAAATATTTGAAAATCCAAAACTTACTAAAAAAAAAAATGAAGAGCAAAATAATTTTTCAATAGCTTATTGTTTAGATAACTTTTTTTAAATCAATTGAAAAAAATGACAAGCATATACATGATATATGTATTAAAACTAAGAACAATTCAATATTTGTTTTCTATTTTTCAGTGAGTGGTTTCCCACAGTGGGCCTCTTTTATTATTATTGGTTGCATCTGTACATTTTATACATTTATGGTAAGATAGTGTTTAAACATGTTAAAATATATATATAATTATTTTGCTTACATTATGAACTCTGTAAACTATTTCCGAATTATATAAATAAGAAGATGTGGTATGATTGCCAGTGAGACAACTCTCCACTAGAGATCAAATCAAATAGAAATTAACAACTGTAGGTCACAGTATAGCCTTCAACTATATCTCATAGCAAGCTATAAAAGGCTCCAAAATGACAAATGTAATAAAAATATTGAAATTAAAAGATTGCGGCTGTCAAAAGTTAGGGGTGTGGAAATGCTATGCATGACTCGCCCAACTCATACATTTGAACACCCAGACAAGTAATTTATTTTGTCTGGGTTGCCTGTGGACAAGTAAAAAATTACACTTGACAAAATTCAATTTAATCAAAAATATAGAATTATTTTCACAACTTATTAAGATGTATTATTTTATGTAAAAGAAACTAATGTTCAACACTTGAAAAACATATATTTAAGTCAAAACATCAATGTTCATGACTGGTATTAAAACTGGAAATAGATTGACAACCAGAATATGAAAAATAAGCATAAACATTATGTTATCATTGTCCAACTACCCGGGATCGGCAATAAGATTTTATTAGCAATCTAACAGAAGTTAATTTTTCTTGAAAAAGTCTTATAGAGATCGATAAATACCTGGTAAAAACACCTAGATTGGATAATCAAGACAAAAAGAATGAAAATATTAATAATAATGACGAATTGAGATAAATTGGAAAACGGAGGCGGAGAAAAACATGGAATATGAAAAAAAAAAACCGAGAATTCCAGAAGTCATGCCTAACAGATTTTTCCTTGCTCTCCAATGAAGAAAAATCTAAAAATGAATGAACTTTTGCACAATTTGTAGGAAACACCCACATCTTGCTGACCAAAAGTCTAGCTAATTTGTTAGCAAATTAATAGATAGAAGGGAAACTTTATGATCTATTATTTAGTGTTAATTTCTTCACCGGTTTCAAAACTTAGTATTTTAAAAATATTGCAAAATTGCCCTCTATATGTCTTTTGTTTTTTGTTTTTTTTTCGCCGTTGGGTTTCTGTCTCATTGATGTTAACCTGATACCTTCTTTTATTCATACACATAAACAAATATTAAAACCATCATTTATCTTGTGATACAAAACAATTTTAAGAATCATATATACAAGCTTACATTAAAATACTTCAATATTCAATGGGAAATTCTGGGCAAGTAACTTTTTTCTGGACAAGTACTACATTGGCTAGAGGTATAGGGGAGGTTGAGATCACACAAAACATGTTTAACCCGCGCATTTTAGCGCCTGTCCCAAGTCAGGAGCCTCTGGCCTTTGTTAGTCTAGTATGTTTTTAATTTTAGTTCATTTATATGTTTTGGAGTTTAGTGTGACGTCCATTTTCACTGAACTAGCACACAATTTTAGTTAGGGGCCAGCTGAGGACCACCTCAGGGTGCGGATTTTCTCGCTGCATTGAAGACCCATTGGTGGCCTTCGGCTGTTGTCTGCTCTTTGGTCGGGTTGTTGTCTTTTTGACATATTCCCCATTTCCATTCTCAATTTTAAGTAATATTTGCAGTTTTACTAGCACAGGGACAAGTATTCACAACAAATATTTCCACACCCCTGAAAGTGTAGGAGAAAAAGGGGGAGGGGGGAATGGTAGTATGAAAATAACTATTAACTTGAAAGTTCATTTTGGAGCCGATTAAAACAAATCAAAAACAAAGATTGTGAATAAAAATACTAAGCTTTATTAAAAAGAGTAATTATGAAATCTTTCAGGTAACAACAATCCTCAAGTTGAAAATTCTGGATGTGTATGGAAATTTTGGGCCATAACTGTACAATGTTTGTCAAGGTTAAATACTGCAGAGTCATTTAATTTGAAGCAGGGACTTTCTATACTAATGGGACTCGTCTCTATTGATTTTAATTAAATGACTACGCCTCCCGTGTAAAGCTACCACCCAACAATAAACTTAGTTTCGTATCTCTGATATACGAAGCTAGTAGTTATTTGCGTTTTTCAAAGTACATTGTAATTTAATATTTTTTAATATAAAATCTGATTAAAAGCCATTTACCATGACAAAAAATATAAGATTTTAAAAGAATGTTAAATTATTAAACTGAGCCATATCTTTTTGAAGAACAATCCAGTCGTGCAAAAGGGGTTACATATTGAACAAGATGGGGGCCACTCGAAATTTACTAACAAAATACCTCAAAGTTCAAAGGTCTATATTTTAAAAACTATCTGAGAAATCTTTTCAAAAACAGCATTTTGCAATGACAAAATGTATAAAATTTCATAAAAATGTTACTTCATTAAACTTGAACATATAGTTATGAAGAACACTTCGTAAATGTGAAATGATTTGATGTGAAGTCACGTGACATCAGTGACGGCACAGTTCTGTCTGCAAATTTGTATGGACATTGTTATAAGTGACCAGTCCCATTAGTATAGACTGTCCCTGTTTGAAGGTACCAGTTTTCATGGATTGATGAAAAATTTTATTTTCTTGGATGCTTGAATACTTGGTTTTGTTGAATACTTTAATTTGTTTTTCACATATTCTTACAAATATATAAATGAGTATAACACAACTAATGATTTAGTTAAGGATCTTCACTTGTCATGTTTTGGAATTTTTGTCAGATTTTCGGAATCCTCTGGTTTGATCCATGTGAATGCCTTAAAAAATTTTGCCCATTGACCCCATTTTTCTTTTTATAAATCTTTTACATGTATAATTATAAGCCATCTGTAAAAGTCTTATAAAATCTTTGTTATTTTTTGATAGTTTTTGAGAACTTTTCAATGATAAGGCTATGAAAAATCAAGAGAGGACATTTTCCGCCAAAATTTCAATGGCTAATATCTCAAAACAAGCACATTGACCTAATTTTTTGTTGCTCTTATGGTTCCATTAATAATCCCCTATCAATTTATACTAGTGTTATGAAAAGCTTGTTATTTTGAAACTGAGTAGCGAACCTCCTTTATATGTTCTTCCTTTCACAGGGTGGACTTAAAGCTGTGATATGGGTTGATGTCTTTCAAGCTCTGATAATGGTTGCTGGTGTATTAGCCATTGTCATTAGGGTAAGATGTCTTTATATTGTCAGGTTGTCTACTGTGCTTGATTGACCAACATGCGGAGCAGGATTCTTAATTAGTTAGATTACAAGGTAGCAGTCCACAGGAAGACATGTCACCCTACCGAGATACATTATTCTGACTCTGAGCTGACCATTGTTTGCTCTAACTCCTCTTGATTAATGGAGAAGCAGCAAACACTAATGTTCAAGACCCAGTCATGGATTGAACCAATAACCTGTTGGACTTAATTCCAGCACTCTACCTTGAGGGTGGTAAAGGGTTATTTTCGTGCAACCTGTTTTTGTTTTTGTTCATATGGCTATTCCATTAAAATGTGTGTGGAGGGTAGGAAGGACTTTCAAAATATCCCTACAACCAAGAACCATTTTTAGATAAATTTGCATAATGGTAATAGACGCATACTGAGAAAAGACCCATGACCCACATTCAATAACTAAACTTCCTTCCTACCTCCCACATACATTTTAATGGAATAGCCCTGAAAGAAAAGGCAAACAAGTCTATGTTCATCATTAAAATCATTTGATCCATTCAGTCAGGGTACTACTTGTACAAGTAATTTTTATTTACTTGAAGAAGTAAATATTAATATACTTATATAAGTAAATTTGTAGGATACTTATACAAGTGTATTTTATTTACTTGTATAGGTAAATTTTTTTGGCTTAGTTATGTCCCTTAGACATTCAGATTTTTTTACTTATACAAGTAAAAAAGTCATCCTATATTCTTTTCTTGAATTTCTTAGGACTTCTTTGCTCTAATAGAATTTTTAATTGTCTGTCCTTTGCAGATGTCTTTACTAATCATTTAAGTGTAATTTCATGGACAATGAAAATCTCATTTGTCTGTTATCACTGCTCATTTACAAGCCCCAAGGGCAATTTTTGAAGGCCTTGAGCAAATACTTAAGGGCTTTGCACAATTAGTTTCTTTGTTGAATTGATGAGATGAAACATTGAACTCTAATCAAAAATTATGAGCTAACCTGAGAAAAATTGTTAAAGGCATGTTTTTACATCTCAAAACTTGAGAATTTTAGGGATTGTAAAAAAAATTACTTATACAAGTAAATTTTGAGAAAATTAAGGAGATTATTCAAACATTATAATTTACTTAGATAAGTATATTATTATTTACTTCTTCAAGTAAATAAAGATTACTTGTACAAGTAGTACCCTGACTGCCATTGTTTCAGAATTAAATAACTAGGAAAAATTTCATTGTATTTAGAATAATGCCAAGATAGATTCTTCTGGAAGTTGTAAACTAGTTGCAGCATTTAGCATCTTTTTCTGAAATATTAAAAATGACACAATTTTGAAAGGGAAATTAAGATAAATGCCATAATGCTCATATATAATGATCTATATAGCTGATTTAAAGAATTGAAAGTACTTTTTAAGTATAATTTTTTTTTATGAAAAATTAAGTGTGATTAAGAAAATAGTAAGGAGCTGTGGTATGACTGCCAATGAGACAACTCTCCACTAGAGTTTAATTGAAGTGGATATAAGCAATTATAGGCAATTATAGGCAACAGTACTACCTTCAACAATGAGAAAACCCATACTGTATAGTTAGCGACAGAATGTCACAACATAGAAAATATGAAACAATTCAAACAAGAAAACTAACAGCCTTATTTAAAACAAAGCAATTTACCGTCTTATTAATTTTTTGTGTGTGATAATTTTAGGCAACATTAGAAGTAGGAGGATTCGACAGAGTGTGGGAAATTAACTCCAAATGGAACAGAATAGATTTCTGGAAGTAAGTATATAATTTCAATCATAGTTACTTATGACTTGCAAAACACAATAAACCAGAAAAGATATGATAATGATCATTTATGGTCAGTAAATATAGACACATGTCATGTATGGATTCAGAATTGGAAAAAGAGGGGGCACCAAGGCAGGGTTATGAGTGGACCTGTAAAATTCAATGAATTAACCATATATGTAGTTCCATAAGGGCCTCCCTTAATCTGCCTGAGTCTGTATATAACCTGTGATGTCAGTTTCCATGGAACTAGATATAGGAAGATGTGGTGTGAGTGCCAATGAGACAACTCTCCATCCAAATAACAATTTATAAAAGTAAACCATTAAAGGTCAATGTACGGCCTTCAACACGGAGCCTTGGCTCACACCGAACAACAAGCTATAAAGGGCCCCAAAAGTACTAGTGTAAAACCATTCAAATGGTAAAACCAACGGTCTAGTCTATATAAAAACGAGAAACGAGAAACACGTATAAATTACATAAACAAACAACAACTACTGTACATCAGATTCCTGACTTAGGACAGGTGCAAACATTTGCAGCGGATTAAACGTTTTAATGGTACCAAACCTTCTCCCTTTTTCTGAAACAATAGTATAACATCACAACATAGAAAACACACGATAAAACATCAATTGGAAGGCTCAACTCAATCAAAACGTAAATTAACACACTATGAACGAATAAATTGATCTGTGATACCTGGTATGGTACCTGACAATGGACTTTTATAGTATCATAATCTGAAAACCAAAAGAAATATAAAAAAAAATACCTGTATGTGCCTTTGCAGGAGAATACATTGATTTGCATTTGTATTAACATAGTTACGAAAATTGATATTGACAAAATCTTGATTTTGACACCATATTTGTGAAACATTTAAGGGAAAAGTAAACAAATTCAGTATAATTTTATTAATGCCTTCCTATATATTTCAGGTTTGTCATAATCTTAATTGATAAAAGTTAAAAAAAAAACATTTTGGCTAGTTATAAAGGCTATCAGTCTAAATAAAGTGCTCAGAGATAAGGTTTCACAAAACAGTCACTAATCTGTAGCAATCTTTTATTTTTAAAACTGTTTAATAATGATTTAGTAATGGAGTTGTTTAGGCTAAAAAGAACAGGTAACATTGTTTGTGTTCAATTTGTCATTTTTTGTTTTGCCTAGATGAAGTCTTTAAAGCGAGAATTAGATGTGCTGTTTCTAGTGGCGTTAAAGTTGACACATATCATTTAAATGGAGATTATTTGGTTCTGTCCCTCAGTCATTTGTCTGTTGACTTTGCAAATTATGCATAGTTTACATGTAAAAGTTTTTGATTAGGTCAGTTTGAGAGGAACCACTTATGGTATGTCAGTGATATTTGGTATGCAGTTGTATAAGCATTGGCATATCTCATTTCCACACAGATTGTTTGGCTCTGAACATTCAGTCATGGTTCATTGACTTTGGATGTTTTGCATAGTTAACATGGTAAGGCAATCCCATTTGCATATAACTATCTATACTACATACAGGCAAGACATATCTCGGTGGCAGAGTGGTCTAAGTAGTCCAACTACTGTATCACTAACCAGTCAACACTGAGGTTGTGAGTTCGAATCCCGCACGGGCAGGTGCACTCGACTCAATCTTAATTGACTAGGATTGTCAGTTTTCCAACCGAAGGTCGGTGGTTCTCTCCAGGCACTCGGTTTCCTCCACCAATAAAACTGACAGCCACGAAATAGCACAATAGTGTTGAAAGTAGCGTTAAACACCAATCAATCAATCAATCAATCTCTGTGTCAACATTTTTTTCTTTTCAGTTTTGATCCTGATCCTACAGTCCGTCACACTTTCTGGGCATTAGTAGTTGGTGGAATGATCAACTGGACTGGAACCTATGGAGCCAGTCAGTCTAGTATCCAGAGATTTAGTGCCTTATCTTCACTTAATGAAGCTAGGAAGTAAGTTGTGCAGGAAAACAAATTTAACCCTGCAATTGACCATTTTACTATGCAAATACAGTTGTACAGATAAACTGAACAACTTGGAATTTTAAAAACAGAATTTTAGCATCAATGTTAAATTGCATATTAAAAACAATATACATTCATAGCAGGTCATTAATTGAACAAAAAAGACCACGAGACGTGTTCTGATTAAATGTGACAGGACCCGAGCTTGAGGTTGTACTCTTGTGGTGTATATGGTCATTTGATTGACTGTCCATTAATTTCTTCCAGTGGCGGATCCAGGGGGGGGGGGGGTTCCGGGGTTGGAACCCCCCTTTTTTTTTGATGATCAATGCATTTGAATGGGGACATATAGTTGGAACCCCCCCCCTTTATCCTGGGTTGGGAACCCCCCTTTAAAAATTGCTGGATCCGCCCCTGTCTACAATTTAAGATCAACTTGGTAGAATGTATCATGATAAGGAGCTGTAGTATGATTGCCAATATGACATTTATTCACCAGAAACAAAATGATGGGGATGTAAGCAACTATAAGTCACAGTACAGCCTTCAAAAATGAGCAAAACCAATATTGAATAGTTTGCTATAAAAGGCCCTGACATGAAAAAATATAAAACAATTCAAACAAGAAAACCAACATCATGATTTATGCTGAAGCTTGAATGGTTGATTTTAATAAGATATTGTTCAAACTTTATTCAAAGTTTTCAAAAATACTATAGGGGTTGTTTTCTTTTCAGAGCAGTGATGATGAATTGTGTTGGCGTATTTATCATGATAACGACATCATGTGTAGCTGGTATTTCTGTCTTTGCCTACTATGCAGATAAAGGCTGTGACCCTCTTGCAAATAAAGATATTAAAAATTCCAATCAGGTAGGTATTGCAGTAAAGCAATGCTTGTTACTGGGAATTCATTAATATTCATTGGATACTAGTTTTCATGGGTGTAGGTGAACCACGAATTTTAAATGTTCAGCGAAGTAAACATTTTCAATAGGTTTTCATACAGAATGAAAAAACACAAAATCAAATATAATATAACAACTCAGTTTTCAAACAGTTACAGACTTTCCATAGAGATTTGTTCAACCCGAAATAGGTAACAGATGATATTCATTTGCATAAGGTTGATTTTTAGCTCACCTGGTCCTATGGGCCAAGTAAGCTTTTCTCATCACTTGGCGGCCGTCGTCCGTCGTCGGCCGTTAACTTTTACAAAAATCTTCTCCTCTGAAACTACTGGGTCAAATTTAACCAAACTCATCATTGGGGTATCTAGTTTAAAAATGTGTCCGATGACCAGGCCCGCCAACCAAGATGGCCACCATGGCTAAAAATAGAACATAGGGGTAAAATGTAGATTTTGGCTTATATCTCTGAAACCAAAGCATTAAGAGCAAATCTGACATGAGGTTAAATTGTTTATCAGGTCAAGATCTATCTGCCCTTGCAATTTTCAGACAAATCAGACAACACGTTGTTGGGTTGCTGCCCCTTAATTGGTAATTTTAAGAAAATTTTGCAGTTTTTGGTTATTATCTTCAATATTATTATAGATAGAGATAAACTGTAAACAGCAATAATGTACAGCAGAGTACGATCTCCAAATAAGTCAACATGACCAAAATGGTCAATTGACCCCTTAAGGAGTTATTGCCCTTTATAGTCAATTTTTAACAATTTTTTGTAAATTTTTGTAATCTTTTACAAAAATCTTCTCCTCTGAAACTACTGAGACAAATTTAACCAAACTTGGCCACAATCATCATTAGGGTATCTAGTTTAAAAAATGTGTCCTATGACCCCGACTACCAACCAACATGGCCGACATGGCTAAAGATAGAACATAGGGGTATAATGCAAGTTTTGTCTATTATTTTTTGAACCGTTATAAATAGAGAAAATCTGAAAGGAGCAAAAATGTTCAGAATAATGAGCTCTACCAACTGTCTTTATACGTCAAATCTGTTAGACAAATTCTAATAGGAGTTATTGCCCATAAATGACAAATTTTACCATTTTTTTTCATTTTTGCCTATTATCATGAAAACTATGATATTTAGAGAGAAACATTTTTTTTCCGTTATGCCTTATATGATTTAAATTATAATAGATAAATAAACACTTTAAATCACAAAATGTTCAGCAAGGCAAGATCTATTAAAAGTCAAATTTTGCTGATATAGTTTGTAGATTGTCATTTTCATAGGAGTGATTGCCCTTAAATGAGGATTTTATTTACTCTCTTTGTGTTTTGAGCAAAGAAGATAGAGAGAAACTAAACAGACTAAAAGATCAGTAATACAAGATCAACAAAATAGAGATTTTTGTCATGAAGTCTATTCTTGTCTACAATGTTGGAGAGTGTCCTTTGTTTGATATGCACATAGACCAAGGTGAGCGACACAGGCTCTTTAGAGCCTCTAGTTATTCAACACATCTCGTGATATTTAACGGGTCACATGAACCTTTTTTGTATTAAAAAAGTGAAGTTTGCAAGCTTGCAAAAATGATATCACTCAGCTGATATTATTTTAGCCCTGGAGAGTTTCTAATTTGTTTATGATGGCCATGATTAAAAAATAAGTCATTCAAGTAATTGTCACAGTACAGGGTTTCCCCTGGGTCAATTCTCTTTTTCGCCACCTCTTTCGCCAAAACAATATATTTTTCGCCACTTTCAATTTTTTTTCGCCAACTTACAACTAACATAAACATATTTTTCTTTAAAATTTTCCTTCTTTCTAAAAAAAAAAATCAGTTTGCCCCATTGTTGTCTATGATAATTGTACACATTTTTTTTAATCTACATTGTAATGAATAAACACTTAACATTTACTTTTCAAAAGATTCTGTAAAATTGCAATATAGATCATGAAATCATAATTTTTTACTTCTGGGAACCCGAGATCCATCTTCAATAAGTTTATCAGATACCGTAGAAAGGCTTGTATAGTTCGCACTGGTACATAGTCCGCACCCCTTCTCCACACGAAATTTTAGGTAAAAACTTTTGTAACTGTTAGAAAAGGTCTAATGAAACTCCGTAATTTCAAATCCTGTGCGGTCGTTATGTATTTTCTTGAAAACCTGTTTTCCATCATCAAACAGAAGCTGAAACTGCTTGTAAATGATTCTAGAACGCTTCATGATTGTTAAAATAAGTTTAATTCACTTAAAAACAATTTAGAAACTTGTATATGTTTAAACAGGAAGTTTAAAAGCACGTGTAAAAGAAGAAATTAACCGGTGAGAGTCGAAATCCGTACATAACAGATATCACTATAATACGACTTTGAAAGTAAAACAGTTCCATCCTTTTGTAAAACAGTCTTTAATATATCTTTCACATTAATGTTTGAAGGGTCTTAAGCTAATACAAACCAAATTAGTCAGTATGAAACACCAAAACGGAACGAACAATAACCGATTACGTTTTGTAGTTTACAAATTCTACGCTGGTTTACGGTTGTCTTTTCACTATGTTTGTATCGTTTCAATCAATAAGATACCAGTTTATTTCAACCAATCATTGAAAAGAAACGAAATTTGTAATGAAAGGTTTAGTTTTTATATTTATTAGTATTAATTTGATATTGAATAGAAATAACATATTAACATGGATGAGTTAAAATTATTAGTTTGAAAAATGATAAGAGCGCCTCTACAATATCAGTAACAAAGATGGCGGAACGTAAACAAACCATCTCGCTATGAAATTGAAATTTTCTCTTATTTCTTGCTTATTGTACTCTATAGTCCGCACCCGTCTGAAGGTCCAATTTTGGAGAATAAAACCGCGGACTATACAAGCCTTTCTACGTATATATTTTCCCGTCTAGTTGAAGGATAAAGACTAAAGTCAGAGATTTTTCTTACTCCTTACTTCAAATCAATTATTTCTATCAAAGTTAAAGGAAAAGTTTAAAGTCGTAGATTTTTCTTGCTTTTGAACAGTTTTCATCATAACAACAGTTTTCTTTTCCGGACCATCGTTAAAAAGAAAAGGAGGAGACGTAAAACATTTCTTCAAACACGTGCATTGCAAAGTTGTAAATAAATCCTTTAGGTGACATGTGACGCCATTTAACCACGTCATTTTGTAAAATAATACAATCAACACCTTTATTGATTAGTCCATTGTTGCCTACAGCTATAAAATGCACTCAGCTGATTATTGATTTTCTGTCAAAGTCTTAACGAGTTCAAGGTGAATTCGGAATATTGTCTGATCATGTAAAGTCTGAGAAACCCGAAAAAAGTAAACAAGATTGATGGAATCGAATTGTTATATTTCTTTCGCCAAATTCTTTCGCCAATAATGAATTTTAATCGCCACAATTTTTATTTTTTCGCAAAATGCGAAAATGGCGAATGCCAGTGGAAACCGTCAGTATATAATTGTAAACCTTTATATTTGATTTTAGATCATTCCATATTTTGTATCAGAGATGCTAGGATTCCCTGGGATACCTGGTCTATTTATAGCAGGTCTTTTCTGTGGTGCTTTAAGGTGAGTTAAATTATGGATATTAGATTAATGGTATTATCAGACGTTCTCCATAAATTTGCTGTATTATTGTTGACATATATAAAGAAAAGATCTGCATGACAATCACAATGAAAAATTTGGAGATTGGTGTACTACCCCTTAACACTGTCACAAAATTTGTTACAATTACTGAAAGTTCTAACTGATGCCACCGGCCTACAACAATGAGCAATTCTCGTACTGTATACTTAGTTAGTAAAAGCCCTGTTATGACAAATGTAAAGCAAAAGACAAACAAATGGTCTCATTAATACAACAACAATGGAAGGAAAAATAAAAGAATGACACACAATAATCAACAAGTGTGCTTTGTTCAATTAAATTCAATTTTTCACATGTCACACACTAGCTCAAGTTTGCTGTTGTGGGGATTGGTGCAAGTAAGCTCTAAAATTGCTTTTCAAGAGTTATAGGGCTTTAAACATGTTAATGATAAAAATTTAAGGCATTTTTTATACAGCAAAGAGAAGACACTTTTGCAAGTGATTCTGCATAGCCTTTTAATTCTACAATATTCCATTTTATAAGGATCGTGAGGTGGGATATACTAAAAAAAATGGCAATTTCACGATGAATGAAAAATTAGAAAATGGCTATTTCATCAATTTGCATGAAACATAGTGAAAGAATCAGCTACAAGCACAAAACATATAAAATAAAAATTGTTAAACACAAATCATGAAAATAAACCTTTACCACCCTTTTTATGCCCCACCTAGGGGCATTATGTTTTTCGGTCTTTGCGTTCGTTCGTCCATCCGTTCGTCTGTCCGTCCATTCATCTGTCTGTCCCGCTTCAGGTTAAAGTTTTAGGTCAAGGTAGTTTTTGATGAAGTTGAAGTCCAATCAACTTGAAACTTAGTACACATATTCCCTATGATATGATCTTTCTAATTTTTAATGCCAAATTAGAATTTTGACCCCAATTTACGGGTCCACTGAATATAGAAAATGATAGTGCGAGTGGGGTATCCGTGTACTACGGACACATTCTTGTTTATTCTTGCAACAATTTCAATATGCAGATGTAGTCATTTCTTTCACTCTTTGTGTAGCTATTTATTACAACAGTTGTATGATTAAATTGTCATGACAACTGATTTTTTTCTCTAATTTTTGCAGCACTTTGTCATCCAATCTCAGTTCTATGGTAGCTGTGACATATGAAGATATGATAAAGCCTTTCATCAAACCATCCAAGTCTGAAGCTGTTAAAATTAAAATCACAAGGTTATTAGGTATGTTCAAAAACTTCTTTTTATGGCACTTTTAAAGTGCATTCTATACATTTATACCTGATTTCACTATTAAGATAGTGACCTATTTCATTTTATAGGAAGGTTCATAAATTGATTTATTGTCAAATTTGCATTCATTATCCCTAGCTGGCATCCATTATAGTTGCCCTAGTGGAATATTCTATGATAACCAAATACTATCTTTTCCTTCAAATATTTTTTTTTAGTAGCAATTTTAAGCCAAAATAATTGGGAAACATTTCAATCAAAACAAACATTTCGACATTGTATTTCCATATGCATGATATGGAAAATCAAAATTTGACATCATTTAAACTCAGAGAAAGGCTATTATTTAGCCCTATTGACTCTTTGGAGCCTCTAGTTATACGACCGCAAAAATTTTTGCAGTCGATATTGGTATGACGTTACGTCGTCGTCTTCGTCCAAAGACACATTGGTTTCGCACAATAACTTTAGTTAAGTGAATGGATCTCTATGAAATTTTACCATAAGGTTCAATACCACAAAAGGAAGGTTGGGATTGATTTTGGGGTTATGGTACCAATAGTTCGGGAATTAGGGGCCAAAATAAGCATTTTGTAACTTCCAGACAATAACTTGTGTGTAAGTGTTTGGATCTCTCTGACATTGTACCACAAGGTTTCATTTCACAAAGGGAATGCTGGGATTGATTTTTGGGGTAATTGCCTCAAAATTTTAGGAATTAGGGGCCAAAAGGGCAAAAACAAGCATTTTCTAGTTTCATGACAATAACTTGTGTGAAAGTGTATGGTTCTTTCTGAAATTGTACTACAAGGTTCCATATCACAAAGAAAAGCTGGAATTGAGTTTGGGGTAATTGGCCAAAACGTTTAGGAATAAGGGTCAAAATAAGCATTTTCTAGTTTCCAGACAATAACTTGTGTTCAAGTGTATGGATCTCTCTGAAATTGTACTGCAAGGTACCATACCACAAAGGGAAGGCTGGGATTGATTTTGGGGTAATTGCCTCAAAATTTTAGGAATTAGGGGCCAAAAGGCAAAAACAAGCATCTTTCTAGTTTCATGACAATAACTTGTGTGTAAGTGTATGGATCTTAATGAAATTGTACTACAAGGTTCCATATCACAAAGGGAAAGCTGGGTTTGAGTTTGGGGGTAATTGCCCTAAACGTTTAGGAATTTGGGGCCAAAAACAAGCATTTTCTAGTTTCCAGACAATAACTTGTGTTCAATGTATGGATCTCCTGAAATTGTACTGCAAGGTACGATACCACAAAGGGAAGGCTGGGATTGAGTTTGGGGTGATGAATCATAAGGGGTTCAAAAATTGGGGGATTTTATTTAACTTTTTTCTTTAAAATTTTCCATTTTAAGTTGGTTATTTCTGATTTATATATAGATTTCATCAAAAATTGAATTCTTTGGATTCTTTGATATGCTGAATCTAACTATGTATTTAGATTTTGGATATTAGACCATAATAGGTAAATTAAAAATTTTTAAGTTCTTAGACCACATTCTTTCTGTGTCAGAAACCTATGCTGTGTCAAATATTTAATCACAATCCAAATTCAGAGCTGTATCAAGCTTGAATGTTGTGTCCATACTTGCCCCAACTGTTCAGGGTTCGACCTCTGCGGTCGTATCAAGCTGCGCCTGAGGGAGCATTTTATTTTATATTTATGGTAACATAGAAAATTAAAATTATAAAAGTTTTCCAATTTGCCGACTTAATTATTATGATTTTAAGAATATATATATATGTATTAAATATCACTTATTATCAGCAAATCAGTTTTGTGCATGTTGGGCGGATTTTTGTCAAAAATGTGATGTTATTCATAAATGACCATTCACTAAAAAATTTGGTTTGCTATTTAGTGCTATTTTCCTAATGCTTGAAGTTTAAAGGTTTGGTTTGCTTGCCTGCTTTGCTTGTGCAATTGATAGATAGGTGGGCGTCAGCTTGTATACATTATACTTAAATGTTATTGGATGTTAAGTATAATGCAGGGTATAATGTATACAAGCAGAAGCCCTGCCTATCTATTGATTGCAGCTGTCAATCTTAGTTAATACAATGCCTGGGCAAACATTTATACAAACAAAGCAAGCAAGCCAACCAAACCTTAAACTACAAGCATTAGGAAAATAAACAAAACAACTTTTGACTATTTCTAATAATGTTTTATACTTTATGTCATTTCAGTTCTGATATATGGAGTTTTAGGAATATTAGTGACTTTTCTGTTCAGAAATTTAAGAGGGACTGTATTACAGGTAAGTGACATTGATTAGTGGTTAGACATTAGACATATTAAGCAGAAACTTTAATTGAAGATTAATTTTCCTGGTTTCTTTAAGTTATAAGTGGTAATTTTATTATTAAATCAATTGTTTATTAAATTTGAATAATTAATGTTTATTAAATGTTAAAATATTAAAATATTTCAAGCATATTTTCGATAAAATGATCCTTGATCATTGTTTATGTGCTAGGACAGGAACAAAATAATAAACGCCTGATAGGTTATGAGATAATGCTCGTGTAGCATAACATTCAGATGGCTTCAATCTGTCTTGCTCTGTATGTTAATAAAAATACATCACTTATTGTTGTTGTTTAGCTTGAAGTCAATTTGTTTCCTTTCAGGCTTCCTTAAGCTTTATGGGTGCTGCTGGTGGTGCTCTCAATGGACTTATTATGTTGGGAGCTTTCTTCCCTTGGGCTAACTGGCAGGTAATATTTTTAGCTGAAATTATTTGATGACCTGGCCAAGTGAGTGTGAGCTCTGATCAGCTCTTTCTATCTTTCATTTGCCCATTGATCACTAATTGTTTTATCAAATTCTTCACGTGTAAAACAACTATAAGATAAGTTTGAATGTAAGTCAAAGACAGTTGCAGTTTCACAATTGTATATAGAATGGATTATTTCTCACATTACATTTACTGTAAACCGGAAAATTTTTGCGCCGTCTTTATTTCGCGATCTGCCAACAGATTCTCAATTCGCTGTTTTGAATTTGCGATTGAAGGAGGTTCTTTACAAATTTTTATAAATGATTTTGAAATGCTACAGTGGCGTATGTATCGTAAATCAAGTGTTGAAAATCGATCAGAAAAACTGTTTGTCAAAGTGAACAGTTATCGTCAGTTAAAAATGCACATGTAGATTTTTTAAAGTTATTTGATGTATATTAAGTAAAATTAAACACTTAAACAATTTACAGAGAAGAATCGTCTAATTAAGCTGCCAGGATTAAGGCTATTAACATGATTAATCTCTTTGATCGTTATAATCAAGATGTATCAGATAGATTGTTGTAATCATTTTAAAATGATTAAAATGTGTTATTTCCTAACTGTCATGAGTGTTGTTAATATAACAATACCAAATACGAATCTGAATAACAATATTTTCCGCTTGCTCAAGGTGACTTTCATTTGAAATCGACCGTTATTGGTTAAAAGTTTTGATATCGGAGACTATCCTTCATTTAGAAATTAAGTCTGTAAAATCGTTTTATAAATTTCCCTTGTTCATAAAGCTATTGGTATAGGTTCATGTATGGACCTCATCCTTTGAATTGGTGTTCCTGAAATATTTGCGGAAGTTTTATTTTTGCGTTTCAACTCTTACTGCGAAAATAGCGAAAATAAAACGATCGCGAAAATTTCCCTGTTTACAGTATATATATCCATTTTAGAGTTTGACTGTGGGGTCATATTGAACAGAAACTATAACCCTTTGCTATAACTGCATAGCCATAAACTATTTGCCTGCTACAGTACTTCTACCAGTTTGCATTAATTTGTTTATAAATTATGTCCATGGTTGCATAGAACTTTTATTAGAAAATTTGAACATCTGATAGTATGTAATTAGTTGTTTGCAATTAAAAGTTTACAATCCCAATTGACTCATTAGCATTAAAACTCAAGTCGGCTACCATAAAATTTTTAAATGGATTCTAATAGTATAGTAAGATTTAACACATTAAATAAAACTGGCATTGAGTCTTGCTTAGACTTTTATATATTTTTGTCTTTGCTGGGGGCTATTATTTGAACCATTAAGGCTTTCACCATCAGCATGTGTAGTGATATTATATTCAAAAAGTAAAATGCTAAATTCCATTGAATCATGCTTAGACATATAATTTTCATTTTGCAAGGGACTATATTGTGGGGATCATTACAGCTCACAACATCAGCATGTGTAGTGATATTATATTTACAAAAGTAAAATACCAAACTCAATTGAATCTGTCTAAGAAATATAAGTTTTTTGTTTGCAGGGGGCTATTGTTGGGACCATTACAGCTTATATCGTCAGCATGTGGATAGGTATAGGAAAATATACAGTTGTAGGGGTCAAGGACACCCTACCATCGCCTGTCTATAACTGTAGTATTTATCATGTTTATATGGACAATGTTAGTATAGCAAGTTCTACAAATGTTACTATGACAACAATGTCTTCTATAGTTGCTTACAATACTAGCGGTCTGTTGACAAACTATAGTATGTTTATACCAAATTCAGAAAGCACTGCCAGCAGTTTAATACAAGACTCACAGTAAGTATTTGTTGATTTGAAAATATGTTTTGCTCAAATTTGCATTATAAAATCAATTTGAAAATTCATTAAAAATGTCTAATAGGAAGTTGATGTAGAAAATTAGATGATTTCCACTTAAAGATTTTAGACTTTACTGTCATCAAATTATTTATTAGGGCCCGCCAAATGGCGGACGCCCTATAGTGATCAGTCTGTCCGCCCCTCCGTAACAAATTGTGTCCGCTCTATATCTAGAGAACCGTTATGATTTCAAAGTTTATACTTGACATGTATATTAACCAACACCAGAGGGTTTGTCATAATGTATGTACAACTTCCTAGGTCAAAGGTCAAGGTCAGAAACTTTGGTTTTAGTTGAAACCCCATGTCCTATGGTAAAGATTGTGTCCGCTCTATATCTTGAGAACCGTTATGATTTCAAAGTTTATACTTTACATGTATATAAACCAACACCAGAGGGTGTGTCATAATGTATGTACAACTTCCTATGTCAAAGGTCAAGGTCAAAACTTTGGTTTTAGTTGACAACCCAATGTCCTATGGTAAAGATCGTGTCCGCTCTATATTTTGAGAACCGTTATGATTTCAAAGTTTATACTTGACATGTATATAAACCAACACCAGAGGGTGTGTCATAATTTATGTACAACTTCCTAGGTCAAAGGTCAAGGTCAAAACTATGGTTTCAGTTGACAACCCCATGTCCAATGATAAAGATACAATTTTTACCACACATTATTCACAGCAGGGCCCACAGAGATGGCTCCCATCTCAATAATATCTAGTTTTGACATGATTGTATGATAAATTGCTGTCGTCATGATGATTGCATATTCCTACCCCCCAAAAAAAAAAAAAGGATTTTCTTTATTCCAGTTGTATATATCAAACTGGTGCTAGGGACTTGAACTTGAAGTGAGATGGCAGATTTTGCTCCATGTTGAAGGCCTCACTGTTACTTTGAGATGAAGAACAATCATAAAAGATCTTTCCAATTGCTTTTGGTTTTTTCATGTTCTTCATAGTGATTGTGTGTCATGAATAGATACACTGCATCCTTTCCTTTCTGGAGGTCCAGAAATATGCCTGACACTATGACATGTCAGTCAAGTTGTGGTTTCGATCAGACATTTTTTCGTCAGTGGTCTGACCAAATGTCAGACTAGTTTTTCCATTTTTGTATGTGATCTTCATATCGGCCAGACAAGTTATATTTTGGTCAGGTAAAATTTCAATCTTTCCAGAAAACTGTTTTGAGCAACACGACGGGTGCCACATGTGGAGCAGGATCTGCTTACCCTTCCGGAGCACCTGAGATCACCCCCAGTTTTTAGTGGGGTTCGTGTTGCTCAGTCTTTAGTTTTCTCTGTTGTGTTTTGTATCCTATTGTTGGTCTTTATACTTTTTTAGCCATGACATTGTCAGTTTATTTTCGACTTATGAGTTTGAATGTCCCTCTGGTATCTTTCGCCTCTCTTTTGGTCAGGTAAAATATCAATCTTTCCAGAAGACTGTTTTAGATATAACAAAATTTATTATGTCATAGTAATGAATTTATATTTGTTGGCAGATCAATTTTGTTTACCTTGCATTAATAAAAGATGAATGGGATGTTTACCATGTTTAAGATATTGAGATAAAACAATAAAAAATTAAACAAAATTAAAAATTATTGACAAAACTATGTCTTTATTCATTAAAACTGTTGATTTCTTTTTTCATTTCAGAACAGGCTTAGATAGGTTTTACAGCTTGTCCTACCTCTGGTATTCCACATTTGGGATGTTAATTACCTTTGTCGTCGGACTTCTAGTCAGCTATATTACAGGTAAGTTGTTTATTCCACATTTGGAATGTTAATTACCTTTGTTGTTGGACTTCTAGTCGGCTTTATTACAGGTAAGTTGTTTATTCCTCGTTTGGGATGTTAATTACCTTTGTTGTTGGACTTCTAGTCGGCTTTATTACAGGTAAGTTGTTTATTCCTCATTTGGGATGTTAATTACCTTTGTTGTTGGACTTCTAGTCAGCTTTATTACAGGTAAGTTGTTTATTTCACATTTGGGATGTTCATTACCTTTGTGGTTGGACTTCTAGTCAGCTTTATTACAGGTAAGTTGTTTATTCCTCATTTGGGATGTTAATTACCTTTGTGGTTGGACTTCTAGTCAGCTTTATTACAGGTAAGTTGTTTTCAACTCGCCACTCTTTTCTGGATCAAACAAATGTCTAGCTACTAAATTCAAGCAGACTTGTCAGCCAGCAGTTGGAAAATTCACCATGAACCTGTCATACATCCAATAAATGGGTTTTAATTAGATACCACATTTGATCTAACCCTGCAAGATCCTGTAGTCACACACTTTATTAATATAAATATGTCATAAAAGCAAATGAAATATAGAAAATAAGTTGTTTTACTTCCTAATTAATTTACAGTATTGTAGGTACTGTAAATCCCAGTGACCTATAAATGCTAACATCAACGTCCATTTGTCTCTGGTAGATAGTCTAATTTTTAATCATACCACGTCTACTTATTGTTATATTATGTTCATGAGGATTATTTTTGCCACCTTGCGAGTAGAAAAATATTGTATATAGTCTCAAAATGGTAAACTTAGATCTTCTTTCACAGTGGATTTATTATTATTCGTGGGATACCAATTTTTATGGATTTTGTGGGTTAAGGGGATACAGAGCACCTAAGGCAGTTAACTCTTTAAATATTAGCTGAACATTTTAGTCATATACTATTAGTAAAGAGAAGTCAAGCTTCTCAGTGATCAAAATTAGTGTTTGTCAAACTGCTACATATCCAATGAAATTATTCCTATAAAGTGTGTGGTTCAAATTTTTCTTGAAATTTTTATTAATTTGTCAACAGGTCAAAGTAAATATTTTGTCAAAATTTTATGAACCTTAAGGTAAACCAGGAATTCAAATGATCAACAAAGTACAAATTATATATGGGTTTGTATGCAGACTTTGTCAAAACAGGAAATCAAATAACCTTGAAATTACAAGTTTTCCTGAATCCACAAAAATTCGGTACCCACGAAAATAAATATATCCACAGTATATGAAAACATGTGGAAAATATTGTTATGAATCCCTGCTATATCAGCTAAAAAAGTCTTTAACAGGAAAGAAAGTATTTGCAAAAATAAGTTAAGTCTACACAATTTATCTGTCCGTTATACATTACTCATGATCTTAATATTCTACTTTCAGGTCCAACCAAACCAAAGGATGTGAACCCTGATCTCATGATACCTATTTTTGATAGACTCTTCTGGTTTTGTTTGCCAAAGAAAGTTCTACAGTTCTTACGTTTTGGTGTAGATTACGAACCAGATGTGAGTTGAATAAAAATTGATGTTGTTTCAGTCAATGTATTACAAATTCTTCAAAATCATTGACTGATAATTTATTTTTCTTGGAAATGTGTATCTCATTGCTTAAAATTCAACTATTTTGGATATTTGTATTTTCAAATTTTTAACTTTCAGCAAATTAAATTTCAAAGCGGTTTAAGATTTTTTACAAAATTGAAAAAATTCTTTTGAATGTCAATAAAGTGAAAAACTACCCTCTTTTTTATGTATATTTCAGAGATCTCATTACCTTTGAAAAAACATGGCAAAACCAAGTGTAATGTGTGTAAACATATAACGATGACAAATTATAGTTTTCAAACTCAAACCAAGAGTTTGGACATTTTATGCTAAAATACTGTAAATTCAGAAATTACTGTGTGCATTTATTATTGCGATTTTAAAAATGGACAAAATGAGATTAATTATTGCAATTTCAGGAAAAGCTTTACACACATATATGAATCAGATATCAAAATGCGAGTTCTTATTATTGCGATACTCACCCAGTCGCATTATTCCATTAATAAAAACCTTATAATTTCTGAATTTACAGTATAAAAAACAGGAGCAAGAAAGAAAAAAAAAAAAAAAAAATTATAAACAGACCAAATTTATAAAACACTTATGAAGATCAATAAGAAAGCTTGTAAGTGATTGGGGAATTCAAAACTTAGATTGTCAGTTAAGTAACCAAATACACTACTTTTTGACTGCTAAGAGTTGGATATAAGATCTAGATGAAATTTCTGTTGTTTTCAACTATTAAACAGAAGGATATGAAATGCTTTTTAAATAGTTATTTTTGGCATACCAGTGGAATTTTAAATAACATTTTCATTTGTTTTTCCCTAACAGTCTTGTTGTTTTTCTCTGAACAGCTGGATTTAAAATTCATCCAATTCAATATATTTCCAGAATGGAATCGACAATGACAGTGGTGTCACAGAGACAACATTTAAGAGTTCAAGTGAAGTGGCAAGAGTAGACGGTGAAGACCCCAAACATCAGGAACTACAACCCTTGTCACATAAACATATTGAATCATAACAACAGCTTTTACCATGATCTCTTCATTTTGAAGGTGATGAGGAGGATATTTATGTATTTATACTGTTACATTTTGTATATGCATGTCCATTTGAGTACCAGTCTTTGTAAGAATCAGGCAATTTGGAAGAATTTCAAAATATGGCTGAAAAAAAATCTGACAAACTTACCATCCTATTTTAGAGTTACCCTTTTCCTGAGTTAGAAATGATAGAGGTCTTTTGTTTCTGCGTAATTCGAGAAATCTCTAGATAACTTTTGGTTAGAATGAAAGCAAACTACTGAGTTAACTCCCTTTATTTTTAATTTCTAGTGCATTTCAACCAAATTATATCTTGAAATACCAAACAGGAAAAGGAAAAGAATGTTATATTCGTGCACCATTATACATTTTGAACTTAAATTAATGTAAACTTAAGCAGGTATTTGTCATGTTTTCACCACTGTCTGATTCTTAGGCAGATTGGCACTTAGATATCCTGTCAATAGTTCATTTGCCAAATACCAACTTTATTTCCATGTTAGAATTTTTTACAAGGTAAGACAAACTGTATCCCTGTCAATACAAACCTCTCGGAGAGAACATGTTTTGATTTTCTTCAGCTTTTACAAATGTTTTTTATTGCATAATCAACTTTTTGCAATTCTGTTTTTACCATTACTGTGTGATGCAACTATGAAGTAAACATGTATTTATAGTCAGATGCCACACAATACACCATTCTCAATCTGCTTGCTTGGTTTTGGCAGGAATACAGTTTATACATATATTTTTTAAAATTGTAGAAATGGCGGTAATAGGAAAATGGACTATCAGATGATGTATTGATGGGTAATATTTGTGACAATTTATTTATAAGACCTGTCTGATCATGAAAATCATTAGGGCTGCTCCAGAGTTGATCGTATGAGGAGGTTAGGGGTCAGAAGTCATATCTACATGTATTAAAATTTGATGGATGGTGATTATTTAAGAAAGATATCCTGGACAATTATAGAAAATGATCAATTCAAATGTAATGCATGGCAGCTAAAAAAGTGGCTTTGTAATCCCCTATTCACCCCTCCCCGTGCATTTAAATCTGGAACATCCCTTAGATAATTATACAATTTAAATGTCAAATCATTGCCAAAAAAGTTCTTTCCTTCAGTTCTGGAAAGCAGTACCATGTGAGAAAACCCTGTAAGCTGTAAACAGTATATTTTACATATCTTTGACTGAGGCAAAACATATCATGAATGAAAGGAGTCTGAGTAAATGCAATGAGGCAGAAAACAAAATTACAAGTACACTTAAAAAAGTACATCTACATTAAAATTCAACTTGAAAAGTATTACATTTTGATCATTTTTCAAAATGTTAATCAGCAAGTCAGCATTATGTCTTCAGATAAAAAGTATTGTCAATATTTTTATTTAGCATATTAGATATCAAATCAACAGGTTGACTTTTAAGGATATTCGTTACTCTCGTTTTTGACTTTTTGTCAGATATTCCAAATCCTCTAGTTTTATCTATGTAGTTACATTAAAATTTTTTGCCTTCCCTTCTTTTCTTTTCAGAATTTTATTACATATAGTTTAGAAATATTATAAAATTCTTGTTAACACAAAACAGGTGTCAGCATTAAACATATGAAAAATATAGAGAATTTTCAGTGGCTTATATCTCAAAAACAAGGACCGAGACCTTTCATTTTTCTGCTGTTTTTATTTCTGTTATTTATATACTATCAATTTATAACAGTCTTTATAAAAAGTTTGTTATTTTGAAACAGAGCAGGAACATCCTTAAAAGTTATATCATTCATAACTTAGTATTTAAACTTCATTTTAATTTATGTTTGAAAAAGTTGTTATAGAGATTTATGTTTTCATTTTACTGACATTAATGAGATTTACCATGATATTATTACATGCCATTTTTTAATGATTGATACATGAAAACACCTGTTATCAGAATGACCTCATAACTATTACAACTACAATCATGCTTCATAGTTTGTATTTATAGATTATGGATGGTTTTTCAAACAAGATAGTGTTTCTCTGCTACAATTTCATCAAAGGGCAACAGCCCGAGATAAGATTGGGCCGAGAAATATCCTGGGTTTTGAAAGACCACTGATAATCTGTTTATCGCTATTTTGCCTATGATGTTGTTGATGTTCACATTTATGACGGCACGTGCCCCTTTACTTTCTGACGATAATTTTCTATCTCATGCAAGCAGCATGAAATGAGAAATTATCACAAAAAAAGATCAAAAGAAAAAATACAGAAAATAGAGATAAAAGTACAAAATTATATATTGAAAACTGTAAGTGTGTATATGGGAAGTAAGCATGATAAAATATTGATGTTTTAAATGATTTGGGGTTCACATTTGAAGTATACAAGATAAATATTGATATTTGTTATGTTTTTGTATTTTCATTACATTATGAGAAAATTGCATGTAGAATTTGTTGAAGCCATGGAATCATGAATCCTGGAAAATGCAATTTTTCCTGAACCCACTAAAATTTTACCCACAAAATTAACTAATCCACAGTATTGTCTTTCTTACACATGAATCTCATTTATTACATTCTTTTAAAATATTATTTTTGTTTCCATGCAAATCAGACTAATCTTCAGAAATCAAGTATTCACAAAATGCAATTTTTCCTAATCTCACTAAAATTTTCTCCACAAAAATAAATAAATCACAACATTGTCTTTCGTACACATGCATATCATTAAATACACTGTAAAAGGAAGAGGTGGTCCAAAATTGCCATTGGAATCCTTATAAAATTCATTGTTCATAATTTTCAAGAATTCTCTATCCTCAATTGACAAAACTGCTGTTTTTTTAAAATATCATCTATCTGTTATGTTTCTATGTCTTAACAGTTATGTCAAATGGTGGATGTTGATAAATTTTTTGTCTTGCCTTTTATCAATAGAGGGGTATAATGTTTTTCAGTGTGTGTCCATTTGTCTGTTCCATAGTTAAAATAACTTTATAGTTAATGGTTCCAATTATACTGCATTACAACAATTAATTTTTATTCAGAGATGTTTGAGTTCAAAATGTTTGAAAAGCCAAAGCCTAATACAAACGTTAAGAGCTGATGGAATCAAAAAGTAAAGCAAAACCTGGATAATAGACAACTTTCCAATTTCAGTTTTATGAATGAACTGCCCTGGTTGATCAGTGGTCATATGGGGAAAATGCGTAATAGAACATTGTTACGTGAAGATATTTGCTTTTGACATCAAATTTTTCCGGAAAATGCTTTGAATGGAAAATCGTGTATGAATCAGAGCTATTCATGAGGGAGATAACATTCCTTTAATTCAAATGATTTTCCAATGTTTTATAACAGGAAATTTGGATAAAATATGGATAAAAATAGTTTACGATGAAGTTGTTTATACATCTTTACTTTGATGTCGACTTTTTGGAGAAAAAAAATCCAAATTAAGGTTTTAACCCAGATTTTTCAGTTCTTTGAACAATAGAGTATGATGGTTGAAGGGAAGCACTTTGTTATTGGGACAAATATTCTTTGGGTTTTTGTATCGTTGGTTTGAACTCAATTTCCATATGTATTCTAACTTACTTTTCTAATTTTCTGTGTAAAGCTAAATGTCATGCTTACTAATACAACAAAGATTTCTGCTTTAAATGAATATGGTAACTTATTGTAAATTGTTATTGTGGGTGCTCAAGATTAAAAGTTTGTTTATAAAAATGATTTTAGTTATTAGTTGCCTCAATATATAATAAAAACAAAGGTATCAGGCTTATAATTGTGTACGCCAGATGCTCGTTTCATCTACAAAGGACTGACCAATGATGCTTGAATAAAAAAAGTTTAAAAAAGCCAATTAAAGGTATGTACTGTTATGCCAGAAAATCGCCTTTTAATTGTAGCCAACAAAAGACACAAATCAATAATAAAATTTAACAAGATTTATTATACACAAGTTTACAAGAAGTATTACACAAAAGAAATGTCAACTTAACTGTCAAAATATATGTCCAATCTTTTATCTTTTCTTTATCCGAAATCTTCTCGGAATCCACAGAATATTATATCCAATAGGTCACAATCTAGTATGATGTAGTTTGTAAATAAAAGTGTCAATCCAACTGCTGAGAATGTTGATGTCTAACGATGTCTAAGTCTATCTATGTCTATGTCTAAATCTCTATATATTCAACTAACTTTTGGGTCTGCATTTAAATACTCAAACGGAAATTTCTAGACAACGCTAGAAATATAAATTACGCATCTTTTGTTATGATCATTCTGGAAACGTTATGTAAGTGAAATAGAAAGTTCTAATCATTCCATTAGTATCAATGATTGTTCCAGTGATTTCTAAACTGCATAGTTGTAACACAATGTATTTTATTTTGTACACAATGTAAACATGTATAATAGGCCACACAAAACAAATTAGGCCAACTAAATAAATATGATAGTTACAATATCATAACACCTCCCCCCTTAAAAAAAGTTTGAGTGTAACAAAACTTTTCATGAATAATATGTACAAAAATACATAGTATATACACAGTGTTTTAATAAGTTCTAGATAAAGCATCTGCTATTACATTATCTTTACCTTTAATATGTTTTACAATAACATCGTATTCCTGTAATAATAAACTCCACCTAGTCAATCTCTGAAGGTGAGAGGATTATGATCAGTATAAACAAGAATAGGATGCACAGTGGGATTTAAATATACATCAAAATGTTAAAGTGCAGACAACAGTGCAAAACACTCTTTTCAATAGTTGAATAATTTTTCTGATGTTTATCTAATTTCTTAGAAAAATATGATATAGGTTTTCAACATTATCATCTGTTTCCTGATATAAAACAGCTCCAACTCCTACATCGCTTGCATCAACGGCAAGTTTAAATTGTTTTTCAAAGTCTGGAGTGATCAGAACTGGATTATTAATTAAAAGTGATTTGCTATTTTCAAAAGCGTTTTGACAATTTTCACTCCAGATGAATTTAGAATCTTTCCGTAAAAGATGAGTCAATGGTTGAACAACAGTAGCAAAATTTGAACAAAATTTTCTGTAAAATCCAATCATGCCTAAATATCTCATAAATTGTTTTTATTTGTAAGAGGAGGAAATTTGGTAATTGCATCCACTTTAGCCTTAATAGGTTTCACTTGACCTTGGCCAACTGTATGCCCTAAATAATCAACCATGGCCTGGCAAAATTCACTATTACCAAGATTAACAGTCAAATTTGATTGTGACAATCTATCAAAAGTATCATATAAATGTGTTAAATGCTCTTCCCAGCTATCACTACATACAATAAGATCATCAATATAAGCATAACAACAGTCTAGATCTTTTATAACATTATTGATCATTCTTTGAAATGTAGCAGGAGCACTTTTCATGCCAAAAGGCATTACAGTATATTGAAATAAGCCATCTGGTGTGAAAAGAGCTGATATTTCTCGAGCTCTCTGTGTCAATGGTACTTGCCAGTAGCCTTTCAATAAATCAAATTTGCTCACAAATTTTGCTTGTCCAATGTTATCAATGCAGTCGTCTATCCTTGAATCGGATAGGAATCAGATTTTGAAACAGAATTTACTTTTCTGAAATCAGTTACAAAACGAAAGGTTTTATCTGGTTTGGGCACAAGGAGACAAGGAGAGCTCCATTCACTGTTACTCGGCTCAATAATATCATTGTCAAGCATATATTTAATTTCTTGTCTCATAAATTCAAGTTTGAGTGGATTGAGCCGGTAAGGATGTTGCTTAATTGGAGAAGCATCACCAACATCGACATCATGACAAACAGCAGTGGTTTTGTTTGGCACATCTGGAAAAAGATTTTAAAAGAAAATACCAAAGCTTTTAATTTTCTCTACGATCAAAAGACAGATGTGCAAGTTTTGAATCAAAATTTGACAAAATTTCTGAATTTTGCAATCTAACTGTCTCTTCTATAGTTTTAGAACTAAAAGGTGGTTCAATTACATCTGGTTTGTCATGATTGTTCTCCAATTTAACCATGGCTAAAGTGGCAACTGGTTTATTCTCACCGTCATTAGTACGCTCAAAATATGGTTTTAACATATTAATGTGACACACTCTATTTTGTTTACGCCGACCTGGTGTTTTTACAATATAATTCAAATCATTGATTTTACTCTCAATGGTATAAGGACCACAACATTTAGCTTGTAATGGATGTCCAGGGACTGGCAAAATACAAGTACCTTATCACCAGGCTCAAAAATCTGTCCCTGGCATCTTTATCATACCATATTTTCATCTTATTCTGAACAGTTTTAAATTGTTCTGAGCAATTTGACAAGCAGTATACAATTTTTCTTTAAATCTAGATACATAGTCTAGAAGATTCAAGTCAGTGTGTTCAGTAAGCCACTTTTTCTTAATCAATTGTAAAGGTCCCTTACAGTATGACCAAATACCAACTCAAAGGGACTAAAACCAAGGGATTCTTGAACAGCCTCTCGGACCGCAAAAGTAAAAGTGAACACCATCATCCCAATCCCTGTCAAATTGAAGACAAAACGTTCTGATCATGTTCTTCGATGTTTGATGAAAACGTTCTAAGGCACCTTGAGATTCTGGATGATAAGCACTTGACCTATACTGAGCAATCCCTAACTGGTACACGACTTGCTGAAATAAACCTGACATGAAATTTGAACCCTGGTCGGACTGTATAGACTTTGGAAGTCCTACTAGCGTAAAAAATTTGATCAGAGCTTTGACAATACTAGGTGTCTTGATATTCCTTAACGGAATAGCCTCAGGAAAACGAGTGGAGGTACACATGATTGTCAATAAATACGCATTTCCAGTCTTGGTCTTCGTAAAGGTCCAACGCAATCAATGAGTACTCGGCTAAAAGGTTCTTCAAAGGCTGGAATAGGCATAAGTGGTACTGGTGGTATTTTCTGGTTAGGCTTACCAACAACCTGGCATATATGACATGATTTGCAGTATTCTGCGACATCACTTCTTAGTCTTGGCCAGTAGAAATGCTGTAAGATCTTAAGACAAGTCTTCCTTATACCTAAGTGTCCAGCCAAGGGGTGTCATGAGCAAGACCAATAATGTTTTGCCTATAGACTTTAGGCACCACCACTTGGTATACCACTCTCCATGCCTCCTCTGGGGTAGCATCAGGGGCCTCCACTTTCTCATTAAAATGCCGTCTTGATGGTAATAGCATTCGGCCACTTTGTCTGCTTCTTCCTGTGGTTGAGCCCTCTGGCAGAGCTGAAGAACCTCAGGGTCTTTATTTTGTTCTTCGACAAATTTCTTTCGGTCTAATGAATGGCTGTTTACGTCTGGCCATGGCATAATTACATTCTTGCTAATACTAGGTGGTCTTATTACGGCCTTCTCTGAGCTACCGGGACCTTCAATGTCGGCTAGAAAGGTGTCAAAAGGTCCATGTAATCAAACTAGTCTTCTTGCAAATCCTCATTTTGTTGTTTTCTAGCCATCGCCCTAGTAACGACACAAGCTGGATACAGTTCAGCATCATCTTCAGGTGATTTAACATCCACCACCGGTTCACTGGTAACAATTGGTTCAGCAACCACTTTGTTCCTAGCTAGATCATTTCCTAGCAATAATGAAACACCCTCAACTGGGAGATTAGGACGAACACCCACAACAACTGGTCCAGTTATCAAATCTGACTTCAGATAAACACGATGGAGGGAACATCTATACAACCTAACTCCAGACCTTGTAACAAAACGGAGGCACCAACAGAATTCTCCTCGGACAAAGGCAACACACCTTCTAACAATAAAGACTGAGAAGCTCCAGTGTCCCGTAAAATCTTAATAGGCTGAAGAGTAGTATTATCAACAATAGAAACAAACCCATCAGACATAAAGGGTTTATAATCCTCCATGTAATCACAAAAACTGGACTTAAAAGCCTGACTCGCAGGACATTCCAACGTATTGGTAACACGGGGTGTCGTACAAGCACTGGTCTTGGGCTTATTATCTCTTTCATTCTTCTTCTTGAGTCTAAAACAATCAGCCATCAGGTGACCATTCTTCTTACAATAAGCACAAGTCAGTGACTTCTTCTCAAAAGTATCAAATTTTGGACTAGACATATTATAACTAGACTGACTCTTATTCTGTGCAACAGGCTTACTATCAGTACGCTCAGTGCTTTGATTCTTGTAATTTCTACTCGAAGTATTAAAATTTTAACCTTTGAAACTTCTCTTATGTGAAAGGGTATAATTATCGATAATAACAGCTGCATCTTGTAATGTCTCAACAGTTTTGTCATCTAAATGTGTTTTAAGTCTAAATGAACACATTGCTTGAACTCTTCTAATAACATCAGTTGTCTTAGGTTCTTAAAATTGTTATCTATTTTCTTTGACGTAAGCCATTTATCAAATAGGTCTTCTTTTTCCCTAGCAAATTCAACATAGGTTTGTGAATCAAACTTTTTATAAGATCTAAACTTCTGTCTATATGCTTCTGGCACTAACTCATAAGCTTTCAAAACTTCTTTTTAACCGTGTCATAATCAGAACTATTTTCTGATGAAAGTGCTGAGTAAATTTCAGCGGCCTTGCCCTCAAAAACAGTTTGCAGCATTGTAGTTCAAAAAGGCTTCGGCCATTTCAAATTTTGAGCAATTTTCTCAAACTGTGGAAAAAATTTGTCAACTGTTTTTTCACAAAATTTGGGAACCAAACGTATATTTTTTGCTGCATCAAAATTAAAATGTTCTGATTTTGATTGGAATTTAGTGTTGCTTTCTTCTTTTGCCATTTCAATTTTCATTTTCTCCATCTCTAACCTTTCCTTCATTTCAAGTTCTGCCTGTTTTAATTTAAATTCATCTTCTTTTTCTTTTCTTTTCTCCATCTCTAACCTTTCTTTCATTTCAAGTTCTGCCTTCTTTTCTTCTTTTTTCTTTTCCAATTGTTTTAATCTAAATTCATGTTCTAACTCGAGCTGTTTTAATTTGATAGCATCAACATTTTCGACCTTAAGTTCAAGAGCCTCTTCACCAAAAATTTCTGCATCAATTAATTTGTCTATTACCAAATTTTTTATAATTTGTTTTCTCATAGATACTCTAAAATCTATTTGTAGATGTTTAGCAAGCAACACTAATTCTTCTTTTTAGTTTATCAAAACCCGCCAGGTCTGGCGTTTTCAAAATTTACCGGCATCAAATGCCATTTTGTAGAATTTTGTTGGCTAGTTCTAATAAAATTACTATTTGCCCGTTTACGGGATGTATTATGGTATACCGTTGTCCCGTCTGTCTGTCTTTCTGTCCGTCTGTGTCAACAATATCTCAAAAACACTTTAACCAATTTGCATGAAACTTCTGTGAATTGTTTATATCTATTGACGTAAGCTCCCTTTCGATTTTTATTTATTTTAGATTTTATGTTTCAAGAGTTGTGGGATTTTATTCATAAAAAAGGGGGGATTTTCCAGTTTTCGGACAATAACTCAAAAGTGCTCTGAGCAGTTTTCATGAAACGTTGTTTTATATCTAGTAAAATAACCTCCCTTTATTTTTTTTAATAAATTTCTGATATGACATCGAAGAGTTATGGAACTTTATTCTTTGAAAAAAGCGATGGGCATATCAGCTCTTTATTATCAAAATACTCACATTGTAAGTCCCATTTGTTAGTTTGCCTATCCTTTGTTTGAAATCTGATGAAACATTCCGTTTTTGGAATTTTGTAGTTAAGGTATTGTTGATGTATTAAATTCATTAAATTTTTTTGAAAACATACACATTGTTAGTATGACCACAACTCGAATATGTATCTGCAGTATTAGAGACATACTAACCAAATAGTACAACGAACTAATTCCCCGGAAACAATAAAAGACAGTGGCGACTTTTTTCATTGACGTCTAATTGGTGGGTACATTATTACTATATTTTGGTACATTTCATGCAATTTCGGTAAGTAAACAAATCGAATATATCTTCTCATATGAAGTCAATGATTTTGAGCAGAGTTGCAACGAAGTCTAGATTTGTTTCTAGATGCGATCTTTAAGCCATAGTTACAACTTTACCAAATTCACTTGCCTTGATAATGCTATTGATGGACTGAAATTTAGGAAAATGTTTGGTTTCCAAATGTTATGTCAACACACTTCGTTCAAAATTGCAACCATGGGGCGTGGAAGACCTGTGTTGATCAAAGTTGACTGTCAAAGGAGTTGACTAAAATTGGGTCAAAATTTTGTTTTCACAGTGAATAGATCTTGTGACGCAGATAATCCCTACTGAGTTTGATGTCAAAGGTTAAGGTCACAGCAGCTACTGATAGACTAACATTTGGACAATATTTGTTTTCCAGCTGTTTTATTTTGAGGCATATTTCCTACCATTACCAAACTGAGCTGGAATATGTCCGATGAGAAAAAAAAAAACAACTCTATTGATATTTGGGTCAATGGTAAAGGTCACAGTACATACAAAAATACCCGAAATAATGGGTAAAGTTTTCATTGCGAATCTATAATGAAACAAAAATTAGATCTTGATCAATCTTGGATAGAAAATGTGCCTAGGGGTAAAAAAAGACCACAAAGGTCAAATGTCAATATTACAGCTAATTGTTGGACGAGTTAACATGAAATATGAAGATTTGGTATGATTGGCAATTTTCCACCAGACTAAACGACGTAGAAGTTGGAAAGTCTCATTATTGTACTCTTAGGCACGCAAATCCGTTCCTATTATAAAATGTACAAATCTCTAAAGATCACAATTGGGCTTATGTACCCATATCGTTTGAAATAAGCAAGTACTCAGACCTGTTAATCTGGATATATTTGGCCATGTTCTGCTATTGCTTGGATTCTCAGCAAAAAAGTGAAAAAATGGGAGAATGGCAGCTACCATACCATTGGCATTCATAAATTCCCAATATTTTAGAATTATTGGATTAAAAGTTATCTCCCTTTATCAAATGAAACAATATTGTTTTATCATTTTTTGTCAATAATACAGGCCACCCAAATGATAAAAATATCATTAGTGTTCACTCTATCTAGACAATGCACATCAGCCTCAAATGTTCATTTTCGTCTGGATTCTGTCGTTCATGAACCAATAGGAATAACTTTTCTTTGGTATTTAGAGTAATTATAGTAGATATTTAAAAAAAGTATACTCATACCATATAATTCATATTTGATATTGTGTTCAATCAGCACCACCGAACTACAAGTGCAAACAAATTACAAGTATCCTCCTGCCATCCATACCAACAATAACATCTTTTTAAGTAATAGCTCAGTATGCCGTAAAACAATGGAACATATCATTTACCGTAATGTTATGGGTCGTTTGAAAAAAAAACCATTTTAGTGAACTATCAACATAGTTCATGTGAAACACAACTGGTGAACATCGTAGAATCATACGCTCAAACAAGTAGATTTGGTTGTCTATATCTACAGATAATTTAACAAATGTTCTTATGATATTAAAAGAGTGCATACACAATGTTAGTATGACCACAACTCGAGTATGTATCTGCAGTATTAGAAACATCCTAACCAAATAGTACAACGAACTAATTCCCCAGAAACAACATCTTACAAAATCTTGGTTGACAGTTCTTGGTACTCGGTCTTTAGTTTTCTATATTGTGTCTTATAGACTGATGTTTGTATTTTGGTCGTGTTTTGTTGTTTTACGATTGCATTGTCATTTTGTCTTTGACTTGTGAGTTTGATTATTCCTTTGGTATCTTCCGCCTTTCTTTTAAACACGCAGAAAAGGACCCCAGCTCATATTTCTGTATAAGATCTTGCATGGAGAAGCATCAGTCACCATTCCAGATTATATCAACAACCAGGCAATATCACAGAGACAGATTCGTCAGAGTAAGAATACCAACGGATGCCTATAAATACGGCTTCATCCCTAGAACAATTGTTGACTGCAGTCAGCTACCTGAAATTATTATACAAGCCCCAACTACCGACACCTCCAGGCATGTGAGTTGGAGTTCCTCATGTCACAATCAATATCTGTTTTAACCCTGTACAGTTGTTGCGAGCATCACATATTTTTTGTCTCGCTTTGAGTCAAAAAGAGACATAGGTGTGCTGTTTCCGGCATCGGCTGCGGCGTCAACAATGTATAAGTTTGTAATTAGGTCAGTTTGAGGGGAACCATTAGTGGTTGTTGAATGGTATTTGATACGCAGTTGTATAAGAATTGGCACATCTCGTTTCCATGGAGATTATTTGGCCCAGCCTCCTTAGTTATGGTCTATTGACTTTAAAATGTTTGCTTTGTTTATATGTGATTAGGTCAGTTTATTCGGAACCACTTGTGGTAGGTAAATGATATTTGGTATGCAGTTGTATTAGCAATTAAAAAGATATATATATGTTTAGAAAAGAAGAAGAAGTAAACTGTTTTTTTTATATATTTTGATTCATAAATCATTCCGAATAGTAACACTCAGAAACGTGCAATACAATTTTTAAAATACAACTGTTTGATGAAAACAAATCTTAAGAAAAAACTGGAAGAAGAAAGGAAACGTAAATAAAGGCAACGGTAGTATACAGCTGTTCAATAGTCATGATTCGATTAAGCAAAAACAAATCCGGGTAACAAACTAAAACCGAGGGAAACACGTCAAATATAAGAGGAAAACAACGGAACAACAGAAACACTGAACTACAACAAAAGCAAACGCCAACATACATAGAAACGGACTGTGTGATAACAACTGCCATATTCCTGACCTGGTACAGGACATTTTAAGAAAAAATGGTGGGTTGAACCTGGTTTTATGGCTAGACAAACCTCCCGCTTATATGGCAATGTTAACAATACAGCTAAACTGACAACACCAAGTGACAGGAATACAGTACAAACAAATACAAGAACCCTCAGCACAGAGAAATACATAAATAAATAATATAATAGTACATAACAACATGTAAACTGCAGAATAACAACGGATCAAAGGTACTAGGTTTATCATTTAATACGCCAGACGCACGTTTCGTCTCATCAGGGGCGCTCAAATCAAATAAATTGGAAGGCTTATCAATTACGAAAATGAGAAATTAAAACAAATAATTCCCAAAAGCCAAGCCAAAATCAGACGAAGCCCATCTACTTTTGCGTATAAAGCACCATCTCTATGATAGTAAGACTTTTCAAGGTATTGCTTTAGAACAACATTGTTTTGCACGGGCGATGTTTAAGTCAACTAACAAGGATCTCAATTAATATTTGAGAATTGTCATACAATTAAATTGATGAAGCTCGTATATTTAGAAATACATATGTATTTTCCATGTAGAAAAAGGAAGAATATCTCCAGAGGCTATTAAAAGAAAATACAACACAAAGACAAAGTAAAGTACACAAAACACTATCATAGAAAAAAAATGAGATTGAGAAACAGGAACTGAAACTTAAAACTGCAAAGGGGGCAGTTATGTGCCTTGAAACTATTCCATGTCGAATATCAAGTGCCATATAGGTTTCTACCAAGGACAGAGTACACTAATATGAATGAAATAAGCTCCTAAAGTATACATTGGTTGTTAGATATAATTGCAATATAAGAATATCATAAATGATAATGATAGTTTTCATAAAAATATCTTTATTCTTATTTAACAAATAACCATTATGACAAATGTAAATACAAATATATAATAAATAGTTCTATCACAGTCTAATATTTTATAGAAAAAATTAAATGCAACATATGAATTGTTTTGAATAATCTTTTAGCATTTCAATTGTTGCGCAACTTACCTATTCTATTTAAAAAAAAATAGCTAGTTAAAATATTATGTTGGAATAAAATGTGTGCCATTTCATGGACATTTTGTTTTGAAAATGTATAACCGTTAAATCTAATGACGAATATTGAACTTTATCAAACCTGATGAAGACTTTCAGCGAATTAAAGTTAAAGAAATGCATCGAAACTGACGTTTTGTCTGCAATATAAATACAGAAATGAGAAAAAATTCAAGAAGACATCACTGTTTTTTCTTTTCCTACTTTCTTGACCTTAATAGCCAAATAAACAAGTTTAAATGTATACAAGAGTATATAAGAATTTAAACATGTATTTCTGTGGCCAAATGCATATATATTTTCATAATGAATTTTAATGAAATTTGTGCACTGGTGACGACAACGATCAAAGGTACCAGGTTTATAATTTAATACGCCAGACGCGCGTTTCGTCTCATCAGGGCGCTCGAATCAAATCAATTGGAAGGCTTATCAATTATGAAAATGTGCAATTAAAACAAATAATTCCCAAACACAAGCCAAAATCAGACAAAGCCCATCTACTTTTACGTATATAACACATCTCTATGATAGTAAGACTTTCCAAGGTATTGCTTTAGTTCAACATTGCTTTGCATTGGCGATGTTTAAGTCAGTTAAACAAGGATCTCTATTGATATTTGAGAATTGTCATACAATAAAATTGATGAAGCTCGTATATTCATAAATACATATGTATTTAATCCATGTAGAAAATGGAAGAATATCTCCAGAGGCTATTAAAAGAAAATAAAACAAAAAGACAGTCAAGTCCACAAAACACTATCATAGAAAACAAATGAGATTGAGAAACACGAACTGAAACTTAAAACTGCAATGGGGCAGTTATGTGCCTTGAAACTATTCCATGTCGAATATCAAGTACCATATAGGTTTCTACCAAGGACAGAGTACACTAATATGAATGAAATAAGCTCCTAAAGTATACATTGGTTGTAAGATATAATTGCAATATAAGAATATCATAGATGGTAATGATAGTTTTCATAAAAATATCTTTATTCTTATTTAACAATTAACCATTATGACAAATGCAAAATACAAATATATAATAAATAGTTCTATCACAGTTTAATATTTTATAGAAAAAATTAAATGGAACGTATGAATTGTTTTAAATAATCTTTTAACATTTCATTTGTTGCACAACTTATCTATACTATTCATAAAAAAATAACTAGTTAAAATATTATGTTGAAATAAAATGTGTGCCATTTCATGCACATTTTGTTTTGAAAATGTATAACCGTTAAATCTAATAATGAATATTGAACTTTATCAAACCTGATGAAGACTTTCAACGAATGACGTTTTGTCTGCAATATTAATACAGAAATGAAAAAAAAAAATTAAGAAAAAACATCACTGTTTTTTCTTTTCCTTCTTTCTTGACCTAAATAGCCAAATAAACAAGTTTAAATGTATACAAGAGTATATATGAATTTAAAACATGTATTTCTGTGGCCATATGCATATATATTTTTTCATTATTATTTTTACTGAAATTTGTGCAACTGATGACCACAATGATGTTTGAAGTGATATAAAACCAAAACCAAATGATTTACATTCTGAACGAAAAATATATATATGCAAAACTTTTCTAATGTTTTGTATAACATGTATAAATAAATAAATGAATAAATGTTGATATGAAAACAACATCCATTCTTAATTAATAGGCACCCGGGATACAAATTTGCCAAAACATTCCAGTAAGTACTGAGTCAAGTCAATACGGTTTGCATTTCCAAGAAAGCCAAATCACGGAATGTCAACCACGGCAAAACCTGAACGGTTCAACTAGTCTTTCAGTTTCAAACAAGTGTAAACTTAATACATAGATAGTAATGGCAAAATAATTATGCTATAAATAATGCTTGGTAATCCTTTGGTATCACAGATGGTCACTGTTCAGTTGTCGTAATAAACAGTCATGGCAAAACTTGTACTGTTCCTGTAAATAGATTGAAGAAATAAATTATACTAGTTTATAATGATCGATATGTCCCCAGGGCTAGTAATATTCATGCAGTTAATAAGAGATGTGTTTATTATTTCATAAAATTAAAATAGTACCTCAAAATTCTTTTACTGGTCAAAGACGCCATAAATAAAAAAAAAGAGCTCTTTTTGTTACTCTGTCAGACAATTTGAAAGGAGAAGGGGTGATACATCCAACAATTGATCAATTTTTCAATACTAGTTTATAATGATGGATATGTCCCCAGGGCTAGTAATATTCATGCATTTAATAAGAGATGTGTTTATTATTTCATAAAATGAAAATAGTACCTCAAAATTCTTTTACAGGTCAAAAATAAACTCATCATTGACACCAGGATTGAAATTTTGTATTTGTGCCAGACGCGCGTTTCGTCTACAAAAGACTCATCAGTGACGCTCGAATCAAAAAAAGTTAAAAAGGCGCCATAAAAAAGAGCTCTTTATGTTACTCTGTCGGTCAATTTGAAAGGAGAAGGGGTGATAAATCTAACAACTGGTCAAAAACTAAATATGTATACTACATTATGCGATATCTTAGGTTATAAAAGAGTAAATTACTGATCCGCTATTGCGTGATGCCTTGTCACTTGATATAAGGTATACATATATTGTATTGGAGGAACACGACAGGTGTCATTTGTGGAGCAGGAATCGCTTACTCTTCCATAGCACCTGAGATTATCCCCGGTTTTTGGTGAGGTTCGTGTTTCTTGGTCTTTTTGCTATGTTATGTTTGTGTACTGTTGTTTGTCTTTTGGTCTTTTTTCGCTTTTTGTCATCGCATTAATTGTCAGTTAATTAAAAACTCACATAGTTTGGCACTAGCTTAGAACGTCTGGCTCTCATATGATGTAGGGCATGCACCACACTAACATCTCCATCGGACTGAAGTCTGTCCATACATGCTCTAACTAAACAAAATAGTCCTACTTTGCTAGCACCATTCCTGTTGTAAAAGTCGAGTGTACTTTATTAATATCTTATTATAACTTATGAATATATATATCACAACGCTATGAATACCAAATGAATTTCTATTAAATTTGTTTAATTCTTATACAAATTAAGGTTACAATTTCGTTAGAAAATTTCTATCTTGGCTTATCATTTTAGACCCGTTTTGATTATACAGTTATAATTAACAGGACAATATACTAATATATTGTTAAATATTAGCAACATCAATTCCAGGTATTTGTACATTCTTTGCTTTCATTGTTTGGTTTGAGCGTTCCTCAGCCTCCTCATGGGGTTTTTGATTATGTGATTACTTGACCGTTTTTGTAGTGATTATTTGATTACCAGACCAATTATTTCATGATTATTTGATTATTTGATAATCTAGGACTGTATTTTTGATTATTTGATAATCTAGGAGTGTATTTTTGATTATTTGATTATCTTGTTAAAAAAATAATTAATGATTATGTGAATATATTGGGAAAAAATTATTTGTGATTATGTGATTACTTGGACACCCCCATGAGGGCCCTCGTTCCTGATACAGATACATCAAGCAAAGCCCCTCCATGTTATTATATCTGATCTTTTTACAACTAATAACCTTGCCTACGGACAGAGATGACTAGGATACACAAGAAACACAAGGTACTATAATTATATACAGATATCCTTGGTTTTAAATACTAACATGAAATAAAAATCATACTTACATACAGTGGACAATAATAGGATGTTTGACCGAGTCCGACTGCCACTCAGTGACAGCATTGATAAAGTCAACAAAAGATTCTACAGATACTGGTGTGACCTTGCCTTCTGACCAACGCTTATAGTGGAACTGATTTACTTTATATGTTCCTTTCTGGTCCTGTAAAACAACATATTAAGATTGTAGGTGAAATTTGTATATCTTGCTTTTGTCTAATTAACCATATACCATGGGACAATTAATCCCCTACCCCTCTTGGATTCATTCCTGTTGTTACAAACAACTCCGTTAAATTTGGCCTTTAATTCAACAGTAGTACCATTTGGTAATTCGAGATTCTAAATTAAATGGAATTAAATGAAGTTTATGAAGTATATGAATGCGTTAGGATGTAATGCTATACAATTTAAGTACTTTGAATTCACGATTACTATTTTTTATCCTTTGTTTACACCATGTTACAGATTATGCATATTACTCATTCAAATTGAACTTCTTGTAGTAAATTATCCGTCACTATCTAATACAATGGAATGCTTGCCAAAAAAAAAAGGTGAAAGAGAATTTTCCTTTGTTTATGTATCTTCTTAAACCAAATCCTATCAGGTGAAATGTACCAAGTAATACAAATTCAATAATATTCCATTAAAGTGTCACCACCTAAAACACAATACAGGGGCGGATCCAGCCATTTTAAAAAGGGGGGGGGTTCCCAACCTAGGATAAAGGGGGGGTTCCAACTATATGTCCCCATTCAAATGCATTGATCGTCCAAAAAAAAGGGGGAGTTCCAACCCCCGGAACCCCCCTCCCCCCTCTGGATCCGCCACTGCTAACATTGAGATGTCATCCCGCTTTCAGGCATCAACTAATTATTCGAAATAAAAACAACTATCTAATTTAGTAAGTTATGACAAGGCAGTGAGACGGTGCATGCAATGTACACACTTCAAATACTGTCATTCTGTGCACATGAACGACCAAACACGCAATTAGATAAATAGAAAATGCATCTAAAGAACTAAAAAAAAAAAACCAGCAGAAATAACACGCATTACTTTTATGAAACTCTACAGTAAGCCATTTATAAAATAATCTATTTTCTTGCAAGCGGTTAGCAATTGATATGGATTGTTCACATGAGCTTTGCTTAATTATTTCTAAATCTTATATTCTTTTTTTTTTTTCAATGCTGAAAATAAGCCTTTGTTCCTATTCTATCAATTTTGTGTTATAAATATATGAAAGAACCATCAGAAAAAAAAAGAAAAAAAAAACACGGAAAAAAAGCAAAGCATATCATAATTTTTCACCAGAACTATTGATGATGGTACATATGTAACAACGATGTGGGATGACATAAATAAATGTCAACCAATCTTCTAAAAATGTGTGTTCACTTCTTTGAAAGTTCGAAAATTTCATTAGGGTAAACACAATTATTAAAAGTAGAATGAAACACAACACCATGGTCATAGGTTAAACGATAACAAACCAACATCTTTCAAATAGACATATCACAGATTGAGAAACAGAACACAAATCAGGTCAATTCGGGTGCCTTGAATGGTAAACAGTTCTTTCTCCACTTGTGCCTGCCGTGTGCATTAATTCAGAAATAAGCGGCATTTAATGATGATGCATCAATAATTAGAATAGGGCGATTGGGGTGACTACAACAAAACATACAATTTGGAATACCTGTAAACTCTGGTCATTTAAAGAATCTCTTACGAAAAGTGACTATCAAAGTAATATACATATTACAAGTAAATTTTCTTAAGATTGTTTTTATAGGACGAAAGTTTTCATGTATTCCATAATTATCATATATTTTGTTGTAACTGTTTGTGGAAATAAAAGAAATGTTAAAACTATGTTAGTATTGAATTAAAGCAAACATTCTAGAATATGTCGAATTCAAATATTTACAAAAATCCCCAAAAAAAAGAAAAGACAAAAAAACCCTCTTCTTAAAACAAAAAGATTTCATATGATATAAATCACCAGCTCTGAAATTTTTACAAATGATTCTAGAATGTTTTGCAAAAACACTATGCCAATTATGAAGGCAAATACCACAGTGTTTTTGAAAATTATCGTAAATTTTGATAAGGACAAAACAAGTTCTGTGACTGAAATGTAAGTATGTGTATTTGGCATAGCTTAAGCGTGCATGCAATATGTGTTATAGGGTGATATGGCCACGTGGTCTACTCACAAGAACAGTAAGCATTTCGGATTTACTTTCAGGCTGTAACCATTCAGATATAAGTATAGAGTATAGGAACGACTATATATTTATCCATCTACCGATAGTACATGTTAAGTAAAACTGTAAAGTTTGTAATGGAACAACTCGAATACAACTGTTTGACATGAATTATATCAAACCTTTCTAAAATTGTCCATTTAAGGCTTCAACTCCCTCAGGCTAAGTACCTCAGACACATTTAGCTATTTTGTTATATCTTTTTGGTCATTTAGCTCTTCAATTGTTTTGGTGCTTATACATCCGTGGCTTTCAAATATTTGGCTTTGAGAGTTCCTGATGAAGGTAAATCCAGAAAAGCGCTTCGGACGCATGAAATTTATAACATGAAGTTTTCATTTTTTTATCATAATTATAACCATTGATAAATAAAACAGATAACCAAACATTTCCATAAAATTGGAACATACATTTATCCTATCAATATTAAATCAATTTGTTTATCAGAAACAGGACGTTACTATGAAATAAATTAGACATGAAAACTAAACAAGCCAATTCACAATGAAATAAATGGATAATAATTACGGGTGCTCCATTTAAAAATGTTCGTGGTATTTTGCATTTCACAAGGAGTGAAAGACGAAAATACAAGAAAAACTATACATGCTTTAGAAATGTGCTTATGCTCTGAATTTTCATGCAAAGGTGTGTAATGAAAACACTATTTATTTCAGCATGCTTATTAATGCATAACTACATTGGAGATTGCATTTTATAAATTCTCATAAACATAGCAATGTGAGCTGAAACCACGTTATAATGTTATATAAATGACCTGTGTTTAATACACATGAGAGTCATGTGAACTATAACAGCCACATGTGCTAATCAAATTAAATGATAGAAAAATGCCACAATTCATCAAAATGCTCACATTAAAAGTGTTAATTAAAATTGACCAAACTTTAGAAGCAAGTGTTAATTTCATACCTCAAGTCCTTGCTTTAATCAAATAATTAATCATTTAACACGTTTAATGAAATGAATCTATCACAACTGTAAAAATGATTGAATACGTGTATATGATTTTTAACCATTTCATCAACTATTCATAATCGTAAGAAACAAAACAAATGTAAACAAAATGTTATTAAAGGTAAATAATACTTCATTTGACATGTGATCAGTTTTGCTCTCAACACAATATGTTTTAAAATGCCTTTCGATTATGTAAATAAAACAAATCTGTATTAATATTCCATTATATACGTATATGAGGGTCTAGATGGGGTTCATAAAACAAAGAATAATGGGCAAAAAGAGCAGAATAAAGGGCAAATGATATAAAGAATAGAGAACAATTGGCAAAATGAATAAAGAATAAAGGGTGCTTGCTGAAATATAATGAATAGAGAACAATGGGCAATTAAATAACAAATAGAGAAAAACAGCCTAAAAAATATGAATACAGAAATAAAGGACCCCCATCCAGACCCTCATATATCATTATATACATATATGGAAAATATATTTTTGAAACAAATTATTCCATCTTAATATGATACTTACATCAACAGCGAACTTGAAGTTTAAGCTTCTCAATGTATAGTCATTATGCTCTTTTACTTCAGTGACATTGATTGAAAAAGGCCCCATTTCCATGGTTTGATTTAACTCTGGCCAATAGTGTTCATTTACCTACACGAAAAGAATAAAGCTAATTGCATATACGTGAAATTAATAAAGCATTGGGACTTGAATGTTTCAATCAACGGTCTTTAATTATTGGACTATTTTCCCCTTTATGATCATATATAACTCGAGACGTATTTCGGTACTTATACATCCTTGGCTTACAATTATTTTGCTTTGAGCTTTGCTTACGAAGGTAAATCAAGAAAAGAGCTTCGCACTCATCAAATTTATAAAGTGTCATTATCATTTTTTTTTATAGAAATAATCTTCAATCAAGTAGATGGAATTGGGTTCATCTTAAGGACTTACATAATCTAGTTGAGAAAATATTCTACGTTCCATAACCTATTAATACATCAATCTTTTCTTGCCTTTGAAGAACTTTTACCTTATTAGTCAATACTACTTTCCTACATTCATGAGATATATCAAATATACAATCAAGACAATCAATAACCAGATACTGTATAACTCAATTATTTTTATTGAAAAAATAATCAAAATCTTACAGTGATCCCTGATGTATCATTGTCCAACATGACAATAGTTCTAACTTCTTCTTGGAAGATCATCCTACAGAAATCAACAATAGTAGCACATTGTGGCATCTCGGTGGCAATAAAGCAATATTTGTTTCTGAAGGACTGAAAAAAAGACCAGAACATATTTTAATTATGCACTGTCAATCCATAATTAATTCTTTTATTTAAATATAAACTAGATCATGTCGAGGAAGTCATTTCCAAATACATTCTGTTATTTCTTTTTGCCTTGTACTTTTAGGATTGTTTTATTGGGTTTTCATGTGTTTTGTTTAATTTTGTTGCTTTAAAACACATAGTAAAAGTATTTTAGCTTCAATGAAGAGTTGAAAAATTTTTTTATGTCATTTATAAAGCTAAATGTAAGGTCATTCCTGTTAATTAACTGCTTGTTTCAGTAATTGTAGGAAATTATTTCGGTTCACAAATTTTACGAACGATTCGAAGATTAAGGATTTATGAAATTAAAGCATCGTAAAAACTATGTCTTCAACTTATTGATGTAATATTTGTATGGTCCTGAATAACCTTAAAAAACAAATGGTAGATAAGAGACAAAATAAATGCATTTAATTGACAGCGTAAAGTTATTATTTGAAATTTCACAAAACCTAGTTCACTTGGACTAACACAAAGTAAAAGTATCTTACAGGTCATACTCATCTCTTCAATGTTTAATATAACAGTAAACGTGGAAATTTTCGCGTTGAAGTTATTTTAGCTTAATTCGCATTGACGTCAATTGTTCAAAAATATCTCCACCCTCCATGTTTATTTTTTCGAAAGTGATAATATAAGAAAATAAATCTGTTGTTGATGGTCAAATTTAACACCCTCGCAAAAATTATATGCATGGAAATCGCAAAATTACAAACCCGCGGAGATATCCACGTTTACAGTGATAAAAAATCAGACAACTTACCGGCAAGTATATAGCATTTATATAATCTGTACAACCTTTTATCTTTGACCATAGAAACACTCGGCATTCATCAGCTGATATAGAAAAACGCAATATTTGTTCATGTTAAACTTTCTTATATTAGATCTTTCACATACATTTCGACTAGTTATAGGTTAATTCACATTCGTGGGATACCAATTTTCGTCGATTTTGTAGACAGATGGAATTTAAATTTGATATAATACAAACTTTTAAATAACAAAGCTCGGAACCTTCAAAATAACAATCCTTTTTCCAACCTTGAAAATGGATACCAACAAAAACCATGAATCCCTTTAACATAAATAATAGCTGTGTAAATTCTTCATTTTATTGTTGCAGACTTTAAGCAAATGACCAGACCACAAATTGCAATAGACGAGTTTTTCCAACGAGATAGAAGCTATTTAAATATTAATACTTCATGTGTTTTTTTTAATTGTTCAATTTTACCCTGTGTTGTTCTCTCAATGGAATTCTAATCCGATTCCCCGGAGTGGTTGAATTTCGGAAAAAAAATGATGACAAAATACATCCATATGATGTGAGTTTATTTATTTGCAACACTCAAACTGGGTATGTTCAAATAAATTGATAAGTAAGTGCAGTAATCAATATTTAAAGTATCTAAGTCCGTTTCGCAGTGGGTCGTTTGCAATAGTTGTCAATGCTCACCGACTTATTAATCAATTTTTTCCCGACTGCCAACTGATGTGTCTTGTGAAGAAGCAGCGTGCGTCTGGTGTACTAAATAATGAACTTAGAAATTTCGATAAGTTTGCCAACTTATATTTGCTGATTAAAATAACATTAGCATGGCAAAATGTTTTCGGCGCCAGATTTTCATTTTGACAATAAATATTTCTTAAAGGTCGTGAACATAATGACATAAGATGTAATTATTTAGAAAATAAATCAGTATATAATGTAGATTACTTACATGCTAAAATATTTGTATGTCTGTTTCTATGTTTATTTTCCTCGGCCTTTGCTGCCTCATGTGAACGTTTTACTCTCTGGGTTTTTACTTGCTGATTATTAGAAAATAATAATAGAAACAAAAACAATTAAATTTGATGTCGAACAAAAACTTCATTAAAAACGTTTGAATGAATGATCAATGTTTACTAGTGAACTCTATACATTATAACACGAAATATTAAGAACTTAAACGGTACTACACGATCAACCAGCTGAACGACAAGTTAATAAAAAAATTATACACTGTACACTTTTTCATATAAACATATTACAAAAATAAATAAAGAATTATTAACAAAGCAATTACCAAACAATATAAAATGAATAGTTTCTAAAACAAATATGTTTGATGTGAATTTTTGCAATGTATCTGAAATACTCAAAAATGAAAAAAAAAACAAAACAAAACAACACACAAGACATATTTTTCTCCTATGGCAAATATATTTACACTTGTTTCTTGCTTCACGGAAGAACACAACATGTATGCATGGCATATAAATGTTTTCATTTATTTTTATTAAATATGTTACATAACCTGTTAAGTATATGTCCTGAATCTTAACAGTGCTTAACAAAAATATATTGATCTTAACACTCAAATTGAGATTAACATTAACGGTATCAATTTTTCTGCGCCATATGAGCATTTCGACAATGAATGTCTATTCAGTGATGCTCGAGGACAAAATATTTGAAAATCCAAAATTTATTAAAAAAAAAATGAAGAAGTTTTTTAAAAACTAATAAGGAGAAATTACCCTTCTGCTAGAAAATTCACAACTGCAATGGTCTGAGTGCACTACACGAATAAGAGTGCAGTGTTGTATTAAGGATGTACATAGGTGAAATTAACAAAAATCTAGAATTTGAAATTGATACCATAAGTCAGAAGAGCATTAGTTATGGAACAAAATAAGCTAAAAATATTGATAGGTTATGGAGCTCCTTTTCGAGATACTTATTTTTTTTTAAATGGCGGGAAAAGGCTGACTCGTACTTTTACCTTATATTTGCATTGGTATTATTTGGGTCTCAAATCGTAAGAAAGGAAATCTAGAATCTGCTTAAATTTTGGTAAAAGACCTTTTATGAGCTACTGAAGTCCTATTTAAAAAGAAAAATGTGTGTTATGGGGCAAAATATTTTATCCTGTATCGTAGGAAAAAACACCAAGGAGTCCGAACATCTGACAAAAATTCCTAAACCTGACCTAAGTACATCCATAAGGACTATATATATACTTACTTCAAATTCATTTTGTAATCTAGACAGTCCAGATCTAGGATCTTTAAATTGCATTTGATTATAGTAATTTTCAAACTCGTCTTCGTCAACAGGAGACTCGGACGTGAGCAGTGCTTCTGTCAATGCTTGGTGTAAGAAAATGTACTGCTCCTAAAATTAAAAAAAATCATGTGACAAAATTATGTTAAACCACATCAATTATATCATCAAGGTATTATTCGCTCAATGCTCTGTACTTATGTGTTTTATATTGCACCTTGAACAAATTATGACCTTATGATTGGTTTAACGCCGTCACGTGGTGACCCCTATGGATTCGTATGGGGTCAGTAGATTTCATATTGGGCTCATGACGTCACGTTTACTATTAATGGTGACGTCATCTATTGATGTTCTTGTATGTCTTTTCTACAAAAAAGTAAAAAAAGTCGCATGTGCGATAAATTTGTTTACGGTTCACTACAGACCCCTACGGACTATAGAGGGTTAGTAAAATCCATAAGAGATTACGTGTTTTATAGTAAACTTTTCCCAAACTCTCCTTTGTGATAAATTTACAAATAATTAATGTTTCATCCCCATTACTGCACTTGTGCCAGTTATCACAGTCATTTAGTAATTATCATTATAAAGAAATATATAGATAAACATTTTAAGAATTCAAATTTTATCCATTTGTACTGAAGTTTAACTTTTTTCCGTGATATATTTGGAAAATTTAAAGCAGGATCTTTAAATTGATATTTTTCACAATGAAATTGTCTATATAAAAAAGAAGATGTGGTGTGATTGCCAATGAGAAGAAACCAGGATTTTAAATCAATCAGGAACAGCGGACTTGAAGCTGGTTTATCGTTTCCTTTTATATCCCTGTTGGTCATATAACTATTTGAGTATTGAAACAAAACGCTTCGGACGTATACACTTTATATTGAAACAGGAATAAAAGCCCTGTTCATTGATAATTTTCTATGTTTTCTTTGTATTGTGTGCGATTTTGTCCCATGTACATTTACTCCATATCCTTTCATTTTCTGTTAAAAGATTAAAATTTTAATTTCATTTGCATTTAACAAAAAAAACTCGTACTTAATTATAATTCAATTTAACAAAACGTTCATATAGTAATCATGATGACTAGTTTGTCAAACTCCTTAATCAGTAATTATGGAAAACTCATCCAAAAATTCAAATATAGGAAAATATTGAACGGGTTACTTTCTATGCATTCTCAATTAATTTTGATGTAACGTCATCGACAATGTCTTTACAACACCCATTGTTGTAAGGGGGTCAAATTATCCGATTTATTTCACATATAAAACTATGAGGTTTTAATTTCTTTGCAACCAATGTTAAAATTAGTTATTAACTAAATCAGCGAATTAATTGATTCAATTAAAAAGGAAGCAATTATAAGTTAAACACAACTTAATCAACAATAAACAATAAGTATGGCAATATGTCTTATCCCTTACAAGTGTTTGCACCATATTTGGTCTGGCAATCCTCATTTTCTCTACACATTTATATATGCTAACTCTCCCCTCACTGTCGGCTTGATCCATCAGGTAATCCATTCCTATAAATGTCCCTGTTCGTCCTACACCGGCACTGAAACAAATACAAACGAGGTGAGAAAGACAGAAATCTACACCACATACGTTTTACGTTCATCATCACAAATTGGTTAACCGAATCAAAGTTTCTAATATCGACATGTCTTTGCTGTCTTAAATCTCAAGATACAAGTAAAATCGTATTAAAATAGTAATTTTATTGACTGTCTTATTCCCGTTTGTGCCATTTTGACTGAGTGTGAATTTGATGGCGAGTAATGCATGAATAGCGGATGACGACTACACTGTCGACGCACCAGATCTCGCTATGTTTGAAATTATGGTGTTCCTCAATGTTTGTTTGGTACCTTGATTTGTATCTTCCAAAACGAGATATGAACTTCGGTACTGTCGACTAGTTTTCTCCATCGAACATTTCGTACAAAAATTAAGGTTTTAACTTCCTCAGGCATAGTATAAATTTGGCTTTTCTTTTCTGTTCATTCTAATTATATTACTGTCGTTTCCATGTACAATGTATTTTACATTCCTTGGTTTTTAAATATACGCTTTTGAAAGTTTACCAAGAAAAGCACTTCGAGCACACCACATTAGTTAAGTGTTAATCTTATTTACAAAAGTAATGTATAATTTGAACCATTGGCACCATTGGCAAGGGAAATAATGTTGTTGAAGATATCTCACACTACAACATTAGTGTACAAAGATTGATTATTGCTATCAGTATGTACTATTTTTATCAAATGTAGCAGAAATCTAGACTTTAATTATGAACAAAACGATTGGTGCCAGAACTGGAGCAGGATCTGTAGACCGTTATTTTGGTCGTTTCGTTGATTTTCTGTTTGGCACTGGTATTGTCTGTGTTTCCTAAACCGATGATTTGTATTGTCCTCTTAGAACATTAGTCATTCTTTTTAAAAGAGGGACGAAAGATACCAGAAACGTGCTATCCGCTGGATAAATTTAGCCGGTACTTTTGGCTGGTTAAGTTTTAGCCATTGGTTAAAAACGGCAATGCGATTGATTTTAATACAATGGGTTTTAAAATTCATATTTTGAAATTTCAGATAATTTCATTGTTTATAACTCGTCAACCATTATATCTGTCATATATGGTATTTTGAACCCCATGACAATTTGATCTTGGTGTAAATTTTCACCCCTCCCCCTAAAAGTAAAAAAAAAAGAAAATTCTTCACTTTACTTCGATCGTATGTCACAGTAAACACTCATTTAATTGTGGCGTTTTACATGGTGATTGTGAAGTCACCAACTTATAATATATATATATATACATGTTAATTCATAAAGCCGAGTCATCCTCATTGAAAGCATGGCACGACTATAACACACTACCACGGACGCTGTTGTTTAATTTGATATACTGTAAACACATTGCGATAATTACCAGTTCAGAAATTAAGAAAACAAGATTTTATCAACATGTAGTGGTTCATTACATTTGCACGCATTTAATGAACAGGTACCAGTAAGCGGTAGATCTAGAGTTGTCCATAGTTTCAATGTAATTACACGTTGCCATGCGTTCTATCAGGTTCGCGTTATAGTGATGTATAAAATAAATGCTTCAACCCTGTACCCAGTACCTGCTTTGTTCTAATTTTAGATTAAAACATTTCTATAATTTTAGGTTCTCAAAACTATGATATTCCACTCTGCCATTGTTGATTTTGTTTATACTATTAATACTTATTTTCAATTTAGTATGTGTTTGGATACCAAATATGTAACTGTTACAAAATGTTCAAATCATGTTAAATATATCCCCCACCCATTAAAACAGATGTACTGACAATATTTTTAAAAGTTATTGCTATAATTTACTTTTAATTGGGTGAAAGGAGCCAATGTATATTTCCGTAACATACTAGTATAAGTGAATAAATATTTTCTAACCGACATAATGCTGGTCATAATTGTTTTATGCCGAAAAACAATGAAATTGTATTATATATATAATATCTCTTGTACATCTATGCATAAAAGAACATTTTTAAAGAATGCTTCTTGTTGAATACACATGTAATTGCCGTATTTCATGCATATTCAGGACAAAAACAAAATATGACAATTCTTCAAGAATTGTTAGCACAAATATTAACTGCATCTTTTGAAGGAGGTTGTGTTGAATAGAACAGACATCTTGCCTTGCAACAGGATACCGATCACTCAGACCACTGACGGAGATATTTCAATGATTCTTTAACGTGCAGATATAGTGACATTCGCCTGCATGAGGCATTGGATTTAACGTTTCCAATCCGATAAGACGTGGCTGTGTATCTATACATCCAGCACAGTATATAAAGTCATAGCAAGATTTAAATGAAACATGAGGAAGGTGAAGAGAAGTCTACGTAAAATGTGATCTTGCAGAACTACAACTTTGGTAACTTTTGACCGAAAATAATCTTTCAAATATAAAATTGTTCAATGTTTGGTTAGCATACAATAAAAACCGGATTTCTTACTTGAAAGTGTTTTGTTTTGCCGATTATTGACTTCATATATTATACAATTATAGCCTTTGTATGAGGTCGATACAAGGATATATTGACCTGAAAGAAGTATATTGACTGAGGACGAAGTTCGAGGTCGATATACTTCTTTGGGTCGATATATCCTGTATTGACCTCATGCATAGGCTATAATTGTAATATTATTAATTTCCGACCATATTTGTATGAAAATCGTCGTTTGATTTTGTTGGAAATATATAGATATCATATTGTCTCTAGACAATAACAACATATTAGTTGTTATTTCACTTAATTTTTATATTTGTTTTTAAGATCTTATGTATTTGAAGATTTTTCTTCTTCAAATAATCAATCATAGATATTTTTAATAAAACTTTTAACAATATCATGAAATTCATTACATGACGTCACAAAGGATATCGGTTTTTAGATATTCTAAAAATAACCGTGCAATATGCTTTTTGCTATGCAATATGCTTTTTGCTATCCGCCGTTTTCTGTCTACCTTCGAAAATATAGTTGAACATGTGACTATCCCTGAACGAATCAAAGTAGTTAAAATATACGAATTAATAATATTATTCCGTATTTTTTTGGCGTCCGTATACTGGTATGGCGATGTCGTCGTTGTCCGAAGACTTTTAGTTTACAGACAACATAACTTGTGTAGAAGTGAATGGATCTCTGTGAAATTAATTTTTACCACAAGGTTCCATACCACAAAAGAAAGGTTGGGTTTGATTTGGGGGGTTATGACTCAAACTGTTTAGAAATTATGGGGCATAAACAAAAATGGATTTTCTGGTTTCCAGACAATAACTTTTGTATAAGTGTATGGATCTCTATGAAATTGTACCACAAGGTTCCATACAAAAAAAGAAGGATGGGATTAATTTTGGGTGTTATTGTCCTAACTGTTGAGGAATAAGGGCCAAAACAAGCATTTTCTTGTTTCAGGACAATGACTTTTGTATAAGATCTCTATGAAATTGTTTCACAAGCATGACAAGGTCCCATACCTCAAAAGGAATGTTGGGATTGGTTTTGGGGATTATGGTTCAAACCGTCTAGGTTTTGTTGTAAATTAGGTCGTTAGTTTTCTCAATTGAATTGTTTCATATTTTTCATGTCGGGGCCTTTTATAGCCGACCACACGGTATGGGTTTTTCTCATTTTTGAAGGTCGTACGGATGCCTATAATTGCTTCATTCAACTTCATTTGAACTTTGGTGGATAATTGGCAATCATATCACATCTCCTTATTTTTGTAGGAATTAGGGGCATAAAAAAAACAATGATTTTCTGGTTTTCAGACAATAAATTGAGTGTAATTCTAAGGATCCCTATGAAATTGTACCACAAGGTTCCATATAAAAAAGTAAGGTTGGGATTGATTTTGGGGATTATGGCCCTAACTATTAAGAATTAAGAGACCAAAACGGGGCAATACTTACTAATACTTTGTATAAATTGCTTATTTCTTGACCACTTTCAACGCGATTTAATTCAAAGTCTTGAATTCTTTTGTTTCTTTAATATGCTGAATCTAACAGTGTATTTAAATTTTGGATTTTTGGCCCCGTTTTTCAATCGGTCCACATTGAGGTCCAAAGGATCCCAAATTAAACTTTCTTTGATTTCATCTAAAATTGAATTACTGGGGTTCTATAATATGCCAAATCTAACCGTGTATTTAGATTTTGAATTTTGGTTGGTCCACATTGAGGTCCATAGGATCCAAAATTAAACTATTATGATTTCATCAAAAATTGAATTACTGGGTTTATATGATATACCGAATCTAACCGTGTATTTGGATTTTAAATTGGTCAACATTTAGGTCCAAAGTGTGCTAAAATTAAATTGAATTCTGGGGTTCTTTGATATGCTGAATCTAACCGTACATTTAGATTTTGATGTTGGGCCTGGTTTCCAAATTGGTCCACATTAAGGTCAAATGGTCTAAAATTAAACTTTGTTCATTTCAACAAATAATGAATATATTGGATTCTTTGATATGCTGAATCTAACCATACCTTATTTAGGAGATTGGAAGACCCCAAATTCTTAAACAATATCAAAACAGACCCAGCTTGTTCCTAATATAACTGTTCTGAAGTATTTGGACCATACACGCATGGTCATGATAATGATGATGGATGGATGGCTGCTTAATGTCCAGCGGCAAATTAATTTGCATATTCAGGACGAGAAATGTTAATGTAATATGAATATTAACCCTGCTTTGTACAATACTGACACGTATTTTACACGAATTTTACTTAGCCGATTTTTTAACTTGCTATTTCACGAGGCAACAGTCCGCAGAAAGACATACCACCTTACCTGAATACATTTTTCTGACTCCGAGTCGACCAGTCTTTGCTTTTACTCCTTGATGCAGCGTGCCTAACGGATATGCAGTTTTAAATTTCAAAGTTTTGGTTTGACCCGGCAAGGGTTCCAACCCACGACCTCTCGCGCTCGAGGCGAACATGCTCCCATGAGACCATGGAGGCGGTGCTGTTTGGTCATGACCATATGCGTATGGCTTAGGTAAATAATACGACAAACGCTGAATAGATTCTTTTACTGTAAATTGAATAAGGTATTAAATTAGGCGTTTTTAAAAATTTTAATTTTGTCTTATTCAATCATATGGTAATCATTATTACATGATTACAAGACAAAATTTTTAGTCACTAGTTAAAACTACTCAGAATTATATTAAAAGCATTTTACAAATTTCATTATCGACTTTTTTACTTACGCATCACAATATGTCGGCTTTTGAAAATAACTTTTAAAAAATCTAAATGAACAGTTAAACAAATAGTCAGTTGTTTTGATAACAGGCAGTTGGTGATTTGAATACTCCCTTTTCCAACTTTAATTTTTGCTAAAATTATTTTCGGTAAATTCAATATTAAGTTAAATCAAGTTAGATTTAGTTACAAACATGTAATAAATGTGCTATTGTTCATATTCATACGATCTTAAATTTATTTAACCGCCGTTACTACATGCTGTCCATCTTTTTTTATGTGCAAAAATAAATAAACATTAGAGGACTATTTTTCTTTCGAGCTTATCTAAACACCGGGGGTAATTGCTAAAAAAAAGCCAATCCCCAATTACTTATGGTTTCACATATTAACGACAGATGAACCAATATTCAGACAATACGTTAAATATAAAAGATTTCAGTCAGTAAACTTTTGCAAATTTTGGCTCGGAGAACGAGTAGTGTGTTCCTGAGAACAAAATTAGAATTTATTTCAAAAATATCTATTTGGTATAAATTCTCTTACATTCGGACCGTTAATAACCAAACGAATATATGCCCTTATGATCCCAATACTCATATGGTCCGGAACATAACCACAAATAAAATACCTTTATGTGTGTATCATGTCCCACTATGAATTGACGTTGTCTTGCCGGTAGTCCCACTTTTTTACATTACATTCAGTAGGATAGTCAAACTCATAGATCGAAAACAAACCGACAACGCCATGGCCAAAAATAAAAAGACAAACAGACAAATAATAGTACAGATGACACAACATAGAAAACCAAAGACTAAGCAACACGAACCCCACCAAAACTTTTAATATGCACTGTGAGAAATCACACATGAAAAGTAAAATGTGTCAGCCTTATCTTACCTGCAGTGTATCAATAATGGTCCTTCATGACGCAGGCTGTTGACCTTACTATGAAACTCTACAAGAGTTGTGACATATTTTGGTACATCTCGATCAGGCCATGAAGTAAACTGTAAATGTTTGACTTGAAGTCTGGCATTATCCTACAACATGTTCAAAGAGAAGATATATAGATCTATTGTCAAACTTAACATTAATGATATCGTCTAAATATCTAGTTTTATAAATAATTTCCACTGAAGGAGAAGAATTCCACCAATGCATATATCGTATGTGTATCAATGTTATTCATTACAAAAAACCTAAAATAATAACAAAATCAATAAAGAATGTTAAACTGATTAATCTTGTCAAACTCTATAATAAGTGATATTCTTTTTATTCGAGCGTCACTGATGAGTCTTTTGTGAACGAAACGCGCGAATGGCGTACAAAATTATAAGCCTGGTATCTTTGATAAGTTTTTATACGCAACGTCAGTATAAGCATTTATTTAACCATTACTACATTTTAGACAAATATAGATACATAAACGAGCGTTAGAAATCTATAAATTTGCCCTCATTTTAAATTTTAAACAACAAGAGCTTAAATTGTTATAAATATACTTTTGAATACTTATATTATTAAATGGTTCTTTAAAATTCATTAAAAAAATAATAAAACCTGATTGCAATATTTACTTTAAACATAGACATCATCTATTAGTTGAGAATTCATTAAAAGTTACGTACTGAATCATCAGAAAATTATAGTAATAATAATTTGTAGAGCTAAGGAAACATCTGATAAAAATAGCACTAGCAAAATAAAAAAAGAAATCCATTTTGGTTTTTATTAAAAGGCACATTTTGTAATATATATAAATATCTGCATTACCTTTTAACTGATTGCAATATTTACTTTAAACATAGACATCATCTATTAGTTGAGAATTCATTAAAAGTTACGTACTGAATCATCAGAAAATTATAGTAATAATAATTTGTAGAGCTAAGGAAACATCTGATAAAAATAGCACTAGCAAAATAAAAAAAAATCCATTTTGGTTTTTATTAAAAGGCACATTTTGTAATATATATAAATATCTGCATTACCTTTTAACCGTAAATATTGAAAACTCCACAAACAATCAAGGAATATATGAAAACTGATCAAATAACTGGCTCTATAGTTTTGATAATTAAAACACTTATCTTTTAGGTGTTTCACAACTTTTTTAATACTAAATCTGGCTAAAGAGATATGTGCCACTACTCTAAAGATAGTTAAACTCCGCTACTATAATCTCTAAACTATGATACAAAAGCAGTTAATGTTATTACAACTACTATCATGGGATAATATATGTAGGCATGCTTGTTTACTTCGTAAATTTGAATTAAACTAGGTTTATAACCTATGGAGGAATTGAAGTAGTTTAAGTATTAATTCTTAATATTGCAGAAACTATTGCTAAATAATATGATGCTTTGAACCCCCAAAAAAAACCCACAAAAAGAAAAAAATTAAGCAACTTATCTAATTTCGGGTGAATAAAGTTCAACATATGGTATGAACACTTGCCTAAAGTCCGTATGTTAACAACAATATGTCTCTTTATCTCATGGATATATCAGCAACAACCAGCCTATCATAATTTTGATGATCGCATTTACACTGTTTTTTTATAACCGAAGCAAAGACGTTAATTAGCAATAAAGCATCAGATAGCATTTCTACTATGTCCTTTGTGATGCGCTATATCAATACAATCTTCCTAGGCAACAAGGCACTTTTCTCAAAACATTTATTATTGGGTAAAGCCCGAGGATTTGTCCCAGCTTCAACTCCAATATTTAAATAAATAAACACAATCTAATTATATGATTGGTCAATCTTCAGCTGTAATGTAAGCATGACATTATGTATATCTTCAATAGAATTTTACGATCGTCATGTATATTAATGACAAGTACAAATGTCTGCTATCATTTTCCTCTGAAATATCAGTTTATAGTTACATGCAAGGGTAAATGTGATTGTGTTTATTGTCCAGTACTTATTTGTTCATGCATATTTATGGCGTCACATGCAATGTTATTCGAAACATATAAATTCAATGTAACATGGAGATACTAAATAATACACATATATAACCAAATTATGTTCGAAGCGTATGTGAAAGATGATGAAAGGGAATATACGGGAAAGAAATGACGTTTATATTAATATCCTCAGCCCAAGATGTTAATAATCCAATGAAATAGACAAAGTAAAATCTAGCGTTTTACATTCAAATATAGAGTTTTTTTTCTTCATTTTCCTTTGAATAATACAAATTGATAAGACACAACAGATGATATATTGAAAAATTAAAACTTTAAATGTTTTGTACAGTGTCTTGGCATTTTGTTATACGCTATTGGATACTGGAAACAATAATACATTACTATCAGCATAACCAACTGCTTCTGAATACTAGTAGTTTGAATAAAGTGATGCTTGGCACATATATTGTGTACAAATGATTGCTTTTATAATAGTGATTAACATAATTTTCAACGCGCTTTCAAATAATTATAAGCATTCCACTACTCTAAACTTGAAACAAGGATTAAGGTTGTTCATCCATTAGAAGTTTCCATTAGATGTATACTTTTGAACACCTTATTTTTCGATTTTCCTTTTTTTTTTAATTTCTACACTTTAATCTACCATAAAGCTTCTATTCATGTATACATTTTTGCAAAAAAAAGTCTTAAAAAGTAAAAAATGTTAAGTATTTTCAAAACGCATCTGTAAAAAGCAAAAATTCAGCAAGGTGAAAAATCTTGCGCGACAAATATGACAGACAGTATTCGAAAAAGATAATGTTAGTTATTATGCGTGAGATGTTCTTACAACATGCACATGGCTATCTTTCCATCTGAGAGATTTCTAAAAAAAAGATAACCAAATAAACATAACAATCCTAAAAAATGTCAGACCATTATTTGTTGTTTTCGTGGTTATAAAGCTATGATATAGGTGGCAAGTACGAAAAAATGATCATGGAATGTCGAATACATATCTACATTTACTTAAGAGCAATATAAATATGTCGTGAGGACTTCAATTATGAATAAGTGTCCATACCATATAAAAAACTCAAAATTTTTCGGAGTCCAGAATCAAAAAAATATTTAGCTCATGGCATTGAAGAGCTGCAAAACATTACGTACTGTTGAATGGACAGAAAAAAACTAAATAATTTGAAAACTTCCATCCAAAAAAAAAAACCCCAAGAAATAGCGATTACTCCAATGATATTCATGACTTGGAAAGTTAAGAGTTAGTTTGATATATTTTGTGTTAAATGTTGCTTTACACACATTATCTAGATAATCTTTGACGTTTATTACAAAGTTATATATAATCGGCACCGTTTGAGTAAAAAAAGTAGGGAAATATACAATAAAAAAACATAACGTAAAGGGCAATCTAACGGTAGTACAAACGGTCAAAAAACATCTGTAACAAATGAAAACTACATACAACTTTACACAACAAAAAAGTGAAACAATTTGATGGAGATTGGGAAAAGCTGTTGTAAGCTGAAAGTTCGACAATCCGCCATCAACATGTGCCTAGTGAAATGTTTTTGATGATAAATTTCGATCAAGCTTTATATACATATATTAGTCATCTGCAAAATGTATAATACCATCCCTTGGCTACTGTTAAAAAAGCTTTTCATTTAACCACAAATTATACATGTTTTATATTATCTTAAGCAACGATAGTATGCTTTTTGCTCATTCCATTTTAAATTTTCAATTTCATAAAAATAAAAATGCTCTTCTAATTTTTTTTTTTATAAATTTCATCATCAGATGTTGAATCTGTTTTATTCCTTTTGAGATCAAATGTAGTACGATTTTGAAATATTTTTGTTCTTACGAACATTTAAAAACTTCAATCTGAAAATAACCTATTCAATCTATGGAAAAATGCGCATATTATTTTCTATCAATATTTCTTCTCAAGTGTGATTATATAGAGATAGAGGAGAAGGTCCCTGACAGTACACCAGCATTACAATGGGACGAGACTTATTTGCTAATAATTTATATTGATAAAAAATATTCTTTGAAAGTTTTTTAATATTGTTATATGGAAATGATTATCAAATTATATGCTCATGAAATGAAATTTAAAATGGAAAGCGTTCTTTTTAAGCGAACATGGAGCGATTATTGTAAACCAAATCCAACACGTACCATAAACTAGTCAACAATTTGTGTGTTATGTTTTTATTCATCTTTTCGGTCAATGAATTGCAGAAAGATTAAGTATTATCCTCGTCACAATTAACAATGGTTGTATACACGTTTCAAATTAACAACCAATTAGGTTGATCATATGAAATTCAAACAGCATAATCATAATTGAAATCAATTAACAATACTGGAAGTTGCAAGTTAAATAAATTAACTGATGTATACAAGACATTTGCTAATGAAAATCAACGGTACGAATAATAAAAGATTCGCATATACATAAATGACCATAACATAATTAGTACTGTAATCCAACTAGTTTTCGTAAGCGATTTAATTTCGCGACTTTCAGAGTAGAGAAAATAAAGCGAATTGAAAATGTCGCAAATATGTGAAAAACGCGAAATAAAGTATGTGCGAAAATATATCTGTTAACAGTAATGTAAACCTTAGCATTAATGGTATTTGGAGCTGATTTATAAAGTATAATTATTCATTTTCTAGTATTAGATATTTCTTAGAACATACAACAAACACACAAATTCTTCACGAGTTTATATGGAAACAAAATATGTATACTTCAGTTGTCGTTTGGTCTTTGTTGGCGTTGGTATTTTCAGAGTCAGTCTGTATGAAAGCAAATCACTAATTTCTATTACTTACAGCATCAATGGTATCACATGCATTTATAGCCACATGCTTTTTGTAAGCGCTTCCATGACCGTTTTTGTTTTCAAATATATTACAAATATTTCAATAAACATATACTTATGACTTTTTGGGAAAAACCACTTTGTCGTAAAACAATGGAAGATATTCTGATGACAGTTCTTTCTACATAAACATTTTAACTGTAGTCCCGCTTTATTTGTGTTTAGTTTTCATGTTAAATTTAATTCTATTAGAAAAGGGCAAGTTATTATATTGAGTATAGTTTTCCTGTTCAATTTAATTCAATTAGACAAGGGCAAGTTATTATATAAATCATACTTGATACAACATTAACATATATAATTTTGGCTTATAAGATACATAGTGTCATATAGCCTAGGATTAACTATACAAGCTATATCTATACTTAGGTAGGGTAAGATTGGTTGTTTTATACGCATTGTTGTGCGCATTGAAAAACTCACATGAAGAATACTCTAGAATGAAGGCAAAATAACAACAAATATGTTTTAAGATATACTTATATTTCTTAAGTTTAGTTAAGTTAAGTGACCTTTTTGTTCGAAATTTTTTATCACATTCAGATATATGAAAAATACATGCTATAAAAGTTTTCCAAAATTAAGTATATTATTCAACCAAAGATTGTCCTTAAACAAATAATGTGAGGTGTAAATTACATACAGACGCACAATATTTTCACAAAATGTGAGTGGATGTAATAACAAAAGTATATTTTATAATCATATGACCTTCAAACATGTCAGCAAATATTTATATACATGTAGCATAAAAAAGAGAAACGAATCACCTTTCGAATACCAATTTTTATCATATTATCAGATGATTAAAGTTAACATACCTTCGTGACGATTAGGTTGGTGAGTATAAAGTCAGCAAACGTTTCCTGGTAGTCAAATTTGACATATATGTTACCAAATCTCTCGGTCTTATTCTCATCAGGCCAATACTTCTTGCACTTTATTTGCTGCAAATAATGTAATTTTTAATTTAAAGTCAGTTTTATCGAAAATCTTACGGAAATTAAATGCATTGAATGTTTTGATATTTAATTGTTCTTGGATTAATATCATCCTTCTAAAACAACCATGTAATGATATGAGCAGTGTTGCGGTTAGTTGTTGGTATTATTTTCGGATGTATTTTTATTTCTGAGCTTATACATTTTAAAATATTACACAGTCGGATTTTTCATTTGAGTAGCATAAAAACTAACAGAAAATTAATCAGCGTCAGTCAGCTAATTGTGCATTTTATGATCTAAATTACATTTTCTTAAACCAAATATATGCCGACACTTCGACGTCGGTGGTGAATTTTGTTTTGTTGTTTGCTATATTTTATATTGTATCCATGAAAGAACGGGCTAGGTTTGAAGTAGAAAAATATGCTGTATTATAATATCATGGTTTGTCACTATATCATATTAAGTGATTATAGTATCACAATCCTTTCCATCTCTTTATAAAATATCTTTAACATTGACTGTTCTATAGCATTTAAGAGTCCACAAGTAATAAAACACTACTATTAAAGCCACACTATCCGCTAAAATTCTAACACATCTCCGAGGAAATCTAGTGGGGAAGAACTATAGTGTAAAACTTATTTTGACGTATAAAGTTGTAAAAATAACATTCACATAAAAAATACCCCTTTCCAATCCCCTCTAGTGGTTTGATTGAATAACTAGGTGTATGTTCAGAAACCATTATCAACCACAGAGAAATGCTCAATTAGAAAAGAAAAAAAACATCACTTAACTTAACAAATCCTTTTTTTAGCTATCGCTACAGCTAATGCAACAAGTAGCACAAATAAAAAAATTAAAATACGCCAAGGCTATGGGTAATGCAAACAAAAATATGCTATATAATTGCTTTGAATGACAATCATTAACACATACATGTATGCAATCATTGTATCTGATGTAAAGATAAGTGGTAAAAGAATGTGATAATTGTTGCCATTAACCTCCTGTAATAAAACTCATCATAGATACCAGGATTAAAAATCTGTAAGCCAGACGCGCGTTTCGTCTACAAGGACCCATCAGTGACACTCAAATAAAAAAAGTTCAAATAAAGTACGAAATTTAACCTGTTTTTTTTTCAAATTCTAACGGGGTTCAAATAATATGATAATATATTGAAATGATATTCATTTGGGAAAATATGAAATGAATTTCCAAAAACCGTATTCTTTTGCAACTTATTCATGTTGCTAATTATTAGTAATTTAGTTAACTGTAAACTATTGGATTAGCTGGTAAAGCTACCAAGGGAGTTTTAAGCAATGACCAACTTGCTGGAGCTCACTAGGAAAGGATTGTTTTACCTCCAACTGGACCTCCTCTTGAACATCATCCTGTATATACATGTAGTAGTAAATGATTTTTACATAAAAAGGACTCATCATGTCAGTGATAAAAGATCATCAATTTGACTTTCTCAATGTTTCTGTTATGATTTTTTTAACCGGAAATGAAACAGAAGAACCTTTAATGCTTTGAAGCAACACTGTGACAAGAGTTTCAAAACTGTGCAATTTAACTTATTCTTTGGAAACAAATAAAAACCAAACTAAACATGCCTCGACATGACTTAAATATTTTCAACTTCATTTTTTTTTTATGAAAGTACAGTAATTAATAGTTGTTACTTTTAACTTTCATTTATAATGTAACAAAACTACTTGAAAAAGTACTTTTTTAAATTCATTTAGCAATACGTTATTTTGAGTGTAATGACAATCAAAACATAAAAGATGTAAATAGTCATACTTTACTATATTTTATCAATATTTCCACACATCAAATAGTTCCAATATTGACTTGTTGAAAAATATTAATAAAACAGTCCCAATAATGGGAGAAATCTGATGTTATACGTACCCCAAGTTCTATGAGATTTGTTAACATGACAATATTTTGGATCCTCAGCTGCCAAACCATCCTCCAAAAGTCATCTACCATTTCATCTGTCGGACCTGTTAATAATGTGTTTAATACTTATATTGAGCGTATTATCAGCAATGTAGTCAGTGCTTCGATACTGACATGATTTATAAGATGCATTTCTAAAATTTGATAAATTGATAAATTATTTAGAAACTAAGGCTCCAACCCCATCGATACAGTTTATCTTAGATGAATTTGACTATTCTTCTGAGTTCCCATTTTGACATGTGAGTCTGAACGTGTTTACGTCATTTTACATTTTTGGCTTACAAATGTTAAGGTTTCGGCGTTCAAATGAAAGTGAATCCAGAAAAGCGCTTTGGACGCAAGAAATTTATGTTTTCATTTTATTCTTTTATTTCAACTCATTCATACATTTTAATAGTTAGAGCAATTCAATAACTATACTTTTAATAGTCAGGAGTCCCTTGTGTAGTGGTTGCCGTTTGTTGGTGTGGTTCATAGGTGTTTCTCGTTTGACGTTTTTATATAGATTATACCGTTGTTTTTTCTGTTTGAATTGTTTTACAGTAGTCATTTTGGGGCCCTTCATAGCTTGCTGTTCGGTGTGAGCCAAGGCTCCGTGTTGAAGGCCGTACTTTGACCTATAATTGTTAACTTTCTATACATTTTGACTTGGATGGAGAGTTGTCTCATGGGCACTCATACCACATCTTCTTATTTATATTATAAGTTCATGATTGTTTTCGAAACCATAGTTATCTATTACGGGTTTTGATATTTAAGAAAAAGTCTACGAAAAAGGGTAAAAAAAAATATTCTCTTGAATTTGACAGTTGTAGGAAATTAATCCTACATTTCGTTGCAGTAAAAAAAAATTCTGAGTAATAAACATATATCTTGGGTGTTTCAAAGCATCATTCTTTTTTTATTTTGTGTTTCTTTAAAATATTTTGGAAATTTGAGGTTACATGGTTACTAAAGCTTGTAAACAGGAAAGAAAGGGGTGGAAATTTGATTGGTTAACTTCCAGTGATGGTTATTATCTTATATGCAATGAAATGTTATGTGAAATTTTGTCTGTAGTACTGGACAGGATAACACTTTACTCATGCCAAGTATTTCTTTATTTAAAACAAAGATAAATTCTGCATATTGTTTTGAAAAGTGCAAATTTAACAAAGACTAATAGGGGAAAACAATGGTGGTATTACACCTAAATCACTAAATTTTGAAGGAGATAGTAATGAAAACGCATCTTTAAATGATCGATGTTTTGTCAAATTTTAGTTACAGTGGCATAAGTATTTTACCGATGTTTAAATCTCAAATATCGATTTAGAAGACAAATCAAGGTAACAAATTAAAACTGAGAGAATCGCATGCACTTGAAAAAGAGCGAGACGGGGTGCGTCGACAAATCTATAAGTATATAATTAGTTCAAATGTTAACAAGTCTAAATTGAAAACAACGTTCAAACCTATGATTGCGTTAGATAAATATATAAACAAGTCTAAATTGAAAACAACGTTCAAACCTATGATTGCATTGGATAAAAACCGCAATTTTTATACGTGTGCACGCAAAACAAATTTTTTGGTAGAGGGGTCTAAATACAGCACAAACAACATTTTATAAAAGACCAAAAAAGTGAAAAAGTATATTTTAACAAAACGCATTTGACTAGCAGGTCGAACAACGGATGTTCTTAAACCCTGTTGACTGCCTAATTTAATATCAAACAGAAAACAATAAACTTGCGGAAAAGATGGTATACCGCAAACAAAAGGTGCAAATGTTAATATATAATATTGGTTTTGCTAAGAAATTGGGCTAGGACTTTGCAATTACTTTGCAGTCTAGTACATTTTTGATTCCCCTTTTTGTGTTTGTCTCATGAGAAAAAACAAAGTTCCTGTTTATCTATTTATGTGTTTAAAACATTTACACAATTGTTGGAAATTATATGTCTAAACTATTTAAAAAACGATTCCGATTTCGCTTCAAAAAACACCGTGACATACCTTGGCATGCAATGTAAGCTCGTGGATCTTGATACCCCTGCAAATAATATATGAATATATATATGTAATCAATTTATAAATAAAGAGTTATTTTAAAAACAGGGTTTAACTAGGAACATACAAAGAGGTAAATTAAACAAAAATAATAGGTAGTTTTGGAATTTCATTTAGAAACGTGATAACTTTACTTTCTTGCCCAATACTTACATCAACTTAAAAAAAGGGTTTTAACTAGGAATATACAAAGAGGTAAATTAAAATGATAGTTAGTTCTGGAATTTCATCTAGAAACGTGATAAGAGTTAATAGGCGTAAAACAAATCTGCTGTACGAAATATACTAAACTACTGACCACATTGCGTTTACCGTTTGAATTAAAAAACAATAGAAAAGTACAGAAATACATGCCTGAAATATGACATCCCTGCAATATACTGCTAGGCAGTTAATTAAGTTAATTCAAGCTTGTTCTGCCTTCTGCTTAATATAACTGTAACTACATCCAAATATTCCAACTCGGATATAATCAAAACTAAGACTATTTTTGTAAAAATTTTCGTCTGTTAAACTTATGGCATTTCCCCTTGACTTTCACGCGCAATACTTACATCAAAATATGACGCGTTGATATAATCAGAGTTATCAACCGTTGCGTAACTACTTCCATCTTCGGAATCAATAACTTCCGGTTGTAAAACTACCCTGGAATGGTCATCTGCAAATAACAAAGTATCAAATTGTTAATTTGTGAAGGAAGTCAATAAAAAAACAACATTTTCAGTACGTTGATTAAATCAGAAATTAAGGTTCTAATTTAAGGTTTCAGACAAAGTTGACCCTAGATGCATTATGTTATTCTCTTTATGTCCCTTTTGGTGATAAAGATCCTAACATTTACGAATTAATACATCCCTGGCTTTCAAATCTTAGAGCGATCCTAATGAACGTTAATCTAGAAAAGCACTTAGGACTCACGGAATTTATTAAATGTTATGTTCTTTTTATATCTATAAAAATGTTTTACATTGCTGAAATCAAATTGTAATACATTTATATACATGAATTATGTAAATTAAAATTACTGCACAGCTGTATGGTGAAATTGATTTGTGAGTGACTTATTAAGTTTCCTTTAAGATAATTACAAATAAACTATAAATTATTTGAGTAGTAGATCTGTCATACTCAACAGTGTAAGTATAGTAGTGTTTTTTTACGTTATGTATTTCATAAAAACCGCAATTTTTATACGTGTGAAATGCAAAACAAATTTCTTGGTAGAGGGGTCTAAATACAGCACAAACAACATTTTCCAAAAGACCAAAAAAGTGAAAAAGTATATTCTAACAAAATGCATTTGACTAGCAGGTCGAACAACGGAAGTTCTTAAACCCTGCTGACTGCCAATGGCGATTGCGAATTAAACGGATCACCAGATGTAACAAAATGAATATTAACTATAAATTTAATACCAAACAGAAAACATTAAACTTGCGGAAAAGATGGTATACCGCAAACAAAAGGTGCAAGATAAGATAAGATAATTCCCCATAAACTATGCTCCTTGAATTGGTGCAGCGGTGAAGTCAAATTATCTGAGTAGTAGCATCTGTCATACTCAACAGTGTAAGTATAGGAGTGCTTTTTTACCTTATGTATTTCATAAATGTATTTTCTGAATTTCTCTTATTATTAAGATGACTTACAGGCATAAATATTTTTGTAACGGTTCTTTCGTTTGTTGCCAGATCTCAAAGCTACATCATGTGGATGTTTAAGTCCATGTGGTAAACCCTGAAACATACAACGCAAGTAAATAATTTTGTGTGCGAGTACATTTTTGTCATCTACTCATTTGATTTTGTTCTTTTCATTATAGACATTGTCTTTTATTATTATTTTGGTCAACAACCGTTATTCCACAATAGTTTTACTAATGCCACTTTTGACAAGTCATTGAAATATCACCGTGGCAATGCGACTTAGATTGAAACTCCATTTTTGTTTTACCGTAGACGATTTTGGCCGGTCTATTTATGCTCTTTTGGTTTGATAATTCTATATTTCAAACAAACTGTTCTCATTCGTGCACACAAAAAGCAGTATTATGTTTTTTTTTACTACCAATGAATCTCTAACACTACTGACAGCCTATCACTCTTATTGTACCGCATTGACTCGAAAAACATTGCATTCCCAGTTAACTAACTATTTTGGTTGTGCTCACACAAACTAAGATCGTAACTCGCTTTGGTAACTTTGACAGAATCATTTTTTGCTGTCCAGAAAAGGCCATTAGAGTTTTGTTACCCTCAAACATTTTATATTTTTACATACTAAACTTTTGGCAAAGATTACCTGTAAAACGTAACCCAGAAACACCTATTATATGCAATGAAAACAGAATCATAAATATATCTATATTTCTTTAGTGCATTTGTTATCAACATTTGTTTATAATATACAAAGTAGATCTTCCATTCTGAGTACATTTCGCTCTACAACTGTATCACATGCTGTTCTAGTTATTTTTTAAATTTTCAATCGTTGTTCTGTAAGTTTTGTTTTTCATTTGTCGTTTTCGTTGTCTATTTATTTTTATTAAACTACTATTTATTATGTTTTCTGTAGTTTTTACTTATAAAGGTGACATAATTACAAATTACACTTCTTTTGTACAGTTGTCAATTAAAAATGACAAATCTTAATATAATTTCTGTTTGTGATATATCCATTTAGCTTAATGTTGTTCCGGTAGTTTTACTGCCATATTTGTCCATTCTAATCGTACAATTGATTTCAATGTTATGTCGGGAATTATAACTAAAATGACACAGAAAAATACTTAGAAGTTGTAAACTTCTATGTCATTTGGTCTCTGGAGGAGAATTGTCTCATTGGCAATCATACCACATCTTCTTTTTTATATTAATACGAACTTACATCATACTCAGTTTCAAATGCGTTGTCCTTCTGTAACATGTATTCCACATACTGGGGCAACATCTCTACTTGAATGCCGTCTCGTCCGTCAAAGTCACTAAAATGCACAGTTAGTGGAGGAGGAGACAGTCCTTCGGTCGTTAATAAAATGGCATTTACGTCTGCAACAGTTTCCTCAGGTGGTGGTGGTGGGAAATCGTAATAATCCATATGTGCGTCTGCTTCTCCATCACGTGGTATAAGGGTGCCATTTTGTTTTGGAGTGTCAAAACGTATAGTATTACGCATCACCCACTCATCTTTTTTGATTTCGTCATAATTAGCAAATTGGTTATTGTCTATTCCTATAATATGACAAAGAAAGGTTTATGAATCAGGTGCCATATTTTAAATAATTAATTAACATATGATTAACTAGGACACTAAGGCCCAACTCCCTCATACAAGGCTGACCTTCGATGAATTTGACAAATAATTTTAAGTCCATTTTTCTCATATAGAGTATTGAAACATACCTAGTTTTCACATGTTTGAGATTTGAGCGTTCTTGATGAATGTAAATCTATAAAAGAGCTTCGAAAACACGAAATTTAAGAAAGATTCTTTTCCTTAATTCCTATAACTTATTTGTCCCCATACGCAGTGAAAGGAATGCAAAATATACTCGGAACATTTTGTTTTTATAGTGATTGAGATTATAACACAATGTTGACTGCTGTACCCCAATTTTTGACATTTTTACCTATTATGTCTGTTGTTTTGTTCACACATTGTTGTCAATTAAATAGAATTTTATGCGACTGTCATATAAGTGAGAGGTTTAGCTAGCTATAAAACCAGGTTTAATACACCATTTTCTACATAAAGAAATGCCTGTACCAAGTCAGGAATATGACAGTTGTTTTCCATTCGTTTGATCATGTTGATGTGTTTGAGCTTTTGATTTTACCATTTTATAAGGGACTGTCCGATTTGAATTTTCCTTGGAGTTCGGTATTTTTGTTATTTTACTTTTTATAAAAAGCATTAATAAAAATAACGAGTGTATTTGTGACATTGTTTCAAAAATATCCGTTCTCATATCATCTAAGTAAAAAAGTTTGACATATCTTTTTAAATGGAGCATGGCACGTTTTTATGCCAAAATCAAAAACTTCTAATGTGTAAGGTTATCAGATTTGCGATTATTAATAAACAGATATTTTTAACCATTTAAATCCGAATCTATGATAAAACATTTCATTTCCTTTCATTCATTTATCTTTGAAAATAAAAACACAATATTTCAATTTTCACTTTTCAGTTTTCCAATGAATGTGTTGAATGTTCCCTTTGATTTGTTGTGCTTTCTTTTCTATATTAATGTTATCCACTGGATTTGCAAATGATTGTAATCTAGTTGCTACCACATGTTATTACCTTTTTGGCATGGACAATGTTATGCAGCTTTAAAACTTGTTTAACTTGACGGTTACCGATAAATTTCAAACTTTACTTTCAGTTGAAGCCGATGTACCAGTATACTTTAATTCTATAGAAAATTTCTAACAACGGGTACCTTTAAGTTTAATTTCGAAATCTATAATCATTCAGGTAAATATTTCTTTGAACAACTGAATAAAAATGTACAAATTATATGTATGTATGTATGTATGCTACGTATAAGACTCCTTTCACTAGGAGCACCATCATGAGTTATGGTGTAAAGGAGGAAATTTAGCACACTGTATCGGCACAGATTTAATGTGAGCATTTGCGTACCTAGTTCCCCAGCCTGGCCGTGATGGGACTTACTTCCAGAAAGATAACCTTCCCACAAACATGAATAAATACAATGCAGTAAAACATACGAACATATTAATAACAATTAAAAGTTTTATTCAGATTTTAAAAAACATTTAAATTATTACAAACCTTCCAAAGAATCATCTGATCGAGGTGTTAAGACATCTTCACTGCCGTTTTCTTTAGCATGCCTGTCCCTGCAAACAAAATAAACCGTTAATGACAGCTATTGATTCATGGATTTTAATCCAATTTTATAAATTTTGAAGTCGGATTAAAGCTAATACGTTTTGGATAAATACGGACCCACTGTCTTTGCCAGTTTACAAACATAAAAAAGTAAAATCACAGACAAATAAACCTTAATAGCAAATTTACTAGATTGTACATCAATTAAAAATAAATAAACGTATGTCTTCCATTGCTTTAATTTATGTTATTTCATTCATTAGTAGTGAAAATGGAAATAGGAAGATGTGGTATAAATGCCAATGAGACAACTCTACACCAGAGACCAAATGAGGTTTGCAACTATAGGTCGACATACGGCCTTCAACAATGAGCAAAACTTATACTGCATAGAAAGATATAAAAGAGCACGAAATGAAAAATGTTAGTCAATTTAAACAAGAAAACTAACGGCCTGATTAATGTACAAAACAATACGCGAAAAACAAATATGATATACAGCAACAAACGACTACCACTGAATTACAGGCTCATGACTTACGCCAGACACATACACAGATCACCAACTTTCAATTCAGATTCATGCTATGGGTTTTCGTATCTTAGTTTAGAAAACGGTTAGTGCTATTTTTCAAACTTTGTTCGACGAACGTCTTTATATTTGGTGTTTTATTCACACGAATGTGATGGCGTTTGCTCGAAAAAAAAACCAAAAAAGACAAAACAAAACAAAACAAAAACAAAACAAAACAAAAACACGACAGATACCAGGCTTATAATATTATACGCCAGTTTTGGAAGTTTTTTTAATTGTCACGATTAACAAAAACAACCAATATAATCTAATCACAGATACCAGAATTAAAATTTTGTATGACAGACGCGCTCTACGTCTACTACGCCTCATCAGTAACTCTCGAATCAAAACATTTAAAAGGCCATAGTAAGTGCGAAGGTAAAAAGCATTGAGGATTTTGATTCCGAACACACACGTCGTTTTGCATGTAATCTCAGCTTTATGCGTTGATGAAATTGATTACTGCAACATTAAATGGTCATTCAACTTTAACATGCTATAAATGTTTGTAAATTTTCCAAAATATTTGAATTCCTTTTCAATGTTAACTATTTGTATTGTTTCCAAAAGTGATATGTCTTCCTTATAAACTTATGAACTTTTAATCCTCTGTTATTTAACTGTTTTATACTGTCAATTTAATATCTGTGCCAAAGTTTTACTTCAGAAAAATGCAAAAAAAAAAAAAATATTTTGATATAAAAATAAGAAGATGTGGTATGATTACAAAGAAGCATGTAAAAATATGCATTTTGAATGTTAAATATTTGGCAATTTTTCTAAAAGTGATAGTTTAAGTCTTCCTTTTAAACTCATGAACGTTTGATTCTGTGTTATTTAACTGTTTTATAGCATCTATTAAATATCTATGCCAAAGTTTTATGCAAGTAAAATGCAAAAAATATATTTTGAAATAAAAATAAGGAGATGTGGTTTTATTATAAAGAACACAATTATGCAGCAAAAACATGTTTTTTCAATGTTAAATATTTTGTTATTTTTCCAAACGTGAAAGTTCATGTCTTCCTTCTCAACTTATGAACTTTTGATCGTCTGTAATTTAACTATTCTTATACCGTCGATTTAATATCTTTGCTATTTTTTATGTAAGAAAAATGCAAAACATTATTTGAAATAAAAACAAGGAGATATGGTATGATTCCAAAGAAGACAATTATCCTGTAATTTCCTCATAAACTGATGAACTTTTAATCTTCTATTAATAACTTTTTATATACCGTCGATTTAGTATCTTTGCCAAAGTGTTATGTAAGAAAAATGTAAAAACGTATTTTGATAAAAATACAAGGAGATCTGGCAGGATAACAAAAAAAAAAAAAAACTGTAAAAACGTGCCTTTTCAATGTTAAATATTTTGTAATTTTTCCAAAAGTGATAGTTTAAGTCTTCCTTCTAAACTTATGAACTGTAATTAAACAATTCTTATACCGCCGATTATATAACTTTTCTATAGTTTTTTATGCAAGAACATATTATGATATAAAAATAAGGAGGTGTAGTATGATTCCATAGACGACAATTATGCAGGAAAAACATGCCTTTTCAATGTCAATATTTTGTAATTTTCCCAAAAGGTATAGTTTATGTGTTCCTTATACACTGATGTACTTTTGATTCTCTGTTATTCATCTGTTTTTTTATATCTCGAGTTTTATAAATAAGAAGATATGGTATGATTACAAAGAAGGCAATTATTGAACAAAGACTACAGGACACTGTCAAGTTATTGCACGACTTTTAGCAACAGCGAAACCCACTCTAACGTATGATTAACAATAAAGGGCACTACGATATTTAAACGTTAAACCGGTAAAAACAAGCGGCCTTATGAGTAAATTCAAGTGAAAATCAACCAACACAATTTTCATATTAGACAAGAACAAGTACCAGAATTTATTTCATGTGCTGCCATTTTCGCTTCAGTACATCAAAGTAGATATTTAAGCCAAAGACTTTTTGTTGCGTTAAATGATTTATTCTAAATTCACTAGTATCAGCAACGCTCATAACTAAAATGGGTCAAAAATTCATTGGAGGATACTAGTTGTTATAAACACGGGACTACAGAGAATACAAAACAAATCTCACTAATGCCAAAGCGCATGAGCAGAAAATAAAGATCTAGTTTTATCGCACAGAGTGTGACTATTATACATATTTGTACGTTTTCTTGATATTTCATGACATTTTGCGTCGAAACTTATTTGACAGTTTATCAAATGATGAAATTTAAGAAACAAAAAGCGTTGTCTACTCCAAAGCATAGATCGTATTTGGTCCATTTTTTCAGAATTTTGGGTTTTAGTTCTCCTCACCTTCACCTGATTTGATTCAAGTGCCACTGATAAGTCATATGTAGACGAACGCATTACTGACGTACAAAATAATAAGCCTGGTAACTTTGATGAGTTTTCACTTACTTGTTTCTAAGACAGTGGCAACATACAATGATTACAATGATCAACAATACTACTGCTCCACCTATTATTGCACCAATTACAATGGCTATATCAACTTCAGTATCATCCTTAATGGTTGTACCTAGGTTAATATATCAATAGAGACATGAACTAACAGGTCATGAATAACAAAAATAAGCATGCAGCTTAACTTTTTTCATGGTTTTCAACAAGTAATTAAATATTTAAAATGTATTAAACTCTAAAGAAAACAGGCATCCAAAATATGAGTTACAAAACATCATTTTGTAGTAGAAATACGTGAATATTAAACACATTTAATTTGCTTACACATAAACTGAATAACATCTTTCATTTCATTTTGTATTCAATATGATATAACACATCAGAAATTTAACATATTACTTCTATATGAAAAAATATAGATTGATCTTGCATGTTGAATTATTAATAAATGAAACATATAGGCACTGAATCAACAAATAATTATTGAAAGAATGCTGAAACATATTAACCCAAAACAGAGGAATAGAATTCGGTATAGAAATAAATGGGAGGTCAGAGACGATCTCCGTTTTTTGCAAAGATCAACATATACCGTCCGACAATAGTTTAGAACCACATTGATCTATAAATTTAATACGTATTTATTATTACATTGTCAAATTAGATGAGATACCCAGTAAATGTGTACTTAATTCAAGCTTAAAATCAATGCTTGTGTAAAGAAAAATAATTCAAATGAGAAAGCACTTACGCTTTGATCTTAATTTGCGACTTAATTTGAAAGTTTTGTTTTTATCTGTAACTTCGCATTTTTTAAGTGGATTTGGGTTTCCAGGGAAAATGTCTGCGTCACAAACATTATGTTTGTTCAGGGGAAACCTTTAATTATAAAAGGTTTTATTTCCAAAATGTAAGAAAACTTATTAAAAATCCGTGTACATCATAGAAAAAGCTAAGTTCACTATATAACCTAAGAACTGTTAAACGTTTATTTATAAAATATCATGCATTTTCAGGGAGATGAATTTAACTAAATATCAGTCTGGTTTCCTGAAATGATATACACCTTTATGAGTTCAATGTTCCTTTATTGGACAGAAAATGAATCGTTTTCAAGGAGAAATTCACATTCATATGACCGAAAACGTTTTAAATAAAAAGTAGTGGTACTTCAATTTGTCGGAATATGTATTATTGATCATATTGCAGCTAACATTGATCTTCGTGCTTGAGACGAGGAAGCAAGAGACAGAATTGTCTTAAAATAAAGATGCAGACTTTTTATAATCGTAAATTCTCCAGCAAACTAAAGATCAATATCTTTTAATTTTGCCACCGATGAGTCCTATGAAGACAACACGCGCGTCTGGTGTACTAAATTATAAGATGATTTTGTTTTTGTTTAAACGATACGCAAATATCCTAGAGTTTTGGTATCCTTTTTATTCACACAAATTGTTAAAATGAATGAAACATTCAAATCATACCGTACGGACATAACTTCGAGGACAATATAACGATCTACAGATATTTTACTTTAGTGAACTTCGGCTAGCTGTCTCATCCATTTCTATTTACTGTTATTTGTGAAAATTAACTAAACATTTTTTCCGAAATACTTCTGATGTCCTTTTTGGTACCATCAATTAATACAAGTAATTTATTTAGATGAAAAATTTTAAGTAAATAAATCACTGATTTTGGGTCCTTTTCCAATTCATTAAAGATTCTTAATTCTAAATCTGTAACGTACTCAGTAAAGATTTTTTTCGAGAACCGCCGCAATTGGAAGAATACAGCGATATTCCTATGAAATGAAGGTGGCTATATCACCTTTCTCCTAAGTAACTGTATAAAAAGTAAAATAACAAAAATATCGCATGTTCCTGACTTGGTACAGGCATTTCCTTGTGTAGAAAATGGTGGACAAACAATGACAAATCTGCATCTTCAATTTTAAGAGACATAATGACAGCCAGCAATAGTTGTGCACATTTAAAGCAAGTGAAAATAAATAGAATAAGAGTTTTATTCAAAAGCATGTGCATCCCCATTAGAAAATGATTATAATTGGATTATTCAGACTTCTTTCTCGATTGCACCTTAAATAAGATGTCAATACCATAAAGGTAACAACATTATTTTGTAATAAAATCACATACCAAGATTAAAACAATGTTATCAGACTCAAAACAGCGTAATAAAAACAGTTTGCATCATTCATAAAATTGATAAACATTTGTTTGCAACAACAACAAAAAAAAAAAAAAAAAGAAAAAAACAAAAAACAGGGTAGATAAGGTTCATGAAGGTATGTACTTAGGTCAGGTTTAGGAATTTGTGTCAGATGTTCAGACTTCTTGGTTTTTCCTACAATACAGGGTAAACTTTTGCCCCATAATACCCATTTTCTTTTCATGTAAGACTTCAATAGCTCATAAAAGGTCATTTGCCAAAATTTAAGAAGATTCTAGATTTCTTTTCTCTCGATTTGAGACCCAAATAATACCAGTGCTTTTTGACTTATAGTATCAATTTTAAATTCTAGATTTTTTTAATTTCACCAAGTACATCCTTAAGTACAATTTTTCAGATATTATTAATAGGAATACATTCCTTTAAATAATATCGATCTGTCTGACTAAGATACACGATATATATATATAACGTCCGACACGTCTAAATATATATCTTCTAGTATAATTTTAAATGATCCTTCATAAAACCTAGCTATATTTATATCCACATATTGAGCTACACTACATATATAAGATACACATATATGTTGTTAATATCTAAAGTACACCGTTAATTGATTATATACTAAATATACCATGTGCCTGTGTGGGGATTATATTTGTTAATTGGTGTTAATGTCAAACCTTGACAATCACTTCCAGCACAAACGTCAACGTCAATACAACTTCCGGTCACCCGATCACAACCACTACCAGAGCAAGAAACTGGACAGGCGTACTTACATTTTTGTCCAAACCAACCGGCTTTGCATCCGGATGTACAGAACCCTGTGTTCTGATCACACATATTGTTTTGACAATTTGTACTACATGTTTCAGTGCATGAAAATCCATAGAGGCCATTTTCACATCCATATGAACAATTGTTTGACGAATAAATGCACTTTTATTTTTACATCCGGGATAGCAGCTTTGAGTACAGGAATTTCCATAATATCCATCGTCGCATCCGAACAAACAATTTCCATTTCCAGGGTTGCAATTTCCCTTTGAAGTTCCAGCACAGTTTGTACAACTATTCTCACAGTATTCGCCGTATTTGTCAACAACACATTCCTGTGAACATTTCCCGGAATCCACGTCGCATTCACTGTTGAAACAAGTCTGTGAACACTCATTTGTGCATGATTGACCATACCATCCATTTGCACAACCACCATTACAGATTCCAGTTAATTTATTACAAACTTCATTTCCAACTGTTGAAGACATCGAGCAATGGCTACTACACTGACTTTGACAATTGTGTCCATAATACCCAGGTTTACATTTCGTACAAGTTCCATATAATCTTTCACAATTTATGCAAGTGCTTACACAGGGTGTTTTTCATTGTGTGCCATAAAAGCCAGACGTGCAGTTAATTGTGCATGCACTACTATCACGATCACACAATTCGCCATTACAATTTTCACTACATCGCAAATTACACGTCGCACCGTACCACCCTGTTACATAGTTACCTGAACATCGTCCAGTGAGACGATCACAGGCGGAACTTATACAATGAATTTCATTGTTACAGGGTATGCTACAGTATGTCCCATACCATCCATCTTTACAGCTGTTAAGGTTAAGGCAATATCCGTCTATACCGTCACAAACTATCTGACCAGATGAAGATAATCCACAGTTTGTATTACAACTGCTTTGGCAGTTTAATCCATATTTTCCAGGAGCACATCCCTCACAAATTCCCGTCGTTTGATTGCATAAAGTACAAGCAGAACAGGAATTATCACAAAGTTGTCCAAACTTTCCAGGTGTACACCCTTCAAAGCACAATCCTGTTGTCTGATTGCATCGAGAAAACTTGCAGTTATTACTGCAAGTGTTTGGACAAGTATCCCCATAACAACCCTCTTTACAAATACTGCATTTCCCCGTTTGTTTATCACAAGAACTACTAAAGCAACCCATGCTACAAGTCGTATTACAATTGGTTCCATAGAAACCATCAATACACTTACCTATACATACAGCAGTCGTTTGATCACATCCTGAATTATCACATCCGGTACAAATATTCTCACAAGAATCACCATGGTATCCAGCTTTGCATCCTCCCACACATCTACCGGATGATCTATCACATGTTGTGCCTTTACAGTTACTGCTGCACGATAGCTCGCATCTCGTACCGAATTTCATGTTTGGACAATTTCCACTGCACGTTCCGTCATTCTTATTACATTGATTTGTTGAACATGACGACGGACATAGCCTACTGCAATGACTACCATGATATCCGGCAATGCATTCTGACGTGCATGCCCCGCCGACTTTTTGGCAGGTTCTAGGTGAACAGTTTGCTGAACAATCTAAATCACAGTAATCACCATATTTGCCAGGAAGGCAATTTCCCGAACATGCGCCAGTTGTTGGGTTACAACTATTACCGTCACAATTTGACCCACAAGGAAGTTGACAAAATTCCCCATAGAACCCTTGTTTGCACCCAGAGGAACACTTGCTATCTACTTGACTACATTTATTATTTAAGCAATTGGAGTTACAGGATTGTAAGCAATCGTTACCATGATATCCGTCTACACAACCGGCGTCACACAAGCCAGTATTACGATTACATGTTGTTAAGCAATTAGGACATTGCATGTCACATTTCTGGCCGTAACGTTTTACATTACAGCCACTACTACATATTCCATTGCTATCACACTCACCTTGGTTACAGTTTGTGTTACAATTATCTGTACATTTGTTACCATACCAACCCGTTTTACATCCACCCGTGCATGTTCCTGATGTTGTATCGCAAGAATTAAAAGTCGCACAATTATCGCTACATTTAACGCACTGTCCGGAGTCTAGAAACCAACCAGTTTGACAGCGCTCACAAACGGTCGGTTGATTCGCAACACAAGATTCGCAGTTTGCCAATGAACAGGTAAACGTATCGCAGCGCAGTCCACTCCATCCAGCAGAACAGCCAAACCGACAGTTTCCAGTGTTAGGAAAGCACTTAGCTATATTGGTGTTATTTGTTTTACAACCTGTACTACAGGTTTTGCAGTTACCAATTACTCCATCATAAAAATATTCCGGTTGACATTCCGTACAGACTGTTATACCAACAGATATCAATGCTTGACATTTCGTACATAAAGTATTATTCGTCACTTCCGAACAAGTTTTGTCACAACTGGGACCATAAAATCCATCTATACACCCATTTAAACATTTCCGATTGCTTTGATCGCATTTTGGTAGTCCACCATTACAGTTCACACAGTAAGATGGAAAACATCCTGCTGTTTGCTGATCACATCCATATTGGCAAGAAATTGGACACGTTGAACTACAATCACTTCCATAATAACCCTTTTTACAACCTGACGTGCATTGTCCAGAAGTTCTGTCACATTCCAAGTTAATGCATCGTATCGAACAAGACCTGTCACAATACTGACCCCATAGTGTTTTAGGACAACTATTACAATAACCTAGCTGTCTGTCACATCCACATGCTAATCCAGACAAGACACATTGGTCACTGAGTGAACAGTTCTGGTTACATGCCTTATTACAGACGTCACCAAAATAATTCTTTGCGCATCCGTAACAGTTTCCATGCAATTGTTCACATCCACATTTGCCGCCATTACTGGAGCATTCAGTTCCATAATAACACGTGGTAGAACAGTTGTACTGACAACTTCCACCCCATACACCAAAATCACAGGTAGCTACAATTATACAGAAATTAGTTTAGTGGTTATACATATGGAGGACCCCATTTGAAAAAAATAGGATACCAACATGAAATCCTTTTTGCCGAACTTGGATTGTTAGGTTAAAGTTTGAAAATGAAATAAAATCTTTGTCTATAATACCTTTAAGTAGTATAAGAAATTAAAAATACACTTCTTAATGGGAAATATTTTAGAGAAATGAATGCTTCAGAACAAATTCAATGTGCTTTCCGATATAATTAATTTTTCCAAGGGACATAACTTGTTAAAAATATTTGATCAGCACTTATTTTCGAATGTGTCAAAGACATAGCTGATATAAACCTATGATATAAGTTTCATATTATCTTGTTAAAGAAAATAATTAAATTACATTTCAAACAGACCTTCAAGGGCATTACTTATAGTATACTATAAGTTTTATAAAAATCTGGAAAGAATTGTACCTTGAGAGCGCTATCGCGGCCATTTTCCATAAATTTAATATTTCCAAGGCATTACTCTTTTAAAAAGTCGATCGGCCACCGTTATAGAAATTGTCCGAGATATTGCTGAATTTAACCTATAGTATAAGTTTTATAAAAATCTGGCAAGCATTGTACCCGTGAGAGCGCTAACGAGGCCATTTTCCATAAATTTAATATTTCCAAGGCATATCTCTTTTAAAAAGTCGATCGACCACCGTTATAGAACTTGTCCGAGATATTGCTGATATTAACCTATAGTATAAGTTTTATAAAAATCTGGCAAGCATTGTACCAGTGAGAGCGCTAACGATGGCATTTTCCATAAATTTAATATTTCCAAGGGCATAACTCTTTTAAAGATCGGCCACCATTATATATTGCTGATATTAACCTATAGTATAAGTTCTATAAAAATCTGGCAAGAATTGTACCTGTGACTCGTGCAATCGATATATATATTTTTATGTTTATTCCGAAAAGAAGAAGGAAAAAAAAACACTGGAGAAAGCACAACGCATGTGTCTTGTTCTGAGCAGAGTTTGAAAGTGGACAAATTAATAAACTAGTGTTATTGATATAACAAAAAAACTTAATCTAAGAAGATTTAAGGGTAGCGGAACCTGTCTGCCATCTAATGTCTAAATATTTTGCTTTTTAGTACATTTTCTGATTATTAAATTTTTAGGAAGGCGTATCTGCCCCCACTTTTTTGAATTTCATGATTCCGTCATTGGAAATTTCAATCTAACCGCCAATGAAATTATTCAAACTCAATAGTCGTTCAATTTCATCGAGAAATCTGTTTTAACAATATTTTTCTGAAAACCAATATAACCTAAGGGTAGAATTGTAATTATGGACGATCATTCTATCTTGACAAGATGACAAAATATGAAATATTGCAACGCTGAGATTAAATGTTTACTTTAATATCAAATGAGAAATTACCACAAATATAATATCTCTCCAATTTTTTTGAAAACCAAAACGATTATCCATAAGAATAAAATGCAAAGTAAAAATAAGATGCAACTATTTCTGGATGAAGCAATTTTGAAGCCTCTGTCGCGTTTCTTTTTATCTCTTGCACATTTTGTGAAGGTGTTTCGAAGATTCGACTGAAATGCACTGAAACCCATTTGTACTTTATATATAATAACAAATGGGTCTGCACCACTACTGGTGAACATTCAGTCAACAAAAGCACGATCACCATAATTTTATATGTCTCTGGTAAAATATAGATTTAGTATATCTAAAATTCCATAGTTTTGCACATATGATATCAGTAGAACATTTATAATTTGTTTGATGAGCATTTGATCTTCAAATGGTACTAAATATTTGTATGAGTGTTTGTTTGTTTATATAATTATATGTGTGTCCGTCGTCCTATATAAAACTTAAATGTTAATAACAATACACACAATTCATCATAGTCATATCTATTGAATGGACAGCTGAATTTAAATAAAAATACACAGTTGTAAAAATACCATTATATTCACTGAGGTTAAACGAGATCAATAGATACCTCAATTAAATTGGACTTAAATGTTTGATACTACTGATGATAACACTTATCTGATCACAGGAAGACAAATTTAGATTTATTGCTAATTAACGCATGTTTTGTACAGGTAAAGGATGTCAGTATGTAGAAAGCTGAGTAAAGTATTTAGTAGTAAAACCTTTAAGTCAACAAAATAGCACTGTCGTAGGAGCCGTTGCAAGCGATTCAATTGTTCCCCGCTTTTAATGCAAATAAAATGACAGACTAGTATGCTTCATATGTATAAGACAATACAAAGGTGTTTTGCATGTCATTTTCAGAAGTTTGCCACCCCACCCCTTAACAATTTTAATCGTCCCATTTGCCACAGAATTGTTAAACAATTTCCAATGATTGTACAGAAAATCTTTCTTATTATAAAAAAATAAGGAAACAATAACACATTTTGATAAAAAAAAAATTAAGACGTAGTGTTGATAAAAATATCCGAACTTTCACTTTTCTAACTGTCTTTTTTGTTTCGTTAAGGTATGCATTATCATTTATTTTCAAGCACACACAATAATTTAACAGTACAATTTCATGAGTACATACAAAATGTGTGTCCAAGTCGATGTGGCTGATTTTCATTTTTTAACGTGTTATATTTCCTATTTTAAAAACTGGAAATTTGATAATAAATCTTGTTTATTTCGAAATTTGATGTTTACAAAATAGGAAATTTAACATATATATATATATATTATACAAATTAGCAACTAACAAAAGAAATAGCAAGACTTGTTCACATGTGTCCTAGATCCTTGAAAATCGTCAATTTTGCAAATTTGTTTTTCCAGACCTTTCAGAGGTGAGCATTGCAAATGTCTATGAATGATTGATTGGCCATTAACTATTTGATGGGTATTCTATGACATCTCAAAGATATAACACAATTTTATGCCAAATCAATCCCCGTTTAACCCATAAATTCCTCGCATCTTCAACGTCCTCAAATTTCTTTAAATAAACGAAAATGTATATACAAAAATAAATAAAATGAAATTCGTACCAAAATGGTTTTTGAAATGTATTCATAACTATTTACGGAAAGTCGTAAATTACTACTATTTCGAACTTATCGCAATGAAATTTTACCGTACAGTTAACCTTTTCATAAAATATGTGAAAATGATTTACATTTTAACACGGTTATTTAACAAAAACGTTTTCTTTGGGCCATAATTTGAGGGTATACAATTACTGCTTCTTGTTCTCGTGTGATTTAAAGTAAAAGTAACTGTCAAGCTTGTCTTGTCTTGTTGACATTCCTCTGTCAAATTATCATTTAAATTGATAAAAGGTGAATGCATTGTGTTTGTATTTAAAAGGTAAACAAATATCAGGATAGGAACCTCTAGCCTTTGATAGTCTTGTGTGTTTTTTTTTAAATTTTGGATCATTTATATGTTTCGGAGTTTAGTGTAACGTCCATTTTGCTGAACTAGTCTACATTATTGTTTAGGGGCCAGCTGAAGCCCGGGTGCGAGATTGTTTTGCTGTGTTGAAGACCCAATTTCTGGCCTTGAGCTGTTTTTTTTTTTTTTATTATTTTGCTCTTTGGTCCGGTTGTTGTCTCTTTAACACATTCCCGGTTTCTATTCTCTATTATTCAATATGTAAACGTTATAAATATTAATAAAACAATTCTTTACAATTATGTTGAGCTTATGATTTCTATATTCCGTCCTGACAAATAAGACAGTTCATTTCTTAATCTTAAAACAAATGCGCTCATTGACCACTTTACAAATATTCATCGTGTCGGACGAACGAACTTTATTAAGTGTTTATTTCATTTTGTAGCCAATCATGCTAGAAAAATATTACTTAATTTCTCAATAATTCCACCGTAGTACAAACCCGTAAACACATATATTTAATTCATTGTATCATTTAGACCTTTAAAGTCGTTCAAATTCGTTATCAGATTGTTGAAATATTTATATTGCAATTAAAAGTTAAATTGTTCACTAATTTTCCAGTTTACAAATTTGCGTATTTTCTTATTAAGGGGGCGTTACTGTTATGCATATCGGAATGTATGATAGAGGCAAATATTCAATATTTGTATTTAATATGATATTTGATACAAAACCAATATTTCATTACTTTTTGTTTATTTTCTATCCAGCCTTTGTTTGAATGGTGCAGAAGTACACTTAATCAGATTTTCCTCAAAATAAAGTATAACTTCACACATTTTATAATCGCTGATGGTTATTGCTATTCAAAATTGTTTGATACGGATGATTTCAAGTATTCTGTATGTTTATATTTTTGTCTTTTGGTAAAATATTTCTTACTTTTAATATGTAAAGGTTGTTTAAGTAATATGCTTGGTTCGTATTTGTTAGCCATACGTCCAACTGCAAATATTTCATGCATAATCAGGACGAGAATAAATTAACAATAAAAAAGTTATTATGTTCAACAGTTTTGCTGGATGGGAGCTGAACTTTTGCACTGCAACAGTTCCCTATGGACCTATAAAAGAATTATCGAAACTGTTCTTTAACGTGTTTAGAGTGTTGTGTGACATGTTTGAATGCAGAACCAAATAGATGTATGCTATACCAAGTGAGGTCATGTCTTACACATAATTATATTTGTATCTCGCTCTTCATTGATCATTTGAACAAATGGTTGTCAGTTTAAGGATGTTTGTTGCTTTGTTTCAACATAACAAGCTTTTAAGACTGAGACTGATAGACATATAATTGAATAAATAACGAAAATTCAAATTAAGAGAAACAGAATAAAAACCCCGAAAGGTTCGTGTCCTTGTTTTTGCGATTTCAGGCATTGGAAATTTGGCGGAAATGATTCTCTCTAGATTTTTCATACTTTTAACATTAACACCTTTGTTTCAAAAACTATGAAAAAATAACAAGGATTTTATAAGATCTTCAAAAATGGCCTATCAAACTATATGTAATAAAATCATAAAAAAGTAGGGGTTAGCGGGCACTTCATGGATAATACCAGAGGATTCCGAATATATCCGACAAGAAGTCAAAAACAAGATCAGCGAACATCCTTAAAATCACCACTTGTAGAAATTTCAAAATATAGTCATAAACCAGAGATCAACTCAAAAAATGTTTGAACATCTTATATAAAAGAGAACCGAAAGATACATAAGGGACACTTAAACTCTTAGGTCGAAAACAACCTGACAATGCCATGGCAAAAACTAAAAGACAATCAAACAATAAACCATACACAACAGTAAACAGTAAATTAAAGACTGAGCAACATGAACCCCACCAAAAGCAGGTGTAATATCCGGTGCTGCTGAACGTTAAGCAGATCCTGCTACACATGTGGCACTCGTTGTTTTGCTCATGTTGCTGATATAATCCACGCTAACCTCAAGTTTCTAAATCCATTGGCCTTTGGTCTTTTTAGTGGATAGTTGTCCCATTGTCAAGAGCAACACATATCTATCTCTGTTTTATATATAATTTAACTGGAATGTGTATATTTATTAAGTTTTACTATATTGCATGTACTGTCTACTAGATATGGTATGATTGTCAATGATATACTTACCCCCAAATTTCAAATGAAGTGGATGTGAGCAATTAAAGAGCACAATGCGGCCTTCAACAATAAACCATTCCAAATCGTATAGTCGGCTATAAAAGGCCCCGACATAAAAAATGTGAAACAATTCAAATAAGAAAACTAAACGCTTAATTAATAACAAAACAATTTACGAAAAAAATATGACAGACATGAACCAATGACCACTGAACCACAGTATTCCGACTTGGAAATGGCACATAAAGAATGTGGCGGGGTTAAATATGTTTATGAGAGATCAGCTCTCCCTTAACCTGGGACACCGTCGTAACAAAACAACATAAGAATAAACCGTAAAATTCAGTTGCAATTGTCTTAACTCAAAAGAGAGGTACGATGCAAGAAAATAACCTAACATTAAACCGACAGACACAAAGCCGTAAGTTATTCCCTAACTTCCCCACTATATAATACAAAAAACAAAGGATATGGGGTATCCATCCATGACACAAAATCAGTACATGCACAGCAAAAAACACAAAAAGCAAGGAACAGCGCTGTTATTGCTGTTCTTCATCTCAAAGTCACAGTGAGGCCTTCAACAAGGAGCAAAAAAACTATATACATGTAAAATGTACTTATCCTTTCAGTCGCAAAGTTTTATTAGTGGGTAAAAATGCTTAAATCAACGTATTGTTATAGTTGAAGAAGCGCCAAAAGTTTTTTTCATCATTGTCATTCCTTTTATCTCTTTTGTTACTTCTTAAAACATTATTCCAGCCACACAAATCAAGTTCTTCGCCTAAACCAAAATTTATCTTCTGCCGCCTGTAAATTTTGCAATGTAATTATATCCAAAAGAACTTTAAAGTCGACCATTAAAGAAATAACTATTTTGGCATTTTTCCTTCTTCGTAATTTCAAGGTCGGATAGATGAAGTGTACAAGAGTGCGATATAACAACACTTACTATCTTTAAGAGAGCAGATTTCATTTTATTTCATCTTTATGTTAAAAGCAGTTTAACGTTCGAAAGCTCCATTCATATTCACAAAAGCAATATTTTGTTTTCTTTTATTCAAATATGTTAAAGGACATTTAACAAATATTTTAATGTTTAAATATAAATTGGCAGACTATCAAATCTGATGACATGCATTTGCACCTATGTACATTGCATTCACATGTTTTATGCATAATTAGATACAATAGAACCGATTATTTTTATTTAATATTAAGTTATTTCAAACGAGTTTGAATTATATCCTGTGTAATTTTGGTACACAGTACATGTACTTTAATGCCTTTGGCTGATACTTCGTTTTTTTTTTTCTCTCTTTTTATAAAATGTCTTCTACTTTTTGTTATTCACAACAAAAAGAACATTTCGATCTTGTGAAAATGCAAGACGCAATTTCAAATTCAATTTGGATAACTTGCAAAGCCAACTAAATTCTCAATGTATACTCCGCCTAAAAACACCACTGTAAATTAGTTAAATTAATTGAAATAATTCAAACGAGAAAACTAACGGCCTAATTTATAACAAAACAATTTACGAAAAAAATTATGACAGACATGAACTAACGACAACCACTGAACTACAGGCTCCTTTCTGACTTTGGACAGGCACATAAAGAATGTTGCGGATTAAACATGTGACTTCTGACATTAAAACAAAATAATGCATAATATGTTCTTGTTTTAATTTGCCCGAAATATATGTTCAGCCCAGACGCTAACAACCATTGAACATTAAAAAGCTTATTTTCATTTTAATGTTACAAGTACAATTATATGTGAACATGAATAACATGAAATAAAATTTTCATATCAAATCTTTTTATGACCGTCGTGAAATGGATTAGCATATTTATTCGTTTTATTTGTTATTTTGACAGAAAGAAGTAGGGTTTAATGATAATGTATCAGAATTAAAATATTTTAAATATCAACAAGAACATTGACATTATAGTGATCATCAACATATATGAAAATAAGATGTGGTATGTTTGCCGATGAGATTAAATTGAGAATGGAAATGGGGAATGTGTCAAAGAGACAACAACCCGACCAAAGAGCAGAAAACAGCCCAAGGCCACCAATGGGTCCAACTCTTCACTAGAGACCAACCGACATAGAAGTTAACAACTAAAGGTCACCGTACGGACTTCAACAATGAGCAAAACCCATACCGCATAGCAAGCTTTAAAAGACCCGATATGACAAATGTAAAATAATTTTAAACAAGAAAACTTACGTGATTTATGTACGTAACAATAAACGAAACACAAATATGATATAGTTACAGTAACAAACGACAACCACTGAATTACAGGCTCATGACTTAGGACAGGTACAACCCTTCTTTAACCTGGGACAGAGGTGTAACAGCACAACATAAGAACGATGAACATCAGTTGAAAAGGGCTTAACTAATCAGATTGATACAAAGCACAAAAATTACCAACAAGCTAGTAGAAATAAAAAAGACCAAAGTACAGATCTGAAAGAACTCACAGTAACTGGAAGCTAGTTCAAAACCAATACCAACTAATAAAAAGCATGCATTTAAGACCGTAATGGCACTTTTGTGAAGACCACAAACACACACAACTCTTTTGTTTAAGAGCGGCCATGATGTTCGAATTGAAAACTTGTAAATAAATATTTTCGTTTTAAATCGTGAGTTTGACCTCAAATATGAGTTCAGTCCAGATGTACTGAAAGGGTCGTTCCATTCACTGCAGAAACATACATATAACCAGTTAGTATATTTTCAATTTAACAGTCTTATGAACAAGAGTAAAATATTTTAAAAAATCGTTATGGTTTATGACAAAATAAAGTAGGGCTTTCAATGATAATGTCTTTGAATTTAAATGACATTTCATTCTCCGCTGATACGGATTAATCAAAAACTTTTACATACGGAAAGGTTGAATTCAATTGTTAAACATGAATGCAGAGAAAAATATCAAGACTTTGATTTATAGCCTGCATGAGAAAAACAGACTACCATAACTGACTTTTAATGTGCGTATTGTTATGCGTTTACTTTTCTACATTGGCTAGAGGTATAGGGGGAGGGTTGAGATCTCATAAACATGTTTAACCCCGCCACATTTTGCGCCTGTCCCAAGTCAGGAGCCTCTGGCCTTGTTAGTCTTGTATTATTTTTACTTTTAGTTTCTTGTGTATAATTTGGAGTTTAGTATGACGTCCATTATCACTGAACTAGTATATATGTTTGTTTAGGGGCCAGCTTAAGGACGCCTCCGGGTGCGGGAATTTCTCGCTGCATTGAAGACCTATTGGTGACCTTCTGTTGTTGTCTGTTCTGTGGTCGGGTTGTTGTCTCTTTGACACATTCCCCATTTCCATTCTCAATTTTACCATAATAAACATAGAAATATCTTATTCGTACATATTTGTTAACTCTGAATGGATCGAGTGTATTAAGATAGTCAAGTTTGTCGATTTGCATTTCACTTAAAGTGTCAAACCTTTTATATTAAGATGCGTCGAATGTGATACACGTTTATTGAAATAAAGTAAAGTAGACCAGAAGAAGGAAAAGGACCTATGTCACGAGCGAAATGTCCAGTGGGACTGACAACATCATGTAACGTTCCTTATTCTACAGATTGAATTATAGTATGGCATGTGTTATAAAATTCGTGGTTAGCTGGCAAGGTTCTATTGTCATCAAAAACCATCAAAATGTTTTCAAGAAGCCTATTTTCGGTTCTTCTACTGTTGGAAACAACACTAGTTAAAAAAGACGGTAATGTTTGTTACTGGATGATACTAAATCGGAATTTGTAGCTTTGAGATTGTTTTTGATGTGTAATTTTCTTAAAATCTACAGTTATTTTATACATATTTAAATATATATTTGGTTACAATAAAATTGTATTTAAAGATTATACATCTCTTGCTGGTAAAATGGGTTTTAAATTATTATGGAACGAACATTTAATACCAGTAAAAGGCGCGTGTCTATTTAAAATTATCCAACCTTAATATATTTTTGTTTGAGAGCGGCCAAGATGTTCAAATTGAAAACTTGTAGCTAAATATTTTCGTTTTAAATCGTGAGTTTGACCTCGAATATAGGTTCAGTCCAGATGTAGCTGAAAGGATCGTTCTTTTCACTACCGAAACATTCATGTAACCAGTTAGTTAGTATATTTTCAATTTTACAGTCTTATGAACAAGAGTAAATTATTTAAAAAATCGTTATGGTTTATGACAAGATAAAGTAGGGCTTTCAATGATAATGTCTATGAATTTAAATGACATTTCAATCTCCGCTAATACAGATTAAACAAAAAAAACTTTTATAAACGGAAAGGTTGAATTCAATTGTTTAACATGAATGCAGAGAAGAATATCAAGACTTTGATTTACTGCCTGCATGAGAAAAAACAGACTACCATAATAAACATAGAAATATCTTATTCGTACATATTTGTTAACTCGATCGAACGGATCGAGTAAAGTAAGTTTTCAAAGTAATGCTTGTCGATTATCATTTCACTTAAAGTGTCCAACCTTTGTACATTAAGATGCGTCGAATGTGACGCACGTTTATTAAAATAAAGTAAAGTAGACCAAAAGAATGAAAAGGAACTATGAGCGAAATGTCCAGCGGGACTGACAACATTGATCATGCAACGTTCCTTGTTCTACAGATTAAATCATACTATGGCATGTGTTATAAAATTCTTGGTTAGCTGGCAACGTTCTATTGTCATCAAAACCATCAAAATGTTTTCAACCTTTGGGGCTGATCCTAGCCTATTCTCGGTTCTTCTACTGTTGGAAACAACACAAGTTAAAAGACGGATAACCGCGATCTAAAATGTTTGAAAATATTATTTTCGTTACTGGATGATACTAAATCGGAATTTGTAGCTATTTCTGATTAATTGAGATTGTTTTGGTCGTAGTAAGAACGTAGTCGGGTCGTAAGAAGAGCGTGATCAGGACAGCATGATGTTGGTGTAAACGTGGTATAGTCGTAGTGGAAGCGTAGATGGGTCGCGGTGAGAACGTAATTTTCTGTTCAAAGATAAAATCTACAGTTATTTTGTACATATTTAAATATATATTTGGTTACAATAAAATTGTATTTAAAGATTATACATCTCTTCCTGGTAAAATGGGTTTTAAATTATTATGGAACGAACATTTAATACCAGTAAAAGGCGCGCGGGATGTCTATTTAAAATTATCCAACCTTAATATATTTTTGTTTGAGAGCGGCCAAGATGTTCAAATTGAAAACTTGTAGCTAAATATTTTCGTTTTAAATCGTGAGTTTGACCTCGAATATAAGTTCAGTCCAGATGTAGCTGAAAGGGTCGTTCTATTCACTACCGAAACATTCATGTAACCAGTTAGTTAGTATATTTTCAATTTTACAGTCTTATGAACAAGAGTAAAATATTTAAAAAAATCGTTATGGTTTATGACAAGATAAAGTAGGGCTTTCAATGATAATGTCTATAAATTTAAATGACATTTCAATCTCCGCTAATACAGATTAAACAAAAAAAAAACTTTTATAAACGGAAAGGTTGAATTCAATTGTTAAACATGAATGCAGAGAAAATATCAAGACTTTGATTTACTGCCTGCATGAGCAATATTCTGCAAAAACAGACTACCATAATAAACATAGAAATATCTTATTCGTACATATTTGTTAACTCGATCGAACGGATCGAGTATTTAGCTGATTTTGAAAGATTTTAAACAACCAAAAATAGAGTGTTCGTTACCATGGCAACCACTCATATTTTCCCACTCAAAATTATTTTTGAGCAGTAATTTACTGCTTCTACTAGGCCCATTTTAGATAAAATCTGAAACCTAATGCTTGTCGATTATCATTTCACTTAAAGTGTCCAACCTTTACATTAAGATGCGTCGAATGTGACGCACGTTTATTAAAATAAAGTAAAGTAGACCAAAAGAATGAAAAGGAACTATGAGCGAAATGTCCAGCGGGACTGACAACATCGATCATGCAACGTTCCTTGTTCTACAGATTAAATCATACCATGGCATGTGTTATAAAATTCTTGGTTAGCTGGCAACGTTCTATTGTCATCAAAAACCATCAAAATGTTTTCAAGAAGCCTATTCTCGGTTCTTCTACTGTTGGAAACAACACAAGTTAAAAAGACGGTAATGTTTGTTACTGGATGATACTAAATCGGAATTTGTAGCTTTGAGATTGTTTTTGATGTGTAATTTTCTTAAATTCTACAGTTATTTTATATATATTTAAATATACATTTGGTAACATTAAAACTGAATTTAAAGAATACATCTCTTCCTGGTAAAATGGGTTTTAAATGATCATATTGATATTTAATACCAGTAAAAGGTGCGCGTGTCTATTAAAATTATCCAACCTTAATATATAATCTCTAATTAATTAAAGACCGATTACTTATCGCATTAAATGCGTTGTGCACTGCATTATAAACTATTAAATGTGGCGTTTAAAAAGAAAGAATTAATGTGTTCTTGGGATCCCATTTCATCTTCAATTATTTCAACGATCTGCATGTATGCAATTGCCAAAGAACTGCTCCATCGATATTCATTAATTCTTTTTTAAACTTTTCAAATGATTGTCAGCGCAGCTAGGTTGTAGATCGTTTGTTAACATACCCCATAGAGTTGCTTGTCCTCGAAGTGTAGACATTTTAACTAAGAAATTACGCAATTTATTATGTAAGAATTGTTGATTTTGTTACATAATTGTAATTAGTTTAATTCTTAAGATCTAATTTTAATTCGATTTGAATAACTTTTAAGATCAGTAAGGAAACTGACCATTGCATAGAAATACAGTATTCGCTCGAAAAAAATTATGCTGTGATCATATTTAACAGAGCATAGCGCAAACAATCATGGTAATGAATTGGACATAATCTTTAAGAGTTGGAAATTTTTTAAGCGAACCCTTCAATTTTGAACAAAAAGAAATATAAACAATGATGTATCTGGAACAACTTTTCCCCCGCTAGTGGAAGACATTTCGCTGCTACTTTCTGCTTGAGCGTTGGCGTCAACAATAATTTTTTGTTAATTTGCGACTTTGTCACAGACGAGATATTCTTTGTGTGTTAAATGTTTACAATTGTTTTAGTGGGAGCGGGGTTGCTTTAAAATAACACATCAGCTAAACAGCTCAACAGGTCCACGTCAAATACATAAACGGGGTAAAATTCAAGTTGTCGGAGAGCGAATCCTTCTTTTTTCAATTTTCAAAAGATGCAGGGTTACTAACAGAAGACAAACAATTGAGATATGATCATTAGTTTTCCACAACAGACAAATGTCTATACAATATTTCAGTTTAGTTTAAACAATATTTTATTCAAAAAAAAAAAAAAGTAATAATTGGATTAGGCAACAGGCAACAGGATAAGCCCTCTTTTCAATACAATATTTCAATCTCTGCATTGTCCTGATAAAAAAATGCATATTACTGTAACAGAGACTACATAAAATGAATAAAACAGGATTAAAAGGGTTAAAAGGTGCACAAAAAGCACGGTGGGGAGCGCAGAAAGGGCAGAGGGGTGCTTCCCCTCTACTTTGGAATGGCTAGGACATTGTACATGTAATGTTATTGTTTATATTCAAAATGTCATGCACATGACAATAACTCGATGATAGTTTGATATTTTAAAATTCTGTTCTATTCATGCAAGACCTCTTCCTGGTTCTATTGTTTAAACACATAAGGGAATAAGAAATAAAATATGTTTTACTTAAACCCATTATTGATCTGTACGTGAGGGTCTAACTGGGGTTTACAGTAAAGACGATAATAATGGGCCAATACTTCATAAAAATATGGAAAAGAGAAAAATACGTAAAAAAAATAAAGAATAGAGAATAATTTGGTGCTTAAATTTAAAGAATAGTGAATAAGAAGCACAAAAAAAATAGAATAGAGAATAAAATAATGAAGACTCTCTATCCAGAACCTCTGTTTTAATAAGGGATAGGTAAATAGATTAAAGATTTAATTTAAAAAAATACTGCATATTTAATTGGGTTAGCTTATTGTTCATGTGTAGATTTTTAAAGGTGCATGTATTTATAATTCTAATACGTATAGATTATGAAAGCGGTTAAGTGTAAATAATTAAGGCATATTTAGACGTCGAACCCATTTCATATTAATTGGGGAGATTTGTATAATAAAAGAAAGATATTTTAACATCAGGAAAGAGATAACAACTTAAAATATTATTGAAAAAGAAGAGCGTTTTGAAAAATCACGCACATTTAGCCTTACAGTTATCCTGTTCAAAAGACTTTTTGGGTTCTTAAACATGCATTGAATTCTTCACATATATCCCAAATCACGTCCCTCATCATAAAGAATTTTACTGTCACAGTCAAAGGAAATAGAAGTTGGTATATAAACTTGATTTATTTCTGTTGTATCATGTTCGCTATTTTTACCCCTCCCCCTTTTTTTTAATATCAAGATATTATTGTAATTCTGAAATATTAACGAATACATAATTACCATGGTCATGATATGCTATATCTGTAATTGCAATCAGTTTTAAACAAAGCAACTTGATACCGTTTGCAACAAATACTTTCGTATTTTTGAAAGTATATCTTTTTCTTTCTTGATTACTTCATATTTATGTGATTTTGTTTCAAACAAAAGCTAAAACATACCTAATGGGCCTTTTGTCTAAAATTAAACGATAATGGTTTTTAATTAAAGTTTATAACGGATGACAAAAAATAGAATCTTTACTATGGATAAAAATAAGTGAGGGGTATACTTCAATGGAAAAGCAATCAAGCACACTCAAATCTAAACCAGAAAAGGTGAGGCCAATGTGAGAACTTCAAGGATAGAAAGACATATTTACGCAACGTAAAGCAACGGAATATCCCAACCAATGTCGGAAATGAAAGTAAGACTTCAGTTGATAAATTTCATGCGTCCGAAGTACTTTTCTGGATTTATAGAATAACTAATCGAAGAATTCAATCAGAAACACTTCAACGAGTGACCGAATTATTGATTATTTTGCGCGTAGCGCAGGAATGTCAGTGTTGTTTGGTCACGAGTAAAACGGTTAGGAGCTATTATTCTTTATTACATTGGCAAAGGGCTTTTTAATGAAATTAATGTAGAAAATGTAAGGACTATATCTTTTTCTACGCATTCACAATTTGTTTTGATCCGACGTTATCGACGTCTTGACGACGCCTATTGTTGTATGACGTCAGAGAGTGAAATAACCACGTTTATTTCACATGTGAAATCATCGGTTTTTATTTGACTGGGAAATCAATGTAATTCATTGCTACCAATGTAATAATTACTTTTATCGGAACACTCAAACATAATTATTGATTATTTTCCATGCCAGGAATGTATAAATACGTAAAACGGTTAGGAGCTATTAACCAAAAAGGATTTAAAGAGAATACACAAAAGAATAAAATGGCCAACCTTGTTTATAAGATAGGCGGAAGATACCAAAGGGACATTTAAACTCACAAGAAAAACCAAAAGACAAACAACAGTACACAAAACACAACATTGAAAACTAAAGACTGAGCAACACGAACCCCACCAAAAACCAGGGGGATATATCCAGTGCTCCTGATTGGTAAGCAGATCCTGCTCCACATGTGGTGCTTAAGGGAGTTTTGTTTTTCTAAAGAAACGAATATGCCTTAGACAAAACTACCACGGACGAGGTACAAATGTAACTACGTGTGTAACTTGGTACAGTAAAGTGAATATATGACGGGATGAACTAGTTTTTGAAGTACTTAACTACCCTAATCTTCAACTGTATCTGAACATATGTGAAATTAAGACTGAAACTTGACTTTAGATGTTATATTTATGAATCGAATTCCATATATTTCTCGTCGAGTATACCGCTAACAGCTTATTTATAACGTACATTTTGAAAATGGTACATACTTAACATTAAACATCAAAGACATGTTAATACACAAATATTTAAACTTCACAACATCTACCTGTAATAATTTGAAATACATTGATGAAAATCAAGCTAGTCTAATGATGCATTTCAACGATTTCAAAATTCAAATACTATGTGATAAAATTTAAGTTTAAATGTCAATTCGAATGTTCATAAATTGATTTTAAATATATCTATACCATTATGGATGGTCGATAGCTCCATAAAATGGGAACACCCCGTGGGCCTTTTGATAGAATCAAATTTATAGATTGATATTTTTGAAAAGATGTAGGTCGGTTGTATATTATGAATTCACAACTATGTTTACGTTTTGGCACTATTTTGTAAGCGTCTTATTTGACAATATTTTGCTATAATTTGGTTGTAAGTTTGTTTTCGTTCAAACTCGATAATGATCAATATTTGACTATAATTTGAATGTACAAATGTAAGTTTGTTTTCGTCCAAATCTGGTTTGTAAAATGTGCACGATTTAAAAGATATTAGGTTTTAAAAATTTTAATAGGTATTAAATAATATGGTGGATGTGATAGATATGAACCAAAATTTGACAACTATCTAGTAAAAAAAATGAGGATTGGGATGTTAACAATTGCACCTCAACGTAGGTCCTCCAACGATGAGCCAAATGCAAAGCAGTTAGTAAGATATATAGGGCCCTTGAAATTACAACTTATTATAAAATTGGTACGTCTGAAGCGCTTTTCTCGTTTTACATTCAACAGGAACGATCAACAAAAACCTGGCAAAAGTTTAAAAGCAAAGGATGTATAAATAACTGAATACGTGTGGATCTTTGTTACAAAAAGGGACATAAAAAATTGTCAATATCATCAAGGCAACATCGTCTAAGGGAGTTAGTTTCTTAACTTATCAATGGTGAATTTAGACAAAACGTATGTTATAAAGCATGTCAGAAACAAGGCACCGACTACCTAGCTGATGCTACCAACAGCCTTCCAACAGCAATATCGACCCCGTGCTAATAAAATTAAAAAAAAAAAAAAAACATCATCTAAATTGGTGACACGTAAATTTAACAACCGAGAAAGAAACAATAATAATACCGTTAAGGGCATTTTTCAATGTTTTCCCGTTTGAGAGATAAATTTATTAAAAGTTTTCAAGGCGAAAGTATTTCTCCTTTATTTCTTTTTGTTAACTTATTCTTGTCCTGAACATGCATGCAATGTTTGCCACTGGACGTTAAGCAACCAACAATCCCCTTCTTATCTCACAAGTCGTTGTGTTCAAAACTTCTTTTCTTTGTAGTTATTAAAGAGTATTGACATAATTCAACTTGGTCATTTTAGTAAAACGCATCGGATTAAACAACACACCTCGAGACTATTAGCAAACAAAATATCAACAATTAATCATGTTGATGTCACCATTGTGACTATTCACACCCAAATTAAACTTCTAAAGAAACAGTAATAAACGACAAGCTACTTATTGCAAATTATTCCTCTCAAAAGACTCTAGAAGTCGACACAGCACTTTGTTCAATATATTTGAATACAATAAGATGTGGGTTACAAGTCCATGAGACAGCAACCCATTCGCAAGACAAAAATGAACCAAAAAAATCTGGAAGGCAGCCATACGGTCTTCAACACTATAACTGACGTTTCTATAGCGTTTCAACCAGTTGTACCCAATTGTACTGACGTTTCTAATTTCACTAATACATTCTAATTTCTAAACAGAGAGAGAGAGAGAGAGAGAGAGAGAGAGAGAGAGAGAGAGAGACTATAACTGACGTTTCTATAGCGTTTCAACCAGTTGTACCCAATTACCAATACCTTCTAATTTCTAAACAGAGAGAGAGAGAGAGAGAGAGAGAGAGAGAGAGAGAGAGACTATAACTGACGTTTCTATAGTTTCTTTTAACTCAAAGGTGTGAAATAATGATATCGAGGGTCTCTAAGGTCGGAAAAAGGGACACATGTATCAATTTAAGAAAACTTGCCTCTACAACATTTTTTTATTCGAAGCAGATTCTAGCATTATGTTTTAATAGATTACAGCAAATCCCTAAATATTATGTTCAAACAAGAAATAACAGATTTCTTTGGATCGCCATTTTAAAATGTTTGCATATACCAAAGAACAGACAACAGTCGAAGGCCACCAATGAGTTTCATTGTTCTTGTATTATTAGTATGTCTCTAGAGTTGTATTGATGCGGGAGTGAACATCTATTTATTGTAAATATGCGTGCAGATATGTCTTAACTTTACTGGATTATAGTTTGTACAGTCCGGTTCATCATGTTATAAAAGATGCAAAAAGACATTAAAAAATATTGATCGGGTCATTATTAATGTGAGACACAGGCAATTAACACATCGGATCACAATGGCGATGGATATAACTTAGTGTAAATGAACGGATTTTAATTGCTTTCCGTCATCGATTATTAGTTATAGATTTCAGTACTAGTATCATGTTTTGTAGATTGCAATAAATCCTTAAATAACTCAACAACTGATGGCAGTTTTCGTGGAATTGAAATTTGTTTTTTATTAATCTTATTGTATTACAGCTACAGGGATATTATAACGGGATTGTAAGGAGTGCTGGAGAAATTTAATGATTTTATTATTTGTACAATGTAACAGTTTTCGACGTGGTTAATTATATACCAAGGCAAAAACACCAGAGGTACATACAATAAATGTACGAATAAGCTATTGTTTACATCTTTTTAATTGTTAATATCTAGTTTCACATTTTCTTACATCTGAATACAACGAATTGTGTTTTCAAGTCTTCTTGTAGTTGAAATTTTATCTCAGTTTCTCAGTTGTAATTTCATTTGTTTTGAGAAAACGGAAAAATTGTCGTGAAAGTACATGTAAATAATCGCCATGCACTAATAACATATATAACCTTTGAACAGGTGACGAGTGAAATATATATTACACATTGTTTTTAAATTGCAATAATGGATCTTTGTATTTGCTTAACTGAGTTTAGCAAAGTCTTTCCGTCCAAAAGTAATTCAAATTACCATTATAAGCTATCGCATGTCCTTCTGTTTTAAGGTCAACCCCTTTAAGGTCAAATATTAACAATACTATATACACAAGATGTTGATTATTTAAATGTGAGTAAGTTTTTCGTGACAGGATGACAAAATGTAAATTATAATTATAAGATCAGGCCGTTAGTTTTCTCGTTTGAATTGTTTCCCATTTGTCATTTCAGGCACTTATATATATAATGAGGTATGGGTTTTGCTCATTGTTAAAGGCTATACGGTGTCTTATAGTTGTTAACTTTTACGTCATTTGGTCGTGATGGAGAGTTGTCTCATTGGCAATTTTACGACATCTTCTTATTTTCATATTACATCATGTTTCCAGTTCCATATTGTGAATACTTTAACTCAAATCGATTACACACTAGTTGAGTGCATTGCATATTTTATAGTTTAATATTGCTATTGTACATTTATACAATTCAAAGATGGCTTTTAAAATAGATTGAAAAGAGATAATTAAAATTTATATCGATTTTTGATAACATTATATAATGTGTTTAAAAAGAAAACATATTTAATTATTATACGATTTTAAAACATTTCCTTAGTTTCGTACCAATAGCATAATTGAAAAGAAAGTTTTTGTTATGCATTAAGCCGGTTTGAACACTATTAGTTGCTAGATGTTGTTCGCTGTACATCTGTGCATTGAAACCACCGATTCTGGATACAAGTATGTCCATTCTTTCATTTGAACCTATCCTTACTGTCCATGCAACAACTCTTTGAGGAGTCCGTATCAGGGCGGATCCAGCCATTTTAAAAGGGGTTTCAACCCAGGATAAATGGGGTCCCCATTCAAAAGCATTGATCGTCACTCCAAAAATTTCCACCCTGGACACCCCTCCTGCTGGAATCGCCACTATACAGGCAGCCTGTTGCGAGGCGAAATTTTGTCCCTATCAAATGTACCATCATTTTCCAGTGGGAGTCCAAATTTCCCGACCTTCATCCCGGACGACTTCTTTTACAGGACCTACCTATTGTTTTTATTGTTAATATGTTTCGCCCTGAACATGCATGGAATATTTGCCACTAGTCATTAATCAAACAACAATCAATCCTTGTGAATAATCAAGAGATTTACATATTTTCACAGCACTGGTTGAAGTAGACTATGATATAGACCTATTTCTGCTTACTTTGTCTTAAGATAAGGAATTTCAATAATCTTAAGCAATGTTAATACGTTCAACAATCCTGTAAAGAATATGTCAATTTCCACCGCTGTACATATGTCTCTCTTATATTTAGCTTCATTTTATGACTTTTACATATATTGAGCACTGTGCGAGATAAAGATTCAATTAAAATAGAGATACTTTGTAAACAAATCGAATTATTCAATATTGAATATTTACTTTCGCTTCACTTACCTTCAGAAAATCCAATTAACAAAAATATTCCAAACAAACTTAAAACACAAATCAATAATTTCTCCATTGTTTTTCAATAAGGTAATCCAGGGATGTACATTTCATTCTACATTATATCTATTTCACTATAATCCTCAATGTCAATTTCATGTGAATTACAAAACAGGAATCTTGATCGTAAAATAACCCGCCACGCCTGAATGATTTCCAATAATAAAGTGGTCACGAGTTAACGGTATATAAACCTAACAAACTAATATGGTTAAATATGTCAGTGTACATTTCAAACAAAGTGAAACAATAATGTTTGTTTGTTTCAAAGATTAAATCACAATATTTTCCGTTTTAATAAGCTAATAAGCTTATCCTACTGACGAATAGACCAAGTATTGTTTGCTTTTTAAAATGAGAAAGTTATGAATATATTGGTTTAGTTATACAAGAAGGTTTCAATTGATGAATTTTAAATATTTAAATGTACTGTTTTTGTGATTCAATACAGGTTCGTGCAAGAAAGAAGATGTGTATTGGTACATTACAAAAAATGTAAAGTTGAATCGATTTTATTTAATACTATAGTAGACGGTTTATTTACATGTATTTTATAAAATTTCTAGTGCGCTCTTGCAGAAGCAGTTAAGATTATATAACAAAGCCAACTTCACTTAGAAAAGAAAAGAGAAAATAAGGGTCTAGATGGGGTTTACATAATAAAGAATAATGAACTAAGCCAAGCTCACAGAAAAATTAACCAAAGAATAGACCAAACAATAAAGAATAGCGAATAATAGGGCTCTGAAATATAAAGAATATAGAATACTGGTAAAAAAAATAGAGGATCATAGAGAAAAATGGTCTAAAAAATTGACAAATACAGAAATGAAGACCCCCCCCCCCTCCTACAATCCAAGACGCTCGAACACTGAGTACTACGGTTGCCCATAATTGCTTACATCCACTTCATTTGAACTTTGGTGAATAGTTATCTCATTCGCAATCCTACCTCATCTTCTTATTCTTATATTATAAATCTTTCAATCACTTTGCACCGATAGCAACATATTATAAACTTTATTATTTCATATACGTTTATATTTCTTGTAAGAACAGTAACTTTTCAAAACCGCCCACTAGAGGACATGCCACCCTACCAAGCCACATTATGATCAGTCTTTTCGTTTACTCCTAAATGTTCGCACTTAGCGGAGAAGCAGCAACTTAAGTCTTAAGTTCTAGCCTGCCCTGGAAAGGGGGAGGGGTCGAACTCGAGGCGTTGATGTAACCATGCAGTATATCACCAAATTGGTTTTATTTTAAAAAGTATGACCTCATATTTATTCTTTGTGATAAAAAAGCATATAAAAATTTGGAATATTTTTCAAGCCCACGCCCCCTTGGCAAAACAAACGAATTTTCCAATGCATTCTTTCAATCAAAATATTTCTAATGCGCTTATTTCTTTTAAATCCCCTTTGTAGGTGCCTTATCATCTTGTTAACTAACCAGGCATTAATCTCAGTACTAAGTTACAAACGTGTGTTTTGACGATTTTGTTAGAACCACTTTAAAAAGAAATGCTTTATTGTGTGTGTAACACGTCAAATGAGTAACGTATGTAAACTGTTAACAGTTGAACGACAGAGAATAGCAGACGTTCATTTTGATTATGTCTTCATATGAATAAGATAAAACGAATGAGCTAAACGTCAAGGAGACAGCAATTAAACAACAAAAATAGATCAATAGACATCTGGATATAAAATAAGGAGATGTAGTATGATTGCCAATGACACATCTATCCAACAGAGTCCAAATGAAGCGGATTTCAGCACATCTAGGTCATCGCACGGCCTTTAACAATATATAAAACATATACCGTATAATCAGCTATAAATAACCCCCGACATTGTGAAACATTTCAAACAGACAGGCACTTATATATGTGGAGGTATTCTGTTTGTATCCTAGTATTTGTGGGAAATTTTCTCGGAATCGAATTTAACAGTTTTATTTTTACTGCCAGAGGACTGGAACCGCTGTTAATGAATTTTTAGTCCCTGAGAGTTACATCCGACCCGTAGCCGGTGCATAGGTGTTTACACGATTCAAATGATACTCACAGTTGGCTTAAGACGGTGTTGTGTTCTTCTTTTTTTGTATCTTTTTTGCTCTAGAACGTTTTATATCATTGGGTTTTCAAAAGTAGTCTCAAGCGTGTCCAATAACGGCAATTTCATATAAACACAAGTTTACTGCTCAGAAATCACACTGGACGTTATTAGATAACGGATTTCATTATCATTTGCTTCACATTGATTTTGGTAATTTTCAGGTTGAAGCTGCCCTGCGGATAACGTTTTTGAATGTCTCTAGGGATACTGGAAGATTTTACAGACGACGTTCATCAACAGGACATTCGTACCGACATCGAACGAATCAATCAAAAGATAAACTAAAGAACTTTAAGAAAGCAATTTCAATGGTACCAATCTGACATAGCAGATTATCATAGAAGAAAACATGCGTGCGCCATTAAAGTTCAAAACAAACAAACAAATGAAAGGCAGCAATAAACAAAATGTATAATTACACAGAAACGTCAGGAGCTATATGAACAAAAAGGAAACTATGAGTGTAAATGCCTAGAAAAAAAAACCTCAGCCAAAATAGAATAAAGACTCTTAAAGATACCAGGCGTATAAGTTAGTACGCGACAATAAGACCCATCAGGCGCGCTCGTATCAAACAATTGGAAGGCCAATTAAGTTAATGTGTATTAAAAAAAACGAGAAAAAAAAAACCCCCAAAAAAATAACAACAACAACAACAACAAAAAAAACAACAAAAAAACAACAAAAAAAAAACATGCAACAAAAAGTTTTGACAAATCTGGCTAATAGATATAAGATGTGGTATGAGTGCCAGCTATTTAGGTATGGGTGTAAAAAATATCCGTATTGTTTTGAATGAATCTAACTTTTATTTACAATAATTTTACAAAAGATATTCGTTTCGATGATATGTCATGTCAGCAAAGGAGATGCATGTCAATTGGACAGCAACCCAACATATATATATATATGACACAAAGTTAAATGAAATGTGAAATATATCTTCTAAAGATAATAACGGAGAGTAATAAACAGAATGAAGATAAACCTTGAAATGATTGATTTTGGTTGCTTAACGTCCAGTGGCAAATATTTCATGCATGTTCAGAAATCTGGGAATGAGAAGTCCAAATAAATGAATTCTACATCGCGTATAGACACATCATTCAGAAATTTCAAAGATCATAAGAATGGTATATACTAGGCTGCTAATTTCAACAGTAATGTAAACGAAGATCGTTCGTGTCATTGCTTAATTCTGTTTAATGTCTTCCCGGCATCTGACAAAAACTCCGAAACAGTGGTAACGTCTTCCTTGCTACGCTACGGCACCTCTGTTTCGGAGTTTGCATCTGACATTAAATGTACACATTCGATTTGAGATTTCTAGCCTAATTTTTTGGTAGTCAAGATGTTTATTTCTAAATACTTGGCAGAGAATAATCAATATAGTACAGTGTACAAAAATGTTCACGGGAATTAAAAAAAAAAAAAAACTGCAAAAAGATTTTTTCTTAAGTAAATAGTAAAGAAATATGGAGATTTGGTATGATTGCAAATTAAACAACTATCCACCAAAGTTCAAATGAAGTGGCTGTAATCAGTTAAAGGCAACCGCACGACCTTCAACAATGAGTAAAACACAAACAATATAGTAGGCTATAAACAGCCTCCATCTTTCCATAGAAAGCCTCAGTGTCAAGTCTAGAATTTGATAGCAAGTATCAATTAATTTTTAATGTTATTCCGGCATCTACACATTTGATTGTGAGAAATGTTAGCTTTTTTGGTAATCAGGATCTTAATTCCTGAATATTTGGTAAAGAATAGATAATATGATAAAGTGTAACAAAATGTCCGAGGGAATTTAAAAAAACATCTGACAAAAAGTTGTTTTTTTTTAAGTTAACAGTCCCATAATACTTTCAGCTTGACACGTTTTACCTTCGTTTAAAAACTTTAAAATAAAAACTAATTGGAGCGTTTCTAATTAAAATTTAGAATATTAGTTTTTTTTAATTGTATAAATCGGTTTTCTCTTAAATAGTTTGAACCTTTTTTCTAACCAAACGAAAATGAAATCTTTCCAATTTAACACGTATAATTTGAAGGTTCTTTACTGATAATATAAGTAAGTCTAAATTGGTATATATTTGCTCTTTCAGTGAATAATTACAAACTAAACTTTTGTTTTCTTATTTCAATTCAAAGCCGCTTTCAATAGAATAATTTTCTTGAGCGCTAATTGCAAAATAATTGTTATAGTAAAAAGAAAAGGGAATATCTAATTGTAAATTTTGACTAACTACATTTTTTTTTCATGTTTGGATATTGGCACATTTAGAAGGTAAGGGATAAAACAATGATTATGATGTCGTGTTTCACGTCCAGTGGCAAATATCATATTCATATCAGGACAGGTATATGTTAATTAAGAAATGAATGCTTCTGTTTGTAATTTTATTGAGGTTGTAAAAGTGTTGACCGAAGCACATTTTGTATGCACGATCAACACTTTTACACCCCAATAAGATTACAAAAAGAAGCATTCATTTCTTATAATTACATTTTTGTGCTAATAAGACCATGACCAAAAAAGTTTTATCAAGGTTTTATTTTGTTTACCTGTGCACTTTTTTGTGGAAGCACGTGTCATCACGAATGTAACATTTCATTTTAATATGAAGGTTAATTTTTGAATGGAGCCTGATTGTTGTTAGGCAATCAAACTAACGGGTTCTCGTGAAACATACATGTAATACGATTATTGTGATATGAATATGAACCCTGCTTTGTTCTAGACAAGTTGCTTGTTTACAAGATAGAAGTTCACAGGAAGAAATTTAACACTATCGGAACATATTAATCCGATTCCGAGCCAATCATTGCTCTTATTTACAAAATTCCACATGGTTTGCGGAGAAGCAGTAAATATCAATTTCAGTTCTTTGGTTTCTGACCGAGTATCGAACCCACGACCTATTGGCGTTCATGGCGATCACGAGACTACTGAGGCGGTATATTTTCAAAAATATACGCAATGAATCTAGTGTACTTGCATTCTGTTTTGTTTTTTATTCTTCGTTGTACAAATGTATATTGCTTCTAATGATTGATATATGGTAATTCCTAAGACATAACATCTTATAGTATGAGGGGGCCTCAGTGGCCGAGTGGTTTAAGTAGTTAACACAGCATCTGATTCAAAAATTTAATAACACTTTTAGATATTTAGATGATATATTGGCTCTCAATAATGACGACTTCAAAATTTATGATAAAAGAGATGATTTTTCATTTCCTATTGTTAATTATCCATTTTTAGATGGTGACGTTCCCTTGTCGCCATCTTATGGTGTTTATATATATCAACTTGTTCGATTCGCTCGTGTATGTAACAACGTATTTGATTTCAACGAAAGAAATCTCTGTATTACTGAAAAATTATTACACCAGGGTTTTCGATATCACAAACTAGTCAAAACATTTACTAAATTTTATCATCGGTACAAGGACATCATTCGTAAATATAAATCAACATGCAGACATCTTATACGTTCAGGTATTTCACATCCAATATTTTATGGTAATATTCTTTACAAAGCACAAAAATGTCGGCATTCACCTCAAAAGCTAACCAAACCTTTAAACAGACTTATTCGGAAAGGATATAGTTACGATACTGTTGTCAAGTCATTAAGGATTGCATATTTTGGTATTAATATTGATTCACTCATAGGGTCTTTGCATTGAAAATAAAACATGTATTCTAAAACCACTTGTTGGCATGATACTGGTTATGTTCTTCTCATATATTTTATGATGGTATGATACTAAACCCTAACGGGAGGGATTGTACTTGATTTTCATATGATGAAGACATAATCTTTCAATCAGTTTAATTGAGGTCTGGAGCTGGCATGTCAGTAACTGCTAGTAGTCCTTTGTTCATTTATGTATCATTGTCATTTTGCTTAGTTTCTTTTGTTACCTATTCTGACATCGGACTCGGACTTCTTTTAAACTGAGTTTTACTGTGCGTATTGCTATGTGTTTCTTTATTCTACATTGGCTAGAGGTATAGGGGGAGGGTTGAGATCTCACAAAACATGTTTAACCCCGCCGCATTTTAGCGCCTGTCCCAAGTCAGGAGCCTTTGTTAGTCTAGTATGTTTTTTAATTTTAGTTCATTTATATGTTTTGGAGTTTAGTGTGACGTCCATTTTCACTGAACTAGCACACAATTTTAGTTAGAGGCCAGCTGAGGACCACCTCCGGGTGCGGGATTTTCTCGCTGCATTGAAGACCCATTGGTGGCCTTCGGCTGTTGTCTGCTCTTTGGTCGGGTTGTTGTCTCTTTGACATATTCCTCATTTCCATTCTCAATTTTACTACTGTTACCACTAGCCAATCAACACTGAGGTTGTGAGTTCGAACCCCGCTCGTGCGGGTGCACTCGACTCCAATCTTATTGACTAGGATTGTCAGTTTTCCTATCGAAGGTCGGTGGTTTTCTCCGGGCACTCCGGCTTCCTCCGCCAATAAAAACTGGCCGCCATGAAATATCCCAAAAGCAGGGCTTAAAAGTGGTGTTAAAACACCATAAATCAATCAAATCAAATCTTATAGTATGAACCCATAACCTTTTTGCGCTCGAGGCGATCACGAGACCACTGAGGCGGTACAATTACAAAAATATACGCAATGAATCTTATAAGACATCACATCTTATAGTATGATCATCATTTGTACCCTCCGTGATAAATTGATTGCTGCTCAACGTCCAGTGGCAAATATTTCATTCATATTTAGGACAAGAAACCACAGTCACTTGTCTCTGAGAAAAAAATACCTATATAATTTAATGTGTTATATTAAAGTATATAGGTATTTTTTTTAGAGACAAATGCCTGTGCAAGAAACTATTAACATTAATGCAATATGTAAGTTTTTCAAGATAGGACAGCAGGGATGAAGGCAAAAAAAAAAAAAAAATGGACTGCCACTAAAAAACATTGGTGTGCTAGACATTTTTAGGGCGAGTTGATAAGTTAATATACTTTATAATATAGAATGACATCTATTGATATATTTTGTTCATTAGTTGATTGATTGAATATTTTTTCAAAATGCTTAATGTCAAGGGCTTTGAAAACAACAACACAAAGTAAACGTGCAAACCGAAAAGTCCATAAAACAAGCTTGTGTATTGCAGGTCAGCTTTGCCTGAGGGAGTTTTGCTGTTTAGAATTAAAAAAAATACGAAAATGTATAGACTGATAGCTTTCTTACAAATACATGATGCCGTTGCCTGAGTGCAAAATAGTGGTATCAGCCCACTAATAATAGAATAGGTAACTCAAATGTTATTGCGTTTTAACTTATATTTATAGATTGAATACAAGTATGCTGTGCTTATTGTTTATGGTTCTGGTGTGGCTAGCCTCTGTTCAAGGTATGTAAAGGATACACTAACAATGAAACAATGAAAACACAGATGCTGCATTATATTTCAAAACACCTGTTGCATTATATTTCAAAACACATGCTGCATTATGTTTCAAAACACATGCTGCATTATGTTTCAAAACACATGCGGCATTATATTTCAAAACACCTGCGGCATTATAATTCAAAACACATGCTGCATTATGCTTCGAAACACATGCTGCATTAAAAACACAATACAATACACAAGTACAGGAATGTGAATTCTAATTATCGTAAAATTGATTTTACATTGTAATTAACTGGAGTAAAGACCAGTTATTGACCTCTAGATGTCTTTTTAGTTTTACTGTCTGTTGGGTTGCTGTTTCCTTACATAATTATACTCCACAGCTTTTTTATAATCACATTAAAGCACACACAATATTCTATGTAAAATAAAAATAACAAAATAAAATTAAAAAAAAAAAAAAAAAAAAAGATAGTGACATATAATTATAGACATAACTATCTATTATTTAAGATCTATCTTCTGGCCATTTTGAGCTATGAAAAACTTTTTTTAGTATGAAGAAAGAGGATGCGAGTAAATTTTAATTAAACTGCCACTTAACAACACAAACAACCAAGACATTCAAATGTTAACAATTCGTATTAATCAACAGACAGTGCGCTATTCAATTTGTCAAGCTTTCAAAATTCTTATTACTGCAAAATATAATTTTACATTACTTAACAATTCGATAATAAGCATGTAAAATGTGGTTCTAAAAAAAAGCGGAAGGTACAAATGGTAAATTCAAAACTCAAAAGTCGAAGAAAAACCATGGCAATAAAATTAGTATATCAAAACTGTACACAAAATTTAACTACTAGTAGATATTTTCAGTAATACAATTGAATTTAAGACTTCAGAAAATTGCATTATTATTATTATAATGTTCCCTGAGAGAACATGAAGGATTTATTAATCGAAACGTTATAATCACGTAACGACATTTGATAATGTGCGAGAAAAAACTTGAGTTAACTTACATGTATATCTCCTAATAAATAGATGTAAATAAGATATTATACAATTTCCAATTTTAGCCCAATGCAATCTAGGAAAATGGGGAGGTAACTGCCAGCAAAATTGTTCTTCCTCTTGTTACCATGGAAACAATTGCATTGAAAATGGTGGTCAATGTGGATGCATGCAAACTAATGGCACTTGCTATGAATGCTCTAAAAACTTTTATGGTGATTCATGTGATATAGAATGCGATGATATTTGTTCCTAAATGAACAATGTGTACAGGAGGGCTTTGAATTTGCTTGCGGCTGTGATAGAGTGCAAGGTCACTGCAACAGATGTCCAAAATCAACATGGGGTAATTACTGTGAACACAAGTGTTCCGATAAATGCATCAATTCCGAGTGTAGCTGGATTGATGGGATTTGTACTTTTGGTTGCTTAAAAGGGTTTTATGGAAGTGACTGTTCTTTGGTATGTTCTTTGTCTTGTCAAAGTGGATGCGATCAGCAGACGGCAGAATGTTTCCCGCCATATTGTGTCAATTGCATTATCGGGATGTCAGGATGTGATAACGCCACACAGAAATGTAAATCCGGATGTATTACGGGGTTTAGTGGAGAAACGTGTGATAAGACATGCGCAGAAGAAACAGGCGTGTCAAAATGTACTAGTTGTAGACATATCAGTACACCTATTGTAACTCTTACTGTATGTGACGAATGTCAGTCAGGATATTTTTACGACACGTTCATCAGTCAGTGTAAGGTTTGCAGCACAGGTTGCAGTGCAAACGTGACGTCATTATCCACGTGCTTTCCCAAAACAGGAATGTGTCGGTATGGATGTTTATCAAATTGGATCGGATCGAAATGCGACTGTAGCGTTGCGAATTGTGACACTTGCGTTTATGATCAATCACAAGTATGTGCCCGTTGTCAAAATGGATGGTTTGTTGAATCTGGACAATGCGTCGAATGCAGTTCAAACTGCGCAATTGCAAATGAGTGTGACACAGCTTCCGGAACTTGTACCAATGGATGCAAGAACGGTTGGTATGGTCTAAAATGTTTGCATGCATGTGCGTCCAACTGTTTGAATGGAAATTGTGATGTAAATGGCACGTGTACTGAAGGATGCGTTGGAAAACATCATGGAAATAATTGTGACAAAATATGTAACAATTGCAAGATATCGTGTGACCAGAAGACTGGTTTTTGTGATTCTGGTTGCATAGACAGTTACCATGGTGACAATTGCCAGCAAGTATGCAATGCTACTTGTTTTGGTAATCAGTGCAATCAAAGTGATGGACAATGTTTATCCGGATGTGTACTTGGGTATTATGGGAAATTCTGCCATCTTGTCTGTGGATCAAATTGCAGCGAAAATAAATGTGATGTAGAGACAGGAGCGTGCAAAGGGAACTGTTCATCTGGAAATTACGGCGAACATTGCAATTTAGATTGTCCGTCTCATTGTTTAGAACCCCTATGTGTGAAAGAAAATGGCGCATGCTCTTCAGTATGCGAACACGGATATTTTGGAAGTCATTGTAATATTTCGTGTCCTGATTCATGTCCAACTAACCAGTGCCGAATGGATAACGGAGGTTGCACTGCTGATTGTTTGGAAGGCAAATACGGCGAAAGATGTGATAAATCTTGTAGTAATAACTGTAAAGCACATTATGCCATCACAACACTGGAGCCTGTGCCAATGGATGCAAAATTGGTTACTATGGCAATTCCTGTCAGAACACGTGTACCGGGTGTGGTAGTTTAGGATGCAGTCAGAATTCCGGGAAATGCGAAAGTAAGTAATATGAAGGTCTGGATGGAGTTTACAGAATAGAGAATAATTGTCCAATACTACAGAGATATACCAAACCTCTAGCAGACTGTCCCTTTATCAAGAATCATTTATTCCATCTAGTATTAAACTGTGGAATTCGCTCGATTCAAGTATTAGAAATGAACTGTCTTTAAATATGTTTAAATTAAAAATTAAACAGAAATATTTTAAAAACAAATCACCCCCTACATATTTCACTATTGGCGATAGATATTTAAATATTTTGCACGCAAGATTAAGAAACAAATGCAGTGCCCTTAACATGGATCTGTATCACGCAAATATTAAACCTAACGCAATGTGTCAATGTGGTTATTTATATGAAAATTCTGAACATTATTTCCTTTCATGTAAAAATTATACAGCTCAAAGGAATATCTTATTTTTTGAACTTAGAAAAGAAAATATACCTACTGACTTGGAAACTTTAATGTACGGTAATGATATGTTTAATATGAACATAAACACGCTAATTTTTACAAAAGTGCAGAATTATATCAAAGAGACCAATCGCTTTTCATAGTGTATAGACATTATGGTTAAATATATAACAATAATAATGTAATTACTTTTTGTTGACTTCGAATGAATTTGTTCATTTTTCCAAAGACATGGGTCATCAATTTGATTTTATATATAAAATCCTATCAGTTGACAACAACAATTTAATTTAATTGCTTTAAAATAATAACTTACCTTTTGAGTGAATATTTATTCCAAATTTAAAACAACCTACTAGGTCTATCATAAATAAATTTACGGTCAACTCGACTTTTAGAAATCGATGAGCCATGTAGTTTAAATTCTTGTTAATTTCATGTCTCCATATTAATTATGTTTATGATGTTATTATTATGTATTTTATTTTGTTCGGTTATTTATTATTTGTATGTAATGGAGAAGACGTTCTAAGTTGCAAAACTTGTATCTAATCCTATTGTCAATGTTTTGGACAATAAAATATGTTTAAACTACTACAGAGAAATGGGACAAAAAAAAATTAATAGAGAAAAATTAGGTCAAATATTAAAGAATAGAGAATAAATCGGTGTTTACATATAAAGAATACAGAATAACGAGCAAGATGTGTACGGATAGAGAATTATGGCCCCACAAAATAAAAGAATACATAAATGAAGAACCCCCATCCAGTCCCACTTATACTTCACGACTTTGTACAGCACAGAAGTATCTGACTGCCTCTGTATAATAATTTTTACTCGTTTAAGTTTGACACTTTAAGCTACATACGGAAACACGTATTGTCAACGTCTATAGGTAAAATTATTCTGGGCTGATTATTGATTTTAGTCCTTTTCGTACTGATATCAGATTTAACTGCACTTTTGCTGTAAATCAATAAAACCTAATGTAGCAGAATTTTAAGGAAAGCTTTTAGAACCCGAAAACAATTATCCAACATCCATCTCTGGAGACTAAAGGGACTATTACACTTTATAACAATCTCACTTTACATGTATGTATCATTTTTAAGTTCTCTGGACACGCCAGAAGCTGTTCTGGAACTGATGATGGATGTTGGGAATGATATAGAACGTCTTGTAAAATGTATGTATATATCAAATCATATATTACATTTGCAGGTACATCTATAAATGAAAGCAAAGATAACAACACCATCCTGATTGCCGGAATTACCTCTGGATGTATCATGGTCATGATATTTCTTGTTGTAATATTATATTGGTGTTTAAGAAGGAAAAAGTAAGGATGTCATATAGAAAGAGCATTATTAATGAACAAATATGCAATGTATCTCTAAATCTTTAAATCGGTTCGAAAAAGGTGAAAGCTCTCAAATCTAAAAACGCTTAAAGTGGAATTTTATATACTTTTGAGGAAATTGACATTGTAACGTACATTTAAAGACAAGATCTTTTATTTACAAAATTTCCTTCTTTTGTTTTTCGCTTAGGTTTACTGCAAACAAGGAACTTACCAAACCCGTAGTTCCAAATATAACTTTGAAGCATCGCGGTTGTCTTTATTCAAGATACTAGAACACACCCGTGACATCGCGGGTCCGTGACTGAATTACAGTATCTACGCCTTATTTTTCAGTTCAACTGAGTTCGACTTAAAAGTTTTTCCATAACGTTCAACTTACATGTTATTTTGTGATGCGACCGGAAGCTATATGTTACATATACTATTGGTATCGGTGTCGGACTCGACCGGAACTTCTAATTATTGGCAATATTAATTACGTGGAAAACAAATGGGCCTGGAGTGGTGTAATTTTAATCAACACCATTGTACTATATTAGTTATATATAAAGTTGAATTCTTTGATTCGTCGTTTTTACGTCATGACGGCTGTCAAATTGGACCTCGTTATTTTAGTATTATAGATATTATCGAATAAGTCTTTTGTTAAGCTGCAACTGTATGTCCTTATTGGAATACACGAGTTTATCTCATTTGATAATTAAGTTCGTTTTTCTCAATAAAGTCAAACACTACAAAACCAATAGTTAAGTGATACACTGTTTGCTTAAGGATGTACACCTCTGAGGACCCAAACATTTCTAGAATTAAACTTTTTTTCTTAACCTTATTTTTGGGATTATATGACTGTAAAAAAATAATTGGTGAAGAAAAAAATCATATGGTGGTGCACTTCTTTTTTTGCTACGGCAATTTGAAAGTACCCAATTCTGATGATTTTTCCATTTTTCATCAATTTTTACCCATTTTTGGGCTATTATCATGAAAAAAATTATATTTTCACAATTAAACTTTTTTTCATACTTTCAATAAAGATGAAGTGGACCAATCTGAATAAATTTAACTTAAAAAAAAACTATAGGTAGGTGTTAATATAAGAAAGTTTTATAAAATTTTGTTGCTTTTTTGTGTCAAATTTACCATGCTGTCAATTTTGTAAATTGGGATTTTTCCTTTTTCAGAACAAAAAGCATATTATTTCAACTTCTTTGTTATAATTGATTGAAAAAATACATATCTAAGAAATTTGAAAAGAAAAAATTAATATGGGATGCACATGTTTCTGGTAAAATCATTTCTTGTAGCCCTCACCTATTTTCTCAACATTTTGGCTAATGGGACTGACTTGATTGGTAATACAAATTTTTATTACTCCAAAACTACTTATTGTAAATACACAATTTTTTTCACAGAGTTAAGTTTGATTATAATATTTTTTAAATTCATTGATATTTTCCACTTGTATCACATGTTTTGGAAATAATTCCAGAACGAGATTTCAACGAGACTGAAACGTCAGAAGAATACATCCTTAACGTCCAGTGACAAATATTTCATGCATTTTCAGGGATGACAATTTTGCTAAAGCCATAATACCGGAGTCGGTTTCACAAAAAAAAAAAAAAAAATACGAATAAGATTGATGGTAGGTCATGAACAATTCAGTATACTTACGATCAATCTTAGTCGTAGTTTTTTGTGTGAAACCGACTCCTAGAGGGAGGGGGTTATTATAATGAATAACAGACTATATTTAGTGTGGAAGCATCCGCCTTAAAAACAAATATGAACTGATTTTGATTTTTAGTTTAATATAGATCCTATCTAAACGGTTTTAAAGTCTAACGCGTATAAATCAATTATCGATTGTTTTATAATGAGCAGAAGTGTCGAAAGGGTGGGTAGGGGACATCAATATGATAATAAATAAGTACGCTCTTCAGGTAGAGGAAACGTCCTACTTATATGTAGCTAAGTTTATTTATTCTTGCTAATACAACAATGTTTTTATTTTTAACAGATCGGAAGAAAACAGTAACAATTCAAAAGACACAGGAACAAAAAGATACTCAGAGCTACCTGAAACAAGCCAACTATGAACACATATGCTATTTAGATTTGTTCTTATTGATATTTTAAGGTGGTACCAAACACCTTGACTAAAATTAATTTGGCTTGTTTAATTCTCATAAAATTTTATGTCCTTCATTTCTGTATTGTTTATTTTTTTATGCCATTCTTCTTTCTTTTCTTTGTATTTTTATTGTCCATTAATCTCTATTCTTTAGATTTTAGCACCTCATTATTCTCTTTTCTTTATTTTTTGGGTCCATTTTTCGCTATTCTTTATATTTTTTGCTCTTTATTTTCTATTTTGAAAATCCCCATCCGCATCCTCCGGTATGCGCCACCATTCATTTGCATACGCTTGATTCCAATACGCTATTTATCATCTATACTATGAAAATAAAAAGTTCTTTCTTACAAGACACTATGGCAAAGACACTATGAAAAATAAACCGAATGCAATAGAACTATTTTGCGGCTTTACAAATATGAATAAAAGGAGATGCTCGTTATATGTCAATGCAACAGCAACAAAACAACACAACACAAGTCAAATATAGGTCAATTAAGGTCTTCAACAATAGACGTGTCTTTCCAATATACACTATAGAGGACGAAGTCCTTACAACAGTAAGAAAATCAATATAAACATGTACTAGCGATACCAAAACTGTTAACCTATTTTTGTACAACAGTTTCACTTGCATATTCATTTGCGTGTTGACTGAGGCTGCCATGTTATTAAAATCATCCGATTTTTCGCAAATTTGTTTATATCGCATAATAAAGAAGTATCACGAAAATCAAACGAACTTCGTGCTCTTTTATCTGCCTTGTATCATATCTTGCTCTTAATCCCCCATCTCCGAATCTAATAAAGTTGTTTATCGTACGTCCCTGTGTCTGCACCTCCGCAAAACTGGTATCACGGCGTTGAGACGAGAAGTTATCAGCGACGTCACAATATGAATGTGACCTGTAGTTGTTAACTTCTATCTTATTTGGTCTTTGGTGGAGAGTTTTCTCATTGGCAATCGTATCATATCTTCTTATTTTTTATAAAGAACTAAAATTAAAATTCTTTTTAAACCTTCGTTACATACCCATCGGGAATCTTCGGAGGTCATGTCGATGGTTAATAAGGAGTCAATTTCAAAAATACACTCGCAATTTTGATACTTCAGAACGATTTCATGCATTATGTATCCTATCCTTTTGTATACCATTGTGGATCTTTTTTATCTTAACTTTGGTTAATATGACATTTTTTCTTAAAGTATGAACAGCTACGCAAGATCCATGGTTTGCGTGTTTTCACTCTAATAAAAAAGCACAATCTAAGATTCTTTGTGGATCTCATTTAACTTATGACAATTTTCTCAAGTATAAACAGCTACTGCTTGTCTGAAGGAGAGATTGATTGATTTATTTTTGGTTGCTTAACGTCCAGTGGCAAATATTTCATGCATGTTTAGGACTACTGAAAGTAAGACTACTCACTAAACATGTCATTGACATTGTTTTCTTTGTTGTACGCAACGATAATTTTAGCATCAAAGTGTATTAATTGGTAAAGTTTCTGTGGTCATTTGCTGTAGGAAAATATTCATGACTAAAGATAACATGTATTAAGAGGTAGAATAAACACAAAGTTGGACAATCGGAAAGGATAAAAAGACAAATATACACACAGGTTTATGAAAAAAATGAGTGGGCTGGACCAAACTGCAAAATGTGGAAATGACAAAATAAGCAACATGAATTATATAATATGGGGTCTGCATTTGGGTCTTTCATTTCTATATTCTTTAATTTGAGGCCATTTTTCCCATTCTTTACTTGTTTGTCCATTATTCACCATTACTTATATTTCAGCAAACCAATTATTTTCATCTTAACTTTTTTGCCTATTTTTCTCTATACTCTATTTGTTTGCTCTTTATTCTGCCCTTTTTACCCATTATTCCCTATTCTGTAAACCCACCTAGACCCTCATACTTGCAATCCACGTCATTTGGACTTTGGTTAATAGTGTTTATTGGCCATACTACTGGTAACATATCGCCTTAGTTCATGTGCATTGATAGAAGAGACACAACTCTTGTTTATTTCCGGTTTTAGAAGGAAAGTTGTATACAAAATTCTAAAATCATAATCAAGGACGACATTGACAATATATATAAAAACAATTTAAATTCAAGAAAAATAGGTGATACACATCAATTAACCCCTTTTGTATAACTTTCACGAGAATTTGAATTAAACCAAACAAAATGTGGAACGAATTATTGCATAACATTACATGACACATACATAACAACATCAAACATTGAAATGTATTTTTGCACTAAAATTTACGAAGTTACGTCCCTTTTAATAGTACTTCCTCAAAACAATGAATGGTTCGTTGATAAAAAGAATCTTAATCGTCGTTTTAAACATTACACTGTTTGAAATAGGGACAAATGGTATGTTTTTTTTCATAAGCTATAGGTTAGATGTGATATAACATTTTAATATCATGTTTATGTTATCAAGTACTAAGTTTTACTTTTCCTATTATGATGTAGGTTATTTCAGGGCACTCCGCCCCTTCTAATAAAAAACTTGCTGTCATGGTATAAAGATATCGCCAAATTACCAGAACGTTGCCTGAACTGGTTCCAAGGGTGTTGAAGGTGGCGTTAAACACAATCAATTAATCGATCATATTTTAGTGAAATTCGGGAAGCGTTCAATCAAAGTCGTAAAGCATTTACTGAAGGACATGGCTATTAGTACTATAAGGTATAGGGCTATATTTGGAAAGAGTTAATTAATCCGAGTAGTATTAGTCCGTTGACGTACACAGTGCGTAATTTTCTCGCGGTGTTACCATTGGTGGCCTTGGGCTGTTTTCTTCTCTTTGGTCGGGTTGTTGTCTCTTTGACACATTCCCATTTCCATTCTCAATTTTACAGTTTATATAATTAATTCCATCATTAAATACCTGTGTCAAAATGGAAATGGTTGGTGTATACTTATCAGTGAACACTATACCAACGGAGTGGTATATAATTCTGACATATATATGATATATATACATATATATATATATATATATATATAAACAAGTCTAAATTGAAAACAACGTTCAAACCTATGATTGCGTTGGATAAAACCGCAATTTTTGTACGTGTGCATGCCAAACAAATTTCTTGTTAGAGGGTCTAAATACAGCACAAACAACATTTTCCAAAAGACCAAAAAATGAAAAGTATATTTTAACAAAACGCATTTGACTAACAGGTCGAACAACAAATGTTCTTAAACCCTGCTGACTGCCATTGGCGATTGCCAAATAAACGGATCACCGATGTAATAAATGGATCTTAATTAAAATTTAATACTAAACAGAAAACAATAAACTTGCGGAAAAGATGATATACCGCAAACAAAAGGTGCAAAGGTTTGTATACACCATATCCGGATTTCGACAATTAATAATATATATATATATATATTCCGGTATAGGTTTCTCTCTTTGTTTAAGGCCGTACAGTGGCCCATTATTGCTTACTACCACTTCATTTTAACTCTGTTGGAAAATTGTCTAATTGGCAATCACACCCCATCTCCTCATTTTTATAGTACCAGAGATATAACACCAAAATTTTACTCAGCCGTCATTTCTTTAAGAAATGAAGGAAACTAAATAATTAAGCTTTTCATGAGTATTTCAAAATAAACTTTTATATAATGTATTAGTATTTATTGCAATTAGTATGAATTAAAGAGACGTGGGAAAATACGTCAAAGAAACAGCAACCATACGATACTAACAAATAAAAGGCATATAGTGCTTAAGGATGTTCGCTTGTCATATTTTGGGAGTTTTGTCAGATTTTCGGAATCCTCTGGTTTTATTCATTTGAATGCCTTAAAAATTTGCCCATTGACCCCATTTTCTTTTTATAAATCTTTTACATGTATAATTATAAGCCATCTGTAAAAGTCTTATAAAATCTTTGTTATTTTTAATAGTTTTGAGAACTTAAACTTGTCAATGATAAAGCTATGAAAAATCAAGAGAGAACATTTTCCGCAAAATTTCAATGGCTAATATCTCGAAAACAAGCACATTGACCTATATATTTTTTGGCTTTTTGGTTCCTTTATTTATCCCTATCAATATATACTAGTGTTATGAAAAGCTTTTATTTTGAAACTGAGTAGCGAACTTCCTTAACATACATGTACAGTCTTCAGGATTAGACAAGACTGGTGTTTCTAAAATATGTATAATTCATATTGTTTTATTCCAATTAAAATGAATTTTTCTAAGATATGTGATCAACTCCATATTATCGAAAGAAAAAAAAAAAAAAAAGAAAAGAAAGGATAAAGGATAAAAGAAAACTACTGACGGGGTTCATGACTTGCAACATGTAATGAATGAACATATTAATCTAGTTTCTGATATCTGAAATTTCCCCCTTTTTTTTTCTTGGTTAGTTGCCGCATAAGGTAAATTAGAATCTAAGATTAAAGGAAAAGCACATATCCTTAACAAAAGTTCTCATAGTTACTTGATAGAAGCTGAATGTAGATAATAGAAAGAAAAGGATATAGGATATCTATCCACGAAACATAAGCAGTATATGTACAGCAAAAACACACAAAAAGCAAAGTGACAGCGCTAATATGAAATCATCCAATAAAGAACAGAGAGAGAGAGAGAGAGAGAGAGAGAGAGAGAGAGAGAGAGAGAGAGATTCAGATAAAAAATTTTCTCGAATCCCTTTGTGTATTACTGCAATCATATTTTGTTTTGCTATGTTTTTCAAATAAAACATGTTTACACTAAATCATTCAAACGTTGTATACGGTATTGATGATAGTTTTTGGTACCGTGAAAAACGTCGTTTTGACGTAGCCGTTAAGGTGATACCTAACACCTAGACTAAAATTAAGTCGGCTTGTTTAATTTTCATAAAATTTTTAAAAAGTATTTACATGTACTTTGACCCTTTGACAAAAATAGTAAAATTTCAAAAAACCTGAACCAGACACATTATCGGAAAAAATGGTTGGATATATAGCAGTTTGGCAAACACTAATTTTGATCATTGAGAAGCTTCATATTTTCTGAACAATAGAATGTGATTAAAACGTTCAGCTGATTTTACAGAGTTATCTCCCTGTAGTGTTATGAACCACCTTAAAATGAACGTTGCGGAATTTTTTATCATTCGTGTTTATTATTTTTTTCAAATGAATAACCGTTTACAAGCTTGTAAAATAATGTTTTGAGTTTTTAGTGTTGAACATTATAACACTGCTTTCTACATTCTAATTATCAAATCATATTTAAGAAGTCCTCTTTTAAAAACAACAAGCCTTTTTAAAGACTGTCATAAATTGATAGTACATAAACAAAGGAGCTTAAAAAGTAGGAAAAATGAAAAGTACGTGTTCTTGTTTTTCATATATAATCAATTAAAAAATTGGCGAGAAATGATTCTCTCTACATTTTCATACATTTAACATTAGCACCATTTTTCTCTCAAAAACTATGAAAAAAATAACAAGGAGTTTTTTAAGATTGTCAAAAATAGCTTTTTAAACTATATGTAATTCAATTATGAAAAGAAATGTAGGGGTTAGCGGGCAACATTTTTTCTTGGCACTACATGGATAAAACTAACGGATTCCGAATATCTGGCAAAAATTAAAAAAAAAAACACAAGAGTAGCGAACATCCTTAATATTATGGATCTTTCCATCTTCACTATGGCATCACTGCTGATATATAATAAGAGAACAACGATGTCAAAACCGTCAAAATAATTGAAATAAAATACAAAATAGGGGGTGCGTAATGGAATTATATGGTTAAAACTGAGAGACAGTTTCAATAAAGTGTAATAAGGGATTGAGGAAGAGGTGCAAATACAAAATGGATACCCTCCGAATAAAGATAGGCAAAATACATGTTTTGGATAGGGAAACAACAAAATTTCATGAAAAACCAAAATCAGAGGTACGCAATAGTATCATATCATTAAAGCTGTAAGAATATTTTAATACATTGGTATAAGGGGTTTGGCAGGTGTTTTGGATACACAGTGTGTACACCCAAAATAAAGCAATGGTAGGAGCATAACTTGGAAAACAATACTTCAAAGTTTTCAGTGTTTACTGGCAAAAAGCTACAGCAAAAAGCTGCGGAGAGCTACATGTGTACGTACCGATTGGTAAAAAATAATTCCACTTCTATTAGTAAAAAATATTATTTAATAAAAATCAACCATTGGCGCCGCTTCCTTCGCCCCCGAATGCATACTAGGAAAGAAATGAAAACACTTTCTATAAATGTATTAAATCAGCTGACCCACATGGACTACAACTGAGTACGTTGTAAAAATCTGTTAATCGACTGACGGTGAAGGACTTAAATACAACCACCTCATTTGAGGCCTTCTGGGACAGACGATGTTCACAGTTTTGATTTCGTAATACATATTTGACATGTTTGAATGCCCACCAAAACGATAATTTATGATATAAGCTTTCTTGTTAGGTTGATGCGGTATTCACAGTTTGTTTTATTTTTTTTTTCTTCTGCTTCAGACATTACTCTCAAATGCAATTTTTATGTAGATATACTTTTTATGTGTTTCTTCTGTTGCATGCTATAAAATTGCACCATTGTTCATCTGGTACATAACAGAACTAGCTTTTGTGTTTATTTTGTTAGGAACATAATTGAAATAATGGGTTCATCCTTTAATAACTACATTGACAATTTGTGTTCAAAATGTATATTAACGTTACGAAAACAACAAAAATTATATAACGCACACACTCGAATTGTCATCTTGGTGTTAATTAATACCCAATAGAAGAGAAGTAGTAATTGGAAGCGATTTTTTAACTCTTTTGAAATTTTTGTGTGATCTGTAGTTTGTATTTCTGGTGAATCTGATATGAGGGATTACATTAGCAAACCAAAGTGATTGAAGTATTTGTGTAACAAAACTAGCTCATACATATACATTCATCATTAAGCTTCACTTTAAAAGAGCAGCAACAACGCTAAGTTAAATACCAAGGCGAGTCTAAAAGTTTGATTATGCCACAAGGACAAATCACTATTTAAATGTCTACTCCAAAATAATGTATTGTCAAAATATGATTGTTTGCAACTTCACGACATAAAATATCAAAACAGTAATTAATAAACATAAAGCAAATGTCCGTACACATGTCAAGAAAGAAATCGCTTTTAGAAATGTTACGAAAACGTTCACAAAAAGTATCAAAGATTATTATTGTTTCAATTTAAGCAACTTGTAATCTTGGGAATGGGGTGTAGGTTATTAATACAACTTGTCTTCTATGTGTTATTCTATATAACTGTCATACAAGCTAGCTCTAAAACCTGGTTTAATCCACCATTTTCTACATGAGGAAATTCCTGTACCAAGTCAGCAACATGACAGTTGTTTTTCATTCGTTTGATGTGTTTGAGCTTTTGATTTTGTCATTTGATTAGGGATTTTCCGTTTTGAATTTTCTTTGTGTTCGGTATTTTGTTATTTTACTTTTTATTATTGTAGTGAATGCTCTGCATTCATCTTTCACCTATGAATAAGCTTTACATATGTAGTTTATAACTTATTTTTATGTCTCAGGGTTTGTTAACCACAAAACCCATTTCTGCATAATTGTAGCTACCTGTGATTTAGGTGTATGGGGTGGAAGTTGTCAGTATAACTGTTCTACCACGTGTTATTATGGAACTGAATGCTCAAGTAATGGCGGCAAATGTGGATGTGAACAATTGCACGGAAACTGTTACGGATGCGCAAAGAATTATTTCGGTGACGTCTGTAATAAGGCATGTAACCAGAACTGTTCACTCAGTGACCAATGTGTCTTGTCTGGATTATCATGTGGGTGTGACAGGCAGCTAGGCTATTGTAATAGTTGCCCTAAAACACTTTGGCGCAACTATTGTGACATGTCTTGTTCGATAAGATGCATAAACTTGGAATGTGACAGAACCTCTAGTCAATGTACATCAGGTTGTAAAAAGGGTTATTACGGAAGTGATTGTAGTTCAACGTGTCCAATTTCTTGCCAATATGGATGTGATCAACAAACAGCTGGGTGTTTTCCATCGTATTGTGTGAACTGTAATGGTGGACTACCAAAATGCGATCAAAGCAATCGGAAATGTTTAAATGGGTGTATAGATGGATTTTATGGTCCCAGTTGTGACAAAACTTGTTCGGAAGTGACAAATAATACTTTATGTACGAAATGTCAAGCATTGATATCTGTTGGTATAACAGTTTGTACCGAATGTCAACCGGAATATTATTATGATGGAGTAATTGGTAACTGCAAAACATGTAGTACAGGTTGTAAAACAAATAACACCAATATAGCTAAGTGCTTTCCTGACACTGGAAACTGTCGGTTTGGCTGTTCTGCTGGATGGAGTGGACTGCGCTGCGATACGTTTACCTGTTCATTGTCAAATTGCGAATCTTGTGTTGCAAATCAACCGACCGTTTGTGAGCGCTGTCAAACTGGTTGGTATCTTAATTCCGGTCAGTGCATTAGATGTAGCGATAATTGTGCGACTTTAAATTCTTGTGATAAAACATCAGGAACATGCACGGGTGGATGTAAAACGGGTTGGTATGGTAACAAATGTACAGATAATTGTAACACAAACTGTAACCAAGGTGAGTGTGATACAAATGGGATATGTACTGTTAGCTGTAGTGGCAAACGTTATGGTCAGAAATGTGACTTGCAATGTCCTAATTGCTTAACAACATGTAATCGTAATACTGGCTTGTGTGACGCCGGTTGTGTAGACGGATATCATGGTAACGATTGCTTACAATCCTGTAACTCCAATTGCTTAAATAATAAATGTAGTCAAGTAGATAGCAAGTGTTCCTATGGGTGCAAACAAGGGTTCTATGGGGAATTTTGTCAACTTCCATGTGGGTCAAATTGTGAAGGTAATAGTTGTAACCCAACAACTGGAGCATGTTCGGGAAATTGCCTTTCTGGAAAATATGGTGATTACTGTGATTTAGATTGTTCAGCAAACTGTTCACCCAGAACCTGCCTAAAAGTCGGCGGGGCATGTACGTCAGATTGCGTTGCCGGATATCATGGTAGTCATTGCAGTAGGCTATGTCCGTCGTCATGTTCAACAGATCAATGTAATAAGGATGACGGAACGTGTAGTGGAAACTGTCCAAACATGAAATTCGGTACGAGATGTGAGCTATCGTGCACCAGTAACTGTAAAGGTACAGCATGTGATAGATCATCCGGTAGATGTGTAGGAGGATGCAAAGCTGGATACTATGGTGATTCTTGTGAGAATATTTGTACCGGATGTGATAATTTAGGATGTGATCAAACAACTGCTGTATGTATAGGTAAGTGTATTGATGGTTTCTATGCAACCAATTGTAATAAGACTTGTAGCATGGGTTGCTTAAGTAGTTCTTGCGATAAACAAACGGGGAAATGCAGTATTTGTAAAGAGGGATATTATGGGGATACTTGTTCAAACATTTGCAGTAATAACTGCAAGTTTTCTCGGTGCAATCAGACAACGGGATTGTGCTCTGAAGGATGTGCACCTGGAAAGTTTGGACAGCTTTGTGATAATTCCTGTTCTGCTTGTACCTTATGTAATCAAACAACGGGAACTTGTGAAGGCTGTGCTCCTGGTAAATATGGACTAAACTGCCAAAGCAATTGTAATGCAAACTGTGGACTTTCTCCCTCTGGACAGATAATTTGTGACGGTATAGATGGATATTGCCTTAACAGTTGTAAGGATGGATGGTATGGGACGTACTGTAGCATACCCTGTAATAACGAAATTCATTGCATCAGTTCTGCCTGTGATCGTCTTACTGGGCGATGTTCAGGTAACTGCGTAACGGGTTGGTACGGTGCTACATGTAACTTGCGATGTAGTGACAATTGTAATGGCGATTTGTGTGATCGTGATAGTGGTGAATGCACATATAACTGCACGTCTGGTTTTTATGGCACTCAATGCAAAACACCTTGTGTAATCACTTGCACAGATTGTGACAGATTATTTGGAACTTGTACGAAATGTAAACCTGGATATTATGGACACAATTGTCAAAGTCAGTGTAGTAGCCATTGCTCGATGTCGTCAACAGTTGGAAATGTAGTTTGTAATAAGTTGACTGGAATCTGTAATGGCGGTTGTGCAAATGGATGGTATGGTCAATCATGCACAAATGAGTGTTCACAGACTTGTTTCAACAGTGAATGCGACATGGATTCCGGAAAATGTTCACAGGGATGTGTTGTTGACAAATACGGCGAATACTGTGAAAATAGTTGTAAAAACTGTGCTGGCACTTCAAAAGGAAATTGCAACCCTGGAAATGGAAATTGTTTGTTCGGATGCGACGATGGATACTTTGGAAATTCCTGTACTCAAAGCTGCTATCCCGGATGTAAAAATAAAAAGTGCATTTATTCGTCAAACAATTGTTCATACGGATGTGAAAATGGCCTCTATGGATTTTCATGCACTGAAACATGTAGTACAAATTGTCTAAACAATATGTGTGATCAGAACACAGGGTTCTGTACATCCGGATGCAAACCCAGTTGGTTTGGACAAAAATGTAAGTACGTCTGTCCAATTTCTTGCTCTGGCAGTGTTTGTAATCAGGTGACCGGAAGTTGTATTGACGTCTGTTCTGGAAGTGATTGTCAAGGTTTGTCATTAACACCAATTAACAAATATAATCCCTGCACAGGCACTTAAATTTTACACATAAAATTTGCTTTGCATGTAGCTAGCTGTTTTAATATGCTTTTCTATCATTTGCTTTAATACAGTGTACTATTTTTCTACCCAATTCCGATTGAAAAATAGATCCTGTTCCACGCTTCGCTTACAAGAATCTGGCAACGCTAAATTCTTCTGTCCGTTCTGTTATAACATCAGACTATGAAATTCCTGCCTTCAAATTTTTTATCATTATGGAAAAACAAGAGGATCTAGAACGTTCTATGAAATAGAAAGTAGAACGGAGCGTTGGTAGATCATTGTAAGGGAAGCGTGGAAACAGAATTTGTCTTTTAATCATTTAGTTTTCTACCCCGATAATGTGTCATGCTTTAAAATTTGATACAAAAAGACGTTCAACAGATTACAACTGAAACACAAACACAAAGTTAATGCAGAAAAGAAAAAAAAAAAAAATACAGCGGTCCATTTATTTTCGTCAACAAGTATGTATGCATGAATACATTTTAGCAGATTATAAGCGGTATGAAAATGCTTCGAAAATGAATCAGACGATTGTATATACGCCTAACCATTTCATAGATCATTATTACTTTAAACTAATATCTACTTAGCAATTGATGCAGCATATTTGAAATACTAGTACATAAAACTATCTTTATTTTATTTCATAACACCAGAAATGAACATCTGAAAAAATGCACATACAATAGTTTAGAAATAATAAGACAAATACTTTAGTAAAATATCTATTTAATACATAATGGAATATCTTCAAAGACGTTGCTAAACTTCTAAAAATCAAATTGACACTTGGTTTGATGAAAGCATTCACGATTCAAAATTTTGTCTGTATTTAACCAGTTTAATTTTCTGCTCTTAAACAGATGGAACTATAAACACCTGTCATACAAGTAGCTATAAAACTAGATTTAAACCACCAACTTTTTTCGGTAAATGCCTGAACCAAGTCAACAATATGACCGTTGTTTTCCATTCGTTCCGTTCGTTTATATCGTCTAACGTTTGATTTTGTAAGGTTTTATGGACTCCCCTTTTTAATCTATCTTGAATTCAGTATTTTGTTAATACTTATTTCAATAATTCTATGCATGCAGACAGCTCGACAGGAAGGCATTACCGACTAGGTCAAATGTTTTATAATGGGTTTCAGATCATTTTGAATTTGTTTGGATATATATAATTCTTTTCATTAAAAAATATGCAATAAGTTGGTGAGTATAATAACTTAAACTATAACTTAATGGTTTATTTTAAAAGACTTAAGTTTAAAAACCTAGCCAATTTGTAGAATAAACACTAAACATCATCTGATTAGAATACAGATCATATATGCACGCTTCGCATACAAATTTCTGACAACACCCTGCTCTACTTTCTGTTCTGGTATTTACAACATCAGCCATTGAAATTCCTGCTTACAATTTTTAGTATCATTACGTCAAAACAAAAGGATTCCGGAAGTTCTATAAAACTGAAAGTAGGACGAAGCGTAGTAAAACCCTGGAACCTGATCTGTATATCAGATTGATCAAGCATATACATTTCATAAACTGATTGTTCCGTAAGGAAGTCTAACAGGAGTCAAACATCTATCGATTGTTTTTTTAGATTTGTTCTTGCCACACTTAAGCAACTACAATATTTCATCGAATAACTCAATAATTACAAACGGTAAACTGCGAGATTTTTCCAATGTTTTCATATCTTATTTCGAAAAGACTACGAGATAAGGATCGAATTTCTTAAGAAATACTTAAAATCGATTTTAGATTCTTAAATAAAATCCTTTAAATAAAAGATATAATTACCAATGAGACAGTTATAAAGATCAATATAAAAATAAGAAGATGTGGTATAATTGCCAATGAGACAACTCTCCACCAGAGACCAAATGACTTAAATTAACCACTATAGCTAACCGAACGGCCTTCAACAATGAGCAAAATCCAAACCATATAGTCAGCTATGAAGGCCCAGAAATACAAAGACCATAAAGACCACAAATATCAAAGCCTACATATATACAAAAACACATATATACAAAGACCACAACATATATACAAATAGCATATGTACACAAAACACATATATACAAAGAACACATATATACAAAGACTATTAAAGATACCATTATTTGAATGCTGTATTTAAAGAATTCGCTATAATTAATCTAGTTTGTTTTTATCTGATCAAATATTTATGAAATTATAGTGCATTTAAAACAGGAACTATTTGCAATTTTGATCAAATCTAGAACACATGCTCGAAAATCCGAATAGACCTAAGCAGGAATATTTATCAAACCTATTTTCATTCATTTACTGCGAATATCAATGAAAATGAAATTTGATTTTTATTACTTGCAGGTAGCCAGGTTAAACGTTCAGATACTAGTAGTACTGTTCCTATTTTAGCACCTGTGTGTAGTGTAGTGGCTGTACTGGTTGTTATTTTTGTACATTAATTGTGTATTTTAGACGTAAAAGAAAACGGTAAGTTACAATTCATAAACCACGACAGTTCGACCAATTACCAAATTTGTCTACATTTTGTTTACAAATCATTGTTACATATTTTGTTAGATCAATGCATTGTCTTACTTGCGACAGTTACTCTTTCTCAAATTTAACGTATTGTCTTAAACTTGCAGTGATATTTGAGTTATGTAGCATATCACTGAAAAACATCAGGATCATATGAAGGAATATGTATATTTTCATCCAAACATGGGCTAGGGCACAAACAGAATTAAGTTGAAAGAAAAGTCTATGAGAGGATCTTACACCTAGCTTTTGATAGTAACTTTTAAATTCATTAAGCAATGTACAGTATATTAATTTGCAATCTAAATTTTCGAGGCTTAGACATATGCACAATGATGCATCCTTTAAATGCTTTCCAAAATTTCATCCTGGTATCTATGATGAGTTTATTTACAATCACTGGGTCAATGCCACTGCTTGTTGAGTTTTTATTCCCCGAGGGTATCAACAGCCCAGTAGTCAGCACTACTATGTTGACATGAATTATCATTGATATGGTCATAATTATACATTAACTGTTTACAAAACTTTACATTTTTGAAATACTAAGGCTTGTCTACCTCAGGAATAGATTACCTTAGCTGTATTTGGCAAAACTTTTAGGAATTTTTGGTCCTCAATGCTCTTCAACTTCATACTTTATTTGGCCTTTTTAACTTTTTTTTATTCGAGCGTCACTGATGAGTCTTTTGTAGACGAAACACGCATCTGGCGCAAATACAAAATTTCAATCCTGGTATCTATGATGAGTTTATTTCTTACAAATTATTACCTCAGTCTATCCAACGGTTTTTGTTGATTTCTGGTGTGTAAAAGATTTGACGTGACTTTAGTTACAGTGTTAGTTAGTAAATGTTGTAATAACACATGATTAACAATTTTTCTAAACTATGTACTCGATTTGTTTAATAATTCTATCAAACGCATTAGATAGAAATAGTTGTTTCATTTCTTTTTAACAGACCTGATTACGAGACGCCCACAGCGACGATTGACAGTCATATTTACTATACAACAGATTCTGGAGACAGTCACGTGTATATGGAGGTGAACGATGTAACACAAATATGAACATAGCTTATTGCTTAAATGGAAATTTTCCTCACAATTCTTGAAACTAATCTACTTGACAAAATATCAGCTAGTTATCGCATTGTTATATTAGCATACAAACCAATATAATTTGTGCATGCTCCCCGAATTTCTGCAGTGTTGATAGTGACGGTGTACATATGTAACATTATATATCAAAGTTCAAAAGTCAATTCACGAGCGGGAATAATGAAAATCCGCATTCAGACTTTGCTTGTATTGTATTCTGATTATTTTGTTCTAAGTCAAACATTTTATCCGATCCTTGGTTCATATTTTCTTTTTTCAACATTCATATTTTGTATTTTAGCCAGTGAATTGTTCGCTTTTCATGCATATTGTTATATATATTTTCATATTGTATTATGAAGAAGACTGCATAAATGTGTTTGACTTGTGTCTTAAACAGTTTGCCAAAATTTTGGTAAAATAAAATATCTTTAAATTAAAAGTAGTCTGAAGTACAGCGACGGACATTTGAGTGAACGAAGGCGTTATTTATATTATTTATTTACTTTTTATATTAAAAATTTCAATAAGATCACATTGGATTTTTTATTTTAGGGTTTTTATTTCTGTGAAACTTTAAAAAGTAAAATAACTAAAACACCGAACGCCAAAGAAAATTCAAAACGGAAAGTCCCTCATCAAACGACAAAATCAAAAGCTCAGACACATCAAACGAATGCAAATCAACTGTCATATTCCTTATTTGGTACAGGCATTTCCTTATGTAGACATCTCACTTGTATGACAGTCACATAGAATTCCATTATATTGAAAACAATGTGTGTGCAAAACAAACAGACATAAAAGGGAAAAATATACACAATTGGGAAAAAGCAGTCAACATTGTGTTATTATCGTAATCACTATAACAACTAACAACTATTTCAATAAAGAAAAATAAAATGGCACTCTATAGACAAAGAACATGATCAAAAATGAAAGACAAGAATACAAACAATGATTAAAGCACAATAACACAGTGGCTGACCAAAAATGGACTAAACAGTAATGGTTAAAAATGTACAAAGACATTTTTTTTATTTGTGTTAAAATAAGAACATTCAAAGTAGGTCAAATGATAATGCCTTTGTCCTACGTTAGGATTCTTGTCAGTGCTGTTATTGTTTATAATTTTTGGTACTTTATCGACAATAAAGCTAGTCTATGGAAGCTTTTGATAATATGTATATTCTGTTTGGAGAACAAGGCAATGCAGTATGATCGTCATCAAGACACCTACTGTAAACCAACTTATTTTCGGGGATACTTTGTTTCGCGTTTAGCCCTTACTAAATTTCATGAAACTGTCATACAAGTGAGAGGTTTAGCTAGCTATAAAACCAGGTTTAATCCACCAATTTCTACATAAGAAAATGCCTGTACCAAGTCAGGAATATGGCAATTGTTATCCATTCGTTTGATGTGTTTGAGCTTTTGATTTTGCCATTTGATAAGGTACTTTCCGTTTTGAATTTTCCTTGGAGTTCGGTATTTTTGTGATTTTACTTTTTACTAGCCGATTTCGCGGCGATTTAATTTCGCGATTTTCAAATTTGTTTGTTGTAGTTAAATAAGGAAAGATCTAAGTTTTACATATTCTCGACGATTTATACTTTCGTTTTATTTCCACTCGCGAAAGTCGCGCGAAAATTAATCGCTCGAGAAAATTAGTTGGTTTACAGTATCATGTAGAAACCAAATGATTTGATTTAAGCAAATATAGGTCACCGCACAGCCTCCATCAAAGAACAAAATAAATATCGTATAGTCATCTATAAATGGCTCTTATCTGACAAAATGTGAAACAATTTAAACAAAAACCAACGTCCTGATTAATGACAATGCAAAAAACGAGAAAATATATAACCGACAGCAACCACTAAATTACAGGGTACTACCATAATAGCAAAATACTGAATATACTGATCTCATAATAACCCCAATTTAGCAAAGCTAGTTCAAAGCTAGTGAACTAATGAATATATTAATTTCTTCAAGACAAAAGATTAAAAGTTAACCTTGGACAATTCCAAAATATAAGTACATATAATTGACAGGATGTAGGTCTATAAGTTTTCAAAAATGTATAACAATACATATTTAGTCATTTTCTAATTTATCAAAACAAAATCTATGTTAGTACCGAATAATAATATTCAATGATATTACTACTGTGACGGTTTTAAAATTGTATCTTTAAGAATGATTTGATTGAAAGAATCAACAAGTTTACATGGAGCATATCTAAATTTACGTGCTTTATGAATAATGTTAGCGTAGAAATTAGGTGTGATATCCCCTCTTTAATTCAAATTCTACAGGAACAGCCAAATGTCAAAACGAAATCTTTGTATATTTTGAAGAATTTGATAAAAGTTTTAAGTAATTTATTTACATACATACGTTCATGTATGTTAATCTTCAGATACCTTTTATCATTTTATTGTAACCGTTTGTTGCTATCTCAGTAACGTATATTTCATATCTCTTTTTAATCATAGAACAATGATTAAACAAAACAATTGTAAAAATGCAAGCCACATTTAAAAGTGAAGTAACATTTTAAAGAAACATTGAAAATGATGTCTGGATGTATTTACCAGCTGATCATCAACTATCATTGATTGAATGGCGTTTAACGCCACATTGGCTATTTTATAGCGGTCAGTATTTATTAGTAAATGAAGCCGGAGTGCCCGGAGAGAACCACCAACCTTCGGCAGGAAAACTGACAATCCTTGTCAACTAAGATTGGAGTCGATAATACACTCATCATAGATATCGAGCGCACCTGCCATATGCGGGGTTCTTAATAACAACCTCAGTGTTGACAGGCTAGTAATGCAGTAATAAAAATATTTAGACCACTCGGTCATCGTTAACTGTTTTAATCTGTCCATGTCTTATCCGATATTGTGTCCCGTGATGTTTGATTGTACTTTAAATTCATAAACGTTTAAACTACTTTACCAATACCGTGAATTTGGATATTTAAGTTGTGATGCACATTGGTTTATTTGGTGCCTAAGATGAAAGTTCAAAAAATAAACACATCCAAATAATACATTCACTTATATGTTAAATGGTTGATGTTTGATATGCATGAGTGGAACAGCATTAGCAATGATATTGATTAAGCATTCTATTTAAGTTGACGTAATAACACATTGTGTGTGATCTAGATTCGCCAACCGGAATTACTTGAGTTGAAAAGAAATAAAACAACGGTTACAAGTGACTTGTTGAGAATCTCTCTTACTCATCAGTAAAGTTTTAAAACATTACGTCATTTGGTTTATAATAAGCTTTTAAAAATTGACCGATCAAAATCAGCAATTGTCTCTGTCTGGTATCTTATACATCCGATAATAACCACGATGGATATACTGTAAATTCAGAAATTATTGCGTGCATTTATTATTGCGATTATTGAAGAATAGACGAAAATGCGAGATGAATTATTGCGATTTCAAGAAAATCTGCATACAGATATATGTATCAGATATCAGAATACGAGGTTGTCTGTTACTTATGCCTTATGCCAAGTTTGTTGAATATTGGTCATTTGGTGTCAGTTAAAAGGATAAACATGTGACTTCCCATAAGGTTTTTAATGTGAACTTTGTGCCAGTGATCAATGCAAACGTAGTTGTAACCCAAACAACATTAACTATATAAAGATCCCGATCAATCCTGTTATGTTTCAAAGCGTTTCGTCTTGTAGTTTCTAAGAAAATGAATATAGAAAAATCAACCAAAAAAATTAAAGATTGCTTTATACGACCATGTTGGTTGTCCGATCGGAATTAAATGAGGATTGTTTGTAGAGAACATTTTGAACATCATTCATACTAAGATTGGGAAAAATTAGCTGAGTTGTTTCACAGAAGAAGATAAATATATATGTTTAATGTATGCGGACAACAGACGACACGAAGACGAACGTCAAGTGACGCAATAGTTCACAGTTTAGGTCAAGAGAGCTAAAAATATTAATATTATATCATTATTTCAGTTTTGTTTGTGGATTTATAAAAAAAAACCCAAAAAAACTCCAAACTTTAATTGATTATGACTTGTATAATAATGGAAAACATTTGTAAATCAATTACATGTATTTGAGGAAATTATTTTATTGTGGAAATTATTTGCGGAAATTATTCGATCATCACATATACACTGTTATATGGTTCAAACTTTAAAAGAAATGTCTATAAAATTATTTCATAATGAATTATACAGTAACTTATTTTTAATTAAGCACTTTATACATTGTAGTATATAAAATGTCGTCCACATTTTTCATATGTTTATGAGGGCCTTGTGGTTTGTCTTGTCGTTTGGTTATATTCATTGGGTCTTGGTATTGAAAGAATCAGTATCAGTTCGGTTATTAAATGAGTTTAACACGAAAAACTATTTCTTTTCTTTTATGTATAAATATATTTTACAAAATGGTTTTGTCCTACCTATTCGTTGTAGTAATGAAATATGATTGAAAGTACAGCAAAAGCGAATTTTATGGCAGTTTTGTTGTATATTTAGAATTCAGTAGATTGAGAACTTTGAAACTTCCACAATTATGGGATATGATATTATGTTGTGTTATTTACTTGGATCTGTGTCTTTATCTTTGGTAATATCTTTTTAAAACAATTTACCGGATGATACTAACTCAATATGAAAACGCAACATTTGTTTTCGTATGATTGAAGTGTTGGTAAAGATTCAAAGAAATGTGTTACGAAAAAAAAAAAAAAAAATCATGCATGGGTTTCAAATTTTGTATCAAGAATTCGTATGAATTCAATAATCCTGTAGGTTCAATCATATCATGTGAGCCAAGTATTGATCCTTTCTAATCAGGAAGAAATATGGTTATAACGAAAAGCAATAACACAAAAATAGTCATGATTAGATAAAGATAAAACAAACAAAATGTGTGTTGCATTTTTAAAATCCTTCGGTATATATAAAGGGTACTTGTAGAAGATTGGTTCTTTTCAATCAAAATTTACATACATTCGAGTCAATTTAGAGCTGATCTCTTTTTTTTTTACTTTTAGGAAAGTGCTAATTAATGTTGGTCTTTTACGATGACAATACATATCAGTATAGGTTATAATTTCGCTGGTACATTTAGTAGAAAAAATTGTATGCTGTAATACGTAGTTTATCTAATGTCTTAGATATCAAGTTTACAGACTTCGATAAAACTAAAAGATGTACTGTAAAAGTATGTTACTTTTTGAAAGTCTTATAGTTATTAGTTTTCGATGATTGATAGAAATATTTACTAAACAACAGATAAGAGAGTCAATCACTCATACATGGAAATCAAAGTAACGCAAATATCAAAATAGCTGAAGGATAAATTTGAACTTTGCACAATCGGCAAAATTTACTTTATTAACAAAACTCAAGCTGCACAATTATACAATCATACACGCTGACTAAAACAAACCAATTGTTAAAGTAAATTTTCTTTAGACTAACTTTATTTTCTCGAACTTAAAAGACAAAACTGGTGACAACAGATAAAAATAAAAACAGACGGATTGGATCATACTTGCAGTGTTCATAGCCTTGTTGTAAAAATTTTCCTCGAGATGCAATACTTTTTATATGGAACTATCATTTAGTGCCATAATTGTGTTCATTCATTAACTAAATAAAGAACCTGGTCCGATTTGATGTTGATACATATTTTGTACCTTTCCTCATGACAAAAAAGTGTAGATTTTAGATTACTTCGATATTGTATCCATCATGAGTAGATTAAAATAGATGATGGTTAAACGTTTTCCTGTCTAAAGGTCGGGTAGTCCGGCTTCCTAAACTATAATAATTAGCCATCATGATATAGCCTTGAGTGTTGAAATAGCTGTTTATTCTACATTGGCTAGAGGTATAGGGGAGGGTTGAGATCTCACAAAACATGCTTAACCCCGCTGCACTTTGCGCCTGTCTCAAGTCAGGAGCCACTGTCCAATGTAAGTCTTGTATGTTAGTGTTTTATATTTTGTTTTTATTTTTAAGTTCTATTATATGTTTCGGAGTATATTGTGACGTCCATTTTCATTGAACTAGTACACATGTTTGTTTAGGGACCAGCTGAAGCCCGCCTCCGGGTGCGTGATTTTCTCGCTGTTGTTGAAGACCCATTTGGTCGGGTTGTTGTTTCTTTGACACATTCCCCATTTCCATACAATATGAAGGCTTTTTAAACACGACAACCGTGATCAATCGACAAAAACCCCTCGTATTGTGAACAACTGCTGATATATAACAGTATCAATATGCATACATCCTAATAGGTGGTACCCGTCGGAAAAAAAACAGAATTGTCATAGTTTCGTTTTACTAAAACTTCGCTTGGAAATAAATAGTTTTATGATATATCAAGGGTAGCTTAACGTTACATCATACAGCATAGACTCGAAATCTAAATCCTCTTGTTATGAATGAAAATTTTGTCACTGGTAAGTTGGTTGTTTTGCGATATATATAAATCAAGAGAATAACGAACACAACTAGGGGTGATCTCAGATGCTCCGAATATGCGAGGAGCTTTGATAAGTTTAAACATATTTTATTTGCTTAAATATGCAAAAGGGATGAGACACAAGTTAATTAAACTTATAAAGTCTTCTCCCAGAGGAGCTTTGATCCGCTAGTAACACCTGTCAGATTGTTCATGGTTCGTGCAAATCCATGATAATTTTCACTATTTCCTGTCACGATTGATCAACGAAGTGGACGGGATTTTAGTAATGAGAATAGGAAAAATCCGTGGTCATCTGTGACATAGATACATTATATTTCATAACATTCAACTAACTCTTAATGACGTTCTTAAAAAGTTAAAGTAATGATTTCAAAAGAGGGGCGAAAGATACCAGAGGGACAGACAAACTCATAGATCGAAAACAAACTGACAACGCCATGGCCAAAAATAAAAAAGACAACAGACAAATAATAGTACAGATGACACAACATAGAAAACTAAAGACTAAGCAACACGAACCCCACCAAAAACTGGGGGTGATCTCAGGTGCTCCGGAAGGGTAAGCAGATCCTGCTCCACATGTGGCACCCGTCGTGTTGCTTATGTTATTACAAATCCGGTAAATAGTCTAATTCGGTAAGTCACATTCGTGAAAAGGGAAGGGTATTGTAGTTACGACATAAGGAACATATCCGATATCATCTGTGAAACGGTTATTCCATAACGGTCAACCAACTCGTGATGGCGTCCGTAAAATTTACGAAGGGATGATTTCAACTTCACCATTTGGAACTCTTGGTTTAATAGCTTCCTTGTGAGCAGCAATCCTCTATCAAGGAAATCATGATAGGAAACACAAGCCCGGGAATATCGTATCAATTGGGAGATATATACTCCGTATGCAGGCGCTGCTGGAATGTTGCTACATAGAAATGGAAAGTTCACAATTGGGAAGCTGAAATCATCTCTTTTTTATTTTAATTTTGTATTAATTAGAGAGAGAACATCATCTATATAGCGGAACGTAGAGTTAAAGGATATTGCTAACTTCTTATCTTTCTTCCTAAGAAGTTCCTGTATGAAGTCAGCCTCATAATAATAAAGAAACAAGTCGGCAAGAAGAGGGGCACAATTGCTTCCCATTGGAATTCCGACAGTCTGTTGAAAAACACGTCCTCCAAACGTAACAAATATGTTGTCAATAAAGAAATCAAGCATCTTGATAATGTCAGTTTCAGAGAATTTTTTGTTTGAATCAGAGTGATTCTTTACAAAGAAGGATTTATCCCTCCCCAAGACAAGATATTTGTATCTACGTCCGCCATTCTTTTTAATGAAACAAAGTAATAGTAACTCTTTCAATTTGTCTTTTAGTTTGGAATGAGGAATACTTGTGTAAAGTGTAGAAAAGTCAAATGTTTTAATACTATTGCAAGATGAGAGAGTCTTAGATTGTATGTACTCTAAAAGATCTTTGGCATTTTTTAGTATCCACATCTGATTCACGCCACCTCTAGAATAGGCAGTTTCACAATAACTTTGGAGCCCGGCTTTGATTGCTGATAAAATAGATGTTAATAATTTAGAAAGAGGTTTCGTGAAGCACTTGGAAGACCCAGCAATATACCGTTGTTTGTAAGGACACTTATGTAGTTTAGGTATCCAATACAGTGATGGAAGATCCAGTTCTTCATCTTTGGTTGAAATTCCAAAGGAACATAGAACAGACCTATGATTATCCAGGATTTCCTCTTTGGTAAATGTCGTGAGGGTATAGAGGGTATATGTTGAGTTTCCAAGTGAATTGTCAATACCTAATTCATTTATCAAGCAGTTTATGTAATGATATTTACACACAAAAACGATGTTGTTTGGGGCTTTATCTGCGGGGACAGCAACATATTTGTCATGAAGGTAGGACAAGTGTTTTGCAACATTTGGGTCTTTAAAATTGATGTAGCGTGGGTATTGATATGCCCATTTCGTTTCTTAATTCGGATTTGTATCAACGACCTCACAGCCTTTATCCATTCGGAATAAAGAACCTGGTCCGTTTGATGTTGATACATATTTTGTACTTTTCCTCATGACAAAAAGTGTAGATTTTAGATTTGTCGTAAACTTCGATATTGTATCCATCATAACTAGATTAAAATAGATGATGGTTAAACGTTTTCCTGTCCAAAGGTCGGGTAGTCCGGCTTCCCAAACTATAATAATTAGCCATCATAATATAGCCTTGAGTGTTGAAATAGCAGTTTATTCTACATTGGCTAGAGGTATAGGGGAGGGTTGAGATCTCACAAAACATGTTTAACCCTGCCGCATTTTGCGCCTGTCCCAAGTCAGGAGCCACTGTCCAATGTAAATCTTGTATGTAAGTGTTTTATATTTTGTTTTTATTTTAAGTTCTATTATATGTTTCGGAGTATAGTATGACGTCCATTTTCATTGAACTAGTACACATTTTTGTTAAGGGACCAGCTGAAGCCCGCCTCCGGGTGCGTGATTTTCTTGCTGTTGTTGAAGACCCATAAAGAGTATCCAACTTTTCCACCTTGAACCCTTGGTTCAATAGCTTCTTTCTAATTAGCAACACTATATAGAGGACATCATGAGGTCAGGAAACGCAAGCTCTGCAGTATCTAAAGTTCTGAAATTTCGATTTTTTTTTTATAATGGACACCGTTAAAAATCGCAGTTTTTGTTATAGAAAAATTATCACAATGGACTAAATGTTAACGATAATGGTTTAACTGAGTTACATTTTATTACATCTGATAAAGAAGTTTATCATTGTGAAATATTAAATAAAAAATGCATATCAATATTTTGGTATCTAGTAAATATACAGAATTTCTTAACGTTTAAATTTTAAAATCGGTAAAGCTCTTATAACTGTTAGAAAAAGAATGGCGAAAGATACTCAAGGGTTATTCAAATTCATAAGTCGAAAACAAACTGACAATGCCATGGCAAAGAATGAAAAAAGACGAAAAGACAAACAACAGTACACAAAGCATACCATACAAAACTAGACAGAGCAACACGAACCCCACCAAAAGCTAGGGATTATCTCACATTCAGGGAGAAGACGGGACTTGGTTAAAACAATTGTAACATATCCGTCGTCACCTATAAAACACATGTTTTATAATGGTCAACGAACTCGTGACGGCGTCCGAAAAATATGTCAAAGGGATGATTTCAACTTCACAACTTGGATCTCTTGGTTCAATAGCTTCTTTGAAAGCAGCAACCCTGTATAAAAAAAATCACGATAGGAAGTGCAAGATCTGGGATATTGTACTAATTGGAAGCTATATGCTCCATATGCAGCCTTTGCCGGAATGTAACTTCATAAAAATGGAACGGTCAAAATTGGGAAACTGAAATAATCACCTTTGTCCTGCGACTTTGTTCTCAACCTACCTTCATTGTATATTGGTATTGTACTTTGAAAGATTATCGCCTGGGACACCAAGTTCTTTGGTGAAAATTCTGATATTTGTTAACACAAAGAGAAGTGTTCATCTAAATAAAAAGGTATGGGAAAATCATCATCGCTATAAACCTGATAAAAATCACATAAATAACGACCAAAATATACCCGACCCACATATGTAAACAATATGGTGCAAAAGTAACTGAATATTTTCAGTTCTGCTATTATTTTTAAAGAAAGTCACTCTCTTACGATAAAATATATGTCTGATATAGGTAAATCAAACGGTTGGTAGGTATCAAATAACAATCAAAGAAATGAGCGTTATATAGAAACAACTATATGAATACTAATATATGTTTCATTCTACTGTATATATTTTCCCAAAATATGTTTTGATAAGTTCATTCTAAAGAGCTTCTCCTGTCCATTGTACTGTATCTCCGTCGCCATTTGTATCATAGCTTGCTTGCGAAGTTCCTCGCGTTGACGGTCATGCAACGTTCCATGAGTACGACTACCAATCAAACCGCCAACTACACCCCCGACGATTCCACCAACAACTGGAACAGGAATAAGTACGTGTCCGATTAATGCTCCCCACACACTACCACCAACAGCGGGTAGGAATCCAACCACTTTTTTGGAGACCTCTCTCTCAACTTCCATCTGTCCACATTCACCGACTTCTGTTAGTGCCAATATAACAAACCATTCGCAGTTGCTGCTAGAAAATGTATAATCCTTTTCCACAAGCTGTTTCGTTGCTCTTTCAATAACTTTTCCTTTTCAAACGTAGTGATTGGATATCCTGGTCTTTCTATCAGATATACACCTGATTTCAAGTCCAAATGATCCGACTCAAATTTGTTTAGATAAGGTGGTTTGGTTGTGAACTCTATTTCATCTTCCTGTATATGATCAAATCCAGAAGGAGCTATAGATTTGGATAGTCCTTCTACATTGTGTATTATCACAATAGAGTTGATATTCAACTGTTTAACTAAATAGTGATGATAAATTTCAAGGGAGGGTCTGTAAACAGCAATATGAGAACAGGGACCAACTCGTTTCTTGAACGTCCATAAATCTGGTATTTTTTGTGCACCACTTGGAAGAGTCTGAAACGTGAATATTGCAGTTATTTCAGTATTAGGTTTGAGGATCAGCAACGTCAAGTACCAAATTGTCCTTGGCAACTTCTTGTTGAAATATATTACGGTTTACTAATGTTTTTTCTAACATAATAATGAAATATAAGATTTCGTTTCATAATAAAACAATCGAAATATTTATGAAACCTTTTCTATGAACCGCTTGCAATGAATTCTTTAATTCAACCGTTAGACCGACAGTAGAAAACAGCGTATGGAATGTTACATGTCATTATACAATAACATTATCTTTTATAATTATAAAAAGCAAACAAACTAGAAAAGAAACTGTGCACTTGGTCTGAACCAGGAAAAAGCAGTTCAGACATTCACGTAAGTAATCAAAAATGTATCTTTCCAACAAAGTATAGCATGTATAGAAAAGAAAATTATAAATTACGACAATCCCAAACAATGTAAAACACTGATCCCATAAAAAAAATTGTTAGAAAATTTATTAACATACTTTTACAAGATGTAATGATAACACATTTCGAACTTACCATTTTCGTTAGAACTTATTAAAGTGGTTGTCTATTTAATATTCAGCAGATAACCCAACTATTGCATGGGCGTATTTCCTGGACATGCAAAACTAACACTGTCTCAACTCTTAAAAATCGGTTACAATGAGAATAAAGCAATAATATATTTTGCTTTTATATATCTTACTTAAACAACAACCCTGGAATTTGAAATACATGTGATTTTATCAAGTTTATCTCTGAGTATCTGTGTCAAAAATTATATATTGTCGACATCAGAATACCTTCATGTTTCCTTGCTTGTGACTTCACCGACGTATCATAGGATTTATACTTTCATTAGCAGCAAGACGGATGCCAAGCGTATTAAAGTAATGATAAAGTCTTTATTCTGACATGGTTCAATGAACCATTATTAAATGCATTAGTCTGAACAATAAATTAATTATTCATTTTCATTTATCTGAAGACAATTCTTTAATTTGTCCACATTTAGAAGAAGTTTACTTTTTTAATTGCTTGCTTCCAGCAAGCAATACGCCGACATATTTTCCGTATGCAAAGTGACCTTAGCGTGACCCTTTTCGTAAAATCCGGTGATCGCAATACGCATGGATCTGTCATTAAAATAAACAATTATCTGATTGTACATGTTAAACACGTTCTCAATATCCATGCTCCTTTGTTGATTGTTTACTTTAAGGTGACAATCGGTAAACTACGGCTTCAAAACACGACAATTAAGTACCTGCCATTTTTCACCTCATAACAGACAGAGAGAAAAAAATTGACGATTATACGATATATTTGCATAAAAATTATAAAAGCGTGCACAGAAGACTAAGTTTATGATATATACATGCATTGGTTCAAGAATTGGATAAACATTATTTTCACTAGTCACTCGTTTCATATGACTTTAAATACAAACGCGTTTAACTTCAATGTAGTGCAGAACTTAACTTACCTTAGACTATTTCTTATTTTTGTATTCGAAAATTATCGATAATTACATAATATCATTTGCTATAATCGATTAAACTACGATAACATGTAATCGACAATTTTGACGATTACAGATTGCTGTCTATTTTGATTTTACAAAAGTGTCATTAAGTATGACCGATTACGATTACAGATTACGATTAGCGCATACCTGATTCCAAAGGAGTTTTGCAATTGTTAGCTGTGACTGAAATACATTTAGATCGAATACGTTCAATTTAATTCATTCCATTACCAGACAAAAAAAAAAAAAAACTATTCACTAAAAGTAAAATCCCCCAAAAAACGAACTCCGAGAAAAATTTAAAACGGGAAGTCCCTTATCAAATGCCAAAACCGAGAGCTCAAACACACCAAACGATTGGAATACCTGTCATATTTCTGACTTGGAACAGACATTTTCTTATGTTGAAAATCTTGGATTAAACCTTCTTTTTTAACCAGCTAAACCTCTTACTTGTATGACAGTCCCATAAAATTCCATTATATTGACAACGATGTGTGAACAAACAATCAGACACAATAGGTAAAAATGTCAAAACAATCTTTGTATACGTCATTTACGAAAAAGAACCAGAGACAACTTTTCATGTCGGGGCTTTATAGCTGACTTTACGGTATGGATATTTCTTATTGTTAAAAGCCGTACGGGGATCTATAATTGCTTATATCTTTGTCATTGGAACTCTTGTTGATAGTTATCTCATTGGCAATCATACCATAACTCCTTATTTTTATATTGAAAACAGTAGCCAGGTCTATCTATGATCAACTTTGACTTAAAGATTAGAATTCTTCGTTTCTTGATAATTTATCAATTTATCAACGGAAAATTTAAAAGTTATTTCATAAATGTTGTCAGTACCAGATAACTGAGCTGATAGTACCACGTGTATATAAATTTTAATCTTAAACGTTCTGATTGATCTTCACATCATCTGGAAAGTCAGAACCAAATTTTGTATAGAGTTTTATTTCATTTTGTGAATTTTAGTACTGTTCATCCATATTTTTGCAGTCAATCCAGTACCATTTCAGACAATTCAGACAATTCAGAAGGTTTTGATTTCTACAGGAAAAGAAAAACTACAAAATTAACCGCTGTGGAGTAGCCTTAGAATAAACCGAAAGAATGAACAAGACTTAATAAATTATTAATCAGTCTTTCAGAGCTATTCCGATCAAAATGACGGTTCCATTTCAAAATTGGTTTACTGGTGTACCCAGAGATTGATAAGGAAAATAAGACTTCATGAATTTGTTGCTTCCGAAATAATTTTAAAACTTATACAATAGATTGAAGGTAACAATTTGGCTTACATAACTTAAAAGAAAAAATGTAGAACTAAGTGGAACTAAGTATAGATTTTGTTTTACTAAACCTGCAACAGTCTCTTTTGTATTCTAGTGTGTATTCTAGTGTGAGCAATTGAAAGTTGTATCAGGCATCAAGTTTAGGTGTAATACCACCATTGATTTCCCTATTACTTTGTTAAATTTGCACTTTTCAAAAATTGTGCAGAATTTATCTTTTGTTTCAAATAAAGAAATACTTGGCATGAGTAAAGTTTTATCCTGTCCAGTACTATAGAAAATATTTCACATAACATTTCATTGCATATAAGAAAATAACCATCACTGGAAGTTAACCAAACACATTTTCACCCTTTGTTTTTCCTGTGTATAAGCTTTAGTAACCATGTAACCTCAAGTTTCCAAAATATTCTATAGAAACACCAAATAAAAAAGGGTGCTTTGAAACCCAAGATATATGTTTATGACTCAGAAATTTTTACTGCAATGAAATGTAGGATTAATTTCCTACAACTGTCAAATTCAAGGGAATATTTTTTCCACCCTTTTCGTATGCAACCGGATGTGACGTACTATAATTTGGTGGTATTACACTTTTATGCGAATTAAAGGGCGATAACCTTTTCAACATCATACATAGACTGGCAGTAAAACCCTTGCCAAAGTGAAGTGTCCGTTTGGTTGTGCGGGATGTACAAGTACACAGCCACGGCTGATCAGAATGAGGACGTTAAATCCAATGATTTGTGTTCAGAGAGTACAACGCGCTCTCTGCACGTCAAGGAACCTCTTTTGACGTGTTCGCAGGTGGCCTCTCTATTCAATATAACCTCACTTTCCAGAGGCATTTTCTGACTTCTGGCTTCTATTACAGGACCTACCTATAGCTGTTAACCTCTATGTCATTTGGTCTCTGGTGAAGAGTTGTCTCATTGTCAATCATAATACATCTTCTTATTTTTATATATTCATAAATCAGTCTTTCCATCTGAATTGTTTTACATTTAGTAAAACCTGGACCTGTAATAGCTAAGTATATGGCATGGATTTTCGTCATTTCGAATACAAAAATCTTTAATATAACTTAAATTTCAAGTGACTTTTTCTACTACCAAAATAATTGGTTAGTGGTGATATAATATAATCTTTGGTACAAATTTGATAAAACCTACAAGAAATGCAGGTTTTGAAGTGCTGACAATGCTACTTTCCATACAGTTTATATTTCAAAGAAGCTTTATTTCTCTAAAGATAGTTGAATTTAAGTCCTGAATTTAGTACTTATTCAACATTGCTCAAACACACCTATGATTTACAATTTTTATTAAATCTTGCAAGAATTGTACACTTACAAGACCAATCAGATAAGCACACGGAGAGTGTAACTCTTTAAAAATATGTGATCGGCAATGATTTTAAATCTCTTTCAAGGTGTTGCTGAAGATATAAACCTTTGATACGAATGTCCCAATAGCTTTCAAGTCCGGATCGACGAATGGATGGACGGGTTTGTATGCCTCGAACGGAGCAAAATGCTATAAATCTGAAGGAGATAGGCCCAGGGTATCATATGTTGGGGCAACGCTGACACTGCCTAGATTTGGTTGTACCCTTTAGACTAGTATATATTATTTGTAGAAATACACATTTTAAGGTAAACCTATAAGGTCATGGTTATTATAGTCTATATGTCAATAAATGGTTGAAAACTAAAAACCTGTAAAAGGTTTTGACAATATCAGATTACTCAATTAATTTATCAAACACGGCCATCAACAAAATCAAAGTAATGAAGTATAACCGATTGCAATTTACAAAATCTTTAAACAGCTTTGCATAGTGATCAGCTGATTTAGTGAGAATTTTTTTTCTACATAATTTATATCATATTTTATTTGTATCCTTCAAATTACATATCGTAATAGCATTTGAAGAATTTAACCCCAAGTAAGGTAAAGATACTTTATCTCAAATCAATTTGCAATTATGCAATTTTGATAAAAAAAGAATTGTTTGGTTGTTAGTTGTGCAACGATCGACTACAAATAGTCATCTTTATATGGATTTTTGACAAACACTTCATAAAAGGTTAATAAAAAGATGTACTTATCATTGATAACATATTTTATCAAAGGAAGACGGCTGTTAATATGAATAATTTTAGAAACAAATCATGATAACAAATGAGGATGATATATGTCTATCTATATATCTATATATACGTCTAAATATGTGATAACTTTACGACTGACTTCCCACCCGGCACGCAACGTCATTTCAACGTTGAAATGTGGTTGATATTTTGTCATGACGTTGCTTCAACGTTGTTTCAACGTTGTAACAGCAACGTCGAAGTTATGTTGCAGAAAGAGTGTTTCAACGTTGAATTTTAGTTGAATTTTTAATGTTGAAGTTAGGTTGAAATAAATATGTTGTTTTAACGTTTAATGTTGGTTGATATGTCGACGAGGGAAGTTCGTCGAGAAAAAAGATGTAAAAAAATATTCACCATCAGTTTTAAAGAGGAATCATCATAGTTGTACATCGTTTGTTGTTGCATCAACAAAAGTTCACAAATAAGGATTTTGCTATGTAAATTGTTATCAATGTTGCCTTTTAATTTTTTGTACAATATCTAGTAAAATCAGGAATTTTCCAAAGAAATATAATTAAAGCTCAAACCGACGTCTAACCGGGTCGTTTATTAAAGTCATAAAAGTATACAAAATATAAATTATCATTCGTCGAAATATACTACTAACTAATTTGTTATTATCCGGAAATATTTTAATCATAGATAAGACACAGCATGTGAAAGTGCGGCATATACACAACAGATACACGAGGGCTGGCACTCCCAATAATCTATTGATAATAATATCACGTGACATGATGCTGATTAATGTATGACCGCACGTGTGTGACCGCCTTTTCAAACGCGGCAGTTATCATGAAGTGTGATACAAACACAGTAGATTGTACAATTTTCCTGGACAATTTTAGGACCGTTTTCAGGAAAGAATAATTCATAGAAATGTAAGTGATTCCTTAATTATTATCCGTTGCTGTATTAATTGTCTTTCAATGCTTGTGTGACGTTAACAATGGGAGATTACAAATGCACAAACGCGTTATATATATTCTGAAAATCTCGCCATATTGAATGTTGTAGAGATATCATTTCTGACTTCAGTGTGTCCATTGTCTTTTCAGTTGTACGTTCCAAATTTATGACTGCACTTCTATTTAAATACATTGTATGTACTATAATCTGAAACAGCATACTCAGCCTACATGATCCTACATACAGTTTATTTTAGTTCTTTACTGCTGATTTGTTAAAGACAAGGAACGTTTGCCAAGTAAGATTATCATATCTCCTCTTTTTATCTAAAATTTTAATCCGTCATCCATTATCACATTTTTTAATTATTGTCAACTATGCTCTGAAATTGTTAATAATTTCTTTTTATTCTTCAATCGAATTTTACAAATTTAAAATATTGCTTGGCGATGATCGATGTTATTCTTATTTTTGCACAGGTATTAGGGACAGAACAGTAACTTAAAGAGTTTTAGGAAAAAGGATTTAGGATAGAGGCAAGGATTTGTATGGTAATACTATACAAATCCTTGATAGAGGTTAAGTAGCTGCCAAGGTATGTATCTTTTTTAATTCTTAACATTTTTATTATCAATAATCAGTATGTATGTTAGATTGTGTGGATATTGTACAATGCTGTATGCAGTTTGTGATTTGTATTGATTTATAAGCTCTATATGGGCCCTTAATTAGGAATACTAGTAAAGACATTTTATTTGATTTGATTTGATTTGTATTTATATTTTTAATGCATATCAAATTTAAAACATAACCTCTGCAATCATTGAGACAGGTGTCATTGTAACAATAGATCCTGGTGCCGGAAATGGTTGGCATTGTTACAATAGATCCTGGTATTTGAGATGGGTGGCGTTGTTACAATAGATCCTGGTGCTGGAAATAGGTGGCATTTTATAAATCGATCCTGGTGCTCGAAATAGGTGGCATTTTACCAATAGATTCTGGTGCTCGAAATAGTCGGCATTTGTACAATAAATCCTGTTGCTCGAGATATGTGGCATTTTAACAATAGATCCTGGTGCTCGATATGGGTGGCATTATTACAATAGATCCTGGTGCTCGAGATGGGTGGCATTGTTACAATTAATTCTGGTGCTCGAGATTGGTGGCATTGTTACAATAGATCCTGGTGCTCGAGATAGGTGGCAATGTAATAATAGATCCTGGTGCTCGAGATGGGTGGCATTGTAACAATAGATCCTGGTGCTCGAGATGGGTGACATTGTTACAATAGATTCTAGTGCTCGAGATAGGTGGTATTGTTACAATAGATCCTGGTGCTGAAAATAGGTGGCATTTGTACAATAGATCCTGGTGCTCGAGATATGTGGCATTTTAACAATAGATCCTAGTGCTTCAGATGAGTGGCATTAGTACAATAGATCCTGGTGCTCGAGATAGGTGGCATTTTAACAATGGATCCTGGTGCTCGAGATAGGTGGCATTTTAACAATAGATCCTGGTGCTCGAGATGGTTGTCATTATTACAATAGATTCTGGTGCTCGAGATGGGTGGCATTGTTACAATAGATCCTGGTGCACGAGATGGGTGGCATTGTTACAATAGATCTTGGTGCTAGAGATGGTTGGCATTGTAACAATAGATCCTGGTGCTCGAAATAGGTGGCATGTGAACAATAGATTGTGGTGCTCGAGATAGGTGGCATTGCAACATTGTACATGTACAGGAGCGAAAAATGGTAAAAAAAAAATCGGCTATTATGTAAACCAGTAAATTATTAAAAAAAACTGGCCGTTATAACATTTTATTTCCTGCCTTTGACGTTCTACGTAATTGTTAACTCATGTTTACAAAATATTATTTGTGTTTGGTTTTTTTTCAGGAAGATTAATGGATGCCTACACAAAATAACAGAAGCTGAATTAAAGAAGGATTGTGCACCAGAAATGGTTGGAGGAGTTTAGAGACTACAATTCTTTTCACGAAAATATTAAAATGAATTAAGAGATTGTTTGTATTCATTTACCAGATCACCTTTGGCTATATGAGCTTTTGTCATAACTTGACATCTGTTGTACTGTTTTTTCTTCTTCAAATCTTGCTGTTGTCCTCTGTAGTGTCATGTGGCTTCAATATCTTTTGTTGTTACTAACTATTATAGATATAAGAAGATGTGGTATGATTGCCAATGAGACAAATATCCACCAGAGTCCAATTGACGTGGAGGTCACTAAACGGACTTCAACAATAAGCAAACACCACATCGTTTACTAGTAATCCGCGATAGAAGACCCGGACATAATAATCCAACAATTCAAACGAGAAAAACAACCGCCTTATTTTGTAACGACAAACACATATGACAGATGAACTTACAACAAGCAACGAAATGCTTATTTCAACATGAAACAATGTTGTTGCAATATTAGGGTGACGTTATTTCAATGTTAAGTTTCAACCTATATTCAATCAAAATCAACGTTGATGCAATGTTGAAAATATAACGTTGTGTCAACGTCAGATATTCAACGTTGTGTCAACTTTCAAAACCAACTGTTAATTCAACGTCTTTTCAACATTACAAATCATCGTTGATTCAACGTTGTTTCAACGTTGAAATGCCGGCTGGGTTTGTCCTTCGGATAACAAGGGTGATACAGGGCTAATATCTCATATTACATATACTTCGTCTCAAATTTAGCCCAACAATGTTAGATCTGCAATTGGGTGTTAGTAAATTTTATTTCTTCCTCAACGGGATTTGAACTCACCCAGTGGGCACTCGACGTTGTAACAACGTTGAAATTTGGTTGAAATTTGGTCGTGACGTTGATCGACCCAAATTCAACGTTGATCTAACGTCATGGTATTCAACGTTGACTTTACAACGTTGTTTCAACGTTGAATTTACGTCGTTAAGGGCATACGATACAGTTTTGATCCCGTATTTAAATTTTGATGAAAATTTCCATATAGACTATTTTTACCTGATTAAATCAAATATGTAATAAAAATATACCTTCATGTGCTACTTTTGAGTATAATGAGGTAGAAATTTTGTATATTTGCTCAAAATTCGGATTTGTGGCCGTATTTTCCTTTCGAAAGAAAGACATAACTTTTTGTTTTAAAAGATAAACACAAATTGTTTTTGTTAAATAATTTGTAATTTCTGTATTTTATAAGTATCCTAAAATTCATACATTTTTATTCAGAAATAACTCATATTTATCAAATGTTCATGAATGTAGAAAAAACACCATTTTTGCTGTATATTTATCAAATTTAAAAATTGCACTATTTACGTTTTCATGAAAATTAGCACACATAATCTTCTCGCGTAATCAAACCAAATGGCATTTTAAAAAGAGGGTCCATGAACTCGTTTTCAAGTCAAATAAGTTTGAATGATAAAAATCAGTCGAAAACTGAATCTTTTCCCGATAAGTCATAGTTTGACGTCGCGAAAATAACAATTTACGTTAGCAACGTCATTACCTCCCTGTAACTGTATCGTATGCCCTTAAAATCAACGTTTAAGCAACAACGTTGATTCAACGTTGGGTTAACGTCAGTCAATCGCGACAGAAAAATCTCAAAATTGAAGGGTACAGATATATTTGATGAGCAGATCGGATAAGGAGCAGTGCTGCAGTATAATAAACGATTGGATAACAAGTGGCTAATCCAGAAATTTTTATAATACTTATAAGGGGATCCACTGACTGCCATAAGCGTGAAGGGGCTTCCTCCTGTCATGCTTCCATGATCACTATATAATCAATCATTTTTTCCCACAAAAAAAGAGGGTAGACCGGATTGCATTGTTTATGCATGGAAAGGAGTTTTGGGCAAGAACAAGTGGTCAGGAGACATCACCAATAACAAATCGGCTTTTTCAAATTATTGTTTTTTGTGCCGGTTTATTTTTTAAGTATCTTTTAAAAAAAAAAACAATTCTAACCAATTATTAAGTAATTTGGGTTTAATGGTTCTCTATATTTTGGGAGATCTCAAAACCTGTTCATGCTATTTTAATTATAGGTCTATGTATATCTGTATAAATATGATATATTCTTAGTTTATATTTTTATATCAAATCGATTTTTTTAGTTGCTTTCTTTCATTTAAATAAATAGGAGAAATTTGTCGGTATATTTATTTTGATTATTTTACCGATTGATATTTAATATATAACGTTAAACTTAAAATATCATCGATGTACAATGTAATCATAATAATTGAGAAGTTTTAAAATTTTCGCGGTTTTCAAGTGGAGTTCCGAATATTTTCTTTCGGATGCGCACGCAAGCACGCGCACCTCTTTTCAACATCCGTTTAGAAAAATTTGAAAATCATCCTTGAGAAATTATCGCACCAGACTGATGAACAAATAGTGAACAACTGCGTCTAAGGAATATAAAGACGAGAGAAGACTTTTCTGTATACACCTCTTGATATTAGTGTATGTATATTTTACAGTTAAAATAACGAAGAATCATGATGTATACAAACACATTCTAATGATCAAATTATTTATCTGCATGTTTACGTTCACAGAAATTATGACAAGGTCTTATCTTACTGAATCTGATTCAGTTTCGTGTCAAAACAGTTTAATGATTTGATTGCATATATCCTTTAATTAGCGAACTAACACAAAACATATCTAGCCATGTACAGAATCAGTAATATCAGAAAGGGGGGGTCATCGAATACTAGCCAATTCGTTCCAATACAACTCGATAGGGTGTGTCTGACACACATAGAAATGGTCTGCTCTAAAACACTGTTTTGGTCTTAGATTTTTTCGTAAAATATCACTCATCTTTGATAGTAAGTTTCATCTGTATATGAACATTATGGTTATTGCAAAACACAGATCTGGTTAGAATTCATGCTTTGTCTTGTTATTGATGCAAGCTGGGACAATTGTTTCAAATGAACATGTTGTGTTCTATGATTTAAAATAATTGTTTTATAATTGTAGAATTTGATCACATTTCCGGCTTTTAATTAACAGTACACAACCTTTATTATGTAATTAAAATTTATGTTATTTTTCTTCCATGCTTTCAGATGCTGTTCTAGTCTGCCACAAAGAGACACCAGAATCCAAAATACATGAGCAGTGTGCAAGACATTTGAAGTGTGCCCACAAAGAGCAGAAGGAGTTGCTAGGCCAAAAGAATAAATCTTTAAAACAAAATAAATTTTCATTTTAAAACCTCTATTTTTAATTTCTATAGTTAATTTAGTGCCAGTAAAAAAGGCAGTGAGATTTAGAAATACATAATTTGGCGTTACCAATATGCATCTTTTGTTCGGTTTACTCAATTGTATCGGGTGTGTAGATAATGATTGATTGAGTAAACACTTTGGTGATGGTATGATTTGTTCCAAATGCCTTCAAGATAAATGTAAAAAAATCACACACGGTATACCCTCATAAAATCTAATTTCAGAACAAGATATCAAAAAAATGAAAAAAGGCACAAAAAAAAAAAGAACTAAATATCGGATCACAAAAGTTAAAATGAGATCAATTTTTTAAATGGTCCTGCTATGTATTCACATAAAACAAAGGAGGCATTTTGTGTCACTGTGTCAAATTTGCTGCATTTACATGATTTTGTATAAGTTGGAAAACTTGATCAACCAGAATCAATCCAGTGTGCTGTAGTGAGTTTTACATATGTTCCTTTGCTTTGAGGAATTGATGTGCTAGAAAAGAAAGCTTTGCTAATATTGAGATATTTGGTTTCAAATAAAATCTTGATATTGTAACTGTCTCTCCTCTTTGGTTTTGATTGTTATTGTCTACTATTCTCTTTTGGAGTTTACTCTTGTTGAGAAAGGAACTGTTGATGGACATTCTAACTTGAAATAAAACTTGAAAGTGGCTTTTTATTTCATAATTCAGGTATCTTATTATTGTATTTGAACACGTGCCTATAAGGATTAATTTATATTAATTACACCCAAAACCATCACTTCAACCAACCTACAATTGACCTGATTTCAACCTAACTCGACCTGATTTCAACCTAAACCCGACCTGATTTCAACCTAACCAAGACCTGATTTCAACCTCACTGGACCCAATTTCAACATGTTATCAACGTCAATACAACGTTGAAACTGCAACGTTGATTTAACGTGAGAATTTCAACGTCATTACAACTTTCAAAACTAACCCAAGTTTCAACGTTGTAACAACGTTGAAGACTGACATTGGATCAACGTTGATACAACGTTTTGTGCCTGCTGGGCATGCATCTTCGACATAAAGGAAACTCTGTCTTCACTTTGTCCATTCACCTAGAACATTTGGCCAAATAGGCTATATACAGATAATCTTTAGTTGGTCGAGTGATGCTTTCCTGATCAGCTTTACATAGGTGTAAAACACAGTACATGCTGCATGATGGCATGTAGATGGAAGAAATACCTTGCAGATCATGTATTTTGTCAGTCGCAAAGGATGATAAATACAAGTACTTACCATGCAATTACATCATTATACAATATATATATATATATATATATATATATATATATATAAGTGCCTAAGAATGTAACTTTAACACTAATGAGTGTTATAAAATTAGTTGTTATATTTTATATTATTCACGCAATATTTCGCTAAACAAATTAGCTTCATCAGGCGTGTGCATCTCTCAAGGTGAAATCGGATGCATGACAAAAAATATTTTGTAGCTTGAACTACACAAAATTTGAGTAAAGTTTAACAAAATTTATTGATGTTCTATAAAAATACATGTTTGTAAATTGTCTAGAATATATAAAATATTTTGCCGCTTATTGTACATAGCATTCTTAAATCAAAACAATTAGTTGTTTTAGTTAAATAGAATGAAGTTCAGGTTTATTCCTTTGGTTTTGGGTAGAACTGTTTTCATCTCTCATTAAGTCCATCAGGTTCAAGAGTACGTAGCTGATGCATCCAGAACATTTCTCTCTGTTTTCTCCTTTGGAAGTCCCAATTTTGGTTTACCTCAATTATTTGAAGGTGATATTTTCAAAGTATGCCCTGTTCTTAAGAGGTGTCTCGTAATTGGACAGTTTCTTCCTTTTGTATAAAAGACCGGTGATTGTTAAGTCTGATGTTGAATTTCGTTTCTGTTTCACCAACATACTGCAGCTTGCAAGTTCCACAAGTAAGAATATAAATACTATTTTCCGTTTTGCAATTAGATGTAACATAGATGTTGTATCGCTGCTTTGTTACTGTGCTGCTGAAAGAGTGGTCAGTGTTGGCGACTTTACAGCACTTACAATTGGTTCTTCCGCATTGTTTGTAACACCCAATTTTAGACTTCTCTTGTTTCTTTACTTTAGATGTGACAAGTATGTCTTTGAGATTTTGGGTCTGCGATAGGCAATAACAGGAGGTGATGGAAAAATTTCTTTTAAGGAAGAGTCATTTTCGATAAGACGCCAGTGCTTGCGGATAGTAGATGAAATATTTGTCAAATCAGGATGGAAGGTGACAACAAACGGAATTCTATCTGCGCGGGTCGTCTTATCTTTGTATTCCATGAGGATATCTCGATCTTTTCTTGGGCTTTATCAAAAGCGTCTGTGATGTTTTGCTTTTGTATCCTCTTGATTTTAGTTGTTTTTAGTTGTCCCAAACGATAGTTGAGTTTGGATTCGAGGAACAAATTCGCTTTAGTCTGATGGCTTGACTGTAGGTATTCTCCTGGAGCAGTGTTTCGGGTGACAACGTTTTGGAGAAAGGAACTGGTGTTTATCAGTTTTCTTTGTGTGGAGATCAGTTGAAATGACCCGTTTTTACAAATGTGGTGGTGTCGAGAAAAGCAATTTTCTCGCTTGAAAATTCAGATGTAAATTTAATTGAATGATGGAACTGATTACAATGATCTAAGAAATCTTGTAAATGTTCTGCAGTATCGTTCCATTTCATGTCAATATCATCAATAAAACGGAGCCATGACAAGGGTTTGTATGGCACACTCAAAGGATGCGCTCTTCAAGATCCCCATAAAATGTTGGCGAAAGAAGGTGCCATTTTGTTCCCACACTTCTTTCGCCAACATTTTTATGGGGATCTTGAAGAACGCATCCTTTCTCGACACCACCACATTTGTAAAAACGGGGTCATTTCAACTGATCTCCACACAAAGAAAACTGATAAACACCAGTTCCTTTCTCCAAAAGTTGTCACCGAAACACTGCTCCAGGAGAATACCTACAGTCAAGCCATCAGACTAAAGCGAATTTGCTCCTCGGAATCCAAACTCAACTATCGTTTGGGACAACTAAAAACAACTAAAATCAAGAGGATACAAAAGCAAAACATCACAGACGCTTTGATAAAGCCCAAGAAAAGATCGAGATATCCTCATGGAATACAAAGATAAGACGACCCGCGCAGATAGAATTCCGTTTGTTGTCACCTTCCATCCCGATTTGACAAATATTTCATCTACTATCCGCAAGCACTGGCGTCTTGTCGAAATGACTTTTCCTAAAAAGAATTTTTTCCATCACCTCCAGTTATTGTCCACCGCAGACCCAAAAATCTCAAAGACATACTTGTGACATTAAAAGTAAAGAAACAAGAGACTTCTTTTGGGTGTTACAAACAATGCGGAAGAAGCAATTGTAAGTGCTGTATAGCTGCCAACACTGAACTCTCTTTCAGCAGCATAGTAACACAGCAGCGATACAACATCTATGTTACATTTTATTGCAAAACGGAAAATAGTATTTATAATCTTACTTGTGGAACTTGCAAGCTGCAGTATGTTGGCGAAACAGAAACTCAATTCAACATCAGTCTTAACAATCACCGGTCGTTTCATACAATAGGAAGAAGCTGTTTAATTACGAGACACCTCTTAAGAACAGGGCATACTTTTGAAAATATTACCTTTCAAATAATTGAGGTAAACCAAAATTGGGACTTCCAAAGGAGAAAACAGAGAAAATGTTCTGGATGCATCAGCTACGTACTTGAACCTGATGGACTTAATGAGAGAGATGAAAACAGTTCTACCCAAAACCAAAGGAATAAATCCTGAACTTCATTCTATTTAACTAAAACAACTATTTGTTTTGATTTAAGAATTGCTATGTACAATAAGCGGCAAAATATTTTATATATTCTAGACAATTTACAAACATGTATTTTATAGAACATCAATAAATTTTGTTAAACTTTTACTCAAATTTTGTGTAGTTCAAGCTACAAAATATTTTTGTCATGCATCCGATTTCACCTTGAGAGATGCACACGCCTGATGAAGCTAATTTGTTTAGCGAAATATTGCGTGAATAATATAAAATATAACAACTAATTTTATAACACTCATTAGTGTTTAAAGTTACATTCTTAGGCACTTATATAATTTAATGTAGTAACTGCATCAGTTTATTTTTGGCAAACGCCAATGGCAGTCAGCAGGGTTTAAGAACATCAGTTGTTCGACCTGTTAGTCAAATGCGTTTTGTTAAAATAGACTTTTCACTTTTTGGTCTTTTGGAAATTGTTGTTTGTGCTTTATTTAGACCTCTACCAAGAAATTTGTTTTACATGCACGTATAAAATTGCGGTTTTATCCAACGCAATCATAGGTTTGAACGTTGTTTTCAATTTTCAACCTATGATTGCGTTGGATAAAACCGCAATTTTATACCTGTACATGCAAAACAAATTTCTTGTTAGAAGGGTCTGAATACAGCACAAACAACATTTTCCAAAAGACCAAAAAGTGAAAAATATTTTAACAAACTATAGTCTATATATATATACAACTCGTCTAAACATCAGCCCAACAATGTTAGATCTGTAAATTTGCTTTCGCAAATTTGTTGTTCTTCCCTCGCCGGGATTCGAACTCATGCTACTGAGATATCGTGACACCAAATCGCCTGCACTGTATCCGACACGCTAGACCACACGACCACCTAGGCTTCACAATAATAAAGCTTTCGGTGGCCGGGTGTTACCTTTCCTGGTCAGTTTTAATCTAGCGTCGTAATACAGTACATGATATATAAGGCATGAAGATGGAATTGTTACAGATCAGCTGAAATATCTATTGTAAAGGATCCTACAAATTAATGCAAGATACAGTCACAGAAATAATCATATTTATAAGTACGTCTGAACCAGTGACAACTCTACGACAGATTTCTCCATCGGATCACCAGCAGTGATGGCGATACATGGCTGTGTACATTTCTGTATATACAACTCGTCTAAACTATATATATATAGCAGTCTATATAAAGGACCAAACATCAAAATTAGTATGTACCGGATCGTCTAGAATAGACGATACTGCGCAGATAAGGGAAAAATTATATAAGTCTAAAGATTTGCACAACGGTACTAATATTAATAAGATGGTAACATACGAAAATGATGTTATAAAATCGTGTTGACAAATATTTTGACTTAACAAATAGCCTTCGTCAGTGTCAATAATTTATTCAATACTAATTAGTATATATATATATAAATATAGGCAAGCTATCTTAATAAGTAATTTATGCAGACGACGGACATCATTAATTTGTTTCGAAATTTTAAATTTTCCTAACCCCTTAGGGAGAACCTGCATTACGATCTTTTGGCTGGGTGACCATTTGTCAGTTTCTACACAATGTGTCTTATTATCACACATTCTTGCTGATCTACATATCGATAGTTTGTTAAGGAGATTTTTTTATTTTTGTATTTTATAAATTTTGTATTAGTTATTTGTACTTTTATATATTTAAGATAATTGAATATTTGTAAAGAAGGCACCAGGTTATTTTTATTTATGCATTCGTTCGTGCACATTTCTTTTGAACTGATGAAATATTTATGATAAGTTGTACCTCTTCGCAGTATATCTAAAGCCAAATATTACCACAATAAGGACCGAGACCGGGTTCGTCATCATGGCAAGACTCTCTTCCATTACATGCATCACCCAACATGATAATCCACAAACAGTCCAAATTTAAAAATCACAATAGGTAAATTTCCAGATCTGACGACTATTCTGATATCTAAAAACATTTGTAAATGTCTAATTTGGAACAGGATTTGCTAACCCTTCCGGAGGAGCACCTGACATCACCCTTATTCTTGTTGCTTAGTCTTTAGGTTTATATGTTGTGTTTTATGTACCATTGATTTATTAAGCATTGTTTTTCTGTTTTTGCCATGCAATTGTCAGTTTGTTTTCGATTTTGAATATCCCTTTTGTAACTTCGATTTCTCTTCTAATAGCGGAAGAAAAAACTGGTCTTATATTTCTCAATTAGTAATCTGCTATAGGAGACTTCCGACTTTATGAGTTTTATGACAATATCCTTTTAAAGTTGGATAAATAAAATAACAAAATTACGTCTTCGTGTGTGCATAGGGTAAATATTTAAATAACATGTTTAAAATCAACAACTGAAACTGATGTTATTTCTTTGTCGTTATTTTAATCTGTGTTTTTACGTCCAGAATCTTCCCATGCACAATAACTGGTTTTGCAAAGTTATAAAATAACACACAATCTTTTAATAAAATTTAAGCAAAATGATAAGTTAGAACTTTTGCAACATTTAGTACCATAATATAATTTTGTAAATCATATTTTCTAGCGAGTTTATTTCAATATAAAAGGCAATTTTACATTGTTTGAGATTCTTCTTAATTTCTGATGGTATTATTAAGAATTTTGCTGAGCTCATTACAAAGTAATCATCATGTGTAAAATAAATAGAAAAAATTTTTTAAAAATACATAAATCGTTTCTGTAGAGTTATTTTAAAAACAATCGCTTTAATAAAGTATAAAGAAAATGAACAGTTTGAATTTTATAAACATGAAGTATTGTACAATACTGCCACGTCTGTAATTATATTTTCTAGCGAGATAACTGAAATATAAAACGTATTTTAGTTTGGTGGCTATGTTGAACGCGTATAGACCACCGATCTTGAAATAAAGGAAACAACAGATATAGTTAAGTCTGCCTCATATACTGACCTACATCTAGAAATTGTCAATGAGGGTAGGTTCAGAACAAAACTTTAATACTAAAGAGATGATTTCAGCTTTCCAATTGTAGACTTTCCATTTCTATGTAGCAACATTCCAGCAGCGCCTACATATGAAGTGAATATCTCCCAACTGATACGATATTCTAGGGCTTGCATTTCCTATCATGATTTCCTTGATAGAGGATTGCTGCTCACAAGGAAGCTAATAAAACAAGAGTTCCAAGTAGTGAAATTGAAATCATCCGGTCGAAAATTTTACGAACGCCATCACGAGTTGGTTGACCGTTATGGAATATCTGTTTCACAGATGACGACGAATATGTTCCAATTGTCGTAACCACAACTCCGTCCTCTTTTCCGAATGTGACCTACCGAATTAGACTTATTACCGGATGGAATCTTATCTTACCTCCAATACATTTCTAGGAATATGATTGGTTAAAAGCAATCGCGTTGAGACCGTGTATATTTCATATGGGTTAGTAGGCATGGTTTATTTTAATACACGGTTAGTAGTGGTGTTACGTCCCTTTATACAAAACGACAAGGCATTGAGAAATATCTGAAACGTTTTGCCCGGACAACAGATGAAGAAATTGTTGATGAACGATTGAAATAAATGAAGAAAAAACTAAAAGCTAACAAATTGTTATTGTTGGCATTTGTTTTGTATAGACCAATGGAATATGTTATTTATATTGAAGATTTGATCACTTTGATAAGCCACTAGTTTAAATGCCACATGTTCAGATAGTCGGTAAGATCAATTCGTTACACAGTGTGCTAGTGACCTAATACGATATATATGGGTTCAGTAAATTCCATATGGAGCTCGAGCGAAGCTCTCACCCCATATTGAATTAACTGACCCTTATATATCGTATTATGTCACTAGCACACCATCAAAACTGGAGTGATCTCAAGTGGTCCGAAACGAGTAAGCAGATTTTGCTCCATTACTGGCATCCTTCGTGTTAATAATGCTAAGTACAAGGTTGGTGATCAGTCGCATTCGGTTATGTTATCATTGAGGAATAGAGTACGGGATTGGAATTATCTATCTATCTATCTATCTATCTATCTATCTATCTATCTATCTATCTATCTATCTATCTATCTATCTATCTATCTATCTATCTATCTATCTATCTATCTATCTATCTATCTATCTATCCATCTATCTATCCATCTATCTATCTATCTATCTATCTATCTATCTATCTATCTATCTATCTATTGTATTGATTTCCGTTTTATTTTTACTTCTTTGGAGGGCTTGGTATGACTGTCGTATACACCGATGTTAGGGCTGGGTATGACTGTCGTAGACACCGATGTTTATTAATACTTGAAAGCATTCTGATAAACTGATTAAAATTTTTTCTGCATTTGATGTATTCCCTGATCAAAATTTAATACATTGGTACTCAAGACTTGTTTTACAAGGCAATTTCCTGTGTACTTTTAAAATTATGATTCTCGTCGGTACTTTTGTAAAGCATTGTAAATGTGAGAAAGGATAATTATCTTTAAAAGGATGGTTTCTGATTTATTCATTAAATTCAGAAACTATTTCATATTTTGAATATGGTATACTATGGATAGTTGTCTTTAATTGAAAACCATTAATGACTACCACACATCTTTTAACATTCCACGTTGTCTATCAAATGCATTTCTTGTTGATTTTAATCGTGATATCTCTTATTTCCAAATATCGCTTTTGTACATCCAAATAGATTATTTCCAGCAACCTCATGAACACATCAGAAGAACGGATTTTTAGCAATTCTAAAACTAAACTAATAGTTTCAATACAGAAAAGAACAAAAATAAAACAGTTGTCGTATTTCAAATCTCAAATAATTCAGTCGGTATTAATCAGATCTAACACAATAAGCAAGGATGTGACGGTTACAGTTCTTAATAACAAATAAAAGAGAACTGTTTCGAGTGACAAATAATCAAACCAATATATTACAAAGCAAAGAAATATAAAAACCTACACAATGGCCATAAAACCAAACTTAAAGTCGAAAACAATCAACAAACACCACACAAAATAAAGAAGATTAGGGAACAGAAATCGACTAAAAATAGTGGATGATCTCACGTGGTCATGAAGTTCTAGCAGTTCCTGTTCGATGACATGTACGTGTAGCTGTGCCCGTCAAAATTGCTAATGGAAGATAAGTTTTATTCGGTAACGTCACAATCGAGGAAAATAGGGCGAAATAGTTGCTACGCCAAGATGAACGTATCCTAGGTCATCTTTGACAAAGATGTTCATAAACAGTTAAACAAATCATGGTTGCGGCGGTAAACTTTTCTAAAAGATGAATTCAATTATACAGATGCCATCTCGAGTTAGTTGAACGTCACTGATGACCACGGGTATGTTCGTTTCAATGGTCGTAACTTCAATTTCGTCTTCTTTTCTTCGATTATGACATCATCGAAAGAGACTGATCACCGAACGTGTACTTAGTATGATTAGCATGTCAGGGTGCCACTAGTTTATCAGATAAACCTTTCGGAACACTTGCGACCAACCCCTGTTTTTGATGGGGTTCTTGTTGTCTAATCTTTAGCTTTCTGTGTAGAGTAGTGTGGATATTTTCTCTTTTAGTGGTATTTTGATTTTTGCCATGGCTTTCTTTTAAACTTACGTTGACTTATTTGTTTCATATTCCCTCTGATATCTTGCGCTTATCTTTATATATCATTTAGAACCCTTGATTCAACATACAATTTACTTTTCAGGGTAACAATTGTTAAACAATAGATCAATATGAAACACCCGAGAGCACCCACGGTTTTGTGAAGTTTATGTTGCTATATATATTTAGTGTAAAATGTGATCTTTTGTCCACTACTGTCTGTTTTCTTTTGTTCAATAGGTTTTGATTTATTCAAAGATTATTATATTTTTAATGTATATGGTACTTTGAATAAGGTCTGATCTCTAAATAACTATACACGTTCCATGTCAAATTTACTGTTTTGCAAACTTACCCGATGTTCTTTCGAATTTAAAATAGTATTATTTTAAGAGAAAACTAAGTGAAAAAGTCTACGAAGTTAATGTAATACAAAACACAGATTATAGTCAATTTTAATGCTTTTATAGCATGTATAGGTTAACTTGATGGTTGTTTAGTAACAATATACTGTTAAAAGACTGAATTATATTAAAATAATTTTCAGTTTTTGTCGTTTTGATAAAACTTTCAGTCTACAACGTCATACACCGTTCCAGAAATAGCGGACCCCAAAATACGACCAATCAGACCACCGACTATACCACCAACGATTCCGCCAACAATTGGAACAGGAATAAGTATCTGACCGATGACCGCTCCTCCAATACCACCACCAGCAGCGAGAACAGATCCAGAGACTGTTTTCGTGACTTCTCTTTGAACGTACGTTCATCAATTTTATCGTCTTTCATTTTGTATGCAAAGATTTGATGTTATAGATACAAGCAGCAGCCTCTAAGGGTACAGCTGCTGCTGCAGCAACTGCTCCAGTGGCGAGTTTTGACGTGGTTGTTGTGGCTGTTTTACCAATAGTTTGCTTGTTTCTTTAAATACTGCCTTTTCTATTCCTATAATGGAACTCTGTATGCCTTTATCGACGACAGTCTTTATGGTTGCTGAACGGTAATTACAAACAGTGCTATCTGCGATATCTGCAGCTGCACGTACTGCTTGCCCTACATATTTTAATTGCTCACATTCACCCTTTCCTGTTATTGCCCATGTAACAAACCATTCACAGTTGTTACTGGAGAATTTAAAATCAGTTTCACCGAGCCTTGTCTTAGCCCTTTCGATGACTTTTTCTTCTCCTCTACCTCGATTGGATATTCCGGTCTTTCTATGAGATATAAACCTGCATCGAAGTCTAAATGCTCCGATTCGAAATAGTTTGGATTATTTTTGTTGTTGTAAACTTTATCTTATCTTGCCTGATTTCAGCGAATCCAAAAGAAGCCACTGATTTTTTACTCCTCCTATGTTGTGAATGATCACCATATAATTTTCGACGTGGTCTACTTCAATAACTAAGTAGTGATGATATATTTCAAGAAAGGATCTGTAAACAGCAATATGAGAGCAGTGACCAACTCTTTCCTTGAATGTTAGAAAATCCGAAATTTTAACTCCTCCTGTTGGGATATGCTGGAATGTGAATTATTGAAAATTAACATCTATAAAAGCAAACTACAAAGAATAGCTCATAGATTTAAAATGCCGTAAAATGCAGGAAGGACTGTCACGTCAGTCAATCCTTAATATTTTTCTTTATTTTACACAATGTTTTATGAGTTCAGCAAAATATTATATAATATCATCAGAAATTTAGATGAATCTCGAAAATGTAAAATATGTTTTATATTTCAGTTATCTCGCTTGAAAATGTAATAACAAACGTAGTAGTATTGAATAATACTAAATGTCGAAAAATTCAAACTTACCATTTTCCTTATACTTTATTTAAGTGGTTGTTTGTTAGTTTATAACTCTGCATGAAACCATATATTTTCACGAGAATATTATCTGGACCTGTATTTCATAAAACAACGATTACAATGACAAAGAGGAAATCACGTAAGTTTTATTTGTTGACTTTAAATATGTTATTTAAATATCAACCATGAAAGACAAGTAGACGTGAATATTATTCTGGATTAACGATATACTATTTATTGCCTCTGGCCTTTGTTAGTCTTGTATTATTTTTACTTTTAGTTTCTTGTGTATAATTTGGAGTTTAGTATGACGTCCATTATCACTGAACTAGTATATATATTTGTTTAGGGGCCAGCTGAAGCACGCCTCCGGGTGCGGGAATTTCTCGCTGCATTGAAGACCTATTGGTGACCTTCTGTTGTTGTCTGTTCTGTGGTCGGGTTGTTGTCTCTTTGACACATTCCCCATTTCCATTCTCAATTTTATTTAGAATAAAAGGCCAAACCTACAATTTTTGGAAGAAAACAAAATTGTTTAAGAACTCAAAAGTTTAATGTCTTTTAAAACAATACACTTATATAGGAATATCAGGCTTTTTTTTTTTACTAAACCAGGTATTAGAAATTTACAACTGTATTTTAGGTACCGGAAAAGTTCTGAAATTCACCGATTTTAGCATTTCAACTGAGTATGGATTCGGATCGCAGGTGATACATGTATATGAGGAGACGCTTACCAAGTCGACAAACTCAGTCTTGTTCCTCTTATTAATATTATTGGATTTCAAATAGTTCTACTTAAGGACAAACTTTGACATCTTTGGACTATTGAACAAAACTGCTGAAATGACAGAATATAAGGTCAAATTTAGATGAACTTTGCCGGATAGTTATGTACACATAAAATCATAACATACACAAAATATATTAGGCATATTGCGTATAGTATAAGGGAACAGACCAAATTATGAACATTGAACATTGACCAATGACCCATAAAATGAGGTCAGGGTCAGACTAACCTTGCCAGAAAATATGTACATGTACACTATGTACATATAATTATAATCATTCCATACACCAAATATTATTGATCCATTGTTTATAGTATCCAAGGAACAGACATAACAATGAAAAATTAAGATTGACTAATTGACTCATTTCGGGGCCTTTATCAGCTTGCTATGCGCTATAGGTTTTGCTCATTGTTGAAGGCTGCAAGGTGACATATAGCTGCTGACCTTCCACGTCATTTGGTCTTTGGTGGAAAGTTGTCTCATTGGCAATTATACCACATCTTCTTATTTTTACATTCATTTCAGAATGAACCATGAAACTTAACATTGTCGAATTAACATTGAACATGAGATAAAAGTAAGATAAAACCTGCCTCACAGACATTTACACCTTATAATGATTTCATACATTAAATATAGTGGCCCTATTTCGCATAGTATTCTAGAAATAGACCTGATCACTAAAACTTAAAATTAACCAATGAACCAGGAAAATGATGTCAATGTCAGATGAACCTTATCAGACGGACATGTGTACCTTACAATCATTCCATACAGCAAATATAGTTGACCTACTGCTTCATATAGTATCTGAGATGCATACTTGATTACGAAAACTTAAATTGATTAAACGAGATCGAGGTCACATGAACTCTGTCTGACGAACATGTAGATATCAGAGGATCCTATAAACTAAATATAGTTATCCTATTACTCATAATAAGTGATAAATTTACCCGACAAAACACTATACAATGATTTGAAGCAGTCGCTGAATCATTAAATTATTGTAAAGGCCAATGGACTTATGACGAGCAGAAACCTATTAAGATATGGTATGAAGCATCCAGGTCTTCCACTTTCGTAAAAATAAAGCATTATACAACCGTTGACGCCATCGTCGCAGTCATATTGACTCCTATGTCTCGTATTCTGCTTGTTTTGTTGGAGGGGACAAAATGGAGGCTTGAGAGGAATAAAGATTTTATTTGAGTTCAGTGTACTAGTCAGTAAATAAACGATACAAACATACATTCCGCGGAAAATTGACAGAGCAGACCGTATATGATTTATTTGCTTGACAATGCATCTAATGCAATTTTAAGACAGAAATTGCTACATTATGTCTTGGCAAACCTTGAATTAGTTTTTTGGGGGTCACCATCACACATTGGTCGATTGATATGTCTGTATATCTCGATTTATAAGATAAAATTTAGAATGGAAATGGGCAATGTGTCAAGGAGACAACAACCCGACCAAAGAGCAGAAAACAGCCGAAGGCCACCAATGGGTCTTCAACACAGCGAGAAAATCCCGCACCCGGAGGCGGGCTTCAGCTGGCCCTTAACAAAAATGTGTACTAGTTAAATGAAAATGGACGTCACACTTAACTCCAAAACTATCTTTAAATTAAAGGTAATCCTCTAATCAGTTAATTCACAGATTGTGTTCTACTGCATAAGGTGACCAGAGAACGATTCTGAATTCACATGACGAGTAATGAGTGCATAGCTGAGTCCCACACCTGTCGGAGTGAATGCTATTTTCTCAGCTTTTATATCACGAAAACGCTTGAAATTTAGTCAGAAATTACGATTTTTGGAAATGACTTCAGGAGATAACTAATTGATGGAAATAATTGGTACGGAATTTTGAGATTGTGAGCATTTTCCCCGTCAGATTTTTATAGTTACAGAAGTCTTTCATAAAGGAAAATTTGGATCATTAAGGTAATTCAAGGGTATACCGCCATCTTGAATTGTACAATCACAATAAATAATCGGTCTAGTTCTTTGCCCAAATCTGCAAATTTGGAGACAGATTTGCAATTTATTGGTTACACTGTTTATTTATATAAAGAAAACTTAGTTATTCGTTGCATTATCAAAATGTTTTAACAAATACCAAATATTTGTGCTTTTAGAATTATTTTTCAAATAAGCCATTTAAGGGAGATAACTCTTTTAGTACAAAATTTATACTGGACATATAGGAAATTTTCATGTTTTACTTGTAGCAAGAAAACAAGTTCAGGGACACCATTTTTCTTTTTATTTTCTTAAAATATATTATCAAACCTATCTTCTCATATTTTATTTCAAAATTCTTTCATAGATTTCTTTTATGCACAAAATGTGTTTTTCATGAACAATCTAAGCAAATTTTGGCAATTTTGAACGACTCGTACCTTGAAAATAGCGCGGTGACCCATACTTTTTATCATTGTTTTAAAAAGCATAGTAAAATCTTCAGTTTGGCAAAGTATAAGAAAATTCTGTCATTTTTTTCTATACCCTGAACTACCTTAAGAGGGAAGTTTGTTATATTTTGACCGAAAAGATTTGACATTTCCTTAAGGGTCATAACTCTCATTGTCCTTGTGTGACAAGACATTTTGAGGTATTATTCTTTAACAAACGGTTCTAGACTGATGGGGTCTTTTGAAATGACATTAGGGACCAATGACCTTAACATAGGTTATAAGATCACACGAAGTGTCGTCCTAGAAAATGAATTTTGTGTTTTCGCTACAAACATATCAGTTTCCTTGTTCCGTTTTCTGCTGCATATACTTTTGAGTCCAGTTAAAAGATGATACTTCAGAGCCTGTGCTAGACCATTTCCTTATGTGTAATGTTTGTGAATTATTTGTTTTTTTTCATTTTCCCAATCGTTTTGAGTCAGGTTCGATTCATGTTTTACAAATCTGTTACTATGGATAATAGTATAAACCCCGGAATGACAGTTTACATATTTAAATAATTAACAAAATCTCCCATATATAGACCGTATTAAAGAGAAGAGTATTTAGATTGATTCATGAAGTAGAAAGCCTGTTCAAGATCATATGCATTTCATATCAAATACACATGTGCTAATTTAATTTGTTGTAATTATTGCTTTTAGCTTTTGGGACTAAAAGCGAAGACAAAATGTATATCTCAACTTGTTCGATTCGCTCGTGTATGTAATAACGTATTTGATTTCAACGAAAGAAGTATCTGTATTACTGAAAATTATTACACCAGGGTTTTCGATATCACAAACTAGTCAAAACATTTACTAAATTTTATCATCGGTACAAGGACATCATTCGTAAATATAAATCAACATGCAGACATTTGGATGGAGAGTTGTCTCATTGGCACTCACAACACATCTTCCTATATCTATCTTATACGTTCGGGTATTTCACATCCAATATTTTATGTTAATATCTTTACAAAGCACAAAATGTCGGCATTCACCTCAAAAGCTAACCAAACCTTTAAACAGACTTATTCGGAAAGGATATAGTTACGTTACTGTTGTCAAGTCATTAAGGATTGCATATTTTGGTATTAATATTGATTCACTCATAGGGTCTTTGCATCGGAAATAAACATATTTATTCTAAAACCAGTTATTGGCATGATACGGGTTATGTTCTTCTAATATATTTTATGATGGTATGATACTAAACCCTTACGGGAAGGATTGTACTTGATTTTCATATGATGAAGACATAATCTTTCAGTCAGTTTAATTGAGGTCTGGAGCTGGCATGTCAGTAACTGCTAGTAGTCCTTTGTTCATTTATGTATCATTGTCATTTGCTTAGTTTCTTTTGTTACCTATTCTGATATCGGACTCGGACTTCTCTTGAACTGAGTTTTACTGTGCGTATTACTATATGTTTCTTTATTCTACATTGGCTAGAGGTATAGGGGAGGTTGAGATCTCACTAAACATGTTTAACCCGCCGCATTTTGCGCCTGTCCCAAGTCAGTACCCTCTGGCCTTTGTTAGTCTTGTATGTTTTTTTTATTTTAGTTCATTTATATGTTTTGGAGTTTAGTGTGACGTCCATTTTCACTGAACTAGTACACAATTTTATTTAGGGGCCAGCTGAGGACCACCTCCGGGTGCGGGATTTTCTCGCTGTGTTGAAGACCCATTGGTGGCCTTCGGCTGTTGTCTGCTCTTTGGTCGGGTTGTTGTCTCCTTGACATATTCCCAATTTCCATTCTAAATTTATTGTGTAGGTTTTCCTACCTACCATTACACTTATATACGTGTTTTGTCTGATATATTTTTAAATGCATTGTTCTGGTTGATGTCAGAATATTTCAGTGTCTGATAATTAAAAAATTTTTGGAAATTACTTCATAGAAATTATATTGTGAGTACATTTTAGCACTGATTTCTTTGATCCACAACTACCGCCATTTTTCTCAAGTAACCATTAATCACTTTGTTCATGGGCTCCTCTCTTACCTTTAACTATGTTCTGTGTAGGACATTTTCATGAACATATACATGTATAGTATTATTAGAGATATATTTGTAATATATGTCTGGTAATATCTCTAATCTACATAGAAATAAGAAGATGTGGTTTGAGTGCCAATGAGACAACTCTCCATCCAAGTCGCAATGTGTAAAAAGTAAACAAATATAGGTCAAAGTACGGCCTTCAACACGGAGCCTTGGCTCAAACCGAACGGCAAGCTATAAAGGGCCCCAAAATGACTAGTGTAAAACAATTCAAACAGGAAACGCAATGGTCTAATCTATATAAAAACGAGAAACGAGAAACACTTAAGAACCACATCAACAAACGACAACCACTTAACAACAGGTTCCTGACTGATGACTGGTGCAAACAAATGCAGCGGGTTTATACGTTTTAACAGGCGCCAACCTTCACCCTAACCTGAAATAGTAGTGTAACATTACAACATAAAATGACACACTTTAAAATATCAATTGAAATGGCTTAACTCAATCAAAAGACATATTAACAAAAACAAGAAAACATACACTGAACAAAAAATTTGATCTATGACCCAATATAAATACAATATTAAATAAAAAGGGGGACGTAAAACAAATGTCAAAAGACAACTATAACCTTGGAAAAAATGGCGTTAAATAAAATAACGTACACATGTAAATTTAGATATAATAATTTTGTTGTTAGGAGTACGGAAATATTTTTACAAAATAAATAAATTTGTTGTTCATCAGTTCATAGTACGAGAACAGAAGTGAAAATTTATCGTCATACTAAATACTTATCAAAGGTGGTACATATTAAAAATAGTGAGACGAGATATAACACAAAATAAGTAAATATTGAATAACAAAATGCATTACAAAATTGTGTCAACATACATGTCTGTCTGATATCGTTCACAAATAATCCTTATTTTCTTTTATTTCTATGTGTTCTTACTATTCATTACACACTCTTACGTTTTGATGTTCCAAGTTGAAAAAATAAAAGGGGTTCCACGCCAGCAGCATGATTTGAACATATATTCATCTACCCTTGAACTTTTCAAGATTGTTATACCTCTGTATGCAGGTTTGCTTTCAGTTCCAGGCTGCAGTTTGATACATGGTCTTCAAACAACGATACCACAGGACAGCAATCTATAGTTTTAATACCGATGTTCGTGTATTTCTCACTTTTATTTATTTTCTTTTTGATAATCTGTAGGTCGTTAACAAGGACGATTATGATTTGTCAATATTAGTTTTTGGTATGTCAACTTTTACGTAACAAAAGGTCAGAAGTCAGATCTTCGACGAGTAGGCAATTTCCGATATTTGTGGATTTCAATCAGATTGTCTTTGCCGATGTGTATGATTTAATTCTGGCTATCTATATATCTAAATTATAAGGAAGGTAGACAAATTTGATTAACTAATACTTTATTTGCATAGTTAAATAAATATTCTTTAATTAAATAATGATATTTGAAACCTTTTCAATTTTGTTCAATACAATTTTAGCGAATTGCCTGTTTCAAATGAATGCTACAATTATATAACGTTTTTTAAATTTAGGTAGAAAGAAATATCCTATTTTTTCTATTCCGGTATTGAAAGATAAGCAGAAGATACCAAAGGGATATTCAAACTCATAAGTCGAAGACAAACTAAAACGTCATGGCAAAAACGTAAAATGGCAAAATATAAACAAGTCTACAAAACACACAGATTGCGACTTAATGAGTTGTGGTAAAGACGAAAACGATTTATATAACAAATGATTTTGAATCATTCCTAATCTAGTTAAATTGTTTTCACAATGTCTTAATTAGCTTGGGTTATTCTTGTAAAAGCATGCATATTGTTTATATTGTCTTATTGAGTCTCTTATGTATATTTTATAATATCATAAATATAATTTTGACCAAACCTGCTTTTTCCATTCAATTGTAAAAGATAAATAGTTGAGAATCATTTTAGGCAAAGGATTTTTTTTAAATGAAAAAGAAATATTCACTGAACATTATTAAAACTGATTTGGTGGCAATTTAATTATATTTCTCAAAACATCAAATGTTAAAAGCATACTTGGTGATGCACAGTACTAGGTAAAAATGTAATATCGTTATAGATAATGCATATTTTAAGATGTTTCTTGTCATTTAACACCCTAAAGTGTTATACGACAAGAAAACCCTTAAAATATGCATTATCTAACTTACATACCGTAAACATTTTTATTTTCTGCAATGATTTGCAGGATTTGTATCCTATTTTACCGACCGCAATAAAGTGGGATATTCTTTTCTGATGCGTTCAAGTTTTAATACGCCCTACGGCTCATGTATAATGTGAAATAAAACTCACTAATTAATCTACCTAATATTATAAACTTTCATTAAAATCTTTATCCAGTTACAATGAAAATATTACTGTCACTACATGAAGCAAGACACACATGACTTGTTACAGTGTATGAAAATACAAGTCACTTTGTAAGTATTTATTAGTATATGAAAGGGTATTCTATGTTTTTTCTCTTTCTGATGACATTTGTAATGCGGGAAAGCAGAATTGTTTTCAACAATTTAACAAACTATTCAGAATAATCGTTTTCTCTTTTGTCTCGCAATACAATTGTTTTTAAAACTGAGAATCAGGATTAAATATTAAACCAAACCCTCCACCCTCCACCCAATTATAAAGTACGTGACTGTTATTCTATAGAAAATTAAAAAAAAAGGTCATTGATCGTTTGATAGATTAAAATGCATTATATCTATAATACTAAAATAACGAGGTCCAATTTGTCAGCCGTCATGACGTAAAACGATGAATCAAAGAATTCAACTTTATATATAACTAATATAGTACAATGGTGTTGATTAAAATTACACCACTCCAGGCCCATTTGTTTTCCACGTAATTAATATTGCCAATAATTAAGAAGTTCCGGGTCGAGTCCGACACCGATACCAATAGTATATGTAACATATAGCTTCCGGTCGCATCACAAAATAACATGTAAGTCGAACTCAGTTGAACTGAAAAATAAGGCGTAAATACTTTAATTCAGTCACGGACCCGCGATGTCACGGGTATGTTCTAGTATATATATACTAGAACACACCCGCGACATCGCGGGTCCGTGACAGAATTACCTACGTCTTATTTTAGTAATTTTAGTATTTGTATTGTCATCTGATATAGTCATGCTGATTATATAGATGTTCAGTTTTCTCTGCTTTCAAAATCTTTCTGTTTGAACCCGTCCTGGTTTTCTTACTTGTTTTATATTTTCTTTTTATATATTGAGGATGAGCTTATCAGGTGAGTGTATCTTCGTATATATTATTGCACTGTACTCATTGTTTTGAGGAAGGTTAACTTTCTGGTAGTAAGAGCTGGCCAGGCTGGGAAACTGGGTAGGCAAATGCTCACATTAAATCTGTAAAGATACAGTTTGTTAAATGTCCTCCTTAACACCATAACCCAAGGTGGTGCTCCTATTAAAGGAGGAAGATACATAACATACTACAACCGGAAACTACATGTGACATATACTATTGGTATTGGTATCGGATTCGACCCGGAACTTGTTAATTATTGGTAATATTAATTATGTAGAAAACAAAAGAGCCTGGAATAGTGTAATTTTTAATCTACATCATTGTCGCATATTAGTTGTATATAAAGATGAATTCTTTGATTCGTCGTTTTTGTGTCATGCCGGCTAACAAATTGCACCTCGTTATTTTAGTATTATAGATATATATATATATATATACATATAAATATATGTAAAAAGTAAGAAATGGCACGAAGAGAGCACGAAATCGGTATACATGTACATGTAACACGAAACACGAATATCTATAGGTTAAAGAATGATTTCCAATACAGTGTGAATCAATATGATTTTCAAAATCATACAAACGAATGTATTAAATCTGGCTTGTTTTAAAAGTGTTATGAAAAGTTTTGCATTATTAAATTCATCTCACATTTACCATGTTCATATGTCCATTTTTGTTGCGATAAATTAACAAACTTCATATTATTTGTTTCAAAGTTAGAATGTGTGTCAACGACGATTTTCGGTATTTCAGTCTAATAAACGGAGGAAAGGATTGTTTCTGCCTTAAATATATCAAAGATGGAAAATTAGAAAGTAAAATCCCAATTGGCAACAACACACGATAACTATCAAACCAATTGAATGTTTAAGTAAATCGTAGTTGGCATTTTAGCAAGGGAAAATAGGACCTTGCAGAGGTCATTATGTTATGCCTTGAAGCAAATTTCATTGAAACGTGATATCGTCCGGGTTGATTCTACAAAGAAAGACCTACTGTTCTGAAAGAAAATAACTCCATATATATAGGTATATAACAATTAGAGAAACTTTCTGAAAAATATATTCAAATTATACAATGCTTATTATCGATCATATGAGAGAAGACCTATTCATAGTGTGTTAATTTACGTTTTGATTGAGTTAAGCCTTCCAATTGATGTTTTATCGTGTGTTTTCTATGTTGTGATGTTATACATGTTATACTATTGTTTCAGAAAAGGGAGAAGGTTTGGTACCATTAAAACGTTTAATCCCGCTGCAAATGTTTGCACCTGTCCTAAGTCAGGAATCTGATGTACAGTAGTTGTCGTTTGTTTATGTAATTTATACGTGTTTCTCGTTTCTCGTTTTTATATAGACTAGACCGTTGGTTTTACCGTTTGAATGGTTTTACACTAGTACTTTTGGGGCCCTTTATAGCTTGTTGTTAGGTGTGAGCCAAGGCTCCGTGTTGAAGGCCGTACTTTGACCTATAATGGTTTACATTTATAAATTTTGACTTGGATGGAGAGTTGTCTCATTGGCACTCATACCACATCTTCTTATATCTATTTATTATCGATCATATGAGAGAAAACCTATTCAGATGGTTTTACAGTTTGTTCTGTTATTGTGTTGTTATACCACTGTCCTAAGTAGGGGTAATACGATGATTGAGCGTTCAAAACCTTGCACATCAATTCTTTATGTTCTTGTCCTGTTATGTCAGAAAATCGCCTTTTAATTGTAGCCAACAAAAGACACAAATCAATAATAAAATTTAACAAGATTTATTATACACTAGTTTACAAAAGTATTACACAAAAAGAAATGTCAACTTAACTGTCAAAATATGAGTCCAATCTTTTATCTTTTCTTTATCCGAAATCTTCAGAATATTATATCCAATTGGTCACAATCTAGTATGATGTAAGTTTATAAATAAAAGTGTCAATCCAACTGCTGAGAATGTTGATGTCTATCGATGTCTAAGTCTATCTATGTCTATGTCCAAATATCTATATTCAACTAACTTTTGGGTCTGCATTTAAATACTCAAACGGAAACTTCTAGACAACGCTAGAAATATAAATTACGCATCTTTTGTTATGATCATTCTGGAAACGTTATGTAAGTGAAATAGAAAGTTCTAATCATTCCATGAGTATCAGTGATTGTTCCAGTGAATTCTAAACTGCATAGTTGTAACACAATGTGTATAATTTTGTACACAATATAACAAAATATAATGTAAACATTCTTAGGCCACACAAAACAAATAAGGCCAACTAAATAAATATAATAGTTACAATATCATAACACCTCCCCCCTTAAAAAAGTTTGAGTATAACAAAACTTTTCATGAATAATATGTACAAAATACATAGTATATACACAGTGTTTTAATAAGTTCTAGATAAAGCATCTGCTATTACATTATCTTTACCTTTAATATGTTTTACAATAACATCATATTCCTGTAACAATAAACTCCACCTAGTCAATCTCTGGTTCTTGTTTCTCATTTTATGTATGAAGGTGAGAGGATTATGATCAGTATAAACAAGAATAGGATGCACAGTGGGATTTAAATATACATCAAAATGTTGAAGTGCAGACAACAGTGCAAAACACTCTTTTCAATAGTTGAATAATTGTTCTGGTGTTTATCTAATTTCTTAGAAAAATATGATATAGGTTTTCAACATTATCATCTGTTTCCTGATATAAAACAGCTCCAACTCCTACATCGCTTGCATCAACGGTAAGTTTAAATTGTTTTCAAAGTCTGGAGTGATCAGAACTTGATTATTAATTAAAAGTGATTTGCTATTTTCAAAAGCGTTTTGACAATTTTCACTCCAGATGAATTTAGAATCTTTCCGTAAAAGATGAGTCAATGGTTGAACAACAATCGCAAAATATGAACAGAATTTCCTGTAAAATCCAATCATGCCTAAATATCTCATAAGTTGTTTTTTATTTGTAGGAGGAGGAAATTTAGTAATTGCATCCACTTTAGCCGAAATAGGTTTCACTTGACCATGGCCAACTGTATGCCCTAAATAATCAACAGTGGCCTGGCAAAATTCACTTTTTCCAAGATTTACAGTCAAATTTGATTGTGACAATCTATCAAAAGTATCATATAAATGTGTTAAATGCTCTTCCCAGCTATCACTACATACAATAAGATCATCAATATAAGCATAACAACAGTCTAAATCTTTTATAACATTATTGATCATTCTTTGAAATGTAGCTGGAGCACTTTTCATGCCAAACGGCATTACAGTATATTGAAATAAGCCATCTGGTGTGACAAAAGCTGATATTTCTCGAGCTCTCTGTGTCAATGGGACTTGCCAGTAACCTTTCAATAAATCAAATTTGCTCACAAATTTTGCTTTTCCAATATTATCAATGCAATCGTCTATCCTTGGAATCGGATAGGAATCAGATTTTGAAACAGAATTTACTTTTCTGAAATCAGTTACGAAACGAAAAGTTTTATCTGGTTTGGGCACAAGCAGACAAGGAGAGCTCCATTCACTGTTACTCGGCTCAATAATATCATTGTCAAGCATATATTTAATTTCTTGTCTCATAAATTCAAGTTTGAGTGGATTGAGCCGGTAAGGATGTTGCTTAATTGGAGAAGCATCACCAACATCGACATCATGACAAACAGCAGTGGTTTTGTTTGGCACATCTGGAAAAAGATTTTTAAAAGAAAATACCAAAGCTTTTAATTTTTCTACGATCAAAAGACAGATGTGCAAGTTTTGAATCTAAATTTGACAAAATTTCTGAATTTTTCAATCTAACTGTCTCTTCCATAGTTTTAGAACTAAAAGGTGGTTCAATTACATCTGGTTTGTCATGATTGTTCTCCAATTTAACCATGGCTAAAGTGGCAACTGGTTTACTCTCACCTTCATTAGTACGCTCAAAATATGGTTTTAACATATTAATGTGACACACTCTATTTTGTTTACGCCGACCTGGTGTTTTTACAATATAATTCAAATCATTGATTTTACTCTCTATGGTGTAAGGACCACAATATTTACCTTGTAATGGATGTCCAGGGAATGGTAAAAAGTACCTTATCACCTGGCTCAAAACTCTGTCCCTGGCATCTTTATCATACCATATTTTCATCTTATTCTGAACAGTTTTTAAATTGTTCTGAGCAATTTGACAAGCAGTATACAATTTTTCTTTAAATTTAGATACATAGTCTAGAAGATTCAAGTCAGTGTGTTCAGTAAGCCATTTTTCCTTAATCAATTTTAAAGGTCCCCTTACAGTATGACCAAATACCAACTCAAAGGGACTAAAACCAAGGGATTCTTGAACAGCCTCTCGGACCGCAAAAAGTAAAAAGTGAACACCATCATCCCAATCCCTGTCAAATTGAAGACAAAAAGTTCTAATCATGTTCTTCAATGTTTGATGAAAACGTTCTAAGGTACCTTGAGATTCTGGATGGTAAGCACTTGATCTATACTGAGCAATCCCTAACTGGTACACGACTTGCTGAAATAAACCTGACATGAAATTTGAACCCTGGTCGGACTGTATAGACTTTGGAAGTCCTACTAGCATGAAAAATTTGATCAGAGCTTTGACAATACTAGGTGTCTTGATATTCCTTAACGGAATAGCCTCAGGAAAACGAGTGGAGGTACACATAATCGTCAATAAATACGCATTTCCAGTCTTGGTCTTCGGTAAAGGTCCAACGCAATCAATGAGTACTCGGCTAAAAGGTTCTTCAAAGGCTGGAATAGGCAGAAGTGGTGCTGGTGGTATTTTCTGGTTAGGCTTACCAACAACCTGGCATATATGACATGATTTGCAGTATTCTGCGACATCATTTCTAAGTCTTGGCCAGTAGAAATGCTGTAAGATCTTAAGGCAAGTCTTCCTAATGCCTAAGTGTCCAGCCAAGGGGGTGTCATGGGCAAGACCAATAATGTCTTGCCTATAGATTTTAGGCACCACCACTTGGTATACCACTCTCCATTCCTCTTCTGGGGTAGCATCAGTGGGCCTCCACTTTCTCATTAAAATGCCGTCTTGATGGTAATAGCATTCGGCCACTTTGTCTGCTTCTTCTTGTGGTTGAGCCCTCTTGCAGAGCTGAAGAACCTCAGGGTCTTTACTTTGTTCTTCAACAAATTTCCTTCGGTCTAATGAATGGCTGTTTACGTCTGGCCAAGGCATAATTACATTCTTGCTAATACTAGGTGGTCTTATGACGGCCTTCTCTGAGCTACCGGGACCTTCAATGTCAGCTAGAAAGGTGTCAGAAAGGTCCATGTAATCAAACTGGTCTTCTTGCAAATCCTCATTTTGTTGTTTTAGCCATCGCCCTAGTAACGACACAAGCTGGATACAGTTCAGCATCATCTTCAGGTGATTTAACATCCACCACCGGTTCACTGGTGACAATTGGTTCAGCAACCACTTTGTTCCTAGCTAGATCATTTCCTAGCAATAATGAAACACCTTCAACAGGGAGATTAGGACGAACACCCACAACAACTGGTCCAGTAATCAAATCTGACTTCAGATAAATACGATGGAGGAACATCTATACAACCGAACTCCACATCTTGTAACAAAACGGAGGCACCAACAGAAATCTCCTCGGACAAAGGCAACACACCTTCTAACAATAAAGACTGAGAAGCTCCAGTGTCCCGTAAAATCTTAATAGGCTGAGGAGTAGTATTATCAACAATAGAAACAAACCCATCAGACATAAAGGGTATATAATCCTCCATGTAATCACAAAAACTGGACTTAAAAGCCTGACTCGCAGGACATTCCAACGTATGGGTAAAACGGGTGTCGTACAAGCACTGGTCTTGGGCTTATTATCTCTTTCATTCTTCTTCTGGAGTCTAAAACAATCAGCCATCAGGTGACCATTCTTCTTACAATAAGCACAAGTCAGTGACTTCTTTTCAAAAGTTTCAAACTTTGGACTAGACATATTATAACTAGACTGTCTCTTATTCTGTGCAACAGGCTTACTATCAGTACGCTCAGTGCTTTGATTCTTGTAATTTCCACTCGAAGTATTTTGACCTTTGAAACTTCTCTTATGTGAAAGGGTATAATTATCGGAAATAACAGCTGCATCTTGTAATGTCTCAACAGTTTTGTCATCTAAATGTGTTTTAAGTCTAAATGAACACACTGCTTGAACTCTTCTAATAACATCAATTGTCTTAAGTTATCAAAATTTTATCTATTTTCTTTGACGTAAGCCATTTATCAAATAGATCTTCTTTTCCCTAGCAAATTCAACATGGGTTTGTGAATCAAACTTTTATAAGACCTAAATTTCTGTCTATATGCTTCTGGCACTAGCTCATAAGCTTTCAAAACCTCTTTTAACCTTGTCATAATCAGAACTATTTTCTGATGAAAGTGCTGAGTAAATTTCAGCGGCCTTGCCCTCAAAAACACTTTGCAGCATTGTAGTCCAAAAGGTTTCAGCCATTTCAAATTTTGAGCAATTTTCTCAAACTGTGGAAAAATTTATCAACTGTTTTTCACAAAATTTGGGAACCAAACGTATGTTTTTGCTGCATCAAAATTAAAATGTTCTGATTTTGATTGGAATTTAGTGTTGTTTTCTTCTTTTGCCATTTCAATTTTCATTTTCTCAATTTCTAACCTTTCCTCATTTCAAGTTCTGCCTGTTTTAATTTAAAATCATCTTCTTTTCTTTTTCTTTCATCTTCTCCATCTCTAACCTTTCCATCATTTCAAGTTCTGCCTGTTTTAATTTAAATTCATGTTCTAATTCAAGCTGTTTTAATTTGAAAGCATCAAAATTTTCGACCTTAAGTTCAAGAGCCTCTTCACCAAAAATTCTGAGTCAACTAATTTGTCTATTACCAAATTTTTATAATTTGTTTTCTCATAGATACTCTAAAGTCTAATTTCAGATGTTTAGCAAACAACACTAATTCCTCTTTCTTTAAATTATCAAACCCTTCCAGGTCTGGCGTTTTCAAAATTTACCGGCATCAAATGCCATATTGTAGAATTTTGTTGGCTAATTCTAATAAAATATACTGAAAAATTTTCAATGAGATATTTACGTTATCCCGAACACGAGCCCCCAATTTCTGTTATGTCAGAAAATCGCCTTTTAATTGTAGCCAACAAAAGACACAAATCAATAATAAAATTAAACAAGATTTATTATACACTAGTTTACAAAAAGTATTACACAAAAAGAAATGTCAACTTAACTGTCAAAATATGAGTCCAATCTTTTATCTTTTCTTTATCCGGAAATCTTCACGGAATCCACAGAATATTATATCCAATTGGTCACAATCTAGTATGATGTAAGTTTATAAATAAAAGTGTCAATCCAACTGCTGAGAATGTTGATGTCTATCGATGTCTAAGTCTATCTATGTCTATGTCCAAATATCTATATTCAACTAACTTTTGGGTCTGCATTTAAATACTCAAACGGAAACTTCTAGACAACGCTAGAAATATAAATTACGCATCTTTTGTTATGATCATTCTGGAAACGTTATGTAAGTGAAATAGAAAGTTCTAATCATTCCATGTGTATCAGTGATTGTTCCAGTGAATTCTAAACTGCATAGTTGTAACACAATGTATAATTTTGTACACAATATTACAAAATATAATGTAAACATTCTTAGGCCACACAAAACAAATACGGCCAACTAAATAAATATAATAGTTACAATATCATAACAGTCCAAAGGCAGGACCATGCAAGTATTAATAATTTTGGAGCTATATCTTGAAACAGATTTTGAAGCATGATATTAAGTTTAGCGTTTTGTATTGATATGGTAAACAATTCGTTCTACTTAGATTAGCTGAAACTAAGAAGATGAGGGCAAGGTATGTGTGAAACCTATAAATACGTGCATCATAAAATGAATTAAATACCACTGATTTGTTTGAACTGAACGACTGACACGCCAGAGAGTCCATTTCCTTTACAGAAAGCTTAGATTTATCAAAAGGACCTGTGTAAAACAACGATAATCCAGTATGATCTGTCCCTTCAGCCATTTGTATCTTAATTATTATGTACGGACTTACTGTCCTCTCATTAGTCCAGCAAAATATAAATAAAGCCATTCCAAAAGATGATGACATTTGACGATACAAAATACTTTCCTTATAAAACTGAACTGATAACTTTATTTAATATCACCATAAATGTATACCTCTTTATATACCATTTGCCATATAATTGTTTTTTCAGATTAGAAGATATTTGCATGGGCTCAAATTTCAAGTATACATTCGAGATTGAAACTACTTAACTTAGCCAGATTAACAACGCCTTTTGGTTACGAACCTTTAGATTTTTCTCACATTTTTTTCACAAACTCTACTTGCAATGATTATAGGACAGTACATGCGTTAATAGTTGTTGGTTTAAATATCTATTCAAAGAAAACTACAAGATTCACGTTAAATCAATTAAAAGATATGATTTATTGATCGCATAGGGTATACACATCTCTAGGTTAATGTTTAATTGTCGTACTTGTAAAAGAGTTTAAACGTTTCGCAAGGTAGTTTGAAACGATGATCGTTATCAAGTGAGTGTGTTGAAATTGATGTCAATAGTTTACCAATCAGTTCACATTTTTCTTTCAGACCCTTTTAAACAGGGTAAATTGCAGTTGAAACTTTAAGGATAGCAATTTACCTTTAAGAATATTTGTTTCACTTGCCGTGTCACGAGGAAAGGTGTTCAAAATATTCAGTATAAATTTTAATTGATTTATTGATTGATTGGTGTTGAACGCAATATTGGCACTAATTTGTAGCGGTCAGTATTGCTGATGGAGGAAGCCGGAGTGCTCGGAGAGAACCACCGACCTTCACCTGGAATACTGACATTCAATGTAATAATAATAAAAGATACTTTCACTTTTAGAAAAACATGCTAGAAAATTTCATTTAAAAATTTGTATTTTCTTACAAAATACCAAACTCAATCTTCTATGAAATTTATTACAGTACTTTAAATCTAATTAAGTAATAAAGTCAACAGAAAACCCTTCCCCATCTAACCCCATTACAACTTTGTTGGATTTGTTTTATATGGAGACGCAACGATTGTCTTTTATTTACAATCAACAAATTTTCAAATATTCAAAAGTTATGCATCCTTTAATAATTATAGTTTGTGTTTTATCGTTTCTGATGAAATTGAATTAAAAGCGACTTGAGCGCATCATATACATATATATGAAAAGTTATTTTCATTTTCTAGCACTAGTCGATACCGCTGATGGTGGACTGCTAGATTCTGGGCCTACTATATCAGTGGTCGGTGCTACAGTGCTGATTTATATATTTATATACTATCAATTTATAACAGTCTTTTAAAAAGCTTGTTATTTTGAAACAGAGCAGCGAACATCCTTAATGTTTCGGTTGGTTAACTACTGAACTAAAGAAATTGGTATCAATTTGAAGAACATTGAATATTGTTTGCAATAAATATAATAGACTTCAAACAGACAGATTCATAAATCGATAGCGAATTAAAATAATGCATTCAAAATTTCAAATAACTGAAAGTTGATAATTTCTATTGACTGTAACATGATATTTGCAATTTTCGTAACAAATGACAGTAAAATTACTCATTTCGTATTCCATATTGTGTGCCAATAGTTATTTTTTACGGCATTCAAAAGTCTATTATTATTTGACTTTTATGAATATGTAACCGATTAGTGCTTAATCAAGAGAATGCTTGCATTTTGAATTGAATGAATATTATATAAAATATGCACAATATATATGATCCGGCATAACAGACATTTAAAGTATTTTATTTGTAGCCTAAAAGCGGTCTCATATGTTAATATCATGCTTATCTTTAAATACATGTTCACGTTCAATCGAGACAACTCCGGTATAAAAGGAGAAATCAGTGCTGGGTTAAGTAAAGTAACAAGTTTGCACCTAAAAAAAGTGAAGATACCAAGAGGACAATTAAAAAATTAAAACTACAAAAGAAAACAACAGCCAACAAAACACTACGCAGAAAACTATTGCACTAAGAATCCCACCAAAAACCGATGCAAATACTGATGTTTCGTAAGAATCAGAAGTAAAAAAATGCACGCATTGTCGTACTAAGCATATCCCCACTCGTAATTCAGAGTATAGGAAAACAGGAAGCCAGTGTCTGCTGCTCTGAAAGGTGTACAATTCATCACTATTGAGCTACAGACCAATATGTAGTCATTGTGTGCAGTAGTATCGGAGAAATACGTGACGACAAATTTTAACTTCCTTTGACATAAAAAAATATCAAAGTATCAGCAAACAATAATACGGTGTCTGATATAACCAAAACTTTCTCACACGTTACAACCTGTCACTGTCAAACCGCTGACGTAATATAAAGCCATTATGTAAGGATTTACGAAAAAACCTGACAGACGAAATTATGTGTTGGATGAACGAACGGAAAGATGCATGGATACTTGTACTATTGGGCGAAATGACTGACAGGGTGATTGCAATATAGCCCCAACTCCTAGAGTAGGGATATAATAAATAGTAGAAGTTTTGTCATATATCCTTATTTAATGAAATGTATATAAGGAAACGAAAAATAGTCAAAACTATGATCTAATAGAAATTGATTCTAACATATATCCACAAAACAAATCACATACATTTAAAGATGGAGAAACCCACAAGAAGTGATAGAAGAAAGAGTTAACTAAAGATATAAAAATCAAGACAGTTGGTTGTTTTAGTTGAAAAATTGTATCCCTGAATATGCGTGTCATTGGTTCGATGTACGAAAAGGTGACTCCAGCAAATGGGATTATTTCATAAGCGAGAAAGCAAAGAAACAGTTTAGAGTCAAAAACTGGTCACGCGTTACCATATAATTTGAAAAATATACTTCCTGATGAACTAGTTCTTTCGAAGGCAATATTTGTGCCTCAACATAATATTAATGATGACATGGCCGATTAAGATGAGAAGGCAGATAGTCTATGCCGATTATATATAGATAAGTCTATGACTATTCAAATTCCAAGTCCATTTATATTATTTAGTTTAGATAATAATTTTTGAGATTTTTACTAATTCATTGATGATTTTTAATCCATTTTTTTTATCCATATTGATTAATTTTTCGAGTCTTAAATTTAAATATTTGATTAGATTCTTATGTTTTAAATGTATTTTTACTTTGCAGTTTCATGTATGAGTATTTGTAATATGTAAAGCGCTTAGAGTAATTGTATTGTTATATAATGCGCTCTAAAATGCCTTGCAATAATAATAGACAAACCTTCGCGTAGATGATATGAACAAAACATCTGCGCAATGTGCTGACACATTTTACGTCGGTAATACACTATAAAACTTATTTCAAATCGAGCAATTTTGGTGAATCTCTTCCAATTGTTTGGTTTTGTAACTTCCCTTTGTAAAAACCGAGAGGACTAAATGATAATATAATTTGTGCAAACACCGGTTCACAGCTTTTGAATCTTTGAATATAACGGCCACTATAAGATCAATAATGTAATATCATATAAACATGCTTTTTGCTAGTAATTATAGACAATTGCAAAAAGGTTACTGGATTGATTAGCAACAGCAAAAGTATATGAATGTATTAAAACAACGAATCAGCAGAAAACGATTGGCCAATAAGGATTGCATAATTCACATAGTTGAGATCAAATGAGATGGAGCAGCCACGTTTACAAAACAACGGTGGAACATATTTGCTGACAGATAATAAAAATATAATTACTCTTCAAATAAGTTTCTTTAGAAATGCATCACTTAAGGGTGTAGGCCTTGGTAACCCAAAATTTTCCTCTCGTCTAATTTTTCTTTATTTACACCATTGAAAAAGTAGGGATCCATGCATCATCTGCCGAAGTCTTGTTTAAATTCACCACTATATTTTATGTTTAAGGTATATTGAATATGACCAGTTTTGGGTACCATAAAAACGACCGAAAACACTAATGGGTGTGTTTTGCACATATTCTCATTAGGAATACCCATGACTGTGAAAATGCATAGCAGAAACATTTTTAAAGTAAATCTGAAACATCATGGTAATATTTGAAGCCTGAATGTATATAAATGGTTTTAAATTATCGATAAGGCGAAAATTCGGGCCAGCTCAAATAACATATTAATTTTTCAAACTTTCCTGCAAAAATTGCCAAAACAATTATTGGTTAGTATAAGCCTTGAACATCACAAACATTTATTGAATTTTACCATTTGAAATTTTCAAAATCTTTAAACAAGTTGGCCTACAGGCACAAGAAAATGGAAAATCTTTTGACAAAATTAATTGTTTCCTTCATACCTTTAACAGCCAGTCTTTACATTTTTGTATGTGCTTGAGTGAAAATAAATGACTGTTGTCAAGTTTATAAAGAAAACATTAATATTCAGTATGGGACGAATATCCTGTGGACGAATTGACATTATGTATTGGTTGCTCTCATCAGACTCAAAATGCCCTCGCATCAGTAAGCAAACATTATTAGAATTCAATGTTTTGACAGTCTGTCACTATCTAATGACTATCTTTATGTTACTGTAGATTATCTATTAGCATTAGCTTGTACTGGGATGGATGTTCAGATCATATCTTCTAGTATAGTGCCGTTTATATTTAAAAAGTACACCACTAATTCATGGCCCCATTGCTTTCTATGTTAAATTCCTCAATTTCAAGCAGACACAGCTCTGTTGTTTTAAGTTCAAATAAAGTGACAATCATTGCATGTCAAAGCAACACTTTATGGTGTCTTGTACTGAAAAAATCAACAAACCTTTAATGGCATATAAGAAAGAACTGGTTCCCGGAACTTCGGATGTACCAAAACAGGTACTTAAGATCTGACAAACAGGCAAAATGTACCCTCTTTATAAAATTTGGAGCAGTTTTTTTAATATTCAAAATTATAAGTCAAAAAGTATTCTACAATGATCACCAGTCATTCAGCTTTCATTTGATACCAACAATACCTAAATATTCTACATATTTTGAAAGTTACACTCATGCGTAGGAACTATTTTGTGTTAAATATGTACTACTTTCTGGTATGTGCTTTCTGGCCGGGCCGAATTAGTGGTGTTACACCTTCTAGTATAGTGCCGTTCATATTTAAAACCAAAGACATACAATTAAGTACAGTCTATTTACCAATAATTGCCTAGCACTAAAACCTTATAACTGCACTATTCAATCCATTTTTTCAATTTTCCAAGATTTTATCTAAATGATGTCACAAGACAATGTAGGCGTTCCAAAAGCTCCACAGTACATGGGTGTTTTTTAAAAGCATTTCATGTATGAATGATAATTTTCTACCATTTCAACTTTTGATTATTGAAGCTTTAAAAAAATTTCATTAATTCAATGCTTGGTGGTGTCTAACTTGTTCAATTTCTCGGATGTTCCTGCATCATTCTCAGTCAAATGTAAACAATATAAATGCTTGATCACTGTTTCAATTACTGCTATACATTGCTTTATTAAAGAGGGTCCTCAGAAATACTGTGAAACTGTTTACTCGCGTAGTGGTATTAACCATATGTGGATTCTAAAAGCTCTGAAGAACTTCTAGATAATTTTAAATCTCGATCTTATTCTGAAATTAATTCTATCAAAACTTTTGATTTTTCAACCTTGTATACCACCATTCCCCATGTGAAATTGAAAATCGTCTGAAGGAAATAATCCGCAATGCTTTTCAACATAAAATGGTAGCATACGCTATAAATTTATTACTTTGGGATACCATACGGCATATTTTGTTAATAGTGAACAAAAAGTAAAACATGCTACACAGAAGAACAAGTGATCAGTATGCTGGAGTTTCTTATTGACAACATATTTGTTGAATTTGGAGGTAGACTTTTTCAACAAATTGTCGACATTCCTATGGGAACGAAATGTGCGCTCTCCTTGCCGACCTCTTCTTATTTTCACATGAGTCGGAGTTCCTTCAGACCTTGTCAAAACAAGCAGATCAAAGAAGCCAGGTCATTTAATTTCACATTCAGATATATTGATGATGTTCTTTCCATTAACAATCCAAACTTTTCTGATTGGGTTCCATTAATATATCCCCAGAACTAGAAATTAAAGAAACAACAGACACGACTTCCTCTGCCTCATTTTTAGACTTATACCTCGAATTTGACATACACGGTCATCTCAGTACCAGAATCTATGACAAACGAGACGATTTTAATTTTGAAATTATCAATTTCCCCACCTTAGTAGCAATATACCAACTTCACCTGCATATGGGATATACATTTCCCAACTTATTCGGTATTCAAAAGCTTGCAGACTTTGGAAAACGTCACCAGTGTCTGAGCAGTAAGTTGATGAACCAGGGTATGTCAAAGAACGTCTTGTCCTTTTCTAAAAAGTTCATTGGAAGGTACCAAGACCTTGTTGATAAATATTCCGTATCAACTTCACAAATAATACACGATGGTCTTGAAGTATAGATTCTGGGTACTGACGTTGTTTATCATCTTAATAACGTGTTATAGTATTCTTTTATTTGTCTTTTGAATATTACTTTTACTGTTTAGTCTATTTTTGGTGTTATTCATTTGACGTGGCTCGGTACTTATACATCCCGTCATTGTGTTATTGTGCTATGGTAATTTTTTGTATTCTTGTCTTTCATTTTTGCTTATGTGCTTTGTCTATATGCCTGTTTGTCTTTATTTGTTACATATTTGTTTTTTTTCATAGTGATTAAGATTATAACACAACGTTGACTGTTGTACCCTATTTTGACATTTTATCCTATTATGTCTGTTTGTTTTGTTCACACAACATTGTCAATATAATGGAACGTTATGCGACTGTCACACAAGTGAGAGGTTTAGCTAGCTATAAAACCAGGTTTAATCCACCATTTCTACATTAGAAAATGCCTGTACCAAGTCAGAAATATGACAGTTGTTATCCGTTCGTTTGATGTGTTTGAGCTTTTGATTTTGCCATTTGATTAGGGACTTTCCGTTTTGAATTTTCCTATGAGTTCGGTATTTTTGTGATTTAACTTTTAAAAGGTAAAATGACTTCCAATACATTTGTAAAGTTGTCTCCCATACCCCAGGTCTACCCCTTAAGTATCAAACTGTCCAAAGTAAAGACAATTTGCTTGTCTGAAGACGAAATAAGGAAACTTAAGGTTTAAGCTGTAGAAACTAAATTAAGTGAAAAGGAAATACTGCTTTTTGTAAGAGGTGGAATCGGGTACAGTTTTAATGAGTTTAATATCCAAGTCATGGTGCCTTCTCGTGTTTCATGTAACATTTATGTGAAGTAGATTAATATGTTAAGCATATCAGATTTGTACTTTATATTTAAAAATAACACTTTATAAATCTTATTCGTTCGAAGCGATTTTCTGCATTCAGCTTCATCAGGAACTCCCATAGCCATTTGATAATAAATTTTGAAAATCGGTTAACGTTATTGAAAAATATAATAAGCATATTCAGATTTCAGTATTAGTCTGAAATTTAAAATACGAAGTTTGCTTTTATTTTGTAAAACTGTTTCGTAGTTTAAAAATATTTTCAATTAAATGATTTGAGAATATGAATTTATTCATTATTCAAAATTTACTCCTGATAAAAGGCTATGTTTTCATAGATAACTTGAACAAAAGTAAAACTAAAGTATCAATGCAATGAATCCGTTTATCATTTCATACTAATTTCTTTAAATAAATGACCTTGACTATACATTATTTTGATAATGTCTTGCAAAGAACGAAATGTCTGTTCTCTAGTTTTAAATGTAGTTATTTGTCAATGGTTTTCATGCCTAGTAAGTTTACCTGTGATTACTCTTCAATAGTATAAAAATAAGGACATGTGGTACGATTGTCAATGAGACAACTATTAAAACTGACACACTAAAACGCTCAAATATATATAACGAATGGAAATAACTGTCATATTCCAGACTTGGGACAGGCATTTTATGACGATAATGGTGGGCTTAACCTGGATTTATAGTTGGTTAAACCTCCCAATTGTATGACAATTTACAATAGACATATGAACAAAGATGTGAAAATTACAGGTCACCGTACGACCTTCAATACTGATCAGAACCGATGCTGTATAGTAAGCTGTATAAGACCTTAATGGCTTTGGACAGGTACAGGAAGAACGTAGCAGAATTTAACATAGGACCAAATTTATCGTAAAACCTTCATAGTAGTCAGAGGAAGCATGATCAAATGCAATGCCAAAATATAGCAAGCGGCAGGATATACTCAAATGTAGGATCATACACGTTTAGTTATGTAATAAACTATCATAAATACAAGTAAATGTCTTTGAAAATCAATACATTTTGTTGAAATGCAATTATCTCCTCTCTTTGAATTGGAAGTAAATGTTTGGAATGAATCTCCTTATATCCCAGATTCCTTAGCATCACTGAATAGACATCAATTGTCGAAATACGCATCTGATGCATTAACATTATAACATTAATGTTGTTACTACCACTTGGTCGATATCTCTGCTGATAAACTATAAGTCTCTGTGGATATCATAGCCCAGAAATCAGTTCTTCGGTACTGGCATGAACATACGGATATATCTTTTTTGTTTTGTTTCTGAAATTTTCTGTTTTAAAATTTTGAAAATCATTCTAAATTAAGGAATGCATTTTCCCAAGTGCTCTGAAGAGACATCTGATGCAGTTAATATGGTTTCATTTTATGTTATGCATTACCTCTCGATTCAGAGTAACGTATTTTGGTTCTGCGTGTCGTTGCATGCGAATGTTTAAAAATGTTAAATTGTCAATAGTTTTTGAATAGTGTTTCCAAAATTAATGTATAACACTTAACCTTTCTGATTTTATATATATTCTATTGTTTAAAAATCTTCAAAGTGGTTGCATTATACTTTTGATGTTTAAACCATTAGCGACTTTACCAACTATATATCTATATCCAATTTTTATAAATTGGCGACACGTATTAATCATAGTGCTTGAAAAGTTGTCAATATTCTTGAATTACATATGTCTGTATAACATTGGTCAATTCACATAAACACCTAACTTTGGACAGACATTCTCCCTTTTCTATTAGTGGTCTAGATTTTGGTGGGGTTAGTGTTGCTCATTCTTTAGTTTGTAATTAAATTTGTTGTCTTTCAATATTTTTTTTGCCTCGAAGTGGTCAGTTTATTTTTGGATTATGAGTTTTAAATACCGTCTTTACGCCTCTTAGATTTCTATCATTGGTACATAACAAAACTGATATCAAAATTCAGCACAAGTAAGTACGTTTAACTTTAATATAATGGCATAATATATATCAGACACAAAATCAACAAAATAATCATTATCAATATACTACTGTAGTTTTCCTAATTTGTACAAAATATAGAAGGACTTATAATGCTTGGATGTATAATCAGTCACGTCATCTTTGGTAGATTTTCGTCAAACGGAGAAAGAAAAATATCACTATTGGCGTGGTAGCTCCATTCCAAAATAATGTTTGTTTAAAACTCTTTTGAATCTCGAAAGTGCAAGAAAATGTTATTTGAATCACAATTTTGTTCAAAGATATATAGATTCCACAACTGCAACAAGTGTGTTACGATATGTCTCAACTCGAGACAGTCAAATTTTAATATTTAAAGTTCGAGGCTTGCCGAGCTTTTACATTATTAAAATTGAACTGTTGAGAGTGCCGAAATATCGTAATACACGAGTTATAGTGGTGGAGTCTGTTTCTCTGATTTTATCCTTCCTTTTCAAAGATTTGCAGAAAGTTATGTCTTTTATATGCGACGTCATCAGGCATGGTCGCCTTTTTCATGAAGTCACAATAGAAATTTCAGAAGAAACCAAGAACATTTGACGTCATTATTAGATTACGACCAATCATTTGCCGAGAACAGGTATTTCACTAGTGAGGAGAACAATTTTTTCACAAATAGTGAAAAATTAGAGAAATATCATTCATTTATACTTAAACAGTGATTAATATGAACGTAACTTATTTCTAAGGTTTTATAACCAAGTTTACTTTTTCTTTTTCAAGTTTTGAAACATAAGTTATATTAACTTAACCACGACTTCAATCTAAATGACCATACTATCTGTATTTTACGTAACTTATAAGCAATAGCAACGATTATTTTCAGACTTCAATCAACACTGTTGGTTGTAAATAATTATATACTATAACAGGCAAGGAGAAACACTTACGTTCGTAATCGATAATCATACCATTCATTAAATTGTAAAACAAATTCACATCCGTAACATCAAAGTTGAAGTAAAAGCTACTCACAAGACGAGGATTATCTACAAAATTCTTATTACATAATTTGCTATTGTTATTCAGAATCATGTTACTATATATATCCATATTCATGATTTTATCACTACTCTACAATTGGTATGAAAATGTAGCTATCTAAGATTTATCCATAGTGGAGTGACCAAGCCAACAATTTTTCAACTTTAATGGACCACCCTACCTGCAGGCTAAATTATGACTTTTGGAAAGAGAAATGATTATTCTTTAATTTTTACCTGGTCGTAGAATTGAAATATGGTGCAATTGTTTTTAAAATAAGGTCAAAGGTTAGTGATTGAGTTTTCACTATTGTAAATTTATTTCACAAGAGGTTAAAAGTCTCCAAATGATATCTGAATTGTTACTAAAAAGAAACTTATAATGAAATAAACTGTGACACTTCATTTTCAACTTAATTTGAAAATAATGAAATCACCAAATACTCATTTGAAAGGAATTCAGACTAGCAACAAAAGAAAATAAAAGATGGAACAACCGACTCTCAATTCATTTTTTTTTTTATATCGCGTGTACTTTTAAAGATATATTTCTGAATTCTACGGCTTATTATAAAAAAATCGAAGTCAATTTGGTTTTGCTTTGATAGATATAGGAAGATGTGGTGTGAGTGCCAATGAGAAAACTCTCCATCCAAATAACAATTTATAAAAGTAAACCATTATAGGTCAATGTACGGCCTTCAACACGGAGCCTTGGCTCACACCGAACAACAAGCTGTCAAGGGCCCCAAAATTACTAGTGTAAAACCATTCAAACGAGAAAACCAACGGTCTAGTCTATATGAAAACGAGAAACGAGAAACACGTATAAATTACATAAACAAACGACAACTACTGTATATTTTGATGTATATTTATTGCCAGCCACAAATATTTCACAAGGCAGTTTGTAAATAAAAGTGTCAATCCAACTGTTGAGAATGTTGATGTCTATCGATGTCTAAGTCTATCTATGTCTATGTCCAAATCTCTATCTTTTAACTAACTTTTGGGTCTGCATTTAAATACTCAAACGGAAATTTCTAGACAACGCTAGAAATATAAATTACGCATCTTTTGTTATGATCATTCTGGAAACGTTATGTAAGTGAAATAGAAAGTTCTAATCATTCCATGAGTATCAATGAATGTTCCAGTGAATTCTAAACTGCATAGTTGTAACACAATGTGTATAATTTGTACACAATATAACAAAATATAATGTAAACATTCTTAGGCCACACAAAACAAATTAGGCCAACTAAATAGATATGATAGTTACAATATCATAACAAATGTAACACACACAGAAACGAACTGTGATATAACAATGGCCATTTTCCTGACTTGGAACAGGACATTTTAAGACAAAATGATGGGTTAACCTGGTTTTGTGGCATGCCAAACCTCCCGCTTTTATTGCAATGTTAAATATAACATTAAAATGACAACATTACATGACAGGACTACAATACAAATAAATGAGAGAACATATAGGACAGAGAAACACACGAATAATAGGTATCAAAAGGTACACGGGTTTCAGACTCATTAGAGCAGCCTTCCACAAAAGATTTAATCATCTGGTTGCCACGTTCAAGAGATTTAAGTAGATAATCTTGAACATTTATTGATGCTTGCATTTCTGTAGAAATATTTATCAATGACTAAGGATGATCGGCAACGTTATTGGATCTGTCATATTTGAATGCATATACTTTATCAAATCAGAGACATTTTCTTGTCTCGTGTCATACCCGTTGGGTTGTTTTCTTGTGTTAAATTTCTGCATCTGTGGCTGTTCCCGATTTTGATCTCATTTCAGAACTAAAATGCGTAAGGATGTGTCTTGAAAGCATCCATCGAAGGAAAGCGGGTTTTTCCTTGTCAGTCCAAAGATGCCTCTAAAACCTTTGGAATCTTTAATAATAGTTTTCTCTGTAGCCATATCACTCCAGATACTAAATAAGGCTCCATGTTTATGTCTGATTGAAAACTCACCTGACATAAAGACAGATTTTACCGTTTCAGACAGATTCAACATATCACATATGTAGGCTGGTGTCCACCTAGCATAGTTCGTCCGATTGGTAATTAAAAAGCATCCCAACATTGCAGCTATCATTTGCAAATGTAAACGCCACAACCCATTCCGTTCAGCTTTAATGTTTTGTAACAATATCTCAACTGCACGAAGAAACATACCCCAAAATGCGAAAGTTGGTGATAGTTTACAAGAGTGTATTCTGAATTTTTCAAACAATAGCAACATATGTTCTTTAAAATCAGGAAAAAAACCTGTTCAATATCTTCAGTGCTTTTGGGTGTTTCAACAAATGAACTGTGGCAGTCAAAAACGGTTTCCGTACATTTGGTTCAATATTAATTAAACGATTTTGTCTTTACACCAATTGAAGAAATGGAAGAATCGAATATAAGTTTTTTCTCGAAAGAAGTCGCAGACATACCTAAGACAGTACATATATACTTCGGTTTTCCATGAAACAAGACACAATCTTCCCATAAACATCAGAATAACAAGGAGGTCCATACCGTTCTGTTGGCTTGTCGAAAGTCAAACATGTCATAAGATTGGTATTCGAATCATTCAACGTCAAAGATTTTCTAGTCTCCGTTTAACCTTTATGGAACTTCTGTGGGCGATTGATGATTCGTTTTGATACTGAAATACAACTCTAGCCATGGAGTGAAATGCATTTTACCATCGACTGTCTTAGCATTTAAGTTAATATTGTCTGCTCCCTCCTGTATAATACGACCACCTTTTCTAAACAGAGCAATACCATAAGGTACATATGACATGTCTTGAATTCTGTCTGTTTCAAATTTTCTAAACTAGTCCGATATCTACGTACTTCTGAATAGGATGCACAAAACCATAAGAGTTTGGATTTTCAATAAAATGTTAGAGCTAAAATCATGGTGTAATTGTAATGCCAAAGCAAGATGAAATGGGGTTAACAGGTTTATGTTTAAAGCAAGTATGCATTCTGTTATTGCCAGGACTTTTCGCAGTTTGTCGACAGGAAGTTTAGAAACATTACTACAATCTGTCAATGAGCATCAGAATAACGAGAAGGTCCATATCATTATCATTGAACTATAATGCAAAGTTAAAAATCCTCATTAAAGTTAATTTATAAGAAATACTGACTTGGAATGGCTTCGAAACTTTACAATTGGAAGTTTAAAACATTTTAATTCGGAAAATCATGAAATTATCAATGTAATCTAAATTTACAAATGTTGTAACCACTTCGTTAAAATAATACAGACTGTGCTTTCGTTAAACTGAGTGAAAATGGACAAAATTAAGATTTTTTAAGGATTCTAGTTTTACATTATGAATAAACAATTAAACTCTGTATAAAATGCAAAATCATATGTCAAAAGACAAAAAAAGTAACAAAATTCAAATGTTTTCCTTCTTCAAATTTGAAGAAAAGTCCAAAACCATTTTATTTCCATTTAAAAAAAAATGCACCGCAGAAAATGTCTACGACCGGGCAAAAAGTTAGCTTAAGGTATTGGCTTTGCAAAAAATCGTTTTAGCCTGCAGGTATGCCGGTCCATTAAAGTCGTAAAATAAGCACATTTTCTTGATCTGACACTCTACTATCCAGTGTTGTACTGGAAGAAACATAGAACTATTAAATAATAAACCAAGTCACCTGCTAGCAATTCAATCTGTACATATTTAAAGAGAATATTCGGTCTTTGGGATCACAGTGAAATAAATGTTTAATGATTAAGACAATTTGTCGATTTAAATAATTATTCTAGATTGAAAGGTAGTCATTATAACAAACTTTAAGTTTCATTCAATAAAAAAGTTTGAAATTGAAATACGATCTATAGTATTTGTTTCCTGGTATTCAATTACATTTAGTATTTAAACTTTAAAGGGTGGTTAAGAAAGGTCATATACCTGTCAACAAGGTTAAAAAATCACGGAAATGAAACATTTGAACAAAATTAGTCAACAGGAAAACCGCTAACAAGAAAATCTGTTTTGAATGTTGAATGTGACAAGTCCCGTGGAATCATTTATGAATTGATTTGTAAACTAGAAGATCTGTTTTGTATTTACAATAAAAATTATCTGATCGTTGGTCAACATATATATTTTTTTTCTTGAACCATACTTCTGTTGGTAAAATCATGAATAACAAGAGTTAAAACAATAAGTGTCGTTTGATTCAATGACTGGGCAGTTAATCAGTAACTCATGTTCAAGGTTTTTTTTCAATTTTCAGACAGATCCGTACAACAAATTCGGTATTATACGACCAGTATATACGAACTGTTAATTCTGTCTGCAAAAGATCCAGCAGATATTATTTACCGATGGCAAAATACTATATTTTGAACTTTTGAAAGTTGCTTTGCAATTCAGGGTTGTCTGCAAGCGACAGGTCAGCGATATATAGAATTTATAAACAAGAACGAAATAATGGTAGCAGAGCTAATTTTTGGATACTACAGCTTTATTATCAATATATTTTTTAAATGCTGTTAAATTAGCAATTGCCTTTTCAAACTTAGACTCTGTGAGTTAAGGCCTTCATCTGTAGATCAAAAGAATTGGAATTAATGTGGTTCCTGAAAGAATGTTTATAATACATGGCCGTCATGTAAGGAATATCTTAGTTCATAAAAATAATATTTCTTTTATTAAAACCTGTATTAGCCATTTCTTCTTCATACGGTATTAGTTTTAACATATACAAATGCAACTTTTCATTTGCTTCTGAATTTGTTGTTTGTATGGAATAATAGTTTTCGAATATATTGCTACATGCAACCACACCTTTATTACAAACCAGCTGAAGCCTGCCTCCGGATGCAGGGATAACTCTTCATAGACACTTTTAAATATATAAATAGAATCGAAAGTACTTTAAGGAGAGTTTTCCTGCTACAGATAAATTTTAAAAATAGATACATTTGTTTCATATTCCGCCTTGTTTAATATTCCAAAACCTTTAAAGGTCTGTTCTTGTGAATCGTAAGATAATCGGATAAAATCATATGATCTAAATGTAGCATGACTATTTACAAGTACATGACCATAAGATAAGATGTACCAGATGAGCATAAAGGAGGTACGAGTGATTAAGTAAGTAGATCATGAATGTTAACAATAATATTGATTTTATTCTTAAAATTGTGTCAATTATGTTTTGAATGTCCTCTTGGTATTGTCTCTATTTTTTTTGAAAGGAGCAAAAACAGAGATATTCTGAAATGAATAAGAAACGTAGAACAATATGATTCCTGTCTAAAAGAACGAAGGTTATAATATTGGCTATTAATCAATCTTTATCAATAGTTTCGTAAGCTGCAGCAATTTTCTTTTATACAGGGATAGAGTAAAATAAATTATATAGATTATACAAGATGTTTTAATGTACATTTATCATCGTGATCACGACTTCTGCATTTTAGCAATTCATTTACTTTTCATAACTATTTTAATTGTAGTAGATTTTATTTCATTTTAGATTTTCAATCCATGTGCCAATGATGTAAAAATCTATTCAAAAGTAAAGTTATCGATATCAAATTGTTAAGATAGTTTTCACCAGTGTGCGTTTGTTTTTAGTAAGGCGGGCAAGTGCTTTACAATTTTGAGCCTTTCCATATCCATCGATCTCAGTTAAAGGTGCATTAGCTGTTAAAATCATGTTCACCGATTTGACTCAATTTCTTATATTGGATTAATAACATACTAAAACGTATATCCAAATTACAACAAGTCTGAAATAAATAATTAACAATGCATATACTCGATAACATATATCAGCATTACGTGTGTATTTCATTCTAGACGCCATCTACTTAACCATCAATATGACCTCCGAAGACTGCCGACGGTCACATAACCCGATATAAACATAAACATAGATATAAATAGATTGCGGCCACTTGCAATTGGATTTTCTAGGTCTCTTTGATTTCATGCTATAGGTTAAAAAATAAGTTAATCATCGTTTTTACCGGTAGGAGAATGTTTTTGCTGGATCGAATCAATCAACGAAATGATTCTCCTTGTTTCACTTTTAATGTTGACATTCTTTTCCTTTAAATGGCTGAAAACGACTAATACATGCGTAACCAATCTCTAGCTAATGGGTTAAATTGAAATTCACATGAATATGGATTCAATGAGGTCGAATTATTCACTTGCAAGTGAATAATTCATCAATGATATATCTTAGCTTATTTTGACAATATGCAACTAAACTGGCTGCTAAAAGTGAATTATAATTTCCTATTTCACTTTCATTAATGATTGAAAAAAAAAAAAAATTATTTTTCTTTATATTTCGTAGCTAATGCCTCTTAAACAAATTGGGCAATATTAAAATTGCAAGAGCAACTAAGTTGATCAATGTCGATTGATGCTGTTTTTTACCGTGTTAGGTTTTGATTCTCTGATCTGATTGGTTTACTTCACTTACTTAATTTTACCATTACATGCTATCGAAACTAGTCTGCTGTTCGTATTTGGAATGCTTTTCAAAATTTTCTTACTCACACATTTGAATTTAACATGCTGTTAATCAGCGTTGGTTTGTGTTTCAATGATATATTGGTTAATGTCTTAAGACATTCATCTTCACACTTACAGAGCTTATTATTATAAAAACCAGATGGTAATCAAATAAGATTCCCAACTCATGAACCATACAGAGTGCAGACCTAGGGTGTATTGATTTGATATCCTACCTTTAAGACCTTGAAATTGGGATAAAGGTCAAATGAGAATTTGACGTTCTAGATTTTAACCTTTGTTATAACTTCACACTGGGACATGATAAAGATGGTAGAAAGATCTGTGATTGTTCCTTATCTCAACAATTCATTTTAATTTTTTAATTTTGTTGTTGTTGATATAACTGATACAAACATGGAACACCAACATTAAAAGAATCATGAGGACATAGATTACTTGTGAAATATACATTTAATACGATACAATAAAACTGAAGTGCTTTGAGATGAAATTCCCTGTACCAGTTAAATTTGAAAAATAATTACACCTGTTTTAATTTCCTCAAAGTTTAATATTACTACATGTACTACATTTTAAGTTTAAAAAGAATGTTCTCGAAAATTGTAAAGTACATTGGAGGACTTCTTTAGAAAGGTATAGCACGAATTTTAACAAATACATTCTACTGAACAGGTGTACAAGTTGAACATACAAGATTGTTGGAGTCTTTCTGATAAAGTAAGTAGACATGATTATAAATATTATTAATCGTATTCTACAATAATGTCATAGTCCAATCAAGTAATCAAGAGTATGATTTATTGTAGCAATGTCGGAGACAATTTTCAAAATGTAAAAGAAGGTAATTTACGTTTGAGTCAGATGCTGTCTGTATAAAACGACGTAGGTCATTATGATCTAATGATTATAACATAATTCGAAGCTATAGCTAAGCTTAATGTAGCAATAATTATAATTTCTGTGTTTTTTAATTTTTCTAATTTGTTTTTGTTGGGTTAGGAGGAGACAAATAAATTGTGAACGATGTTGGCCCATTGTAGGCCCTTTTTATGTTTAAAGCCCTCATTTATTTTACTTGATTGACATCCAAAACTTTACAAAGACTAGGTTTCTGTCGTCTATCCGTAATTCGAAAAATATTAAAATGTCACTTAAAAGCTTCTTGCTAATTATGATCTTACTTGCTCTAAATTATTATTATTCTAAATTGATAAATATGTCAGGTTCATTTAATCGACAGATTTCAAAAGAATTTTTTTCTCTTTAAGTACAGAGCTAATTATGACCAAATGGCCGCCAAATACGTTATATGATTGATTATTTTTATTTCATCGGATTAGTGTATGGATATTTAATATACAGTTCAGGCTTCCTAAAACTTCCGTTTTGCATTGAAAATATTCTATAAGAAATTAATAATTTTTCCAACCAAGCAGTTTCCATATTTGGTTTACCCGTCCTTGAATAAGTCAACTCGAGTTTGCTGAATTTATTGAAATATTCGGTATTGATGTAATACAAATTCAAGACAATTGACAGGTAATGTGCAAACTTTGCAGATTTCTATTTGACAGTTGATCTTTCATTCAAATTATAAGCATTGTCCTCTTTCTATAATCCCCACCTTTTAAACCAATAACACTACGTAGATACCTATATGGAGTTATTTCCTTTCAGAACGATAGGTCTTTCTTTTGAAGAACCAACCTGGACGATACCAAGTTTTAACGAAATGTGCTTCAAAAACATAAAATTAAGATGTGTAAGGTCAGTATGTATCCTAATGAAAATGCATACTACAGTTTATTTAAACATTTAATTCATTTGGTAGTAATCGCATGTTTAAGGCAACAGGACGTCTTTCAACCGATAATAAGACTGAATACACCCTCCTCCCAAACCCCAACCCCGAAAAAGAAACGAATTGTAAACGCATGAGTTAATTTTTCTGAAGTTTTGTTAATCTATCGCTACAATGAAGGGAAATTATGTGTGATATATGATATATCTAATAATGCAAAACTTGTCATAACACTTTGAAAACAAGACAAATTTCAACACATCAATGTGTAGAAATATTTTAAAAAAGTACATAAATCATCTTGATTCACATAGTATTGGAAATAGTTTACATCAATGTAAACCTTTTCTTTTAAATATCAAATAAATGAATATTTTCAATTTCTATAATTGAACAGCCTTGTTATTTAATTGGGGATGGGTCTCTTTTAAAAAATGTATTGCCAGAGTAAAACGAAAGACAGAAAATTATTTTTTCTAAAAAATCGTTTAAAATTGTAATAGACTGCTTTTCCGCGGTTAAATGTGAAGCAGAAGAAAAACATAGTATCCACTATCATTAAGGTAATATGATATATTACTTACAATGGCGTTGTCAATTTGTTTTCGACTATTGAGTTTGAATGTGTCTTTGGTATTTTTCGTATCTCTTTTACCAAGTGACTTGTTTTGTTTTTTTTCATACACTAAAGCAATTTGTTTGTGCCTTGCTTCATGCAATTACAGTGACAGTGATTATTCACGTTTACATCTAGATTAGTGAGTTTTATTTCATCTTACAGAATACTCGTTTGGCGTGTTTATAATATAATAACTGCATAATAAAAATATATCCCATTTTTTTATCGGTAAATCGGGATACAATTTCCACAAATCTTTGCAGAAAATAATATCGTTTACGGTATATAAGTTAGATTATGGGTATTCCGAAGGGTGTCAGGATTAGTCAAATGAAAGACCGACCGTAGTCCTTATACCTTCCTTGAAATTTGGTGAAATGTAAATTATTGGTATTTATCGGTCTACTATGTTGAGTATTTTCCCAAATGACAGTCTAGATAATCTGTCAAGATTCCTATACACGGTACCTTTAGAACCGAATGTATTGTTAGTGAAATTTCCGCTCCTTAATTTTGGTGGTCGTGTCATTCCCTCAGGTTTTTCGATATAAAATTAAAGGGGTCACCGAATTAGTTTGTTTTGATTATGAATAGTTGAATATTATGTACAGCGTGGAAAAAACGCCCAAAGGTCAAAAGTAATAGTCACGTCGTGACTCGAAATCTTATTTTCGACGTTTTGATATTTCAGAGACACTTGAATGATTGATAGAGCAAAAACGAATTCGGCTTCGACCTGTTATTTTCATAGCTATAAAACGGAAATTTTAGTGGCAATAACAATAAAGAAAATTTGTAGGACACGTTTTCTGAAAAAAGGCATTTTAATTCAAATTATTCAATATTTTCTTGTGATATTAACGTGCATCCATTACATTTGTACTTCTTTTACAGAATAATCAATTCTCTATATCTACTAAAGTATAAAAGTTTTCAATATTCGTATGCAGTTCCACATGTTGTAGTTGCTGGCAAAATTTCATAAAATCCTTGAGATCACCCATGTACGTACCGGTTACCTTTAATAAAACCCGTATCCAGTATGAAAGTTTCATTATCATACTCGTCTGAAACCCTACTCAACGAATCTAATGATGGCTTATGGAGAGTTGTCTCATTGGCACTCATACCACATCTTCTTATATCTATTATATCAAGTAAATCAGGTTAAGGTATTTTATCTCCCAACTACATGGTAGACCACTCCCTTTCAAAATTTACTTACTATATTCTTATATTGGCTTATGTAAAACAAATTAAAAATGGCCTTATTTGCGTGAAGAATTTGAAACATTACTTGAGAAGAATTAGATGATTTATAGCCAGAACATTAAAAAACAAAAACTAAACAAAAACTCCTATCAGTACGTAGCGAATAAAACCGTCGAAATATAACCTTTCACCAGCAGCGGATGTGGAAGTCATAACGTTTCTCTAGAATGACTATTATGCACTAGTCTAGTGAAGTTAGAATTAATTATTTATGACATATATCAATTACAGCACATAAACTTGAGTGTTTAGGTAAAGGTAAAATCTTTGGTTAGTTTCCTTACTAGCTGAACCATGTAATCATTGTAAGATTTTGTATTTCCTTCCTTTAGGCGGAGTCAGTAGCAAAGCAGAGAACCAATCAGAAGTAAGGAACGTATACAAACCTGTGAAACCAATTTTACAAGTCAGTTGAAATATCTTTTCAAACTAAATTTAGAATTTAGTCATGTTAGTGTCAATTATAAGTTTATTCAAACGCATGTTGTAGCTGTGTTTTAATTTTCAACTTCATTTTAATCAATAATCTGAAATAAATAAATTTGGCGTATTTACTGTCTTCTGATTGGTTAAAAGTATTACTTTTATTTTCAATGTTGTCAATTTTATGGCGACACGCCCACTTTGACGTTGTATATTCATACGCCAACATGTGTGTACGTTGTTATTGTTAACATAAATAATATAAAAGTTCTTTTAGCCTTATTTTTGATAGAAATTTATTTATAATGAATGGCAATAATTTATTTTGATTTATTGAACCATAAAATTAATTTTGACTCTTCACATTTAACATAATCCGCTTCGCGGATTATTCAATGAAGAGTCAAAATTAATTTTATGGTTCAATAAATCAAAATAAATAATAGCCATTCATTAAATAAAATTCGGTTTGTATTTACCATCTTCTGCAGTGATAAAACAATGCACATCAAAATCCGTAAATTTCTTTTTCAGAATCAAAATACATGTACCTTTCATATATACATGTATTAACTGAGTTCTGCCTAAGCCTTGACATTTTTCCTATTTTCACCCCTGAAGAAGATGGGAAAATAAAAATTCCAATTTTATTGGATACTGTCCACTAAGATACACTGTTTAAAACACATATTGTCCTACCATTATTCCAGTTGGAAATCTAGTGACAAAATATTACCTCCCTGTAAACACTGAAAACTAGATCTTCTCAATGTTTATCCCATTTTAGCAAGGATGCTATCAATTATGGATTCACGGGAAACGTTCTGGTGAATAGTAAATACAGAAATAAGATGAAATAAAAACAAAATTGTCATCAAATGACGAGTACAGCAGTCTATAGAAGCTTGATGTAAAATTGGTTTAAAATGTTGCTATGCGAATTAATTTCTGGAGTACCAACTTCAATTTATTTTTCTTCTGGCTGTATACCTACCTGGAACATGCTAATTATCCGTATATATATACAGCTAGATCAGAGAAAGTCAGGGGAAAATCCAAAGAAATCGATTGATATGCAGCAAAGATTGGGACTTTTAGAATTAAGTTACTAAGCAAATTCAAACAGACCTTATCTCGATGTAAACATTGAATGTCAATAGATCAAGAAGACCGCAAATACATGTACAAAAATCGAGACGACCTTTTCTTAAAATTGTATAAAAATAGTAGAAGATACCTACTTTATAAGAATAGTTATCTTTAATTTCCTAACAGACAGGCTTTTAAATTGTTCTACTCACGAAAAGACAATCTTTCTCTATTGAATGAATATATGACAAGAGCAGACCGGTGTGCTCGACAACATAGGTGTGAAAAATAAGTATACTTTGGGAAATTGTAACATGCTAAGGACTTAGTGAAAAATTGGTAACCCGAAAGATCTTTAGATTTTGTATGTACATGATTTTTCCAATTTTTTTTTTATCAATATGCAGCAAAGATTGGCATTTTTAAATTTCAGGTTCACAAGCTTCTAATGCAATTATCTCGATCAATACTGAACATAAAACATCGTGTATTTGCATGTATATTTCTAATAACACAATTTAACAAATTATTTCTTTAAAATGTACAATTATTATTAAGTAACTTTTCATCAGTATCGTCACCGGCATTTTACCTTATTGACTTTCTCGACTCTTTCATAAGAAGAGTGAATTTGCTTTTGTATTCGTTCACTAGATTTCCCACTGATTCGTATGAATGAAAACAGAACCACTGTTTCATGAGTATGGTGAGAGGAACAGCCCAACGATTTTTGCCAACTTAGTTTATTTTAAACCTTCTGCATACAACAATCAAAGATAATGATATTATCACTATGTATAAAAGGATATGAACAGTTTTGATTTTTAAATTGATTACATCGTTGTAAACTACTGCTTACAGTATAGCATTACACAATCCCATGTGATTAATCAAGCTATAAAATAATAGAGGATAGTGATTAAAATGACATTGAAAAATCAAACACACCTTCAACATGCTTGCAATGTAAAATAGCTTATCATTGACAATAGATTATAAATTTATATTAAAAACTTATTTTTAAACTGACATGTAAAACTGGCTTCACAAAGTATATTAACTGTATCTACTATTGATTGCTTTTCTGCTTAACTATTTACACCGCCCAATTGAAGGTAATACATTGGCTAATAATGATTTTATGGTTCAGATAACAAGCAATCTTTCAAAGATATAACCTGCACTTACACACTCAAGTATTTGTGCTGTAATAAATTCAATTTCTACAAAGTTTGATGATTCATTTCATTTTGGATTAAAATTTTCCAGCGAGGAATTAAAAACAGGGTTGCGAATCAAACTATGAAATACAGAGTTTCTGCTTTCAGTATAATCAAAACTTTTAAAAGCTGAATACACGTTAATGCAAAGACAGCAGCTATCATACATGCCTGCGGTTTGTTTTCCCTCAAATTACATGATCAATGAAATTCATTCTTTTCAATTACATATAAGATTTTATTTATTCACTTGTTTGTTGAGACATGTACATTGTAGGGAATGATAAGATATAAAAGTATCAAGTTATTTAGTTATAGCGTATAAGAACTGATATCATATCCTTTGTTCATTTTCAGGGTGTAATAAAGATTGCAGTTATTAAATAAGGAGTCAAATGCTTTAAATTCAGGTTTTCAAAAGAAGGGTGTTTAATTATGTCAGGTAAGTATTAAATTCAGAATTTTCTTCTATCAATATAAAAATTAAAAAATATGTGATATGAATGCCAATAAGACAGCGCTCCACTAGCGACACAGTGACGTAAATCACCGTACTGCTTTCAACAACGAGCAAACATCTACCGCATAGCAACTAATGGTTGGCACCGAAAGTTGAAAAGAGCTTAACTCATCAGATCGATACAAAGCACAAAAACGAAAAGACAAAATGAGAGTACTCGCAGTTACTTAAAGCTAGTTCAAAGCCAATGACAACTGATACAAACATCATATATCTACGACTAAAATATCAATCAGTAGACATCTAACTTCAAAAGGATTTTGTATTAAGACGTTATTAACAGTCAGTAGAAAACATGACCTTGAGCAATGCCAAAATATAGGTATCGACAATTTGTAGACCCGTGAATGCACTTCTATGTATAACAATGATATTTAGTTTGTTTTAAATGTATTGATAACAAAATAAATACTTATACCGATTTAACAATATTCAGCGATTTAATGAATGCGTTGGATGTGTACCGATTGATACTTTGAAAGTTTAGGAGAACGGAGAACATCGTTTATTTATAAGTTGTCATTGTTTTTGAACTAACTACATTAACTACGAGTACTCTTATTACAGGTTAGGGAAGGTTGAGTGCTCACAAACATGTTTAACCCGCCACATTCTTTATATGCCTGTTTCAAGTTAAGAGCATGTCGTTCAATGGTTATCGTTGTTCATTTCTGTTACATGTTTTCGTAAATTGCTGTGTTAAAATTAGGTCGTTAGTTTTCTCGTTTGAATTTTCACATTTTTCATGTCGGAGGGGACCTTTATGGCCGACTAAATGGTATAGATTTTTCTCATTGCTGAAGGCCATAAGGTTGCCTATAATTACTTACATTCACTTCGTCTGAAGTCTGGGGATAGTTGTATCTTTTGCAATCGTAACACATTTCCTTTTTTTATATTGAATTAATAATTTAGAATAAGTTTTTAAAGAATCGATAGGTTCAATCGGTTCGTATCTAAATTTTGGGCTCGATAAATAACATTACCGTGACAATTGAGATGTGATATGCCGTTTGTTCTAAGTTTTCTACAGACAAACAGTCCAACTAAATTTCAATATCAACGATATAATTGAGTTAAGGTTTTAAGTTATTTCTGGTAACGAAATATTTAGTAATTTACCATCAATACATTGATAACGTTCATCGAAATCCTTAATAATTTACCATCAATACATCGATAACGTTCATCGAAATCCAAAAACGTCACAACAGTGCTCTTTCTGTCGTATATCTTGTCAATACATGATCACAATGACCTGCCAATAAATTTTAAGTGGTATTGAATGCAACGTCTGTGAACGCAACACTGAAATATTGTGTTGTTTTGTATGAGTCGACAATATGTCCGTGTTCTATTATAAACATCGGAACATAGTTGAAGTGTACGTGTACACGTGTACTCATATGAAAAGGATCATCATAGAATTATGACTTTTTGCAATGATTTAATTGTTTCATTGATTTTTTTGTTTATTAATTACACTAATTGATCAATATTTAGAAGTTAGAAATTCCTACAATGTATTTACATTTAAATACATAGGATACTAATACTTTCCCTTTTTATCAGGTAAAACCACATCAGAAATGTCCATGCACTTGTATCGTTACCTATGTCTTAGCATTGTCGGATCAGAACATCATGTAAAAATTATCAGATTGATGACCGCATCCAAAGACAGGGCACTAAACAAAGTCATGAAACAAATTACCAGTGGGAGTTTCGGTGAAGGACTTGAGCTGAAAGGAAGTGATTTAGATATTATGTATGTAAATTCAGAGGTAGAGATTACTGAAGAAACGCAGCTACGTTTTTATCGTTCTGATAAAATATATTTTCTATTAGATACTAACAATATTAAATCTGGTTTTGCGTATTTACGTCTTATAAAGGAAATGCGAGAAAAAATATTCTAATGTGTCGAAATGTTGAAGGACATTTCTTTCTTTCAAGTGTCTTGTTTCAGCAACAATACCTCGATATAAGGTTTCCAGTTGTTCATGGGCCATGCATATCCGATACACAAGGAGAATGTGACTTCGCATTTTGTTTACATTCAAAACCTTGGATAACACCTGCTAAGAAATGGATTACAAGATCAACTAATTCATGGCCTTCATGGTACATAAAACATAGAATTATAGATCATGGTGTCCTTCTTGTACCAATGGGCGTAGAAGGGACTCTGGACGAGGAATTGAAATGGCGTATATCTTTCTCTGTAGGTGAAAAATTTCTTATTCATACATTTACTCATACACAGTTAATGTGTTATGTTCTCATGAAAATTCTGCTGAAGGATGTAATAAGCCAGTCTCCAGGATGTAAAAACTTACTTTGTTCATACTTTATTAAAACCATCTTATTCTGGATATCTGAAGAATTTCCAACATCGGTATGGAAACCGGAAAATCTAATACATTGCTTTATGAGATGTTTCAAGAGACTTATCTATTGTGTGGATTACTCTATTTGTCCACATTAATTTATTTCAGAAAATAATCTTTTTGAAAATAAGATTATTGGACAAAACAGGCAAAAACTGTTAGATACACTATATAGTTTAATTGATCACGGTTGGCGGTGTTTATATTTTTCACCACAAATATACAGGATAGCTTTCCTTACTAAAGATTTTTTCACGCATAGAAATTTAGATTTGTTTTTGAATGATATTGAAAAAATGATTAAATCATATGCACTCAACCTTCACCGTCGTGGAACAACTTCCGAGCATGTAAAATATTTACACCAACTTCTTGCCAATCGATCAAAGATTTCAGGATCTGTTATTTTATACAATATGACACAACTGTGTTTAGCTATAGCACAGCGCCTAGGATTTCCAAGGTCATATGGTAACAGGTTTAAATATGAATCATACAAACGTTCTGTGTGCTACCTAATGCAAGGTACCCAGCATGATGCTCTGTCTGGTTGGTTACTGTTAGCGTCACTGTTCTACAAAAACAAACAATATAATAATGCTCTTTATATATTGTCATATTCTATTAGAAAATAATTTAATTTTGGATGTAATGCGTCTTCCGATTGGCTGACAGTGTTTTGTCTATCAGCTCATAGACTTTACTCCGGCTAAAAATGGAATATAGAATTAAATTATAAGGAATGACTGTAATATTTTTCTACGCAAGTTATTCGGTGTGCACCACATTTTTGATGTTATTTCTTGATAGACAGAAAAAATATTACAGTCATTCCTTAAATGTACTATAGAAAAAATGCATCAAGGTTTACATTTATCTCACTACCACCGTAACTTTTTTCCTTTGGAAACATTTAGAAAATTAGGAATATTTAGATCGCTGAGAAGTCTGTTATTCAATATCATAGTGTTTGAACGGATATCCGATCTTATTCCAGACGTACTTCAAGCAAATGTTGATAATCATCCCTTCTACATACCACCAGTTGTATATCTTCATTTTCTATCATTCCTGTGTCATTATCGTGTAAACAATATCAAATGTTTTCAGGAATCACTTCGAGATCTTAAACTCACTGTCGACTCGAGTTATTTCATTTCAAATCCTTTATTAAAATCTTTATCATACCGTTGTCTCGGTGTAGCTTTCCTGATGGTAGGCGATCGCATATCTGCTAGTCATGCCTTTAATAGATCAATAGATATATTCCGTGAATGTTTGAATGCTGTATGGGATGCAACATTTGAGAGCATAATTCAACCACCACCAATGAAGAATTCCTTTTGATATTCAACAGAAACAGTGTACATTGTAAACAATGAGTTATAAAATATATTAACCAAGGTTTTATTTTCTCAAATTTATGTTATTCAAATGTATCTGAATCGTATATATGTTATATACAATTAAAAAACAAAATAGCATAGAACAAAACATGATCTTCAATACTTTGATGTTCAAAAATCTAAAATATATGCATTTACAGGATGAATAAGGAACTGTGAACTGTTTGTAGCAAATGAAATTATGTTTAACTTAGTAAATACATTAATACAAAAAGGAAGATGCTAGAATGACACCCTATAGCACGATTTACTTTCATTTCTGCAATATTTAAAAAAAATCTCAGCTATTGAATTATATAATCATAAACAATGTTTTCTCCTCCAGTAATAGTATTTTTGACACCAGCCCTCTGCTTTTAGTATTAGCAAGCATGAACAAAATGCCCAAAATTGGATATTAAAATACATGTATCCTTTAGTATATGCTTTTTGATGGTTAACATGTTTTAATGCAATCAGAACTGATATAGGTACCATTCAATTTTGTTCAATAAATGTTATCCTTTCAGTAGTTAGTTATCATTTTATTGCCTGTTAAGCTATACAAATTCTGTCAACATCACAAAACCATGAAAAATTCAATTTTTGCAGTGTAAAATATCTTCTCAAAGGGAGCTTCAGGGTTACCATGGCAACCATGGGGATGATTATAATTTTTATTTTTTTTTGAAGTTAGCATGATGTATACATAAAGTATACACAGTTTCATGAAGTTTCAGTACCATGCCTGCCAGGCTGTATATATGAAATTTTGGTGGTTATAGAAAATTGGTCTTAACGTGTATTGGTCTTCAAATCTCTCACGAGTCTTTATGTGTTGTTATTTATCTTTGTTGAATCATTAGTATTCCGGGTGCATTTATAACGGAAAGAACATGAATCATACAAACTCATTTTTAGTTTACTTCCTGTGTTTACCATAATTTTTTTTTAATAGATAGAGAAATTGTGTATGCAAATTAAGATTTTGTTTTTATTATAATACAAGGCTAGATTTCAGCCTAAAGTCTCCACTGTCAACTTACTGAATGATACTTATAAAACAGTTAACAATAATAGGGACAATTGAAAATATACAAGATTCTTGATATATCAAAGTATTCTTCAGAGTTTGGAATAAAAAAGGTTTTTTTTATCAAAATTAAAAACATACGAAAATAATGCAGATCTACCGTCAGCTTATGAAAAAAAATTACCAAATTAAGCAGGAGCAGGATCTGCTTACCCTTCAAGAGCATCCGAGATAACCCCGGTTATTGATAGGGTTCATGTTGACCAGTTTTCAGTGTTCTATGTTGTGTTTTGTGTACTGTGACAGTTGTTGTTTTGTCGTTTTTTTTAATTTTTTGGCCATGGCCTTGTCAGTTTGTTTTTGACTTATAAGTTTGAATATCCCTTTGGTATCTTTCGCCCATTTTTAAATGACACTTGTAGCTTCATTGCTTGTCCTTGCAAACAGCCCACATTATTGGACCCCTTTGAATATCTACTTTCATATAATATTCATAGACAGGTACTTCAAATTGCTACTTATTGTCAACTTAAATGTGTAACACATCTTTCATGATGATGACATTTATGAACACAAACTTCGTACAAACTGATATCCACCTTACAACTGTGTTGATTCGAGCTTCACCTATGATGAGTCTTAAGTTAAGTAGACGTAACGCGCGTCTGGGTTGTCAGCTTTATAGAATTGTAGCTTTTGATAGTTTTTGTAACAGCAACCCTTCTTATTTTTGTTCGTATCTGTTTATTTATATTTCATTTCGATTTTCGTAATGATTTATTCATAAATCAAATTAAAACTAAGTCTTCATCAACCAGGGCAATGGGACTGTTGAATTTCTTTTTTGTGAGATGCCATTGAAGAAAAAAAATAATATAATTTAGGTTATTTCCTTATAGATGAAAAGTGTCTTTGTTTACTTTTGGTATCGTCTTCCATGTTGCATCTTATCTATCTTATTCCCTGTGTAGCATCATCACCGGATATAGGTACCCCAAAGCAAAGAAACAATGATGGCAAAAAGTAACTTCTATTACCCGTGCAGTACAAAATATTTGCTGATTGATGTTATAAGAAGTATTAATTGACTAGAACGTTAGAAAACAATTTCCCTGTATATTTGTTTTAATTCTTAAGTGCTTGATTTCGATATTATCTTTTACTTATATTTTATTATAGAATTAGAAGCGAACTATCTAATATATCTTGTAAAATATAGGTAATTAAGCAAGTGTAATTTTCAGGACTTCAATTTTGTGTTTCTTTTCTTCCCATATTTTTACATTATATAAAGAACACATAGCAGAGAGGTAATAGAGCAGATTGTTACCCCGAGAAAACATTGTCAATTGAGGCCAAGCCAAGGTTGACAATGTCATTTCGAGGGTGACAATTTGCTCTATCACCCTTTCAGATATGTGTTAATATTTAATTTATTATACTGAATGTTCTGTTATTACTGTCTATTAAATTACAAATTCAAAGAAATAAACTGTGACGTCTTGTACATAACAATCATCCGTATCTTTCAAAGCGCACACTTGATCAAGCGTCTCCGTGAAGGGTAATAGAGTGTTTGCCATGGGATAGAGTAAATTGTCTCCCTCCTATCAACCAATCAAAATCTGGCATTTTGACATGAAGTATAATAATAGCGATTATCCCATTCCTTATCACAGTCCCTCAGTTAATACAAGAATGTTCAACCTACTTAACATGTTGACATGAAAGTATGTCGTCCATACTGTAATTTCGGTAGATGTATGTACATCCTAAGTTTAAAGATTAGGTACAGCAACCGACAGGATCATTAAATATAAATCTTAAAACAGGCGATGGGCTCTAATTTAAGTAGTAAATAAGATACAAAGTAAAATCTTTCAAAATATTTATCCCTTAGTTTTAACCTCATATCATCAAGCAGGCAATGAAAATACAGACAAAAGTTGGTTGTCAACAACAGATATCTTAAAAAGTTTTGTAGTTAAAGTAAAAACAACAGACCGAGAAAAGAACAGAACAGAGATATATGCAAACACAGACCAGTTTAAAGGAACGTCATGGAAAAAAATTAAATATTTCCTTGTTCAACTTAATGGTCACATTTTAGTTGGACTTTGCAGGTTTATAACTCAGTGTTTTACTTTGACGACATACGGTCTAAACATGCAAAAGGGGCGGTTGTTGCAAATGTTAAATTGGTCTAACCTTGTTACATTAGTACGAAGTTTTGTTGTATACTAATACGTCTATTTTTTCGGAGTCATTTGTTGTTGGTTGATGTGATCCGTTGTAACGTTTAACTGGAGAGGTCTTATTGTAAAACAATGTCAGTTAGAAATACAATATCCGTTTGAAATTCCCTCTAAACAACGAATGGGGATATACTAGATGCCACCACAACAGTACCCTTTTGTCATTAGAAAATATCACTTTCTTTCCAACACTGCTAATAAACACATGTTCGAAACTAGAGTGGAAAATTGCTTGTCATCTATAAAAGGTAGCTTAGGGTTTTAGGTAATGAGGAATTGGAGTTTAACGAATATTACATCAGTTCAGGACGATAACATGTGAATGTGATATGAACTGATATAGATCGACATGAGTCGGATTTAACCGTGCTAGTTCAAAAAGTAGCAGTCTAACAGCCCGTAAGAGAATATATCACCCTTCCTAGACACATTATTTTCTGGCTCCATGCCAGTAAATTCACAGAAAAGAGGATATCCTCAAAATTCAATCAGGTGTTCGTAGGTTTGAAGCACGGGACAAATGATAACCTTTTTCATCAGCAATTTTTTCCAACAAGTTACGTTAATTTGTATTTATTTTAATCTCTGACATAAGGGACCTATCATTTTTTTTTTACCTGGGAAGGGGGCGGGGCTGGTCATTCTGAAAATCAAACATATAAAATTTTCTTGACCCCCCCCCCCATAATATTTCACTATTTTCATTTTATCCCCCCTTAAAAACATTTTTTTTTAAATGTGACCACCCTCTATTAAACATGCCAAAATTTTAACATTCAAAACACTTACCTTTGACACACATGATATGTAGGATATACTTGAAGATTCAAAAGTTCATAAATGTTTCATTAGAGATAAAATTGATCCCCCACTTTGAATTTATAGAATAAATTGAACACTCCTTTTCCACCTACAGAAAAAACTTGATCCCCCCTACATTTGGACCAGCCTTTCCTCCCAGGTAAAAAATAAAAAGTCCCTAAAACCTGAAATATTAACAAAATATTCGGATTTTTCTGGAAATGTCGACCACGATTGCGTAACGTTGTTGCAGCCATTGATTGATAGTCTACTGTGAAAAACAAGGTAGACGTCATCCAGTAAAAAGTGGCTTTACAAATCATATTGCATTAGAATGAAATTGGGAAAAAAATAATCATACGTTATTTGCCAATATGGGAAATAATAGTTTCAGCATTTAAAACAATGTTTTATTCTTTTAGTTCGATATTCATTCTTTTGTCAAGTCAGATCGCATGACAAATACCATGCTAGATTTTTCGGTCTGAATAAGTATTGACAAACATCTTGCCGGCAGCTTTCCATCACAAATAACTGCATACTTGCGCATTCATTTAATTAATTTATTGATCATGTTCATTTCGGACTGAAATCTTTAATATACGTTATTGAAGCTATAGTTGGTACACGTACTGCTCTTTTAATGACAGTTCCTGCGATTACCATCGACCAAGGAACCAGTTCTTCGGTATTATCATGATTTAAATTTACTTTTTAAGTGAAATTTTTCAATATATGCATTACTGAATTGTACTTAAACTTAACTGCAAGTCCCTGTGACAACAGAGCTTATAGAGGACTGTAAATGCTGTTATTGCTCTATGAATGCCCACAGTATTTGTCTATATGAATTCCTAAACTGACTGGATGAGAATTTTGCAAGATATACTTGTTGTATATACTGAATTAAGTGTTATACATTTGTAATATAAATGAGTTTTTCATTTGTTCTACTGTCATACAAAGTGTTGTGCATTAACAGAACACTTTTTAAGTTATATCACTATACATATGTAATATCCCTGCTTTTATAGTTTGTCATAGCTTTTTCGGAAAAGCAATAAATAAAGGAAGCTCAGCCTAGTGCATTAAGTTCGAGCGCAAAAAATCCCGTCTCCTTTCACATGTGAAAAAAAATGTAAAATCAAGGACCAGTTTTCTAAAAACAAACCAAACAAGTCCATTTGGGGAGGGGGAATTCACAATTTGTTTTTATATTACGTATCATATTTTTTCTCTGCCACAATGTACGAATGCCCTTGTTACATTTTATATTACTACTTCTAAACATGTCCATGGAACAATAATCTGCCTTTAGATTTTTTTTTTTTGAAGGGTCACTATTTAATAGTAAAGATATCCAAATGGTTTCCTCGTTTCACCTCTCAATGTCGACATTCTTTTGTTTTTTATAACTTAGCAAGAACCTGATGTTCAGTGGTTGTCGTTTGTTGATGTGGTTCATAAGTGTTTATCGTTTCTCGTTTTTTTATATAGATTAGACCGTTGGTTTTCCTATTTGAATGTTTTTACACTAGTCATTTTTGGGGCCCTTTATATCTTGCTGTTCGGTGTGAGCCAAGGCTCCGTGTTGAAGGCCGTACTTTGACCTAGAATGGTTTACTTTTACAAATTGTGACTTGGATGGAGAATTGTCTCATTGGCACTCATACCACATCTTCTTATATCTATTAACCCATCTGAAGCTAACGGTCAAATTGAATGTCACATGTATACGGATTCAAACAAGATTGAATTATTGACTTGCAAGCCAATAATACATCAGCGATGTTTTAGTATCTTATTTTGATAAAACGAACCAAACTGACTGCGAAATGTATTTTCAAAATTCCACTTTTATGCATGTAACTATTTGAAACCAAAAAAATCCTATTTCAATTTGTGTTTTTATCGTAGCATATGCCCCTTAACCAAAAAAAAAAAAGAAAAGAAGACATTATACAGTCCCGTTAACATTTTCAGTTTGTAAAAAACACCTTATAACAAAATGTCTTTTTGGGTAAAGCCTTTGTTCATGTCTTAGTATTGATATTAATGACAAGATCTCAAAATGAGACTTTTGCCAATTTTTACAGATTTGTGCTAAATGTAAGAAGTTTAGAGTCCCCATAAAATTATGTAAAAGAATAAAAAGAAAACAACTGATGTTTGATCGACTAATGTCTAATGAAAAACCGAAAGATGATATGGATACATTTATAAAACATTTAATTTTTCGAATTCATGGGTCAAATGTGGAGGGATTGTGCTTGATTTTCATATGATGAAGACATAATCTTTCAATCAGTTTAATTGAGGTCTGGAGCTGGCATATCAGTAACTGCTAGTAGTCCTTTGTCAATTTATGTATCATTGTCATTTTGCTTAGTTTCTTTTGTTACCTATGCTAACATCGGACTCGGACTTCTTTTAAACTGAGTTTTACTGTGCGTATTGGTGTGTGTTTGTTTATTCTACATTGGCTAAAGGTATAGAGGAAGGGTTAAGATCTCACAAAACATGTTTAACCATGCCGCATTTTTGCGCCTGTCCTAAGTCAGGAGCCTCTGGCCTTTATCAGTCTTGTATTTTTTTTAATTTTAGTTCATTTATATGTTTTGGAGTTTAGTTTGACGTCCATTTTAATTGAACTAGTACACATTTTTGTTTAGGGGCCAGCTGAAGCCCGCCTCCGGGTGCGGGATTTCCTTGCTGTGTTGAAGACGCATTGGTGGCCTTCAGCTGTTTTATGCTCTTTGGTCGGGTTGTTGTCTCTTTGACACATTCCCCGTTTCCATTCTCAATTTTACCTTATCATGATAACTTATTCCATCTCCCTTCACTGAAAATCAGCAATAACATTTGTTTTCGTATATCTGAAATACATTTGGTTACTGAACACATCTACTGTGATTCTGTATGAGCTAACAATAATAACTGAGTAACGAATAATACATATAAAGGGATAACAAGGAGAAAAAAACAACCGAACAGTACAACAGACCTCACCAATACCAACGAAAGTCTTCTCCGAAATAAGCCGAACACTGTACGGTGACCTATACTTGCTTATTTTCACGTCATTTCGTCTCTGGTGGTGAGTTGTCTTATTGTCAAGCAGTCCACATCTTCTTACTTTTATACAGAGACACAAATAAAGATCAACAAAACCGAACAACACATAGTCCCGATATATAATTTGCGAAAAGCACAAAGATGTATCATTAAATAAGTTACAGTTAAACCTTTCACTGGTTTCATCGACCATTAATAATACAATTTATATATAGCCATGGCTTACTTGTTTATGTATGTAATTGCTTAGTAAAATCGTAATATGTCAGTTCGTGAATAACTTGCTTTATATAGTTATGTTTTGTTTATGTTTTTGTGTTTTGTGGTTTGTGTTTTGTTTTTGTTTTTTGTTTTTATAAAAAATAAAGAGATGATTGCAAATGAGACAACTACCCACCAAAGTTCAAATAAAGTAGATGTAAGCAATTATAGGCAACCGTACGGCCTTCAACAATAAGAAAAAACCCATACAGTATAGCCGGCTATAAAAGGGCCCCACATGAAAAATATGAAACAATTCAATTGAAAAAACTAACGGCTTAATTTATAACAAAACAATTTACGAAAAAAAAACAAATATGACAGACAAGAACAAACGACAACCACTGAACTATAGGCTCCTGACTTGGGACAGGCACTTAAAGAATGTGGCGGGGTTAAACATGTCTGTGAGCGCTCAACCCTCCCCTAACCTGGGACAATGGTGTAACTGCACAACATAAGAACAAACTATAAAAAAATCAGTTAAAAAGGCTAAACTCATCAGATAGATGCAAAGCAGAAAAACATCAAACATAAACACAGACCGGACGTGGCAGGGTGTTTATCCATCCCTCATCCCTAACAGCAAAGAGATCTGAGAGTACTTGCAGTTACTGACAGCCAATTCAAAGCCAATAAAAACTAATAAAAAAAATCATGTATCTAAGACTAAATATACACATCCAACATCCAATGGATTTAGTGTAAAGTCGTCATTAACAGTCAGAGACAAACATGACCTTGTTTGTATTTGTTTATTTGTTTGTTTGTTTTGTTTTTTATATTTTTTTGGGTGGTGGGGGATAATATTTTTGTGTGTAGTTACCTTGTGTAAATAATCAAATTTTCTTTTAAATTGATATGTGTTACCTGTATGTCCTTATTGTTTTCAGATGATGTAAATAGGTTAACAAAATATTACACACTAAGTGTTATATTTAAACACGGAACTGTTGATTTATAAAGTTGTACAATGTAGTTAAGATGAAAAACATCTTTTGTCAATTGTCAAGATAAAATTTAAAATTACACAAAAGATTTTTATTTTAAATCACAATAAAACGATGTAATCACGCGTTCTTTATAAAATGTAAACAGCGTAAGTGAGTCGCTTATAGTTTCCTCAAAAGAAAAGTTTTATAAATATTAGTCTGGTAGATCAATTTGTAAATCAAAATATGCTATTACAGAGGATTATAACTTTCATGTTTTTATTATTAATGCAACCAGTACATGGTATGTATTACCTAAATATAGCACAGTAATGTTTTTTTTTTATTATTTATTTATTGTATGGACAGTAAAATATACTTTGTAATGTTTTAAAATTATGCAATAAAGTACATTTAACTCTTCTGAATGTGTTTCTTTCGAATTTTAAACTTTGACTTATAGATTTCAGAATCAATAACTGTCTCTCTTTGTCCTTTGTCTTCTATTTGTATAATTTTATTCCAATCAAGCAAGGGAGTTGAAGAATCCTACGAAAGCCATTTGTTTTGGACATACAGACGACAGACTAATTGACAGACTGATAGACGGACGGAAGGAATGTCGGACAGTGCCTTGGCTATATGCTACCGTAGTGTTTGAAAGTCTCCAAAGTTGGCAAATCCGGTACTTTGACTGCCACTTGAAACTGAGGATATGTAAGAAAGGGGACGAAACTTAGCATTGCCACACGCCATATAAGTACATTATAGAGTTGTTTCAAGTGGGGGAGGGGATATTTGTTGTAACCTCGTGTAAATAATCAAACTTTCTTTCAATTCATACATTTGAATGTGTTACTTGATTTTTTTTCAGATAATGTAAATAAGGAAGCTAAATAGTACACAGTTAGTGTTAATACATTCAAACACTGCACATAAAATGAAAACATTTATTTGTGCAATATTAGTAGACAGCTTAATTTTGTCGCTTGTAATTTCCTCAATAGAAAAGTTTTATAAATGTTAGTCTGTAAGATCAATTTGTAAATCAAAATATGCTATCACGGAGGATTATTCATTTTGTGTTTTTATTATTAACACAACCAGTACATGGTATGTATAACCTAAATAAAATACAATTAATATTTTTAAACTGTTGTACGGACAGTAAGAAATATGTGTTTTAAAGTTATGCGATAGAGTGCATTTAAATCTTCTGGATGTGTTTCTTTTGAATTTTATACTTTGACCTATATATTTAAGAATCAATAACTTTCTCTCCTTGTCTATATAATTTATGTTCCAATAAAGCTAGGGAGGTTGAAGATTCCTACGGAAGTCAATTGTTTTGGCATACAGATGACGGACTAACGAAAAAACTGATAGACGGACGGAAGGAATGACGGATAGAGCTATGCGTATATACTATCGAGATGTTTCAATTTAAACGGTAGGTTTTGCAAAGTGGGCAATCCGGTATTTCGACTGTCACCTGAAATTGAAAAATGTCAGAAAGGGGATGAAGTTTTAGTTTTCTATGTTGTGTTTTGTGTTCTATTGTTTGTCTGTTGGTCTTTTCTTTTTAGCCATGGCGTTGTCAGTTTATTTTCGACTTATGAGTTTGAATGTCCCTATGGTATCTTTCGCCTCTCTTTTTTCACATTGCAACAGGCCATAGAGTTGTTCCAGGTGCACTTTAAAATGCGGAGCAAGTGACAATCTCCTTACATGATACATCGCATTTAACGTTCCAATTTCGACTGGACGTAGATGTGTTACGGTTCTTAAACATTCTGCACATGCGAATGGTCGCCCCACTTTATCACGGGTTGAACTGTTTTGCGGGGGAAGTCTTTTTTGTATCAAGAATAAAAACAACAAAGATACCGAACTCCAAGGGAAATTCAAAACGGAAAGTCCTTTATAAAATGGCAAAATCAAAAGTTCAAACACATCTAACGAATGGAAAACAAATGTTATATTCCTGACTTGATACAGGCATTTCCTTATGTAGAAAATGGTGGAGTAAACCTGGTTTTATAGCTAGCTAAACCTCTCACTTGTATGGCAGTCGCATTGAATTCCATTGTATTGACAACCATGTGTGAGCAAATAAAGAGACATAATATGTAAAACATGTCTCGCTTGTCATTCTGGTATTGAGATGACCGCTTCAAATTCGAGGTATAAGTTTAAAAATGAGGCGGAGGAAGCCGTGTCTATTGTTTCTTTAATTCTAGTTCTGGAGGATATATTAATTGAACCCAATCAGAAAAGTTTGGATTATTAATGGAAAGAAAATCATCAATATATCTGAATGTGATATGTAGAACATGCAGATGATCCGGCAATGAACCGCTGTTTGTACGGAATTTTGTGAAGCTTAAAAGGTATCCAATACAAACAAGGTAAGTCCTCAGATTTGCTGTTCAATGTAATGTTCATTGAAGCCATGAAGGACTTATGATTCGCCAAAATCCCATCCTTGTCAAATGATATGTTTTTGTATATGGGATTACCTGAGTGCTCATTTATTCCTAATTCATTTACAAGACACTCATAGCAGTATGATTTACATACAAAAACAATATCATTTCAAGCTTTGTCCGCAGGGACAATAACATATTTATCGTGAAGAGATGCTAGACATTCCACAGCTTCTTTGTCTGTGAAAACGGACTTTGGTCGATCATTCACACAGTTTTTCAACTTATGAATACTACGTTTTATCAGAGACCTGATTGTTTTGACCAATTCTGACAATGTGTCCAGTTCAACTTCTCGTTTAGCCCATGCTCTGGCGCAATCCTCAATGGAATCCATAAGTATTTCGAAGTTATGGTTCCAATTGATGTGTTTGGGTTCTGAACATAGGACCATGAGATATCACCTTTCGGAGATGTTCATGTTGAATTATGTTTAGATCTCCAGTAATTACATGGCCAGAGGGGCTGTAAATATAAGGCGAGCGGGAACAGTCACTAGTCGGAGGGTTTTTAGATATTTTCTAAATCAAAGTCCTGCAATGCTTTCTTATAGTTAAATACTTTATGTGCCATGGTTTTGGTGTAACTGTAGGATACAATAGGAACAGACTGATTTTGAAAATAAATTGGGATTTTAGATGTTACCTCTTTGTGATGAAGAACGTTGCTGATGTTGATAGCATCTATTCCTTTATTAGTAAACTGAATAGGAAAGAGTTTCCTCTTTTTATCTTGTAAAGGTTCCGATCTTACTGGTTTAAAACACGGAAAAGAGCTACATTACAAATTATACTGACCAGTCTGTTTATTGGAGAAAATGTATCTATGCATCCCTTGTCAAGGGCATAATCTCTTAAACATTTAAAAAATTAACAGGCAGTGAAAAAGAATAGTTCTAATGTAATGTAATGTAAGCCTAGCGGATGTGAAAGAAGGTCATCAAAGCTCCCAGAGGACGATCTAGATTTGGAAGACTTTTTAACATTGGGCCGATGGTAATGTGTTTGCCCATGACTCCGCTGGGGTCTTAAGGTAGTATTAAATAAGCTCATTACATTTACATCACTGTAGGCTGGACTTGACAAATTTCCTACTACTTTGATGTTATCATTGCAACTATATGGCATTGCAGTACTAGTTCCCTTATCCAGAAATTTTCTCTATCTTTTCGGAAAGGAGTACTTAGTATAGGGCTATTGGTGTAATGATAAATTTTCTCGATAATGCGTACTTTCATAGATAAAGAAGGATCATGGTCCGGTTCATTAAAATAGTTATAAAGAACCCTGATTTGTGGATCTTTATTATCAGACCGGTGTTGACTCATCCTTTTACGCGCAGTTAGTCGAGTTTCACCAAAATAAAGTAGCCCACATAAAGTACATTCAATTCCGTAAACGACATTATCCGTGGAACAGTCCAGAGGCTCAAAATATTTTGTATAATAAGTTTTCCCTGTTAACAAATGGTTAAGTTACTAGTGAAATCTGTCGAAGAGATTAACATATTACATGTCTTACATGTGCTTTTCTTTCCTTTATTATGTTTACAAGTAGAAATGATAGGAGTTGATTCACTAGTAGCGGGTGTCTTTAAACAGTCGAAAATATTTACACAGTACATGGTTTTAATTTTTGAAAAGTATCTGAATTTTTAAAGTAACAATTACCATCTGGCTGTACATGGGTCAAATCAGGGATATCCCGGATGATGTTCCGTGGAACTCACAAATGCTACAGTGCTCCGTGTAGCAGAAGAGGACCTTGGTAACCCGGGCGACGTACTAGCCGGTTTGTTCTTTGCATCAATATTATTCATCATGCATTAAGCAACCAAGTTAGTGATGCCCTCGGGGAATAATCCACCAGCACTAAAGTTTCGTCTAGGAAGAAACTTGACATCGACATGGTTGTAATAAAAAGTAAAACAACAAAAGTACCACAGTTACAGACATAGATAAAAAAAGGAAGCTAATAAATTAAGAGGCCTAAAATGAATAGTAAAAACCACTAGGAGTCGATTTTCCCCAAGGAGATGCAACCTTTGTGTTTTAAGTATTTACAATACTTCTTTAAAGTTACTTTATGAAAACAAACAGCTATGGTGTCACTGCAGAATAAAATCACGTTACATTTCCATGTATTGAAGAATTAGATTCAAAGAGGGAAAATATATTTAGTGATGGCAAATGTACATGATGCGTAATTAAATAGATTGAGTAGTAACTGTTGCTTACATAAATATCATTTCGACTCTGGTGGATAGTTTTCTCATTTGAAATCATACCAAATCTCCTTATTTTTATTTATGTCAGACTATTTTTTAAACAGTTACATTCATTGTCGGATGAAAAAGGCATACAAAAATTAAAACAAATAGAATACAAACAAAATAAAAAGAAGATTCAAGTGTCAATATCAGAAGTCCTAAAAAAATAGTAATTAAGTAGCAAATTACAAATAAAATTGTAGCGGCCCAGTGGTAGTAAAGTACACGAGAAAAAACCTTTGTGTTGCATTTAACAATTTTTTTCCCAGATTTACTTTCACTGGGTATGCTCCAGGCAAATATATTATGGACCGCAAACCTACGGAAAATAAAAATATAATTAGTACATAGAGCAAAAGACGACTTAAAAAGCTATAAAAACATTCCAACAATGTGCATTATAATTAAGATCAGGAAGAAAGGCGATGTGTTATTTCCTTATAAAAATCGAGCATTAACAAAACATACGGATTGATTTAAACCTTTTGTTTCCTCAAATGCAATTCAAAACTGTAAAGTTGTTTAACTACACAAATTTTTGACAAATATGACACAATACAATTAGGACATACAGTAGTTCATAAAATAACAGATTACGAAATTACACAGATCATTTTTTTTTTATGTTGTTCACTTTAAGTTCAGTGGCAAATAGTTCATGCATGTTCTGGACGATGTATCAGGAGCACCATGTCCTTGATTTTAAATACCTCTTTAAATACTACTGGAGATAGTATTGACCGGTTAAAATATAGTTTAATTTGCATTACAATAAAATAAAAATCTTTTAATTCTTTTTTAATGGGACGGCCTTGGTCCCTGAAATATGTGACATATGATATAGAGGTTGACATATGATACAGAGATTGACATATGATATAGGGATTGACATATGATACAGACATTGACATATGATATAGAAGTTGACATATGATATAGAGATTGACATATGATATAGAGATTGACATATGATACAGAGATTGACATATGATATAGAGGTTGACATATAGTACATATATTGACATAAGGTATAGAGACTGACATACGATATAGACATTCATTTGCTTATGAATATAAATTACACAATTATAGACCTTGTGTTTACCTCTAGATTTTCTTTTTTTTTCACCACTTCGATATAAACACTCATTTCTTTATGCATATAAATTACACAATTAAAGACCTAGTGTTTACCTCTAGATTTCCTTTTTATTCACCACCTCGGTATAAACACTCATTTGTATATAAATATAAATCATACAATTATAGACCTTGTGTTTATCTCTAGATTTCCTTTTTATTTACTACCTCGGTAGTTTCATAACCGGTTTTAGTGTGGGAGGTGAGGTCAATGGTCCGATCACCGACCGAGCCAAAATTTAAGTCTTGAAAATTGACATTTGTTGTTTCTCTGGGATCCGCTAAGTACTCAGATTTAGAAGAAGGAGTAAAATGAGAAAGGTCGTAGTCAGAAAAATGCATTCGAATTAAAATATACATCTCTGATTTCGTTATACTCATATGACGCAAATAGATAGATATTTTAACTGGATTGGGCAAAATGAATCCGTATAGTATTACATTGTGAACTATAATCGCAAAAAGCCAACTCAGCATTGGGGTTTAGTAAAAAAAAACATGCTTTTTCTTTCTTTTGAATATGCATTTAATTTGCAACTGGACGTTTAACAGCTGTGCATCTTTACCTTCATCTTTTTTTATTTCATTATTTATTGTGTTGAGGCTTCTACATAAGCATATACAGAAACAGAAAATCTCATTTTTTTTTATATCTGCAACCTTGAAATATTAAGCTTGATCTAGATTATCCTTCGATGCAATATAGTCCATATAGTATACAAATTAATTTTCATTGTAGGCGTATCAGTATACGATGGATTTGACATTCTTATTGTCGTCTGGGGATCAGTGGCTGGAATTGCTACTTTGTCTATATTTGTGATCATAATATACATATATGTTAAAACAAAGTAAGTAATAGAAAAACAAAGAATATGGGGTATCCATCCATGACACAAAATCAGTACATGCACAGCAAAAAAACACACAATTAAGCAAAGGAACAGCGCTTTTTATTGCTGTTCTTCATCTCAAAATCACAGTGAGGCCTTCAACACGGAGCAAAAAGAAAAACTCTCACCTCACTGCAAGTTTAAGACGGCCCCTAGCACTGCCTTGAGTGTAATTCTTTGCAAAAATAAATTTGGATAGACTTTGTAAGATGAAACATCACCTAATCGGGCCCGGTCAAAAAAGAACATACTGGAAAGTAGTACATATTTAAAACAAAATAGTTCCTACGGATAGGTGTAAATCTAAAACTACCTACAATGTAGCATGTGTTTTAGTAATTAAGGTATCAGATGAAAGGTGAAGGACTGGTGATCCTTGTAGAACACATAATTTACTGATAATTTTGAATAATACAAAAATGTATGTAGTAATTCTAATATTGAGGTCATATATTGCCTGTTTCTCAGATATGAAGTGCCTGTTTGGTGCATCCAAAATTCCGGTAACCAGTGCAGTACGGTCTGATGCAAGGACACTTTACAAACAGTATAAAAATACCATTGAAGGTTTATCACCTGATTAAGCATTACAAAAAAAAACGATGTATTTTTCACAACTTGTTTACATGAGAAGTTTTTTTTTTTTTTTTATATATATGAATTGAAAGATGTTTTAGTGGTTGTCGTTGCACTCGATAGAATACGGACAACGATTCCTTTGTAGGCCTTAGACTTTTCGATTGTTACAAGTTATTAAAACTGTAGCTTTTGATCGTATCTTAAGATTCAGTGTTATATAAATAAGAAGATGTGGTATGAGTGCCAATGAGACAACTCTCCATCCAAGTCACAATGTATAAATTGTTAACAATTATAGGTCAAAGTACGGCCTTCAACACGGAGCCTTGGCTCACACCGAACAACAAGCTATAAAGGGCACCAAAATTACTAGTGTAAAACAATTCAAACAGGAACACCAACGGTCTAATCTATATATAAAAAACGAGAAACGAGAAACACTTAAGAACCACATCAACAAACGACAACTACTGAAACAGGTTCCTGACTTAGGACAGCTGCATAAAAATGCAGCGGGTTTAAACGTTTTAACAGGCGCCAACCTTCCCCCTAGCCTGAGACAGTTGTGTAACATTACAACATAAAAAGACACACCATAAAATATCAATTGAAATGGCTATATCGATCAAAAAGACATTTTACTTCTCTCTAAACGCAAGAAAAATATTCAAAATTGGGTTCTGCTCATTGTTGAAGTCCGTACGTGACATATCATTCCTTATATCCACGTTTTCTGGACTGTTTAAAAGTAGTCTCAGTGACGTCTTACCATTTTTATATTTCTATAATACCTCCTCTATCTCCTCCTAACAGATAAAAAAACAAATCAAACCAAACACAAAAACAAACAAGCTAAAACAGAGATGGTAACCTAGTAACTGAAATATATTGAATCCCCTCAAAATATAACGTCTAGGATTAACATTGTGTTGTAGTAGAGGTTCTTAATGTATGAATATATAGATTACCTTCCTAGCCCAAAATCATATTATTGTAAAATTGAATACAGATGTATTTGCTTGCTACTAATTTCCTATTCTCTTTGGCAGTATATTTTCTTATCTTTAATAAGCAAACACATTTTGTATTATCTTTTAAAACCAATCCTTGTAGTTTTTCCTTCAAAATTGTAGTTGTCTACATTTTGCTAACGTACAAAGTCAAGCTGTTTAGCTCATAGCATGCTTTCTATGTTTGCTCAATTTCTTTGAGTATGAACTTGTAGTAAGAAGATGGTGTCGTTTGATTGGACGTTTAAATATTTTGAAATCGCAAATTCTCTTTTCTATACTACATTAAAATTTTACAGCACAGATATTATAGCTTCAATACAACGAAAGATATCGACTGAGGAAACCCAAGAAACTTACGAGACTCCAGATGCAAGAAGAGACAGTCATATTTACAATCAAGATCAACAGGGCGATGACAATCAAAGTGACAACAATCAATATTTAGAAGTTCGGGCATCGACCACGAGCGATATTTCCAAGGACAATATTCAGAGCCGATTATCCACCAAGCCAACCACAGGCGACATTCGAAATCAATTACTGTACACTGGGAATATTCCAAATCGAGTATCTGGTAAACAAGTAGAAATACCTGGCGAAGCCGATCACAATCGGTCTCGAGATCAGAATCGTGAAACAGTATACGAAGTCACCGACCTTGATAACTCAAGCTGATCAACGCAAATGAAAAATCGTCAGCTTAAAAGACTATGAACAGTATGCTTATAAGTTAACCTGTTATTCTTCATTTTCAGTTAATTCTTTTTAACAATGTCATCCCTGTTTTACCTATTTATATTTCATGTAATAAAACAAAAGAGGCTTGGAGAAGGGACATGTCATAATAGATTAGTCTCTTAAAAACATTAAATGTTGTATTGTTCAATGGTAAAAATTGGGTTATCTTTCGTTTACCAGAAGAAAAGTTTCAACTGGAAAAATATAGTCTATCTCATTACAAAAGAATTTATATATGAAAATAAGAAGATGTGGTATGATTGAAATTGAGACATCTCTCCATCAGAGACCAAATGACGTAGAAGTTAATATTAACTATATATAGGTAACCGTACGACCTTCTTTTCCTTGAGCAAAACCAATACCGCATAGTAATTATATGTATGTTGGATTGGAAAAATACTTAATAAGTTACACGTATATCGCATCCACGGTCGTCTCTTTTAAATGATAAACTATCAAAAATGGACAATCTCTAGACAAATAAGTCTATATAGCAGCCGAAATACGCAATATCTGTAATAAAACATATACATATATGTTTTATTTGTTCATTAAGGTTTTTATATCAAACTAAACCTACTGTGTTTGCAAAGTACGATGCGCCTGTCGATTTTCCTTATTGGGAATGCGCAAAGCCGGAAGTTAGGGACCAAAACTATTCACGATGGTATAGAAATATGGTCATCTGTACTTTAAACTAAACGGTTAGGTAGTAAACAATCTTAATCTATAAGCGTACATGATGTAAATTTCAATATAAAACGATATTCGTACATTGCAGAAAAATATAAAATTTATAAATTTTGTACTGATTACGAAAAAGGATAAACACTTGACGATCCTCGGTTTTCTTTCCGTTTCTTAATATAAGCTTGTACAAATAAATTTCATATTTTCCTACAATGTACGAATTTTAATATTGTTTATGTCTTAATTAATACCGTGATTACTTATAATATGGACCCTTAGGGTTTACTGAAGCATAATAGACGTATGGGCTTTGCTCATTGTTGAAGGCCGTACGGTGACCTATAGTTGTTAATTTCTGTGTCATTTTGGTCTCTTGTAGACAGTTGTCTCATTGGCAATCATACCACATCTTCTTTTTTATATATTCTCTATTCCAACAGTTAATTCGGCTGTGTTGGATGTATAAATGCTCATCCACGTCCGGTCGAAATGATGACAATAAATTATATGCGCTTCGTGTAGGGGTATGGCACGCTCTCTGCACTTTTAAGGATCCTTGAAACATGGTTTTGACAGGTAACCTGTTTAAAGGCAAGGGTTTTGCTCCTTTCAAAATACTTTTGTTCATGGCAGTCTTAATTTCCTTCTGTTTATCACCTTCGATCCACTTTACAGTACACACCGATTAGATTTATTGTATTTGCTCTCGTCTTGCATATACATGAACTATTTCACATTAGATGTTAAGCAAATAATCAATTAATTGTGATACACTTTTCTTAATTATAAATTGTTTAAGAGTGCTACGTATTCAAGCATCTCATTGCAAATCAGAATCGATCCTATTTAAATGTGTTGAGAAATGAAATTATTGATTTTCTACCCATATCATTACTTAGCGAGAACGTAGTTTAAAAAAAGATACATTGTGTTAAAATTTAAATGTTACATACTATTAAACGACATGTTTTTAATATCGCGATCTATCGATACCAAGTTCAATTGTCTCTTTGTTTTGATGTTTAAGTACACACCATTGTTTCAAACGGCGTTTAATTATATGTGCATCTCGACAGTGTATGACAGGTAACGGATAGAACGTTTCACACTATGGGTTCGTACTAATATGTTTATGATTGATACTTTGCAATTACTGCAAAGGAAAGGATATTTGATAGATGTTGATTATACCAAGTTGCATGAATTAAGTACATAATGTTTAACGCCTCGGTGTTGTCGTGGTAGCGTGTTTGCCTCGAGTGCAGGAGGTCGTGGGTTCGAACCCCGGCCAGGTCAAACCAAAGACTTTAGAATTGGTATTTGCTGCTTCTCTGCTAGGCACGCGGCATTAGGTTACAAGGAAGTAATTATTTACATAGGCGACAATGGTAGCCTTTTTTGGTCCTGCAATTTCACTTCTAAATTTACTTCTACCTATTATCTTGGATGTAAAATCTAGGTGGCGCCAGTCATCTTTATTTACTTCCTTTTAACCATTAAGGAGTAAGAGCAAAGACTGGTCGGCTCGGAGTCAAAATAATGTGTCCGAGTAAGGTGACATATGTCTTTATGCGGACTGTTACTTTGTAAACTAGCACATTAAAAATCCGGCTCAGCGTGTCGGTGTAGTACAAAGCAGGGTTAATATTCATACATATCACATTTGCATGTTTTGTCCTGAATACGCATATAAATTTGCCGTGGGACGTTAAGCAGCCATCCATCATCATCATCATCTTGCTGATCTTTATCTTTAAAATTGCTTCACGTGTTTTCTTTTTTATTTACACTTTAAAATGACAAAAAGCTTCTTCAAAGGTGGTATTTTTATTTCTTCATAATGCAGGAGGAATGAATATATTGACATATTTGTTTGTTTTTATTGTGTTAAAGATTATAACACAATGTTGACTGCTGTCTCCCTATTTTTGACATTTTTACCTATTATGTCTGTTTGTTTTGTTCACACATTGTTGTCAATATAATGGAATTGTATGCGACTGTCATACAAGTGAGAGGTTTAGCTAGCTATAAAACCAGGTTTAATCCACCATTTTCTACATAAATAAATGCCTGTACCAAGTCAGGAATATGACAGTTGTTTTCCATTCTTTTGATGTGTCTGAGCTTCGATTTTGCCATTTGATAAGGGACTTTCCGTTTAGAATTTTCCTTGGAGTTCGATATTTTTGTTATGTTACTTTGTCAATTTTCAAATTACCGATTTGATGCGTCAAAACTTTTCCAAATAAATGTGTAGTTTGTTCTTATATTGTGCTGTAACACCACTGTCCCTTGTTACAGGAATGGTTTAGCGCTCACAACCAGTTCAGTCTCCCCAGGTTTTTTATGAAGGTCTGGATTTGGTTTATAAAATAACGAATAATGGGTCATATCTACAGAAAAATGACAAACAAAATACAGAAAAATAGGAAAACAAATATAAAGAATAGAGAATGATTAAGTCCTAAAACTACATGTACAACTATACAGAAAAAAGAAAAAACGAACTGATAAATCAAAAAAAATACAGAAACAAAGAACCCTTATCTAGACCCTCTTTTATCTGCTTGCTCCTAGTTAGAAGCCGGCTATTCAGCTCTGTCGTTGGTTGAATTCTGCCTTGTTTGTTATTAGTTTGTTGTTTTGTCATAATAAAGTTTTTGGATTGAATTCTTGTTTGAAATAGTTCTCATTTTTGTCATTCCGGGGCCTTTAATAGCTTACTATAAGGTCGTTAAAGGTCGAATAATGATCCATAGCTGTTTTAACATACATTTACAAAGAAAAAAAAACAAAGGTCAGATCCCGAACAACACACCATGCTCTTTTCAATTGATTTTCGTGGACAGGGGTACAGTTTGTTCTACCCAGGTAATTATGGAACAAAATGTTAGTTATTTTTTTTTTCTACAAATCAGTTGCAGACTTGATTATCATTACCAGTACAAACAAATGGACTGTAGGGGTAATTGAAACTTTTAAAAAGGACAAAATCACCGTGAAAAATATTTACAACCCGATAGAGAAGTAAAAAACTACATTGAAAGAACATGAGAATCATAGAAAACAGATTTTTTTTTACAAAGGATACAGGTAATAAAGATATATAAAGTTCTCTCAAAGTAAGTCACTGATCTAACGTATTTGTCGTTACGGTTTTAGTGGTTACAGCCGGTTTTACCCTAGATAGGTAATGTCTCAAACATGCAATTTACAGAACCAGCTGTTACGACATCTAGTTTATCACACTTCGGGCAGGAACATACAGATCGTGTCGGGGTTAAACCTGTTTGCAGCACTAAAACCTCTCATAACCTCGGATCGCGGTGTGCGTAATAGACCAATGAAAGAAAACAAAGCATTAAAAACAGTTGAAAAAGGTTTGAGTCATCAGATTGACACAAAACACACAAATAACAACGAACAAAAAGAAGTACGACACAAACAAACAAATAAACGATCTTAAAGTACTCGCAGTTATTCAAGCTTATGTGGCCATGATTACACGGATAAAATACGTTAACCGAATTTTTGACAAAATTTTCTAATTTTACTCTATTGCAATATGATGTTCACTGAACAGCAATATCTGGACCAAAAACAGCATTTTCTGTAGCATATATATATCTTCCACATCATGGTAGTTGGTGTGACCAGAGGTAAATTACCTTATACAAAACTTAAGCCTGATATAGGACGGAAGAACGAACAGACGGACAGACGAACAAACTGACCGGAAAACCATATAACTAACTATTTTAAGCTTAAAAACAAAACAAACAAATACAACCAGTATTGTCCTCGGGTTAACATGCCACATGCAATCGTGCGCATACAATGCAGCAGTTTTTAATTCGTCGTGCAACGTGTAAGTTATTTGTTTCAATTTTTCTTACATCTTGAAATGGCCATCTTATTTCCTTTGTACCAACCATATTACATTTGATACAACATGGAGACCAATGGTATTAGTGTACACGAAGCAGTTAATGCGACCAACGGTAAGGCTTAGTCGTGGCCTACCGGTGACATAATATTGAAATAAACACTCGTGAGTGTTAAAATTGCACAAAACTAGCCCTGAATAATCCGTAAAAAGTAGTCCGCACTAAGTAATGCTTATGCATGAGTGTCAAAGAACAAATTAGTACTAGTACTTAGGTGTATTAACTTTTATTAGGTGATGTAAGGAAGAATGGCCTCTTTGTTGTCGGAATCTCTCTTGGGGTTGCTGTTTCGTTCCAACTTCTTGTTATTATCATTTACTGTGTCGTGAAAAGGAAAAGGTAAGCAATATATTAAATAAATACAAAATACAAACTAAAGTACATACCAAAACTTTGAATACAAATAAAAGAAGATTGTGTTGGAGGACACGAATGCCCCCACTCAAGCTTTGCAATTTTCCAAATTAAACAGGGGCATAACTCTAGAACGGTAAATGACCAACAACCCAAATTTAGTTCTTAACATTGAGTATGAGTTTCATTAGATATGCATGAGGCAAACTCAAGTTAAAGTGCAAACACGAAAATGGGACGGATGGAAAGACGGGCGGACAGACAGACGGTCGAACTGTCAATATTAACACTTAATGCACCCGTTGCCTACAGCGGGGGGCATAAAAAGGAGGATCCATATAAGATTCAGGTATTTTTAAAATGCGTAAAATACACGATAGAAAATGTACGTTGGCCATAAAGTTGTATCGGAGTGTTATTCTTTCCATGACAGCATGTTTAGGAATAATAATTAAAACCTTATAGCATTACATTTTGGACGATTGTCTTTATAATCTAAGATTCATTGAATGATTGATGTTTGGTAAACATCCAGTGGCAAATATTTAAGCATGTTCAGGACGAGAACAAATTAACAATTAATAGAATAATATAAAAATAAGGAGATGTGGTATGATTGCCAATGAGATAACTATCCACCAAGGTTTAAATGAAGCGGATGTAAGCAATTATAGGCAACCGTAGGGCCTTCAACAATGAGAAAAAAACCCATACCGTATGGTCGGCTATAAAAAGCCCCGACATGAAAAATATGAAACAATTCAATTGAGAAAACTAACGGTCTAACTTATAACAAAACAATTTACGAAAACAAATATGATAGACATGAACCAACGGCAACCACTGAACTACAGGCTCCTGACTTGGGACAGGCACATAAAGAATATGGCGGGGTTAAACATGTTTGTGAGCGCTCAACCCTCCCCCTAACCTGGGACAGTGGAAGTAAGTTTTATTTTTCTTTTTTTTTTTTTTTTTTTTGGTTGCTTAACGTCCAGTGTCAAATATTTCATGCATGTTTAGGACGTAAAGTTAGTGAGCTGTGCATGATATGTCTGCTGTGTGGAAGGGCGAGAACTTTGAAATTTTTTTGAAAAATGAAGGATTAAAAGATAGGAAGAGACATTTTGCCTTGTAACAGGTCAAATAAGGATCACTAGACTTTTATTAAAAGGGTACCGTAACGTGCAAGATAGCATGGCACTCTCACTATGTGCGGAATCGAGTTTAATTTCCTCATCAAATCGGACGTGACTGCGTATTCAAACATCCTACAAGGCCAAACGAACTCCCCGCATTAACAAAGAGTTCACATCCAGACGGGGAAAGTCCAGATATGAATTTACACGTATTTCTAAACTTGGTCCACCCTGTGGTTTAAAGACTAAGAGCATCATTGTTTATTATCGGATAAAATGCAGTCACTTGAACTGACAACGATTCAAAGTAACTATTACGCAGGTCAAAGATCATTTTATTTTACATCTATTTTACATTATTATAACAAGAAAACAAATAGACAGACACAAGACAGGCGAAACATGCAAGTACCGGATGACATAGCGCAGTTTGAATCAATGGAATGTGGGATAAAAGTCAGTGAGACAGCAATCGTACAACAAACGTAACCAAAAGGCCTCTAAAGGGCAACATACATTATTCAACAATAAAAAGTTGTTCTATACAATAAATAATTGAAATTAAAGTTTTCGCGTGGTTTCCTTTGCCTTGTTGTGACGTTGTCACGAGGAGCAAACGCAGTCGAAAATGTCCATTTTATCAAGATTGCTTCGTCATATTGTCGACCAATCAACGTAACAGATTCTCCTGATTAATTTATGTTATTTTATAATTGTGTATAATTTTATAAGCCCGAGAAGTCACCGTACTATAAGAAATTCTGGCGAAAAGGCTGTGTAATAACATATAAATATCATTATAAATTCATTTTTCAGAGAAAAAGCAGAAAGGAGAAAAAAAGATCATGAGACATTTATAGCATCGATTGAACATAACGTGCAATTATCGATACAAAGAGATGCAAACAGTCACGTGGTACAGTCACGTGATACAAACAGTCATGTACAGTCACCCAATACAGTCAATCAGTACTACGAGAGAAGGAAACAGATTAACAGTGAAAAAAATAAAGCAGAATTTGTTCTACTTGGGATGATTTGAAGTCATTCAGTAAATCATTTGATACTTTGATTTCAAAATTATGAATTCCATTTACGTTTTATACATTTTTAAATACTGTTGTCAGTTCTTTTTTTTTTTTACCAAAACCGAAACATCGATTAATGAGTCTTCAATACGTGAACGTTATTTGTTACACTATAATTCGTTTTCTAGAAAAGAAAGTTTAATTGCCTGGCATTGATTGGTCCTCCGTGCCGATTTCTATGTTTTGTTAGACGTGTAAAAGTTTGTGTGTGTCGATATGACCATGTAAGATCTTAAAAATCTTGTTTTTTAACTTGCGAAGGTTTAATGTTTTTGAACCGTTCGTCAGTCCGTCAATTTTCGTCTGTCATATCGCCGCGATACAGCCTTTGTGTGCTGGTGCGGCGTAAAGCAATCACCAATCCATCAATCAATCGTCCATCATAATTTTGCTGTCGCCATTTATGCGCCTTCATATTTTTGGGATCCTTTTCCAATTTGAAAGAAGATTTCCATTCATCAATATCACTAGTGAGTTCGATAATCAAACTTATCTGAAATGAGGGACCAGTTTTTCTGGTGTAGGATTATATATATACTATATAAGTTCTTGTGGCGGGAAAAGGCTTTCATTTTTTATTAGATCCTTCAAACAGCTGTATAACGGTTTCTACTCATCACAATCCTAAATGAGTTTGATGATAAACAAATCTGAACGAGGAACCACTGTTGGAGAGGTGAACTTCAAAATTCCATACTAACGCATTTATTATGACCCGCCGTCACCGGAGGGTGCATTAAGTGATATCCTTGTCCGTACGTCCCGAAATTGGTTTCCGTTCTCTAATTTTAGTTTGCCTTAACCAAATGTTATGAAACTTATACACCACAAAATACAGATCAAGATCAAATCTTTTACCGTTTTCGAGTTAAGACCCTTCATAACGTTATATGCAAACGGGGGAAGGGGGGGGCATCATCTGTGTCCCATGGGCACATTCTCCATTTATGTTTTATCACATGCCACAGGCGGATCCAGGATTTTAGGTTGGGGGGAGGGGGGGGGGAAGGGCGCAAACTTAAATTTTTTGAGGTAAATTTATCGAAATATTCTTCTAGAGTGGATGCATTAATTTTCGTCGTCTTTTCAGATTCTTAATTAAGCTTAGGACAACCCATGCTTTGCAAATTTTAGGGGGGCGCACGCCCGCCACGCCCCCGCCTGAATCCGCCCCTGCATGTTCTTCACATCTGCATAATAACTTATATGCACTTATCAATACCTCAAAAATCTTAAATTAGTGAACATTCTTTTAGGTGGGGTATGTAAAATATCCATGATTAATTATGCTAGCTTGTTCACAAAAGGTTCTATATCATTTATGAAGAATTCATGTAGTTTGAATGAATGAATGACTGAATATCAAGATTGTTTCTTTTCATTTCTTTATTTAACCAACATTGTGTACAGTAGAAAGCTGTAATATCAAGAGTACAAAACTAAAGCACGATATATAGACGCCCTCTGTAGCACATTTGTAGTTGATAATTTATAGTGGTTTGTGTAATAATGGTCAACTTTGTAAATAGGATAATTTCAAAATTCAATGATTTAGTTATGTAAATTAAGGAAGTACTAGTTTAGAGAACTTTTTGTACTTACATGAGCAACACGACAGGTGCCATGTGTTGAGCAGGATCTGCTTACCCTTCCGGAGCACCTGCGATCACCCGGTTTTGCCAATTTGGAATGTGCTTATAATAGAAAATCATTACGTTTACGGTAGAAAATCATCATGTCTACGGTAGAAAATAATTCCGTCTACGATAGAAAATCATTACGTCTAGAGGAGAAAATATTTGTCTCCTATCGCACCTTAATAAAAGTGATACTACAGTGAAATATTCTTTATTTTACGAAATCAGTTATGGTAATAAAATATAATACTATATTTTCAGTTTATTAAAAGCATTTATTGGGGACAGGGCCAATATAATAATGACAAGACACACGCATACTGACATATACTATTTAACTGTATTACGTTCAAATTAGTTCAATAGATAATATTAATGCTACATTTAAAACAAAATTCAACAAGAACTTCAACAAAAACAAAAATAAAAACAAAAATAAAAACAAAACAAAAAACAACAGCATAATGATGATAATAATAATATTATATTTTCAGGGTACATAACGCACAAAAAAGAAAAGTAAGAACAATATCTACGGCAGCCTTTAATAAGAATTATAATATATTAATTCTTATTATATGGCAAATATGTCGTTTATAACAACGGACATTTTTTAAACTGTTGAATATAAGTATAAAAAGCTCTTTTGCTGTCGTCATTAAAAATTCCCAGTAACAGATGATTGAAAGTTTTCCTTTGCAAAAGGAATCAGATATTTGTCATAGGCTTACTTCACATTTATATTTACAAGCAGCTTTCAATCACAATTATAATAAACAGAGGGAGCAACCATTTAACTTCAAAAAGGGGTGTTATGGTTTTTGTAAAAATCAGAACTTTTATTTTTACTTTAAGACATTATCAATCAAATTATTTTTTCAAAATTTAACACTATTAGGTATGGGGTATATCTGGATTCAGAATATTTTTTTTGCCATCCGCTTGACCACAATATTTTTTCATCAAATTGGGGATCAGAATATTTTTTAGGATAGCCTCCCCTTAAAGTTAAATGGTCGTTCCCTAATTATTATAAATGACCATACTATCGTTTATTATGACAAAAAGCATCTATGGAATACACGTATAAACATGCATTGAAAACCCTCTGTAGCAAATGATTAAAAATTTTCCTTTGCAAAGGGAATCAGATATTTTTCACAGACTTGCTTCACATTTTCTGACATTGGTTTTGGTCCACAAAAGAAAACTTTCTTCTTTCCCTTTCTTTTCGATACGATTTCGGATAAAAGCTAAAAAATAAAGAAAAAAAAATCTTTGTAATGAAGAGTCATATTTAACATTCATGTATGTTTTATAGTTTATTGTTTGTGTACAATCTGAACAACATACAGGTTTTGGTAAAAAGAAGCCGTCAAAATCCTAATGTGAAAATGCATGTATTAAAAATAAGGAGTTGTGGTTTGATCACAATGAGACAACTTTCCACCAGAGACCAAATGATATAGAAGTTAACAACTTGTTTATTATGTTGTTGACAACTACGACGAAAAAGATGTTATTAAATTCCAAGTTTTTACAACTTTTATTGCAATATTTGCATTTGGTTTTCTTTAAGCATGTTTTAATCTAATTAAGGTGATACATAACACTACAGGGAGATAACTCTTTAAAAATCAGCTGAACGTTTTAATCACGTTCTATTGTTATGGAAATATTAAGCTTCTCAATGATCAAAATTAGTGTTTGTCAAACTACTATATATCCAATGAAACTTTTCCGATAAAGTGTGGATTCAAGTTTTTAAAATTTTTATGTTTTTGTCAAAGGGTCAAAGTAAATATTTTGTCAAAATTTTATGAAAATTAAACGAGCCAAATTAATTTTAGTCAAGGTGTATGATACCACCTTATAGATATAGGAAGATGTGGTGTGAGTGCCAATGAGACAACTCTCCATCCAAATAACAATTTAAAAAAGTAAACCATTATAGGTCAATGTACGGCCTTCAACGCGGAGCCTTGGCTCACACCGAACAACAAGCTATAAAGGGCCCCAAAATTACTAGTGTAAAACCATTCAAACGGGAAAACCAACGGTCTAGTCTATATAAAACACGAGAAACGAGAAACACGTATAAATTACATAAACAAACGACAACTACTGTACATTAATCTAGTTCTTTCCGAGAAGATACATAAGGTTAAATAAATTCTCATTAGCACTGCTAGTCATATTAGAAGGTTTTGTCGTATAAGGACGTGTCATATTACAATAGAAGTAAACCTTAACGAAACCGTTCTTGCACATACTGTAATCAAACTTACTTTCGCGGATACTTTATTTTGCATTTAGACCTTTTTAGTCAATTTCGCGACGATTTAAATTACTTGATTTTTTTAGATAAGGAAAGATCCAAGTTTTAAATATTCACGACGATTTATATTCGCGTTATTTTTCTACTCGCGAAAGTAGCGAAAATACATTGCTCGCGAAATTTAGTTGGATTACAGTGTGTTAAAGCTTCAACAATATTACCTTATCCCAGTCAGGGCGACCTGGTTGGGTTCGAGCTTCTAGACCTGTAAAAAAGTCTTTACTTTCTCTGCGATGAACCAAATCTAAAGCCAGTTGCAATCCCACTCCTTCCATGTTCGACTTCTTAACCGCAGATGTCATGAACAAGTGTAAATCTACAAGGTTGTCTACCTTTGAACTTAGCAAGGCCTGTTCTGTCTCAAGTTCCTTTAGCACATGAGTAAACCATTCGAAACATCTCTGATCCCTATTTACCCATATAAAATCGACCTAGAAAATTTACATGGCACATTAGAGGCAAATAAAATAGATTTCAGAATTCGATAAATAAATATGTTTGTAGTTTTCGCTATACAAATATAGGAGAAATAAATACTGGTTACTAATAATCTTATGATACAAAACAAGAGTGTGATACTTAATTGCATGCACATGACAGAGATTTACACCGGTATCTGAAAAAAATGTCACCACACAAACCAAGGTTCACAAGTTCTGGAAGCCTTACATATTAACACTTAACTGAGAGAGAGCACGAAACCAAAAGTTTCAAGACAGACTAAGACCGTTCAAAGAAATATATGCTTGAGGTAATTCGCCTTTTCAGAATCTAATGCTTTCTGGGAAATACTTTCAAAAACGTACACCAAAACGCTGTGATTGGCTTGAAACTCCCAAATAAATTATTGAAATTCAACCAATGACGTGACGTTTTATATTTTGGGATACGAACAATTTAATTACCATTACTTCTTTAGATTCTAAAACGGCGAATTGAAATCTTAGTTTTAAATTCATAAAACATAAATATTGAAAGTCACTTACCTTTTTCAATTTCTGAAATGTCTCTTTCGTGTTATTGTAATAACAATGACTACACTTTGGACACTTCTGCTTCCTTTCCCTTAAAGTGTGGACTATACTTTGAAGAATCGAGGCCATTGGTGTTACTCCAATACCTGCAGCTATCAATATTGAATGATCTGTATTCAACGCCTCGCGTGAAGGGCTCCCAAATGGTCCATCTAGAAAGCACTAAAAAAAGAAGATGAATGCTCTTTTCATTGATGTTAACTACAATAAAATTGAGAATGGAAATGGGGAATGTGTCAAAGAGAAAACAATCCGACCAAAGAGCAGAAAACAGCCCAAGGCCACCAATAGGTCTTCAACACAGCGAGAAAATCCCGCATCCGGAGGCGTGCTTCAGCTGGCCCCTAAACAAAAATGTGTACTAGTTCAATGAAAATGGACGTCACACTAAACTCCAAAACATTTAAATGAACTAAAATAATAAAAAAAAAACATACAAGACTAACAAAGGCCAGAGGCTCCTGACTTGGGACAGGCGCAAAAATGCGGCTAGGCTAAACATGTTTTGTGAGATCTCAACCTCCCCTCCCCCACCCCCCTACCTCTAGCCAATGTAGAATAAACAAACACACAGCAAAACGCACAGTAAAACTCAGTTTAAAAGAAGTCAGAGTCCGATGTCAGAATAGGTAACAAAAGAAACTAAGCAAAATGACAATGATACATAAATTAGCATAGGACTACTATCATTTATTTTGTTTACCTACGACATAAGTAAGAATGCATTTAGTGTTTAACAACTCGTTGCTTATTGTATTAATACATGTTTATTTTACATTTAATTATTTCATGTAAACTATGTAGAAAAATCAAGACCAAACGAAGTTTATTTACAAAAAATACCTTCTTCGATTTTTCTCAATATTGAATTGTGACTTTGTGCAATGCTAGATGGAGCTTTTTTTGTTTAAGTTTCACCTACAAGTAATTCTTTTTAAAAATAAGCGATTTCATTTTGCTGATAAACACCTTTACAAGACCGAGACCCTACAGAAAAGCTAAGTTTATCATCCAATTGATCAAAAGGACGCATGGGAATGATAGACAATACTTAAATATTTGATAATATAGATTCAAATAGTAGCAAGGACTGACAGCTGCTGTGGTATTTTAGGAAATACATGTATGCTGCACTAGTCGTATTGTAAAGTTTAATATGCAATGGAAATAACTTTATAAACGTCTTACGTCTGGAGAGTTATTCTTGAGTTACCTACAAAATGACATATAAAACAGCAAGATTTTAAAAGCAAGGATGTATAAATATCAAATTTCGTGAGGACCAAATTATCTAAAGAGACCGTCAAAGAATAGTCAAATTCAGGTAGTGTCAACTGTGCTAAGATAAAAACAAATATGTATAACATCAATGATACACTTACTCTGATTTCAATGTTTTTCGTTTTCATTTGTATTCGTCTCTGCTTCACTAAACCAACCTTCAACGTAAAAATCAATCTGCATTTTCAAGTTTAGGCAATAAGTATTGCTATATATAAAAATAAAAAGATGTGGTATAATTTCCAATGAGATAAATCTCCATCAGAGACCAAATGACAAAGAAGTTAACAACTATAGGTCACCGTACGTTCTTCAACAATGAACAAAATCCATACCGCATAGTCTGTATAAAAGGCACCGAAATGATAAAAACAGTTCAAACGAGAAAACTAACGGCCTGATTTATGTAAAAAAACAATGTACGAAATACAAAATTGATATACAGCAACAAACGACAACCACTGAATGAAAGGTTTTTATTTTTACCAAAATTTATCATTCTTATCTGAGATAAACATTGAATGCTGACATTTTGTTTGGTACTAGAATTCATTTGTTACACAATCTTGGTCTTACTTCTCTCACTTAAAAATAAAAGTCGACTCCGCTGAACTGTGAGTTTCTTTTGCCGATGTAGAGGTATTTATGCTATTCTAAGTATCTTTTTTGAACGCTATGTTTAAATTCGAAATATTTTTTCCCATGAAATAAGCGTCGGCATCTTGTGATTTTGTTTAGTACATCCATTTTTAACATTGCAGAAACGATACTTAAAACTTATATTTCAAGTTTACCTCATCAATATCTGGGAGTCCTCCTCTTCTTTGTCTTTGATTCTTTGCAGGTTCTAAAAATAATCAGAAATAACAATATAACATGATAAAAGATGCGGATCAAGCTCACTAGTCGAAAAAGAACTGACAATGCCATGGAAAAAAAAACTATAAACGACAAAGAGACAATCAACATTCTTCAAAACACAACGTAGCATACTAAAGACTGAGCAACACGATCCCAACCAAAAACCGGGGCTGGAGGTAGTGATCTTAAGTGCTCCGGAAGGTTAAACATATACTACACAATAAGTGACAGCAGTCGTGTTGCTCAGGTAAGTCCGAACCCAGTGATAAATCTAATTGTAAATCAAGCTTATACATCATACGCGTTAAAATCCACTCAGTGGATGCGGCTACTGATTAACATTTCGTCCCGTATCACCAGTCGCAAATCAGTCGGAACTTTAGTGAAATTGCATTGATGTGGTCAGTTACTGTTCATCATATGTTTATAATATTAACCGTCGCCATAAAATAGCTAAGATTGACGAAAGAAGCATAACACGTTATAACCTATAATACTTCATATAATCATTGGTAAAATTTATGATTAAAGTACATGTCACCAAAGGTGCAAATGCTTTTATTATTGAACTTATATGATACTCTTCTAAACAATACGAATTACCTTATCAAAAGTCGATATATCAAGTCACTAGTAAACGAATTTTAGTCTTCAATTGTAATTTTGATCTTAAAGCAACATCAGAAATCATTTTCAGTCTTACTGTATGACATGACGAGGACGGACACATAGAGAACCAGAAGAAGTGTGTGTAAAGAATCAACCTCGTGTGAGAGACAAGTTGCAGACAAGTTACAAGAGTAACGTAGAAAGTTATAATCAGATTAGTTAGTGTTTCCACTTAAACCCCGAACCCGAGCCTTGACTATCACAGCAGATATTAATCGTAAGTACGCTTAAATGTACACCAATTAATTCAGTACTGTTTAGACAGTTCGCTTCAAGTCAATTCAATACTGTTCAGTAGCTTTTCAGTATGTTGTGAGTGTATACAGTCAAAATAGACTATACTGCTGAAATGTCTGAACATACACCGCGTAGATCTTTTAATTGTTTGCGAACACATTGTCTGAACAGTAGTTAATTATACCGCAGTGAAATAGTCTGAACGTTGACTACAAGACTAAAAATTACATAATAATAATTTATTGTTCAGTCATTTAAGAACGGTTTATATGAAAATTGGTTTACTAGTGAGTGTTTTAGTTGTTCTTTTGAATTATATCAGTATTTTGTATCCTGTGTACATTTTATTGACTTAGTGTAATCTTCTTACCAACTGAGCCCTTAACACTATCTGGCAAATTCGATCTCGTTCTCCCCGTTAAAGATTTTATCATTTGTAACCATGAAAATGATTTTCTCGAACCAACATCCGGGTCGTATTTAGAAATATATTTATACAAGGCATTTGTCCAGTTTCCTCTTTTCCGAATATGTAACCATAACACATCTGTCAAAGAAATAAAAATGATTTAATTAATCAATGTATATGTGCCTTCCTCATGATGAAACTTCAATAGATATAAGAAGATGTGGTATGAGTGCCAATGAGACAACTCTCCATCCAACTCAAAATTTATACAGTAAACCATTATAGGTCAAAGTACGGTCTTCAACACGGAGCTTTGGCCCACACCGAACAGTAAGCTATACAAGGCCCCAAAAATTACTAGTATAAAACCATTTAAACGGGAAAACCAACGGTCTAATCTATATAAAAAAAACGAGAAACGAGAAACATTTATGAACCACATCAACAAACGACAACTACTGAACATCAGATTCCTGACTTAGGACAGGTGCAAACAAATGCAGCGGGTTTAAACGTGAATGCATTCTTATAATTTTTTTATTCGCGCGTCACTGATGAGTCTTTTTTTTTAGACGAAAGGCGTACACAATTTCAATCCTGGTATCTATGATAAGTTCTTTTATAACAGTTATTATTTAGTGTGAGCTTCACGTTATATCTAGAATACGTTAATTTTATTTAAAGTGCCCAATTTTTAATACGGTTCGTGACTTTTCTTTTTCATTTCTCATAATGATTTGAATTACGTGCATATTAAAATGCAATGAATCAACAAAAAAATTAAGTCAAGACTGGTATAAGTAATTAATTTTGTTACTTAAAAGTATAACTGTACAAATGTGAATGAGACTTTCAATCCTCGGGTTATTTCAGAGGTTATTCCACATGGGGAGCAAGATCTGCTTAACCTTCCGGATCACCTGAGATCACTCAAGGATTATGGTTGGGTTCGTGTTGCTCAGTCTTTAGTTTTCTATGTTGTGTTTTTTAGTTTTCTATGTTGTGTTCTTTAGTTTTCTATGTTGTGTTTTTTAGTTTTTTATGTTGTGTTTTTTAGTTTTCTATGTTGTGTTTTTTTAGTTTTCTATGTTGTGTTTTTTAGTTTTTTATGTTGTGTTTTTTAGTTTTCTATGTTGTGTTTTTTAGTTTTCTATGTTGTGTTTTTTTTTAGTTTTCTATGTTGTGTTTTTTAGTTTTCTATGTTGTGTTTTTTAGTTTTCTATGTTGTGTTTTTTTAGTTTTCTATGTTGTGTTTTTTAGTTTTCTATGTTGTGTTTTTTAGTTTTCTATGTTGTCTTTTGTTATCTGTTGTTTGTCCTTTCGTCATTTTTCGTTTGTTTGCCATGGCGCTTTCAGTTTGTTTTCGATTTTTGAGTTTGAATATTCCTTTGGTTTGTTTGTCCTCTCTTTTTTGAGTTCCCATTTATGAGATTTGTGTAATTAAGTGAACATCTATACATAACAAAAATAACTACTACAGTGGCGGATCCAGAGGGGGGGTTCCGGGGGTTGGAGCCCCCCTTTTTGTGGACGATCAATGCATTTGAATGGGGACATATAGTTGGACCTCGCCCCTTTATCCTGGGTTGGGAACCCCCCTTTTAAAAATGGCTGGATCCGCCCCTGTACTACTTAAAATACCGATATCTGTCCTCTATTGTTCATGATTTTATTTATATATATATATATATATGTATATATACCTTTCATTTCTGGCGCACTACTGATCGTAAACTAAGGGCACACGCGACGTTGTCAATATAAACATCAACGACGTCATAGGCAAAATAGCGACAACCAGATTATCAATGGTCTTTCAAACTCGAGGAAGTTTCTCTGTCGCCATTCGATGAGATTCTAGCTGAGAAACACCTCTCGTTTGAAAAACCAATAATAATCTATAATTGCAACTCCCAATAAACTGGAATCCGCTGGTATTACGCTACAATCAATGAACAAAGTGTAGTAGTCAGCCGAGAACCAGCTTAAACTCCCAAATGAAAACTATTTTCAAATACCTTTCATTTCCGGTGCACTGCTGATTGTAAATGGATGAAACTCATACGGAGAAATGTCCGGGATCTGCAAATACAGATAATCACCAGGTTTGAAATCGAATGTCCTTGGTCTCGATATTTCAAGGTGGGTTACCTGATTAAAAAAATATGTTTCAATAGAGACTGACCGAGGCAGGTTTTTTCTTCACTTTAACAAGGTAACTGTAATTTGAATGAACGATGTAAAGAAAGACGTTTAGTTTGAAATCGAATGTCCTTGGTCTCGATATTTCAAGGTGGGTAACCTTCGAAAAAAAAAAAAAAAAATCATGATCTAAAAAATCCGTTCATACATAACAATTTTTTCTGCACCTAAAATCTAGTTTTTGTTAAAAGATTGATGCTAGGTATTAATAATTACTAATCATTTAAATGATGTTTTCATATGGCCTATACACTCAATATATCCTATTACATGTACTGCATTCTGAAGATTCAGAGTTGACACTATTATTTACTATTTTTTAGTTTTCCGCCCCTTTTTTCTCCATTCTTTATCTTTAAGAAAAAGAGGGCAGAAAAATTAGGAATATAATATGTTTCATTTGAGACTGACCGACGCAGGCTTTTTCTTCACTGCAACAAGGTAACAGTTTAGTAAACTGTAATTTGAATGAACGATGTAAAGAAAGAAGTCTAGTTTTTGATAATTTAAGCTAATTATAAAAATAAAAAGATGTGGTATAATTGCCAATGAGACAACACTCCACCAGAGACCAAATGACATAGAAGTTAACAACTATAGATCTTCGTTCGGCCTTCAACAATGAGCACAACCCATATCGCATAGTCAGCTATAGTATGGATTCTTTCTATTTTTGTTGAACTGATCACCTTTATCTGTCTCACATCTAGTGATAAATAGATTCCATTAAACTAGACTAAGTTGAACTAGCTTAACCCCGTCACATTGTGGATGTGCCTGTCCCAAGTCAGGAGCCTGTAATTCAGTGGTTGTCGTTTGTTGCTGTATATCCTATTTGTTTTTCGTTCATTATTTTGTACATAAATCAGGCCATTAGTTATTTCTTTAAATTGTTATACATTTTTCATTTCAGGGCCTTTTATAGCTGACTATGCGGTTTGGGTTTTACTCATTGTTGAAGGCCGTTCGATGACCTATAGTTGTTAATTTCTGTGGCATTAGGTCTCTTGTAGAGTGTTGTCTCATTGGCAATCATACAACATAATATTATTCTTATATGAGCCGTGGGAGTTCTGTTACTTTTTTCTTTTACCAGTTAAATTTGTTTTGGTATGTTTGAGTTTAATTTCAAATTATCCATCACCAAATGGTAGACCGATACGAAAGGCCAGTGTCTCTAAACTCACTAGCGGAATGTTTATCGCATTATTGGATCTTACGATACAAGAATAGTCGTTTTATCTGTAATTTTCTGGTTGTGACATTTAATTGAGTGTGGATTTGAATTGCGGGTGCTTGAAACTTCGCCGGAGAAGTTCACCCAGTTGACGCACCCGATCTCGCTCATTTGTGAAGTTCATTAAATTCCTTCTATTTGAGTTTGTTTCCGTTATTTGTCTTATTAATCGATTCATCAAATTTGAACATCAGTAGACTAATGAAAGCAAAATTTTAAACAAAATACTTCTGCGGTAGTTTAGGTTTCAACTCAAGTCCTGATAGATTTAATGTGTTTCTTCCAAATCTAAAGTGCTTTCATAGCTGATCATTGCTAAAATCTCTTTCCAGGGGATAAATACCTCTTAAATGTCTCATTTTTCGAGCATAAACCAATTTTTGCATTGCTACAGCAGCCATTTTGGATGTTTAAATCAAATGATTAAAATTTAATACACCTTCATGAGGTTGATTAAATTTAACGACAGTTTTAACATTTTTAACACCGCGTTAACGACAAGTTGAACAACACACTAATCATATGACTAATTTTAATCGAATGATTAAGAAATTTTAGCGCCTCGTTAGTACTAACGACAAGTTGAACAACAGACCCCTGAGTAGACTACTGAAAGCAAAATTTAAAACAAAATGTTTCTGCGGTAAGAATATGGTAGTCACGATTATCAAATGAACATAATTAAATATCATATAATTATATACGTACGCTTCCATGTAACAGAGAAGCTCGCTGGATGTGAGTTACACCATAACGTATTTGTTTAATCCATTTGATCCTGTAAATTTGTTCAATTAGAAATAAACATCCGGGCACCAAAATCCATTTCCAGAAATCTTGGCAGTGGAAAATCAGTAATATCCAAAAAGGAACACATAAAAAATGTACTGTAAAAAAAAGCTGAAACAGAAGAAAAAATATATTCTAAAAATTGGGAAAATTAAGGCAATCACAATGTAAAATTTCTGATAAAGGTTTTTTCAAAAAAGAGCCTCGGACATATACAATTTATAAAGTGTTATTTTGATTTGATATGGTACTAGGTAGATACCGCTGCTGGTTGATTCCCCGAGGGTATCATAAGCTCAGTTGTCAGTGCTTAAGTTCTGACTTGGTTTATTACATAAATTGTCCATTTTTAAAGTTAAGATATTATTAAAACACCAAAGTTCCAACAACCTTCGGTAAAGTTTAACTTAGAGAGATTCGGCTCCTATATTATGTCCTTTTTAGTCATATAACCCTTATCTTGTACTAATATACTGTAAACCAAATTATTTTCGCGGATACTTTATTTCGCGTTAAGCCATTTTGGAGCCGACTTCGCGGCGATTTATTTTCGCGGTTTTGTAATTTTCTTGATGTATTTATATAAGGGAAGACCCAAGTGTTATATATCCGCGACGATTTATTTTCGCGTTGTTTTTCTATATTCGCGAAAGTCGGTAAAATAAATCGCTTGCGAAAATTAGTTGGATTGCAGTATCCTTAGCGTTCAAATATTTTGATTTGCGTGATCCTAATGATGGTAAATACACATACGATTTATAAAGTGTTGTTTAATTTTTTTCATGCAAGAGGTCGAGGATGGGGGTATACAGAATAGAGAATAACGGGCAAAAAATATAAAGAATACAGAAAAATGTACCAAAAAAAATAAAGAAAAGAGAATAACGAGGTGCTAAAATATAAAGAATAGAGAATAATGGGCAAAAATTATAAAGAATAGAGAAGCCTTTTTGTGCTGATGCGGCGTAAAGTAATCACCAATAAATCAATCAACCTAAAAAATTAAATAATACAGAAATGAAGGACCCCCATCCAGACCCTCATGCAAAGCAGAGTTAATTTCAAATATCACGTTATGCATTAAGTGTCGTTTAAAACGTGTAGGACTATTCTTTTTTTGTCTGGTTAAAATGCCTCTCTATCTCAATACTCGTTTTAAATCTTTCATTTCATATATCACTTAAACTTGTATACAATTTACGGTTGTTTTATCGCAACATGATTGTATATTAGCTTTTGGTTACGTCGTTACAATATAAGTTTTATTACAGTCACAAACATTAATTTTATAAATTGATTAAATTACAATTATTAGTTGCAATGATAATAATAATAAAAAAAACGATCTGAGGAATAATTCGTATACAAACTCTAAAAGCTTTAACATACACTCTTGCACATTTATGTAATTTGTCTACTACTACTAAGATGTATATATACACCTCTTAACTATGTTTTATTTTTTATTCAATGGATACGCTTTGTTGTGGTTTCTTCAACATTGAATTTTTTTACTACATCTAGTAGAAACAATACAAAATTAAATATGGAGACCTGATCCCTTAATTACATGTAATTTTCGTTAATTGCAAAATTATTGTGCCTTATTACTTGAAAGAATTAAGTACAAACTTCCTTAAATTTATATAGATACAAAAAAGTTGAATGTCCGCAAAATTTGACACCTAATTTCCGACTTGTGTTTCAAACATGTAGCCATTTGCATGTTGTGAACAGTGAAAGTGATTTCTCATCTTTCATATTTTATGTTTTGATTTCATGTTTAAGTCAAAATGATGATAAGTAAAATTTAAAGTACTATTTTTACATTAATTTTATATAAAACGATATATCTTTAATCACCTGAAGAAAGTTTTTTTTCTTTCTGGTGTTATATTATATCACAAGATACTTTAACAAACACATTACAATGCCTCATTAAACAACAATTTCGTCCACAATCTAAATAAACATTAGACCTTGACTTATACTAGAGATGCAGTTATTTTTATTTCAAATTCTCGATCTACTTTATGATCAAATAAGCAATAAGGATAATGTGTCAGCAAACAATTTTAACAATTTTTAATTTGCTACATTATACCATAAGCAATGGGAAGGAGGCTGTTCACTGACAGCTGTGTCCATTCATAAATCAACACAAAAATATCCAAAACAAGGGAGTTGATTTCAATTAAGTGGGAAGGTGTCTTTCACATCTATATTTTTTATTTGTTATGACATTTTTCTCTTTTCTTTTTTCTGCCTCAGGTCTCATACCATTTCTATCTCAACTATTTGTCTGACTATTATTCTCTATTCTCTACTTATTTTTGTTATGCATATCTTCTTTATTCTTTTTTTTTACCCTTTATTTAATATTAATCATTTTCAATTCTATAAACCCTATCTAAAACCTCTTTTATGACCAATTTTCATAGGAGAATGTCAAGATAAATTGTATTGGTTTTGTTGAGATCAATAATTAATCTAAGGAACTGATTAGTACATATTTTTCAACTATTTTAAAATCCAATATGGGATGCTGAGCACTATCTTATCTCATTTTTTTCATATCAATTAATTTCCATTTATTTATAATATTTCTAGGAATTAAACTTGTTTTATCATGTTTATAGGTAACGGTTTCTGTTGTCCTATTCCAGGATATGTCTGAGTATTAAAAAACCTAGATATGTGTTATTATATAGCAGTTCAAAGGTTGATTTATTAACTGTACTTGCAAAACTGCTTGTGTATGTGCCCCTGCCCCCAAACATTACAAATCCATATTATGTGATTGCTGTACCCCTATTTTTGACATTTTTACTTCTTATGTCTGTTTGTTTTGTTCACTTATTGTTTCAATAAAATGGAATTTTAAGCGACTGTCATACACGTGAGAGGTTTAGCTAGCTATAAAACCAGGTTTAATCCACGATTTAATGCCTGTACCAAGTCAGGAATATGACAGTTATTTTCCATTCGTTAAATGTGTTTAAGCTTTTCATTTTGCCATTTTATAAAGGACTTTCCGGTTTGAATTTCCTTGTATTGCCAGTTCGGTAATGTTTGTTAATTTCATGTATTTACTTTTATCTAAATGAGGAAATGCCTGTATCGTGTGTTTTCTATGTTGTGATGTTATACTATTGTTTCAGAAAAGGGAGAAGGTTTGGTACCATTAAAACGTTTAATCCTGCTGCAAATGTTTGCACCTGTCCTAAGTCAGGAATCTGATGTACAGTAGTTGTCGTTTGTTTATGTAATTTATACGTGTTTCTCGTTTCTCGTTTTTATATAGACTAGACCGTTGGTTTTACCGTTTGAATGGTTTTACACTAGTACTTTTGGGGCCCTTTATAGCTTGTTGTTCGGTGTGAGCCAAGGCTCCGTGTTGAAGGCCGTACATTGACCTATAATGGTTTACTTTTATAAATTGTTATTTGGATGGAGAGTTGTCTCATTGGCACTCACACCACATCTTCCTATATCTAATTAAGCTTTTCATTTTGCCATTTTATCTTTCCGTTTGAATTTCCTTGTTCGGTATTTTTGTTATTTCACTTTTTTCTAAATGAGGAAATGCCTGTATCAAGTCTATTCGTTTGATGTGTTTGAGCTTTTGATTTTACCATTCGATAAGGGACTGCCGTTTTGAATTTTCCTTGGAGTTCGGTATTTTTGTTATTTTACTTTTTTTTCAAACAATATTTTTGATAGAACTAATATAACAGTATGTGAGCTATACCTCCAAGTGCTTAACAATTCTGAAAGTTTGTATTTACAAATACAGACGGCTATATTGACGTTCAATTTTCCTTATACTTTTAACGTTCGATTCAGTGATTTCAAATTAGAAAACCTCAGAGCATTTTTTATATTTTCCTGGTCTTATATCTTAAAACCCTAAAAAGATGTTTCATCTGCAAATTTATAGATTTTGTCTTATTCCCAATCGGGACATTTTGACCCTGTTCTGACACTGTTTGACCCTGTTTAGGTCAACTTGGAATTGAATTATTACCTGAGTTCAAAATCAGTGAAAGACATTCGGGGATGGCATGTCTTACTTGTGTTATGTGAAAACGCATGTCATGTATATTTGCTTGGTTGTGATTGTCATCAGCATACTAGTAATACTTTGTACTCACTTCATAAATCTTAGAGCGAATACAAGGCAACGAAAAAATTACAATCAGAATCAATAGGAATGCTGCAATCCAACCAGTGATATATGCTGAGCCGTCTAGCAACCCATAATTTGCTGCATCCGTAAACAAAATATTTCCAACTGAGAGCTCTGTCGACAAATTTGAAACCACATCTGAAAATATATATTATTCTTTGCTTTTATTTATTAACTTGCAACACGTCATTAGTGTTCCCTTTTTAAATTATTGTATCTTACCTATAATATACATGACAGTAGGTAAGCAACAGAGTTTCTAAATAAAGATTGTTGTGTTTATATGTAAATTTTTGTTTCTTACCGTCTTAAAATGATACAGTACTGTAAGAGATATTGTTTAATTTTAAATAGTATATCGGAGGAAAAAGATGGAGAAAGCCGAATATTATCCCAGATTGCGTCAAAAAATGAACAATACAAAGTTTTATAAAAATTAATGATTCTCAAACATTTATGAGAAATAAAAAATGAACCATACAAGACCTTATAAAAATTAATGATTCTCGAACATTTATGAGAAATAAAAAATCCCATTATGACCTTGTTATAAAATAATGTAGCCAATAATTTGTTTAAAGCTTATTTTGTTGAAATAAACTTACAAGCATTTCCAACTTGTCCAATCGTGTGAACCGATGTGTAAATAACAATCATTATTACTACATATTTATGGAACAGGACGTGTTTGTCGAGCGGAAGTCGTCTGCCAATCGTAGTGGATCTCACGAGATTGATTGCCTGTCGCAGCATCAGCACTAATACAAGAGTACAGTTGAAATTCAAATTTTTTCCGCAGATTTTGGCAGTTATAAGGAATCCATTAGAATCTATGTTTTTCAAAGCAGCATAAGCACTAAGCGCGATGCTTATTGCAATATACACAATTACTAAAACAATTTTGGATGTGTTGCGTCGAATATAGACCATAGACCAGTAGCGAGAAAATCTCAATAGCCGTCTTTTCTTTGGAATGTTACACCACTGCGTTACACTGTGAATAGAAAGTAAAACAAATCAAGCCGTTGGTTTTCTCGTTTACACTATTTAACATTTTGTCTTGTCAGAGGCTTCTATACAATTACCTGTACTTCTTATCATTTACGTCATTTGGTCTTTGGTAGACTGTTGTCTCATTGGCAATCATGACACATCTTCTATTTCTTTATATATATCTTGGTTTTAATTGGCATACCTTAATACTAATTTTATCAAAAGTATGTATTCAATTTGAAAGCGTAACGCCTCTTTTGGTACAAATGTTTTCAGTTATTGTTATTCGAATATATTCTCTTTTAATTAAGGTTAAATTTAAAAAAAAATAACATTATATTGTAGTGACCATTACATCACAAAGATCTTTTGGTTTACTTTCGAGGGATTATCATTTTGAACATACACCGGTGCGTTTTAGCTATTAGTATAGTGTGTCAATTTTCAATTTCCTTTACATCAGGATAGGTATGTTATGATACGCCAATAAGGCCACCTTGCCAATATTCTTGTTTTATATCCAGTAAAACATACCTTGATTAGACATAAACTTTCTGTTATCATTTTATATATATATATATATATGACATGAATAACAATCTGAGATGTTTAAACTGTGAGATATCTAAACGGTGACAACAGTTATTGTCCATTTTGAGAGCTATAAATACGTAGTCATGTCTCCCTATGTATACTGACATTTCACAGTAGGCCATTATTTCAACAATCATGAAGTTAACATGGAAAATGCCTTGCATTGCGTTAATAACTTTCGTATGAACATACTCCGTACGTACAATCGAAAATTTGATAATTGATGATTTAATAAAAGTATACATAATCCATTTCCATACCTGAATGTTAAATTATTTATGAGACCAGGATGTTTTTCTAGTGCCGTTTGGAAATCATCAAATAGTATTTGACCGCTGTTTTCAATGTCTGCTTCCTCAAACAATACTGTGGTTAACTCATCAACATCCTCATCACACAAATATAAAGAACTTTCCTCTGTACAGGATTGCAGGACTGTTTTAAGGTCGACCTTACAAATTGATCCACTTCCTTTATGAAAATAAATAAGCTAATGTTGTATTTATAATCTGGCAAATATATTTTACTTCATGCATATAATCTTTACTCTAAAACCGGTATAAATTGATGAAATATCCTCTCCAACTTTCTGTTTATATCTATAGATGCATGGACTCGTCGCAAGACTAGAAACAAACATATTTTATGATCATGGTTCGGAAGTTCTCCGCAAGGACGATATTAATTATAAGATAGCACGAAAACGTTATGTTTAAAAGAAATAATGACAAAATGTCAATTAATAGCAACGCTATCAATTTATGTTATCATTATACACTAAATATAGTACAAACGATACGAACCGCTGACTATAGAAGTTTTGGAAAAAAAAGCAGTACTAGAGTTTGATACACATCTAAATTACACGAACATTTAGGGTCAGTATTGAAACTTCCTGAACCAACAGTAACCATTTCTAACCTTCCGAACACAATTTTTATTTTTAATGGCTCCTAACATCACTCGAAAACGCCAATTCCCTATGTATAAGAATAAAGCTGTATCAGGGAAGAGCATGACAAAAATAAACAAAATCTAGTTAAATGCAATAAAGATTAACATTTTTTTTTATTTAAGTAACTTAAGAATAAACCTTATTTAAGTGATAAAAGTACAAAAGTATAAATCAAGTAAGGAAATGAAACAATTTTGGAAACGGACACAATACCTATATCAACTCTGAGTGGATTATATTGCATGTCTTTAGTTAAAAAATACTACACTCTTTTTCAGTGATTACACATGCCGTTAAAAACCCTTAGTCAGTTATGATGTTATTCATCTAAAAAGTAAAAAATCGGGGACATGAATCTGCTATGAATAACCATTATATCCTAGGTCACACGCCATAACAAAATAATCGTTCAACATATTTTTATTTCTCAAACCTTCACCGATTTATAAAGTCATAAACAGTTTTTAAAATTAGTTATTTTCATATAGAACGTTCTCGGTAATTGTTATCTTATAAGCGCTTATATTTTGCTACACTCAATTGATCGTTTCAGAATCTAATGCAGTCTTGCAGACGTTTTCATTGGCTAATAAAGTATAAACAGTGGGGAAAAAATCAGCCATTGACGTGACATTTTTTACCTATAATATACTGTTGAACTAATAGTTCTATACGTTTTGTTACAATCTGATAAACAGATGTTAATCTAAATTTTTTAAGTTTTTAAATTAAAGATCCTGAAACACTATTTCTTTAAGGGAAGCACATAACCAAAAACAAAAAACAAAAAACTAAAATCGAGTTAAATGCCGTAAAGATTAACTTTTTTTTTATTTAGGTAACTGAAGAACAGACCTTAATTAAACGATAAAAGTACAAAGGTCTAAATCAAGTAAGGAAATCACACAATTTTGGAATATTTTGGGTCAGTAAGCATATACCAATTAGTCTGAAAAGATAATCATATAATTGAAAACGGATATTAAACCTCTTTCTACTATGACAATATATGAGAGGGAAAATTATTGTATGACATCATTTTGTATTTTTTTTTATTTTGGTTCGAACAATTACATTTCTCATATCCCTTTAGATTCTAAATTGATGATGTTTTAAAATAAACAAAAGTATTACGATATTTTTTTATGAAATAAGGAATTATTTGAGAACTCTTTTCTTGCAGAAATAGCTTAATCGTGAAATGACGTTGTCTTCATTTTGTACATTTTTTCAATCACACTTCCGAATATAGTTTTCGCTACTGCAATCAACTATAATGCATTCAAAATGTTAATTTATTCAATGTCGCCATAGAAGTAAACTGTATACTATTTTACCCAAATTTTGCCAATATTATAAGTTAAAGATAAAATTTTGAAATGTCAATTAAAGAAGAGACACTCTTTTCAATTGTGATTTTTATTATCACTGGGTCCTGAAATTACCAAACGAAAAAAAGAGAGAAATAGATGATAAGTCAATGTGTGAAAAATTTAAGATTGTTGATCTGATTGTAGTAATCTTTCCTTTCAAGCATCTGTTTATGGATTATTTGTAGATAATTTAATTTTGGATGTAACATGTCTTCTGATTGGCTGAAAGTTTGTTGTTTATCAGCTCATAGACATAATTTTGTCATGTGACCGTGACGTCATCAACGTTTTTTTCATGATTTACTCCTTAAAAATGGAATTTAAAATTAAATTATAAGGAATGACTGTAATATTTTTTTCTGTCTATTCGAAATAACCTCAAAAATGCGGTTTGTCCAGTGTGCACCACATTTTTTATGTTATTTCTTCATAGACAGAAAAATATTACAGTCATTCCTAAATTATAAATAATGTATATAAAAGTGTCAATGAACTAATAATTATATAACATTTCTTAACATAAACATAAAGTGTATAATAGAAAATATTTTGTCTCGTCATCTTTTGATTAGACCAATAATAATCTTGATGTACTTTAATTTTCTATATTAAGTTTTATTAAACCTTTGGATAAAATGAGAACAAAGATAACATTCCCCCTATGAATGGAAGAAATAACTTTCAAATGTGGTGGGTCATTGACCTTTTTCGTGATTCACTTTCATCACGCTAAACCTGAAAATTAAAGCCAAGGATATATAAGTACAAGAATACGTAAAGAGCTGTGTGACCAAGAAAGACCAAGAAAGACGTAAACACCAAAGCCAAAGCCAAATTCACCTAAGGTTAACTCTTTCTGATGGAGTTGGATACTTAGTTTCTAAATAATTTAAAATACCAACGACGAACTTAAGAAAATCACATTATATATCATGTCAGTACTTTGGTGGTGCTGGAAATTTAGATTATATGAAATTAATAAAATTCAGTAAATAATTTATGTAATGAAAAGAAAAAAAAGACATCATGTATCATGTGTATTAAGTATTAAGTCGGTCACGATTTCGTACCAAATTATAAGTTTGGTATTTTTGATCAGTTTTTAAATTGAATGATAGATACAGTTTATGTACTTTTAGCGTCATTTTTGGAGGTTCTTATTTGTTGCTTCCTCGAGGTATAGGAAACTTTTTCGCGAAAACAATTGCAGTAGCGTTTCATCAAAAGCTTACGGGCATTTTGCATTTTTCTCTCGGAATACTTATATGCTGCGGCCGTCCGCATATTTTAATTTCCTTAAACAAAATGGTCTATTTGCAGGTTTTATGATGATTACCGTCTGTGTCAAAGACATTAAACAAAAACATGAGCTTCTGTGTTGGAGTTCCGTTCTTCAGTAGATGTAACCCTTCTATCAGTTCAACGATATCGACATTTCCATTTTCGTCGGCGTCAAACAGGGCAAAAAATCTTGTAGCAAAAAATGACTGAAAAATAAAATTACGACTTATTGGTTATTATGTAAAGATTTGGTCTCATCTTCAGCAATTCGCCGTTTCAGAATCTAATGCATCCTGGGTAATATTTTCAAAAGTGTACACCAAAACGTCGCGATTGGTTAAAAATGTCATAGACAATGGAAATACAACCAATGACGTGACGTTTTTTTTTTTTTCATTTTGGGGTACGAACAATGCAATTACCCATAGTCCTTTAGATTCTGAAACGGTCAATTATACATTAGACGCAGTAGTAGTTTACCGATGCTAATAGCTCACTAAGGGAGCTACCATTTGATTTTTATAGGGGCGGGGGGCTAGGATGAAATTTGAAAAAAAGGCAGGACAGGAGTTTTGAGTAAAAAAAGGCAGGATGAGCAACTTGGCAAAAAAAAAAAAAAACAAGATGAGCAACTTGGCAAAAAAAAAGGCAGGATGACAATTTATGTAAAAAAAGTCAGGATAAACTAATAAAAAAAAAATGCAGGACCAAATAGAGTGAAAAATAAAAAGGCAGGACAGAGATTACAACTAAAAAAAATGCAGGACAAAAGTTTTCATCCTAGCCCCACCCCCGCCCCCATAAAAATCAAATGGTAGCTCCCTAATCAGTATTACGATACAAATTAAAGAAAAAAAAAAACCAAAAGAACTGAGAGAATTGCATAAATCCAAAAGGAGCGAGACTGGGTTGGTATACAGGGTGAGTGTCTCCCGCTATGCATGCACCACAGACAGATGTTTAGAATTCTTTCTAATAGACATATTTTAAATGATGCTGACACTTGTAACATGACCTTTATTTTGGTATGAGTGTTCGGTTTTCAATGTTAAGTTTAGCATTAAACTATTCTCTTGTAAAGTGTTTTGGAATACATTCATGTAAATATTGTTTCTTTTCTGTCTAGTACTTGAAGGGAGATGTTACTTATTGATGGCATCAAAGTCTGCTAGGAACCATTTCGTACATGGTTCACTGTGTGACTCTTAAATTATGGTGTCTTTTCGTTAAACCTCTAATATATACATGTGTATGTGTTAACCAATTTGAAAAAAAATGTATTTATACATTCACCTGTTTTTTTTAGTGTATATAACAAAATCAATATCGTCGTTTCTCGTACTAATTTGTTTTATTGAGAGTAGCTACGTTAAAGGAAAAGGCAGCTATCAAATTGGAGTTTCATAATGGAAAAGTTGAAAGTTGTTCAACCTCCATCGATAATTGGTTGATTGTTATATGTCTCAGATGATCATGGAATAGTTCCCTCTTTACATGTCTTAACCATATTCCTATCGTTTTTTAATTCTACGCGACTGTCATACCAGTGAGAGATTTGGTGAGCTATAAAACCAGGTTTAATCCACCATTTTCTACATATGCCTGTACCAAATCAGGAATATGACAGTTGTTTCCATTCGTTAGATGTGTATGAGCTTTTGATTTTGCCTTTTCATAAGGGACTTTTCGTTTTAATTTTTCTTGGAGTTCGGTATTTTTGTTATTTTATTTTTCAGATATTTAGAAACCAGGATTGTTGGCTGATCTGTGACCTATTGTGTTCTATTTCCAACCATGACATTTTGACTAATAGTGATTTTGCATAGTGGGTGAAGCAAGCTTTGCAGGAGACGCCTATCATATCGACACGACGGTCTTTCTCCTTTTAGAGTTTTCATGATTCCCTCAGGTTTTGCCAGGATTCGTATCTTCTAAATGAATTGATGAGAGTTGAAGCAGGTTCTGCTTACCCTTCTGGAGCACCTGAGATCACCCCCAGTTTTTGGTGGGGTTCGTGTTGCTCTTTAGTTTTCTATGTTTTGTTTTGTGTATTATTATTGGTCTTTTTCCTTTTTTGTCATGACATTGTCAGTTTATTTTCGACTTATGAGTTTGAATGTCCATTCGTTAGATGTGTTTGAGCTTTTATTTTTGCCATTTTATAAAGGACTTTCAGTTTTGAATTTCCCTTTGAGTTCGGTTCTTTTGTTATTTTACTTTTTGACCCTCGTTTCAGATATCAATGGATGCGATTTATCACCGGCATTTATGTACATACGCAACAAGAGGTTGTCTTCGATATGAAAATGAACTGCTTTCCTTTCCAGCGGATATTAATTCACCCAGTTGGTTTTGGGTCCGTGTCAATCTTTAGTTTATTAATTTTTGTCTGTTTTCATGTTTTCTTTTCGTCAATGTGATGTCTTTCATTCTTGTACTCTTTTTGTTTACTCCCAATTGTATCTTTTACACATTTTGTTTAACAAAAATGTACAATCATAAAACTAATGTGTAATGGTCTTTTTTCGACGTACCTTATTTAGAGCCAGGGATTTCTCGAAGTTTTCTGCGCTTAATTTTCCATTGTCAGCAAACTTGTTAAACTCCTTTTTAATCCATTCAATCCACTCGTCATCTTCACTAAATAGAAATTAAGGTGGTACATAACACTACAGGGAGATAACTCTTTAAAAATCAGCTGAATAACATAAACGGTACCAATTTTTCTGCACCAGATGCGCATTTCGACAATCAATGTCTCTTCAGTGATGCTCGAGGCCAAACTATTTGAAAATCCAAAGCTTACTAAAAATATGAAGAGCTATAAACAAAAAAAGGACCAAAAAGTATAGCCAAAGCTGGGCAAGGAATCAGAGCTTTGCATGAGGGAGATACATTCCTTAATGTTAAATAATTTTCAAAATTTGTATAAGCATGTTTTAGTCGCGTTCTATTGTTAAGGTAATATTAAGCTTCTCAATAATCAAAATTAGTGTTTGTCAAACTACTATATATCCAATTAAATTTTTCCGATAAAGTTTGTGGTTCAAGTTTTTTGAAATTTTTATATTTTTGTCAAAGGGTCAAAGTAAATATTTTGTGAAAATTTTATGAAAATTAAACGAGCCGAATTAATCTTAGTCATGGTGTTTGGTACCACCTTAATCAGTGTTCACATCCTCGTCATTTTGTCTCAGTTTGATAAGGGTCTCATTTGAAATTGACCAACATCATCGCTTTTTTTAAAAGTTAAATACTATTCCAAATTGTTGGAAGAAATTGTAAACCCCCAGATAAAAAACTTGGATTATACTACCTGATGTTAATTCAATTATTTAATATAAATTACTTACATAATTGAAAAATCAACAATATTTATTTGATGAGGTAAATACACTTTATTTATATAATGCATCTAAGCGCTTTTTTAGATTAACTTAAGGTGTATTCACTGTATACCGCCATCTTGGATAGTACAATAGTAGTACATTATCGGTCTAGTTCTTTGTCTAAATCTTCAAATTTTGAGACAGATTTGCAATTTATGTATAAGACTGCTTATTTGTATAACGAAAAATAGGTGATTCATTGCATTATCCTAAATATTTAAACAAAACCAAATATTTAAGTTTTTAAATCAATTTTCAACTTTTCTGAAATTGGGATTTTGCGAAATTATCAAATTTTCTCTGGTGTTTTTCAGAAAAGTGCAAATGTGTACAGAATAGTTAGCACTGTAGTTATGAAGTTTGGATACTACTTTACCAAATTAAATAGAAAAATGCGTGGGATTTTCTTTAGTTTTATCACCATAGCAACCGATTTTTCCTTGGAAACGTAGTTTTATTTGCAGAATATTGCAGTTTAAGAGCTTAAATGTCCTGAATTGTTTCATAATCGATAAGAAAATAAATAAAAGCTAACGCAAACTTTAAATTACTATCGTTAAGTGTTGTTGGCTTCAATTGTTACCATGGAAACACATATTATCCATAGCAACATCCATTCAAAAACTGCATAAATAGAAATTTATGTAAAAAAATACATAAATAGAGGGTGTTTATTTTCAAATTGGAATATGACTTTATTCTTTGCTTCACTCACAGTCTTGTCTGGGTTTTTCTTCTTCAGATGGTTCAATAAATGTAATATATGATGTAACATTGGGGTTGGGGGTTTGGAAAAAAAGGGGGGTATGTTGATTTTTTAAAATGTTTCATACAAGTAGATACTTGAAAAGATAATTGCGTTTGGTCGGACTTTGTTTCGAGTTCATCATCTGATAATCCATTTTGAAAGTAAACAGATGATGAACTTCATGGGATTGCAATAGCCGGGCCAACCTGGCTTATGGTAAGGCATGATAGATATGGCCCTTAACAATTGTAAGAAAATTCTGAATTTCTTAGGGCACACACCCGTCTGAGATGTTATTCCACCAGCATAAATCACAGAATTGACCTGTAACATAATATTAAGCTTACAAACCAATAATAGTTTCAACTTAGCCATTTAAGGGGAGATAACTCTTGTAGTAAAACTTTCATACTGGAATTATGGTGAAATTTTCATTTTTCACCTGTAGCAAAAAACAATTTCGGTGATACCATTTTTTCTTTATTATTTTCTTAAAGCATATAATAAAACATAGCTTCTCATACATTGTATTTTATTTCAAAATTCTATCTCATAGATTTCTTTTTATTCACAAAAATGTGTTTTTTTCATAAACAATCTATACAAATTTAGGCAATTTCGCACAACTTGTAGCTTGAACAATAGCACGGTGACCCATATTTTTTATTATATTCTTGAAAAAAGCATTGAAAAATCTTCATTTTGGCAAAGTATAAAAAAAATTCTATATGAGGAAATATATACCGATGATCCACCTTAACCTTAATCCTCAATCCCTCTCCCCCAAAAAAGCTGAAGATGTATAAATACCTGAATACACAAAGAGATACATGAACATTCTTTATAGGACCAAAGGGGACATAAAAAGGATCGCCAAACCATTTAAGATCAACTTGCCCCCGGGAGATGGAATCGTAGTTTTTCATAATTTTTAAATTTAAGAACAAAGTATTTAAAAAGGTATGTTATTATAATCATGCCAGTATTTAAGCACTGACTACTGAACTTATGAAACGCTCAGATACCAGGACCGGTATCGACCTAAAGCCAATAATTATTCAATCAAACTGTTGTGTTTACTATCTGGATACTAGTATGCATTTAGTTTGCGAAATGTTATAAACAAATTATTTGAAATAAAAAACAATCTAGATTCCGAGTATGCTAAATAATCATTGTCTTTAAATCTTCTATTTTTCCTCAGTTGTATGTACATAGAACAGGATAACAGTTATATTGTGTAACAAGGTGTTGGATCATACTTGTATATAATCCAGACGATTAAGAAATCATAAACTACGCGCCTTTTTTCTCAATTTGTCAGTGCACTAAAGACACATACTTCAAACTTTTTCCCTGTTTAGTATATATGTACCTTATATTTTGTATTCCAATCGTTATTTAAGATCTGCATATTGAAATACTTTAGGATCAATGGTTTAAATGCATGTTATCGACGAACGTTTTATATTTTAACTTTGATATCTGATCACCAAAAATATAAAATCATAAAACCATCCAACCAATGAATGCAACACAAGCAGCTGTGCACTTGTAATATTAAGAAAAGTAAAACATTCCTTATAATTTAATTCTAAATTCCAATTTTAAGTAGCAAATCATCAAAAAAACGTGAATGACGTCACGGCCACATGACAAACTTATGTCTTTAAGCTGATAGACAAAAAACTGTCAATCAATCAGAAGACGTGTAACTTCCAATATTAAATAATTCACTTATCTGCGTCATTGCAATTTAAATATATCATTTGTTATTTAATCGGTCAAGAAAAGCAAGAACATACTGCTTAATGTCAGAAAATGTAAATTCACACTTTAAATATTCTTAATGAAATGACATACATTTGCACTTTTGTCAAAACTGGAATGTTTTTTTTTTTCTTTATTAAGTTTCAGAGAGTTTATGTATACCATTGAAAGTTTCTAATTTAGTTGTTGAACACAAGGAACTCTGTTGTATTTTTTACGACTCGTCCCTGTGAATGGTGAACACCTTTGGGTTTCAGTTTTGTTAATAGTTGCTTTTATATATACCGGATTGTTTACTGCCATGAACAACATAATGGGTGAAATTTGTGGAGCAGCAACTGCTTACCCTTCCTACCTTCATCTTCAGTTTTTGATAAATAATTTTTGCTTAAGGATGTTCGTTACTCTGTTTCAAAATAACAAGCTTTTTAAAAGAGTGTTATAAATTGATAGTATATAAATAAAGGAACTAAAAGAGCAGAAAACAATTAAGGGTCCGTGTGCTTGTTTTCGAGATATAAGCTATTGAAAATTTGGCGGGAACTGTTTCTCTCTAGATTTTTCATATATTTAACATTGGCACCTTTTTTCTGTCCAAAAAAATTGAAAAATAACAAGGATTATATAAGATTTAAAAAAAAGGCTTTTTAAACAATATGTAATAAAATTCTGAAAAGAAAAGAAGGGTTAGCGGGGGAAATTTTTATTGACACTAACATTGGTAAAACTAGAGGATTCGGAATATCTAGCAAAAAGTCAAAAACAAGAGTAGCGAATATCCTTAATATATTTGCGTAGTTTTGTTGGACTAATGAGTATCTTTTTTATTTTTTTACCCTTTTTCTTTGTCACTGCAGTACGATTATTCGATAGGCTCAGAAAATTATTTTGCAAAGTTATCATTGGGAATATAAAAAAGTTACAGTAAAAAGATAACCACATTGAATACATCGATAATTTCATCGTGTATTTCATAAGAAAAATACATTGTTTAAATGTGTATTAAATTTGAAATCTCATCTTTCAAATCCCGCACACATGGAAAACTAATCAAACATCAATCATGAAGGGTAGTTGAACAAAATTATTACAAAGCTATACGCAATAAATGTTTTCGTTGAAAGTTAATACATTATCTTGATTGTGTACAATTTTACATTGTGCACTGAACAATTTGAAAAAAAAATGAAATTCGGTAAATATAAAACGAGACAAGACAAATAAAACGGGTGTGTTAAAATTATTCAATTAAAACTATTTAAATCGTGTTTTATCTCATAAATGAAGCATATTTTAAAATGTTATCATTGGTTCAGTAGTTTTATGATTAAACGAAAGAATTAATCAGGTTTCATAAAAGTACGAATAATTAAATATTAGTGGATCAAAATTATAAGATACTATTTTTATCTCCCAATCTACTTTGATAAGTCGATAGGAAATATTTCAGCAATATAAAAGCTATATAATATTTATTTCAAAAGCGTGCATTGACCTCGGTCATATTTCAAAGCCGTATGTTTGCTTTCGAATGTGTTTACAGATAAAAAATGCACTTCAACATTCCGTCAAATATTCATTTTAAGAAAAGGTTTGTCATTCTTACGGATTATATTTAGCACTTCCTATCTTTTAAGGGAATTCATATGAGTGGACAAATAAGTTAGCAATAGGTCTCGAATATTGTTTGTTTGGTCCTTTTTTCATAACTTTCTTTTTGATGGTTATACGGTCTGTAAATAAAAAGACAGAGACGTTCAACAGCCAACATATGATTGTAAGAAGTGTTTTATATATATATATTAGCAGATTAAATTTTTTGAGCTCGATCTAAACAAAAATCGCTTTTAATTTATTTTATTTTAAACAATCAGGTGGTCCTCGGTGGCCGAGTGCTCCTAATAGATAATCTACAGTAATCACTGGCATGCCAACACTGAGGTTGTGAGTTCGAATCCTGCTCGTGGCAGGGGCCGTTATAGGATTTGCCAGCTGTTTATGCCGAAGGTCAGCGGTTTCCTACGGACACTCCGGCTTCCTTCACAAATAAAAACGTACAGCAATGATATTGCTAAGAGTGATAATAGTGGCGCAAAAACAAACGCATCAATTATTATACGATCATAGTACATGTAGTTAATATTTGATATTTGTATAACCAATTAAAGAGGCATTCACTGTTATCGTGTGCTTTCAATCTAATCTTCAAGACAAAAAAGAAGGAATAAGATTTCCATTTTCCACCAGCATCTCAAACAAAAATATATTTTGCATTATTTTACAACCAAAGACGTAAGAAAATACAATTTCCCGAGCCGTTAGTCGTAGAATTTTTTCAAAAGAGTATTATCTCATACAATCTATATAATTGCAAAAAACATTATTCTTTCGCTTCAAAAAGCAATCGCATTACTTTTATAATTTTGCTTTATCTTATTTCGTTAACTATAAATTTATCTGCACTTTAATTTAATAAAATTGTCACTGACAGACACAGCATATATATATATTTTTTTTTGTTAAACGAATTAATAATGTTTTGTATCATAGACCACTTAGTTTTTATTCATAAAACCTACAATTAATAGATTAAATTTAATTCTCAATGTTGCTTATGATATCCAATTTATTGTTGCAAATGGCAAGTACGAATAAAGAACTAAATACAAAAATGTGGTTTCATTTAAAAACAGTATAAAAAAAATCCATATACTTTTAACCAGAGACTGTAATGTGTGCATTAAACTCATTCTATAATTGTTTCATGTCAATTGAATGTTCTTATGTATGTCATCTCGAGGCTTACAATGTGGTATGCGTTTTGCTGATGGCTGATGGCCGTATCGTGCATTATAGATGTAAGCTTCTAATTCCATTCTTATTTCTATTATTATAGGTAATATATGTATTTCTTTATTGCTTTAATATTATAGATCAGTGACAGATGGGGATTATGACGAGAAGGAAACATTACTAGAGGAAATTATTTCTTTGTTTCTAGACGAAAGACGAATAGGATAAAGAAAAAACGGACACACACAAAGATCATGACAAAGACCTACAAAAAAGATAATACTTCTTGATTAAGATAAAGAAAAGAGATATATACCAAAAAAATATTCAAACGCATAAGTCGTAAACAAACCGACAATGACATGGAAAACTACGACTTAAGATAAACCATAATATACAAACCACAACACAACATGGAAAACTAAGACTAAGCAACAAGAACCCCATCAAAAACCGAGGTGATCTCAGGTGCCCCGGAAGGGTAGGCCGATCCTCTTCCATATTTGGCACCCTTCGTGTTGCTCATGTAAGTACAAACCAAATCCCATATTTTGTTTAATTATATAGATGAAGACAAATTATTATTGATTAAAATGATCAAAGTAATCAAAGAAATTAATCTATATAAAGTTGATAAATTATATTTTTTTCAAAATGAGTCATTTTTTTAAGTGTTAAATTCATTAAGATTTTGCTTTTTATTGCAAGCTCTATTTATAGTGCAGGCTGTGAAAAGCTGTCTTGCATTTAGTTTCTTAAATATAAAAACATTATTCAAAAACATTAGTTGTTGTATAAAGGGCATATAATCTTGAAAAAATGACATTGCAAATGTGTAATAAAGAAGGGATATTCACACTGTACAGCAAAATGGCGTGTCCTTTCTTTTTATTCCTGACTGTTTCAGTTTAAGGTTACATAGTTGGGAGTGCAGTGTACATATTTTCATAATTTCCATCCAAGGCCAACTATATCATATTTCTTTTGCAAAGGTGGTCAAGTTTCCCTATGTATTATAACTGTACATTGTTATGATATTGTAACTATTATATTTATTTAGTTGGCCTAATTTGTTTTGTGTGGCCTAAGAATGTTTACATTGTTTTATATACATTGTGTACAAAATAAAATACATTGTGTTACAACTATGCAGTTTAGAATTCACTGGAACATTCATTGATACTCATGGAATGATTAGAACTTTCTATTTCACTTACATAACGTTTCCAGAATGATCATAACAAAAGATGCGTAATTTATATTTCTAGCGTTGTCTAGAAATTTCTGTTTGAGTATTTAAATGCAGACCCAAAAGTTAGTAAAATATATAGAGATTTGGACATAGACATAGATAGACTTAGACATCGATAGACATCAACATTCTCTGCAGTTGGATTGACACTTTTATTTACAAACTACATCATACTAGATTGTGACCAATTGGATATAATATTCTGTGGATTCCGTGAAGATTTCCGGATAAAGAAAAGATAAAAGATTGGACTCATATTTTGACAGTTAAGTTGACATTTCTTTTGTGTAATACTTTTGTAAACTAGTGTATAATAAATCTTGTTAAATTTTATTATTGATTTGTGTCTTTTGTTGGCTACAATTAAAAGGCGATTTTCTGACATAACAGAAATTGGGGCTCAAGTCCGGGATAACGTTAATATCTTATTTTAAAAAATATTTGTTCAGTATTTTTATTAGAAATAGCCAACAAAATTCTACAAAATGGCATTTGAAGCCGGTAAATTTTGAAAACGCCAGACCTGGAGAAGTTTGATAATTTAAAGAAAGAGGAATTAGTGTTGCTTGCTAAACATCTGAAATTAGACTTTAGAGTATCTATGAGAAAACAAATTATAAAAATTTGGTAATAGACAAATTAGTTGACGCAGAAATTTTAGGTGAAGAGGCTCTTGATCTTAACGTCGAAAATGTTGACGCTATCAAATTAAAACAGCTTGAATTAGAACATGAACTTAAATTAAAACAATTGGAAAAAGAAAAGAAGAAAGGCAGGCAGAACTTGAAATGAAGGAAAGGCAGGCAGAACTTGAAATGAAGGAAAGGCAGGCAGAACTTGAAATGAAGGAAAGGTAGAGATGGAGAAGATGAAAGAAAAGAAAAGAAGATGAATTTAAATTAAAACAGGCAGAACTTGAAATGAGGAAAGGTTAGAGATGGAGAAAATAAAATTGAAATGGTCAAAGGAGAAAGATACACTAATGTACAGTCGAAATCAGAACATTTTGATGCAGCAAAAATATACGTTTGGTTCCCAGATTTTGTGAAAAACAGTCGATAAATATTTTCCACAGTTTGAGAAAATTGCTCATAATTTGAAATGGCCGAAGCCTTTTGGACTACAATGCTGCAAAGTGTTTTTGAGGGCAAGGCCGCTGAAATTTACTCAGCACTTTCATCCGAACGAAGTTCTGATTATGACACGGTTAAAAGGAAGTTTTGAAAGCTTATGAGCTAGTGCCAGAAGCATATAGACAGAAGTTTAGATCTTATAAAAGTTTGATTCACAAACCTATGTTGAATTTGCTAGGAAAAAGAAGACCTATTTGATAAATGGCTTACGTCAAAGAAAATAGATAACAATTTTAAGAACCTAAGACAACTGATGTTATTAGAAGAGTTCAAGCAATGTGTTCATTTAGACTTAAAACACATTTAGATGACAAAACTGTTGAGACATTACAAGATGCAGCTGTTATTTCCGATAATTATACCCTTTCACATAAGAGAAGTTTCAAAGGTCAAAATTTTAATACTTCAGTGGAAATTACAAGAATCAAAGCACTGAGCGTACTGATAGTAAGCCTGTTGCACAGAATAAGAGTCAGTCTAGTTATAATATGTCTAGTCCGAAATTTGATACTTTTAAGAAGAAGTCACTGACTTGTGCTTATTGTAAGAAGAATGGTCACCTGATGGCTGATTGTTTCAGACTCAGAAGAAGAATGAAAGAGATAATAGGCCCAAGACCAGTGCTTGTACGACACCCCGTGTTACCAATACGTTGGAATGTCCTGCGAGTCAGGCTTTTAAGTCCAGTTTTTGTGATTACATGGAGGATTATAAACCCTTTATGTCTGATGGGTTTGTTTCTATTGTTGATAATACTACTCCTCAACCTATTAAGATTTTACGGGACACTGGAGCTTCTCAGTCTTTATTGTTAGAAGGTGTGTTGCCTTTGTTCGAGGAGACTTCTGTTGGTGCCTCCGTTTTGTTACAAGGTGTGGAGTTAGGTTGTATAGATGTTCCCCTCCATCGTATTTATCTGAAGTCAGATTTGATAACTGGACCAGTTGTTGTGGGTGTTCGTCCTAATTTCTCTGTTGAGGGTGTTTCATTATTGCTAGGAAATGATCTAGCTAGGAACAAAGTGGTTGCTGAACCAATTGTTACCAGTGAACCGGTGGTGGATGTTAAATCACCTGAAGATGATGCTGAACTGTATCCAGCTTGTGTCGTTACTAGGGCGATGGCTAGAAAACAGCAAAATGAGGATTTGCAAGAAGACCAGTTTGATTACATGGACCTTTCTGACACCTTTCTAGCCGACATTGAAGGTCCCAGTAGCTCAGAGAAGGCCGTAATAAGACCACCTAGTATAAGCAAGAATGTAATTATGCCATGGCCAGACGTAAACAGCCATTCATTAGACCGAAGGAAATTTGTCGAAGAACAAAATAAAGACCCTGAGGTTCTTCAGCTCCGCCAGAGGGCTCAACCACAGGAAGAAGCAGACAAAGTGGCCGAATGCTATTACCATCAAGACGGCATTTTAATGAGAAAGTGGAGGCCCCCTGATGCTACCCCAGAGGAGGAATGGAGAGTGGTATACCAAGTGGTGGTGCCTAAAGTCTATAGGCAAGACATTATTGGTCTTGCTCATGACACCCCCTTGGCTGGACACTTAGGTATAAAGAAGACTTGCCTTAAGATCTTGCAGCATTTCTACTGGCCAAGACTTAGAAATGATGTCGCAGAATACTGCAAATCATGCCATATATGCCAGGTTGTTGGTAAGCCTAACCAGAAAATACCACCAGCACCACTTCTGCCTATTCCAGCCTTTGAAGAACCTTTCAGCCAGTACTCATTGATTGCGTTGGACCTTTACCGAAAACCAAGACCGGAAATGAGTATTTACTGACGATCATGTGTACCTCCACTCGTTTTCCTGAGGCTATTCCGTTAAGGAATATCAAGACACCTACTATTGTCAAAGCTCTGATCAAATTTTTCACGCTAGTAGGACTTCCAAAGTCTATACAGTCCGACCCGGGTTCAAATTTCATGTCAGGTATATTTCAGCAAGTCGTGTACCAGTTAGGGATTGCTCAGTATAGGTCAAGTGCTTATCATCCAGAATCTCAAGGTGCCTTAGAACGTTTTCATCAAACATTGAAGAACATGATCAGAACTTTTGTCTTCAATTTGACAGGGATTGGGATGATGGTGTTCACTTTTACTTTTGCGGTCCGAGAGGCTGTTCAAGAATCCCTTGGTTTTAGTCCCTTTGAGTTGGTATTTGGTCATACTGTAAGGGACCTTTAAAATTGATAAAGGAAAAGTGGCTTACTGAACACACTGACTTGAATCTTCTAGACTATGTATCTAGATTTAAAGAAAAATTGTATACTGCTTGTCAAATTGCTCAGAACAATTTAAAACTGTTCAGAATAAGATGAAAATATGGTATGATAAAGATGCCAGGGACAGATTTTTGAGCCTGGTGATAAGGTACTTGTATTTTGCCAGTCCCTGGACATCCATTACAAGCTAAATATTGTGGTCCTTATACCATAGAGAGTAAAATCAATGATTTGAATTATATTGTAAAACACCAGGTCGGCGTAAACAAAATAGAGTGTGTCACATAAATATGTTAAAACCATATTTTGAGCGTACTAATGAAGGTGAGAATAAACCAGTTACCACTTTAGCCATGGTTAAATTGGAGAACAATCATGACAAACCAGGTGTAATTGAACCACCTTTTAGTTCTAAAACTATGGAAGAGACAGTTAGATTGAAAAATTCAGAAATTTTGTCAAATTCAGATTCAAAACTTGCACATCTGTCTTTTGATCGTAGAGAAAATTAAAAGCCTTGGTATTTTCTTTTAAAATCTTTTTCCAGATGTGCCAAACAAAACCACTGCTGTTTGTCATGATGTCGATGTTGGTGATGCTTCTCCAATTAAGCAACATCCTTACCGGCTCAATCCACTCAAACTTGAATTTATGAGACAAGAAATTAAATATATGCTTGACAATGATATTATTGAGCCGAGTAACAGTGAATGGAGCTCTCCTTGTCTGCTTGTGCCCAAACCAGATAAAACCTTTCGTTTCGTAACTGATTTCAGAAAAGTAAATTCTGTTTCAAAACCTGATTCCTATCCGATTCCAAGGATAGACGATTGCATTGATAATATTGGAAAAGCAAAATTTGTGAGCAAATTTGATTTATTGAAAGGTCACTGGCAAGTCCCATTGACACAGAGAGCTCGAGAAATATCAGCTTTTGTCACATCAGATGGCTTATTTCAATATACTGTAATGCCGTTTGGCATGAAAAGTGCTCCAGCTACATTTCAAAGAATGATCAATAATGTTATAAAAGATTTAGACTGTTGTTATGCTTATATTGATGATCTTATTGTATGTAGTGATAGCTGGGAAGAACATTTAACACATTTATATGATACTTTTGATAGATTGTCGCAATCAAATTTGACTGCTAATCTTGGTAAAGTGAATTTTGTCAGGCCACTGTTGATTATTTAGGGCATACAGTTGGCCAAGGTCAGGTGAAACCTATTACGGCTAAAGTGGATGCAATTACCAAATTTCCTCCTCCTACAAATAAAAACAACTTATGAGATATTTAGGCATGATTGGATTTTACAGGAAATTCTGTTCAAATTTTGCGACTGTTGTTCAACCATTGACTCATCTTTTACGGAAAGATTCTAAATTCATCTGGAGTGAAAATTGTCAAAACGCTTTTGAAAATAGCAAATCACTTTTAATTAATAGTCCAGTTCTGATCACTCCAGACTATGAAAACAATTCAAACTTGCCGTTGACGCAAGCGATGTAGGAGTTGGAGCTGTTTTATATCAAGAGACAGATGATAATGTTGAAAACCTATATCATATTTTTCTAAGAAATTAGATAAACATCAGAAAAATTATTCAACTATTGAAAAGGGTGTTTTGCACTGTTGTCTGCACTTCAACATTTTGATGTATATTTAAATCCCACTGTGCATCCTATTCTTGTTTATACTGATCATAATCCTCTCACCTTCATACATAAAATGAGAAACAAGAACCAGAGATTGACTAGGTGGAGTTTATTGTTACAGGAATATGATGTTATTGTAAAACATATTAAAGGTAAAGATAATGTAATAGCAGATGCTTTATCTAGAACTTATTGAAACAATTTGTATATACTATGTATTTTTGTACATATTATTCATGAAAAGTTTTTGTTACACTCAATTTTTTTTTAAGGGGGGAGGTGTTATGATATTGTAACTATTATATTTATTTAGTTGGCCTAATTTGTTTTGTGTGGCCTAAGAATGTTTACATTGTTTTATATACATTGTGTACAAAATAAAATACATTGTGTTACAACTATGCAGTTTAGAATTCACTGGCACATTTATTGATACTCATGGAATGATTAGAACTTTCTATTTCACTTACATAACGTTTCCAGAATGATCATAACAAAAGATGCGTAATTTATATTTCTAGCGTTGTCTAGAAATTTCTGTTTGAGTATTTAAATGCAGACCCAAAAGTTAGTAAAATATATAGAGATTTGGACATAGACATAGATAGACTTAGACATCGATAGACATCAACATTCTCTGCAGTTGGATTGACACTTTTATTTACAAACTACATCATACTAGATTGTGACCAATTGGATATAATATTCTGTGGATTCCCGTGAAGATTTCCGGATAAAGAAAAGATAAAAGATTGGACTCATATTTTGACAGTTAAGTTGACATTTCTTTTTGTGTAATACTTTTTGTAAACTAGTGTATAATACATCTTGTTAAATTTTATTATTGATTTGTGTCTTTTGTTGGCTACAAGTAAAAGGCGATTTTCTGAGATAACAACATAAGAAAACATGAGATGTTAAAAATAATGTTAAACTCCAGCTGAACCGTCTGAATCAAAATATGAATAAAAGGAGGTCTCATTTTATATGTATATAAGACAGTAACCGAACAACAAAAAAACTATAACACAATTATAAAGTACACAACATGATCATCAAGAAGATAAAGGAGCCCATACTCTATGTCAATCATAACATTGTCATTCGTAAAACTCAAAGATCTGCTATTAACACCCTTGACAATTCTAAAAATAAGGAAAAATATATCAAACTATAACTACTGCTGAGGATCCATATACAATATTAAAAGATTACACACCTCCTCATTTTAAATATGGATCAGTAGACTAGCAAAACGAAAATAAAAGAACTTAATACATAGGTTACAATAAATTACCGTGATTTCCTAGTGAAATAAAAACCAATAATTTCACATGTGAAATAACTCCGATATTTTCACTCCTCTGACGTAATAAAGTAAAGAGTGTTGTCAAGACGTTGTCAATGACGTTGCATCAACACGTTATTGGAATGCTTATTAAAAGATATAGTTCCTTGTAATGTTTGCTTTATTTCCATTAAAAACCAAACGATCAATGTAATGAAAAGAATAACTAATCAAAGAATTCAAATTTCGAAAAATATTCAACTCGTGACCGAACAACACTAATAACTAACTCATGCGCTACGAGTAACTAATATGTTGTTCGGTCACTCGTTTAATATTTTTCGATATTTCAATTCTTCGATTAGTTATTCGATGAATACTACACAAAACCAGTACATAAAACCACTCATATAACAGTATTATAGATTACCAAAATCAAAAGATAAGTAATAAATGATAGTTTTGAGAAAAGTTAGCATCAGAAATTGATATGTTTAGCCAGTTCAAAGTTATAAACAAAATCCACAAAGGCAACGAAACAAAGAACATAATTTTTAAAAAACACTGTATCATAATATTTTTCCAAACAAACATCAACTACGCCTTCTTCAAAACAAATGTCAATAGAGTAAACCATCAGAAAGTTGGCAGCACATTTGGTATCCCTGTAGTGCTGGTGGCAGTACATACAAAAAATCCATGTTTCATGGTTAAAAAGACAAAAAGGTAAAGAGACAAACTGACAATTGAACTGACACTTTTAATTCTTGCCCAATGACTAAAGAAGTTTTTTTGGTTTTTCTTGAAGTCCAAAAATTCAAACAGCAACACTACTTTTACAAAAGCTTACACCAAACAGATGCAAACTTAGTCCAGGAAATGCCCCCCTTTCGAAATGGTGCTATAATGTCATGTAAAATTCATCAGTTACGAAATATATGCCGGTATATGGTATTGACATGTAACTTTCTTGCAAAGTTCTATTGGCTCGATATTATCCTATTTTAGGAACAATTCCGACAGACATGAGATTGTTTGTGGCCATTAAACCTAAGTCTTAGATTTTTCTGTGGTCTGCGTATTTGTCTTCAGGTACCGTTGATAAAACCCCAACAAATGTTTATAGATCAGTTTCGATAGAAAAAAATGCATCAGCAAAACGCTTTTATTTTTTCTTGTGAGCCTGGATCCTGTTTATATTTGAGAGCAGATGACAATGATTTTCATGTATGTAATCAATAACTTCATCGATTGTATAAGAACAGTCGGCTTGGATTTGCCAATAACGGTAAACAAGTCGTCTCATAATACCATGCAAAGTTCGTCAGTGTCCCTTACCCAACTTTATATTAATTATTGAGAAGATAATGATGCAGAATTTCAGTATCATAACTATGAAAACGAGAGAAAAAATCGGGTTTGTTAATCTCTTTCCTAACAAAAATATTTTTTTCTATATGAATATTGACATAACAAGCAACTCGTCATATTTTTTTCTAGTGCTGCCAGGAGCTTTCAGTTTCTCGCCTTTACTCGCAGATATTAAACAAATACAATAGCAATTGTTATTCTAATGCAATTCGATTGTAACGATAATTTTCATTGGACGTTGACAAATATTTTGAAGGGGTAAATTCCACGTTCTACCAGTCCGTAACTAAGAAAGCCACCATTTTGAATTCCGATTGTTTTTGGTATTTAATTTCTCACAAAATAAACATGAAAGTCACATTTTGAGTCCCAAAATCTTGTTTTTGTCAACTTTGAAACCATTCTGAAGCGTACGAAAGGTATAAAAATGTCTAGTGTTTATGTTTTACATCGTGAGTATACATTTGACGTCACATTGTTTAGTTGCTAAAGACATTGCGACAGTTTCGCGGACTTTTTCATTTATGCCATTTTACGCCAAAATATTTATCAAATGGTTTTTCTTTTAATATGCTGCATTAGAATGGAGATAACTGTATTGTATTTTTTGCTTGGCCTTCGTAAAACTTGATTTTACTGTCGCAAATATCCGTTTACCTAGCTCCGCTCCGCGTCGCTAGGTAAACTCAATTTGCGACAGTAAAATCTACGTTTTACGAAGGCCTAGCTTAAAATACAATACAGTTATCTCCTAATTTGCCGTCACCGAATTGCAAATAACGTTGCAATCCTATTTTTAACACGTTCCCGTGTGACGTTGTTTACATGTAACACACTGCAATATAACAAATATTTACGGGTACGTGTACTTTAATTATTCATTTACGTATTAGCGGTACACGCATGTTTGCTTATCCTCTCTATTGATTACCATATGATTAGATTATAGATATAGATATTATGTTTAGTAGAACATTGGTGTACTTAAATCAAGGACAAATCTTGCTGGAAACAATCTTTGTTTGTAAAAATTATGCATGAGAGTTTACCAGCATACCAAGATAAACTTACGAATCGACAATTTGCAAAATCGTATATTAACCGGTTGTTATAGCCATATTTGAATCTCTTATCATAAAATCGCAATGAACAGAACTTTTATACTAAATTCTGACTTTTATATAATTGTATGGTTAATAAAAAGAAAGTTATACTTTATAAGAAAATAAATGTTCAACATTTCGGCAATAAGCCGTAGAAGAAATGGAGATTTGCCACTTGCATTTCCCGTTGATACAAATATGTTGCCTTAAAAGAAACAAGGGTCAAACTATGGTAATGGTACAATTAAGTAGCAATCATATAAAAAAAAACCAATACACCGTTCATTTGCTAAAGGGACTTTCCGTTTTGAATTTTCCTTGGAGTTCGGTATTTTTGTTATTTTACTTTTTGCAACATTGTTCCGATTATATGCACGATAAGAAGAAATGAAAGACTTACTATGTACTTTAGATATTCACAATTTCTAAAGTAAGTTTAATCTTTATGTATATTTATGTCTTTTAATTATAAATATTAGTTTAAAATATAAGGTTGATATAATCAATACAAAAAATAGATAAACTCTTGAGATACATACAATACGAGTAAGAATTTGAATATTATTTTCTCACAATTACAAAAAAAAATATTTATATACTACCTTTAATACCATATCATGAAATTATTTAGATTTCCGTTTCTAAAGCATTAAAGTATATATATATTAATAAAGCAATACAAAAGTACCAACAATATATTTTGAGACTTCGTTGAATTTTAAATATCTTCAAGTTAATTTCTCACTATCATTTGTTCCTAAAATTTATTTTAAAAGATCCTTCTTTTTCAAACACTTTGAAACATATTTGAAAAAATGCTAAAAATAAGAAATAATAAAAAAGAAAGAACATGGCCGTAAGGAAAACGAAGATTAAAAACGAGAGAGCGATATCTCAATAAATTATGTACAAAGTTAAAATTCAAATGTTTATTACCATATACACCTTAAACAATAAGTTTGTGACAAGTACTAAATAAGTATACAATATACAGAAAATTCGCATATATAGTTAAACGTATTTAATTATAGTAAATAGTCCGAACCCCTCTTCCAATTCTAATGACTTTCTAATTTAGGACCCAAAAATGCAGTTTCTAATCTCTTGTATTACATATGTCTGTAAACGTAAAGATTCAAAAAAAATACAAATAAATACCTTTCAATTTGTACCGTAACACCATCTGGTTTTTCCTCAATTTTCATAATTTCGTCTTTCAAATATTTGTTCATAATGTAAAATAAAACTTTCAGAATTTGTAATATTTAATTATTAATACTGCAATTTTATCTAAACTCATTTCACAGTCGCTTAATTTTATTTTGTAATTTTTCACGCCTGCGTGTAAATTTAAGTAACAATATAGGCTACTATAACAACTGATCAGCTTGGCAGAACCTACCTATTGGATATTCATGAAACATTTCTATTGAATATTCATGAAATATTTCTATTGAATATTCATGTAACATTTCTATTGAGTGTTCATGAAACATTTCTATTGAATGTTCATGAAACATTTCTCTGGACGTTGAGCAAAAAAAAAAACAACTAGAGGCTCTAAAGAGCCTGTGTCGCTCATCTGCATCTTCAATAAGTGCCACTTTTTTTGTCAAAAACATCATTAAAGGGAAATAACAGTAGTAATAAGAGTTAACTAACTATTTCAGTCATTTTGATGTATTTGTAGATCTTATCCGGCTGATCATTTTTCTTTTTTAAATTTCTATTTATCTATTATAGTTTTCTAAGATACAAGTCAAAAAACGAAAGAAAATTTTTTAAAATTAGCACTAAAGGGCATTAACTCCAATGAAGAGTCGACTGAAGATTTCGATTATGTAGCTTATTTGTAGATTTTGTCTTTCTGATAATTTTTGCTATTCAAATTTCTATCTATCTATTATAGTTTTCAAGATAATAAACAAAAACGCAAAAAATTGGGTAAAATCGTCATTAAAGGGAAATAACTTCAGTAAGATTTCGACTAACAATTTCGATCATTTGACTTATTGGTAGATCTTGTCTTGATGATCATTTCTGTTGTTTAAAGTTTCCTTCTATTTTTTTCTAAAAATGATAGACAAAAATGAAAAAGCATTGATAAAATTGGACAATTAAGGGCTATAACTCATATAAGAAGTCGTCTGACAGTTATGACGTAAATGGACAGCAGGTAGATCTTTAAATTCTCAACATTTCGGTTCCGATTAAATTTTCTTTATTCATAACGGATTTCAAAATAATAGACAAAACTTGCATTTTCCCCATTGTTCTATGTTATGCCATGTTGACCATCTTGGTTGACAGGTGGGTTATCAGAAACATTTTTCAAACGCGATACCACAATCACGGTTGTGGCCAAGTTTGGTTAAAATTGGCTTCAATTTTCAGAGGAGAAGATTTTGTAAAAGTTAGCGGACGACAGACGACGACGACGGACGATGGACGCTATTTGATGAATGAAGCTCGCTTGGCCTTTCGCTAGTGGTGAGCTGAAAATTAACACTTCTAAGTTTTAATGCTTTAGTCGTAAAATATTCAATAAGTCTATTTATTTTAGATACAGGTAATATAGTCAATCTCCCTCCAATACTATAATTCGAGATTTTTGCATTCTTATAGTTGTGTCAGAGATATACTGTTATATCCCAACACGTTTCTAAAATAATAGTTATTAGCCTTATCTTAGTATTACTATGCTGAAAAATTTCAGCATGATTTGAACTCAAGCTGTAATTCTCAGCAAAGCAAGCATTGCAGAATGTTGTGATGTTCCAGAGTTAAAAAATATCCATGGTATATCTTTAATAGAAACGTAAGAAATAGTTTCTTAAACTGTTTTTATTTTGTATTACTTTTTTAAGTAGAGGTAACTGTTATCCTGCATACCTCGTGTTCGTCCAAATAATTGTTTGTTTTCTGTTATACGAACACGCATGCAGAAATATCTTTTACTACGGTAAGAATTTTGTAATTTGTGAAATACTGACTACATGTAATTGTATGGAGTCGAAAATTGGTAAAAATGTGCAAGTATGAATCGTGCAGAATGCAATTAATCAGTGATCTTTTTTTTTTGCTACAATGGTTGCACGTTAGATGCATGAAGTTAGAATCGACGAACCAAAAAATGTGCCCCTCAATATATGGTATTCTTTTCCGAATACCAAACTTTTAACACGGTTAGGAAATAATCCATGAGTGAAACACAGTTTGCACGTAAACAAGGTATTTTGGAATGACAGACACATATAATGTGATCGTCGGAAAAGGGGATACTTTATTTATTAAAATGGTTTGTTGATTAAAAATCAAAGTGAACAAAGTGTTGCTTTCTATTTTCATAAATTCTATTCCTACATAACTTTCCATATCTCAATTAAATATTTATGATATTGTGCTTAAAAACTTTATATCCAATTTCCAAACATTCACTAAAATTATTATTATAATACTCACAAGACGATTTATATAAGCCCCTATATGGACATAATCCAAGTTTAACATATTCCATCCATTTGACAACGTATTTGACGTAGATGTTATACCGAACAAGCACAAATGAGGTAGAGAAACCAAATACCAAAAACCAAAAACCCAAAAATAACAATTGTTATATAATAACAAAATCCAATTGAGTTGTGCCGATATGATCAGTCAAACCTTTACCGACTTTTGTTTAAGGTGGTACCCAACACCTTGACTAATATTAATTTGGCTCGTTTAATTTTCATAAAATTTTGACAAAATGTTTACTTTGACCCTTTGACAAAAATATAAAAATTTCAAAAAATTTGAACCAACCACTTTATCAGAAAAATTTCGTTGGTTATATAGCAGTTTGACAAACACTAATTTTGATCATTGAGAAGCTTAATATTTCCTTAACAAAACAACGTGATTAAAACGTTTAGCTGATTTTTACAGAGTTATCTCCCTGTATTGTTAGGTACCACCTTAAGGGGTATTAATTTATCTTTTTAACTGTTTAACATTTTGTTATTTTGGGGTCTTTTAGTTCCCCATTTATATATAATCCGACTGGCCAACTTATTACTGGTGACCTAAACTATGCAATACCACTTCTCTGCGAAGTGTGTTATCCAAAGGCCCGAAATGTCGTGATCCTAAATACATTAACCATAATTCAGTCGAGGATTATGCCAGGCAATGGGTCAAACGCGAGAGAGAAGTCGTAGATACTCATTCCGAATGGACTAAGGCTGCGAGTTCGTTAAAACAAACCAAAATTTAAAAAAAACGGAACAGGTCTATGAATACACATGCTACATCAATCTTTAAAGACTAAAATGTTGCAAAACACCTGTCCTACCTTCATGACAAATATGTTGTAATACCCGCAGATAGAGCCCCAATCAACATTGTTTTTTTTAGCGTAAATCACATTATATAAACTGTTTGATAAATGAATTAGGTACTGACAATTCACTTGGACACTTAACATATACCCCTCGACACTTACCAAGAAGGAAATCCTAGAAAATCATAGGTCTGTTCTATATTCCTTTGGAATTTCAACCAAAGATGAAGAACTTGATCGTTCTTCACTGTATTGGATAATTAAATTACACAAGTCTCCTTACAAACAACGTTATATTGCTGGGTCTTCCAGATGCTCCGCGAAACCTCTTTGTTAATTATTAACATCAATTTTATCAGCAATCAAAGCCGGGCTTTAAAGTTAGTGTGGGACTTTCTATTCTAGTGGTGGCGTCAATCAGGTGTGGATACTTACAAATCCCAAAGATCTTGAGATTAAATACAATCTAAGACTCTTTCACCTTACAATAGTATCAACACCTTTGACCTTTTCTACACTTTACACAAGTATTCACCATTCCAAATTAAAAGACAAATTGAAAGAGTTGGTCCATCTTTGTTTCATAAAAAAGAATGGCCAACGTAGATACAAGTATTTTGTCTAAGGGAGGGATACATCGTACTTTGCAAAACATCACTCTAATTCGATCAAATAATTCTCTGAAATTGACATTATCACGATGCTAAATATCTTGATTGACAACATCTTTGTTATGTTTGGAAGACTTTTTTTTCAGCAAACAATAGATTTTCACATGGGAACCAATTGTGCTCCTCTTCTTGTCAACTTGTTCCTTTATTCACATGAGGCTGACTTCATACAAGAGCTTCTTATGAAAAAGGAAAAGAAGTAAGCATAATACTTTAACTTCACTTTCCACTATAATGGTAATGTCCTCTCACTAAATAATTCAAAGCTTGGTAACTATGTTCAACGCATCTATCCAATCGAACTTGAAATAAAGGATACAACAGATACAGTCAAGTGTGCATCATATCTTGACTTAAATCTAACATTAACAATAAGGGTCGGTTGAAAACAAAACGACAAAAGAGATGAGTTCTGTTCAACAATTGTAAACTTTTCATTGCTATTCCAGCAGCGCCTACATATGGACTATGTATCTGCCAGTTGAAACAATATTTCACGACTTGCATTTCCTATCATGATTGATAGAGGGTTGTTGCTCATTAGGAAGCTATTAAATTAAGGGTTTCAAGTGGTGAAGTTAAAAACATCCCTTCGTTAATTTTACGGACGCTTATTTGACCGTTATGAAATATCTGTTTCACAGATGAGGACGGATATGTTCCAATTGTGTAACCACGATTCCGTCCTCTTTTCCCCTATTGTGACCTACAAGACTACTGGTAATTGTATGCTCCATTATGATGTTTAACACAAAATGCTGAAAGAAACGAATACCATTTTGGCTCCCTGAGTGCATATATAGTTGAAAAATGAAAATATGTATGTATTAAAAACAAAATTTCAATCTTGGTATCTATGATGGGTTTATTTACAACCCCTTGGTCGATGCCACTGCTGGTGGAGTTTTTATTTCCCGAGGGTATCACCAGCCCAATAGTCAGCACTTCTGTGTTGACATGAATTATCATTAGTATGGTCAAAATTAACTGTTTACAAAACTTTACTTTTTTGAAATACTAAGGCTTTTCTACCGTAGGAATAGATTACCTAAGCTGTATTTGGCAAAACTTTAATGAATTTTTGGTCCGTCCTCAATGCTGTTCAGCTTCGTACTTTATTTGGCCTTTTAAACTTTTTTTTATTCGAGCGTCACTGATGAGTCTTTTGTGGACGAAACGCGCGTCTGGCACAAATACAAAATTTCAATTAATATTTACAATGACTTATGTCAAACTTAGTGTGGTGCATTGAAAACACATATACTGGTATTTTATAAAAACAAGAAGATGTGGTATGATTGCCAATGAGACAACTCTCCACAAGAGATCAACAGACACAGAAATTAACAACTATAGGTCACCGTACGGCCTTCGACAATGAGTAAAACCCATACCGCATAGTCAGCTATAAAAGGCACTGAAATGACAAATGTAACACTATTCAAACGAGAAAACTAACGGTCTGATTTATGTACAAAATATTGAACTGAAAACAAATATGATATACAGCAACAAACGGCAACCACTGAATCCCAGGCTCTTGACTTGGGACAGGCATATACAGAATGTTGCGGGGTTAAACTAGTTTAAAGGCGCACCAACCCTCTCCTTAACCTAGGACAGTGGTGTAACAGTACAACATAAGAAAAAAGTATAAAAATCAGTTGAAAAAGGCTTAACTCCTCAGATCGATCCAAAACAGAAATATATCTAACAAAAACACAGAGTGAACGAGGCAGGGTACTTATGCATCCTGACCACAAAAAGACACTAAGTACAGACTTGAGAGTACTTGCAGTTACTGACAGCTAGTTTAAAGCCAATAACAACTAATAAAAAAATCATGCATCTAAGACTACAATATCAATCAGTAAACATCCAACATTCAATGGATATAGATGACGATGATGATGATGGTGGATGGCTGCTAAACCTTCAGCCGCAAATTAATATGCATATTCAGGACGAGAACATGTTAATGTAATATGAATATTTACCCTGTTTTGTACTAGACCGACACGCTGAGCCGGATTTTTAAAGTGCTAGTTCACAAGGTAAACAGTCCGCAGGAAGACATATCACCTTACCCGGACACATTTTTCTGACTCCGAGCCGACCAGTCTTTGCTCTTACTCCTTGATGCCGTGTGCTTAGCTGAGAAGCAGCAAATACCAATTTTAACGTCTTTAGTTTGACCCGGCCGGGGTTGGAACCCACGACCTCCCGCATTCGAGGCGAACACGCTACTACCAGACCATTGAGGCGGTTGCCAATGGATATAGTGTAAAGACGTCATTAACAGTCAGAGAAAAACATGACCTTGTGCAATGCCAAGGTAAGCTATCGACAGATTGCAGAGCCAAGAATGTGCATATGTATATAAAACTAATATTTAGTTTGATTTTAATTTACTGATAACAAAATCAATATTGATACCAATAAAAACAATACTCAAAGATCTAATTATAGTGTTGAATTGGTAACCTTTTAAAATAAGTTTATTTAAAGGATCGATAAGTTTACCCGGATCGTATCTAAATTTCCGGGCTTGGTAAACAACATCTCCGTAAAAATTAGAATGTGCTATCCCGTTAAAAAATAAGTTTTCTACAGGTCCAACCAAACTTCCAAACCAAATCTTTATATCTATGGAAGAATTAAGTAAAGGTTTTAAGTAATTCGTGGTAACGAGATCCCTAACTTAATTATTTACCAGTAATACATAGATTACGTTCATTGAAAAACGTTAATGATTTACCAGTAATAACACAGGCATAGCGAACGAGTTATGATATATATCACTATAAGATGGTGCCAAAAAAGGAAAATTGTCAATAGGGAACGAAAAATCGTTTCAAGAACATTTGGATATGGAGTAAATGTAAATGGGACAAAATCGCAGACAATACATAGAAGACATAGAAAATTATCAATGAACAGGGTTTTTATTCCTGTTCTTCATCTTGACAGTTGATGTAGGGTCTTCAACAATAAACGAATCATTCATACCCTACAACAAGGTCAAGGCGGCCCCTAGCGTCGACTTAAAGCGGTACTATTGATAAAAATAAACCACAGTTCACCTTCTTACTCCCCACCCGCCTCGGAGTGCCAACTTGTGCGATGCTTGTGCACGACGGTTCCCCAGTCGAAAGCACCAGGGATACAAGAAAAGTACAGTAATTTTGAAAGACATCCGTCGCCCTAAAATATGCCTTGAGCGGGAGCGGTCAATGAATTACATAACTTATAATTACAGGCGAGGTTTTTCAACATATATTTGTCATACATTACCCAACAAAAGACCAATAATTTCGAAACAACAAATGATAGACAATACATATAAAACTAAACAACAAATGATAGACAGTACGTGGCACATCTAAATATATTTAAAAAAAACCTAGCAGTTTAAATTATATGAAGGAGCAATATACAAAACAGATGACCAGACAAGTATTTTGAAGAAATTTAACCAAACATGAAATTTTGACAGTGTATTAATATGAGAAATTCTGACATGAACAAGCACATAACTGTAAATATTATAAGACCATACACCTCAAGCACGGGGAAACGATCTACTGCCTCCACACAGCACTAGAGACAAACTCTAGAATCAATAGAAAATGAAAGGATATGGAGATATGTACATTGGCATGAAAACAAGACAAATGCAGATTATGTAGTCAATTGCAAATCGGCTTTACCACTATCGGCGTATCAATCAGCAAGCTAGTTCACAATACCATCATCGCACTATATTGTGATAAAAAAAACACATTTTAGTGTGAACACATCGCATGTTGGCGTGACCATCGCGTTTTAGATTCCTACATATTTACATGTAGAATAACTTAAAGCGTTGCAAAATTAATTTGTGTAAATAAAATGAGATGCAGAGTTCAGCAACCAAACTAACACCAAACTAAATGAGGTATTCAATGGATACACGTCTTTACGGTATTTCTGGCCTAAACATTTCAAAAAACTGAAACATGTGGATTTTTTTACAAACAAATCCAAAACATGCAATCGACACAACATCCCATTATCAGCAACATTGCAATCCACAAATTTAAGAGACCTTGAAGCAATATACAGGAACTAACTCCGATTGCTAACATCTGAGAAAACAATAACCACAGGTTCATGTCAATGTTTGTAGTATAATGTTCTGACAAAACGGTATATAGTACTTTTATCGATGCATGTGAATAGTGCTGACGAATATTCAACACTATAGTTCTATCTAATATGTTTGCAATGGCAAGGAAAACTAGCCAGCATATACATGTGTTCATAACATAGAAATAGGAAGATGTGTTATGATTACCGATGTTTAAATATCCACAGGAGACATTAATGACGTAGATGTAAGCAAATCAGCATCACACCTACGATTTTTGACAACACAATGAGAAAATCGCAAACCATATTGCAAGCTGTGAAATAAATCGACACGCAAACACAAACAATCTCAAACGACCTAACCAACGGCATGTCATAGATTCATGTACAAAATTGTTCTCTTTGTTTTACCCCCTAAGCCCCAAGTCCCACCCCCTTGAATCTTCCTTGACCCATGCTTGCCTCTACCTTGACTCCCGTTCGCCTTTCTTTCATTTAATCTCACATACCAACCCGCCATCGTCATATTCCCTTACTCCTATCCACTTCATCATTCTAATATTCTTACAAAATCAATTGTTATTTATTCGAAGGGAGCGGGGTTTGGCAAAAAAACAATTCAATACAATCATTAACTTTTGTTTAAAATTTTATTATAAGGTTCTCGTTGTCTGTTCATTGTCGTCAAACCTGAAAAGTAGAAAATAAGATATGAGTTTTATTTAGTAGGAATACTATAGTTTTCATACATTAAAATCAATTAGTGAAATTTTAGAAAAGAATAAGAGTTACTGGTAAATGACTGGACTATGCTCTATTACTGCATATGATTAAGACAAAGTCGGGTAGTTGTACAAAGAAGGTGTAAAAATGTGTATGATCATGTTATGTATTGTTAAACATAAGTCCTCATTTTTCTTTGATTTTGAGCGCATTTAAATTGCCCAGGATAGTAACTTAGGGTTTCCAGCATTATTTCAGTATCACATGTGTCGGGGAAATACAAACGAGAAAACAAAACTCCAGTTATATTATATTTTATCTATATAATTCTACATCAGACCATATGTAATTATTTTCACACAGTATTCAATTTTGCTGTATATGAATATATTTTCTCCCATAAAACCAAAGACTCATGCCTTATATATGTCTTTGTAAAACAAACTGTATATAAAGCAATTTCGATTGTAATCAATTTACACCTGCTTATATAACTTGCTGATGTTCAAATAGCTTAGTGTTTGTATTTCTCTGTTGAAAGTATTGGGCATTTCATGTCGATGTATATGCTCATTTAGGTATCTTCTTATCCTTGTTTTACGGAATTAAACGGAATACACAACATGTCAAAACAAAATAAGAAACGACCAATTGATTCAAATTAAATGTTGTTGGGTGTATTAAAAGTAAAAAAAAAAAAAACTCATCATAAACCAGAATTGACATTTTGAATTTGCTCCAGACGCGCGTTTCGTCTACAAAAGACTCGTCAGTGACGCTCGAATAAAAAAAGTTTAAAAAAGCCTCAAAAGGTACGAATTTGAAGAGCATTGAGGACAAAAATTCCTAAAAGTTTTGCCAAATACAGCTAAGGTAATATATTTCTGAGGTAGAACAGCCTTAGTATTTCGAAACGTAAAGTTTTGTAAACAGTTTATTAATAAGTATGACTATATCAATGATAATTCATGTCAATACCGAATTGTTGACTTCTGGGCTGGTGATACCCTCGGGGAATAAAAACTCCATATGCAGTGGCATCGAATGTCATTTTTTAACATTCCGGTTTAGGAAATTGATGCTTTATGTCATACTGTCCAGTACTTTCAGTATGTCATTTGTGTTACACATAAGTTTAAATAGTGTACGTTAAAAGGTAATTAGATTTCATTTTATCTCTAAATGAAATGTTTATTATGATTTCTATCACTTTTTGTAAATGTTGCATATTAGTATTGTTGATTGTTGATTGATTATTTGTGTTATTTCATGTATTTGGTAGCTATCTCATTTATTAAATTTTATGCTAATAAATATCTGATTTAAAAACAAAATGAAAAAAAAAATCAAATTTCAGTTATTTTATTACTATTGACTATTATAACATACCCTATCTGGATTCACATATAGCATGTCGGCCTAAAGCTATGCAACTAGCGCCTAGGTCATACCATTTAAGATTAAAAATTCCAACACAACTGCCCACTGTAATACTTTCAGGTGGTTGTCCCGTTGCCCAGTCGTCAAAATTGTTTGATGCTGTTGTATTTCCAGATTGCCACTTATAATCAATGCCATTATTTGACTCTAATCCAATATATGGAAAACCTACAAGATAGCTATATATATATATGTATATATACACAAGTCTAAATTTAAAACAACGTTCAAACCTATGATTGCGTTGGATAAAAACCGCAATTTTTACACGTGTGCATGCAAAACAAATTTAGTTGTAGAGGGGTCTAAATACAGCACAAACAACATTTTCCAAAAAACCAAAAAAGAGAAAAAGTATATTTTAACAAAACGCATTTGACTAACAGGTCGATCAACTCATGTTCTTAAACCCTGCTGACTGCCATTGACGATTGCCATATAAATTGATCACATGAAGTAACAAAATGGATCTTTATATTAATTTAATACCAAACAGAAAACAATAAACTTGCGGCAAAGATGGTAAACCACAAACACTGAGGTGGTAACATTTTTTTTTACACCATATCCGGATTTTGACAATTAATGTCTCTTCAGTGATGTTAGGGACCGAAACAGTATTTGTTAGGCCATATAATATATATAATGCGTCTAAACAAGTGACAACTCTACAACAGATCCATCCATTAGATCAACAGTGAAGGTGATACACGACTAAAAACACATTTTATTTCCATAACTACCCTAAATGTCAGCACAGCAATGTTAAATCTGATTTTCCTTCGCCTGGATTCGAACTCATGCGCTTGGGATATCGAGACAACACTGCTTGCACGATGTCCATCGCTCTAGACCACTCGTCAACCTAGACTGAACTTAATAAATCAGCTTTCGGTGGCCTAGTGTTACTTTCTCCCGTCAATACAATCTAGAGGTTAAATATAGCATGTACTGTGTTACAACTCTAGATTCAATTAAAAGAACTGATAAAGCAGATACACATTTTTTTAAACGAGAGGAATCGCACTTATATACTTAAAAAAGCTTCTGAGAAAAAATAAAAGAAGCTTCTAAAAAACTTAAGCTTTTGCATTTCATTTCATAATTAAAAATTTGTTTACTGTGTGAAGGAAACTATCATATTTAACTTAAAACAAAAGAGACTATAGTTACAGCTTAATGTGCCTCATATCTGGATTTCAAGTTGTAATTGTGAACGTGCCGTTTCTCTAGCATTCAAACAGCACCTGCATATCGAGTATATATATTCCATATGATACAATAGCCAGGATATTGCATTTCCTATCTTGATTTTCTTGATGAAGGGTTATCGTTTTAAAAGGGAGACGGAATATAGCAAAGCGATATTCAACCTCACAAAGACAAAAATATACACCAACACGGCATAAAACGAACATCGACACAAACTCATACAGCAGATGAAAACCACAACATAGACAGATAGAGAGAGAGCAGCAAGATTCTCAGCAAATAGTGCTTTGTTAGAGTAAGCAGATCCTGTTCTACATGTAACACCCGTCAATCTCCTCCTATAGCATACGTTGATACGTTAAATTGTACATTAGTAGTATCCTCTTATCGTACCTTATGACATTATCCAAATACCAAATCATTGGTCATTTAAACATTCTAAACCAAAAACTATACCACTTGTGAGCTATTGAAGTGACAATTGGCAGAAAAGAGTATTTCCAGAAAAACAACACAGATACTGAAAAATTATAAAACATAAAAATAACATTTAAAACCGTAGCAAGTTCAATACGAACCCTTTTCAAAATTACGGTTGATCATATGTGCTCCAGAAGAGTAAGCATATCCTATTCCACTTATGGCATCAATCATGTTGATTATGTGAGAACATATCCCTATATCTTTTTCATAGGTTTTGCTTTTTATATAAAGAGATTTGAATTAGAATCACGAAAATAGGAGCATATTCATTGTCAAAATTGGCGAAATATACCTTATTGCCATTCAAACTTATAAGTCGAACACAAACTGACAATACATAAACAAAGAACTGAAAACAATTTAAAGAAAAACATTTGTAAACAAACCACAAAATTGAATATAAATGACTGAGAAATTGGAACCTCACAAAAAACAGGGAATATCTTAGGTGTTTCGGCAGAGTAAGTAGACCATGTTATGCAACTGTTTCTCATATGAACATTTATTCTATCACCCTTGATTTAATAGCTAATTTGTAATAAGAAACTCTCTATTACGGAAATTTTAATAGGAAATTCAAGCTCAGTAACATTGTAGCAATTTGGAGATATTTACTTCATATGCAGACGCTGCTCGAATTTTCCTATATAGAACTAGACAATATACAACTGAAAAGCTTACTTTTTCGATTTTGTTGTTTATTTTTAAGTTACATGTGAACATAAGATCTACCTTTTTGTGCAATTATGTTATAGAATTTTCAATACAGTGGTATGTATCTAATATTAAGATAATTGACAAAAAACATTTGCTAACCATTTTCTGGAAGAAATGAAAGTATGAAAAGGTTTTCTGCTTCGTTATTAATTTCCACTAGAGTTCCACACATAGAAGAGCAAGCCACCTGCAAAACATGATTTTATAAGACAGTAAACCACGTTCATAAGATAGTGTATACATTACTTTAAGTAAATGTTTAAAGAGTAACCAATAAGTAAATAATTAAATAAATCAATAGTTTTGTCACAAATTTTTGATTTTACTATAAAATGTAAAAATCTATAAAATATCTCGCTTGCCTGAATAAGAATACACATATCGTCTCACCTTTGCGTTTTCATAACTATTGCGACTTTGAAGATATATGTATGTGGAACCACTGAATGAATGTACATGTTCTTCGCTGATATCATTTGGAACACCTAAAGATAGATTATAGCGACATGTTAGGTGTCACTTTTATACAAAGCTTATATAAAGGATACGTCTGATCTAATATACAAGTTGGAAAGGATTAAGCCTAACGCAGATTGCTGGCTGTGTAGCTTTGATGTAGTATCAATGTACACTAATTGCCCGATTAATGAATTATTATCGGCAGTTAGAATTTCGTATGATCAGTTTGATAAATCAGATTACAAAATCAAATGCCCACCTACGGATGATTTAATTTATCTCCTTAGATTAATTTTAGAGAACAACATTTTGATTTTAATGGACAGCTTTATAAGCAAAAATAGGCGCCGCGATAGGAGCAGTGCCAAGCCCGGAAATCTGTGATATACTTATGTATAAAATTATGAAAGAAATTCTTTCTAAGTTTGAACATAGAAAAATATCTTTTCTATGGAAGGTATCGTGATGATATTATATTAATATATCACGGCGACTGGAAGGAAATAAAGGATTTGTTAGAGTTAGCAAATAATCATCATCCGTTCCTAAAATTCACACTAGAATTTTCATCTAAAGAAATAATATTTCTTGATGTTAATATTTTCAAAGGAACTAGGTTTTCTAATGAAAACATTTTGGATGTGAAAACACACTTCAAACCGACAAATGCATTCCTTTATCTAGATCGTAAAAGCTGTCACAGTCAACACGTGTTTGCAGGGTTTATCAAGGGCGAAGTTATCAGATACATTAGAACAACAAATAATGATGAGGATTTACAACATATTTTATTACAGTTCAGATTGAATTTAATAAAGAGAGGATACAAGGAGATTGAAATCGAAAAGTACATAAATGAGGCATTATCATGTAATAGATCTGATTTAATCAGTAAAAAGGCCAAAAAACCACACAAAGGAAATTCCTTTAGTATTGGCAACGAAATTCAATCCATGCATTCATAAATTAAAACAATGCATTAGCAAACATTGGGATCTACTAAAACAGGATGCAGTTTGCAACGAAATATTTTCAAGCAGACCAATAATAGCTTATAAAAGCATAAAAATATAGCAGATCTATTGACAACGACAAAATTAAAATAAATTGATAGGTAAATCCCTGATGATGGCGGGCCTACAATGCTTAAACCCATTCATAAATGGTATACATTTATCATTAGCATATAATACAAAACCGCCGAAACACTAAATTAGTGTCGGATTGATGTAAGCAATTACAAGTCTAGTAATACTAGCATCTTCTTTATCATTATATTGTAATATAATTACAATTGAATACTATGTATTTGGAGTCTTCCGAATAAGATTTGTTTGCATTCGGGATTTGGATAGATGTTGGAATGCGTGGATGTTAGGTGTCATTTATATACAAAATTATATTTAATAGATTTGATGAAATGTTTTATCATCGAAGATATCAAGATAGATTTGCATGTTATCCCTGCTTTTTAATACACTATTTTGTTTTGCTTTTAAAGTTAAAACCTATTTTTCGGGTTGTTTTTTCATACTTGATATCAATGTTAAAATGAATATATAAATAAAAAGTAATACTTATATAAACAATCCTGACGCGCCATATTATACAATTTGATGTTGATTGCAAAAGGAGCTTGGCGCAGTGCTGATCATTTTTTACATTAACCAATGAAATGTTAGTTTTTAACTCTTTGAAGCCGCGTATTAATCCGAAAAACAAGATAATCTGGAGAATTCTTAAGAAACAGGATGTAGAACGGAGCATTTTCAGATCAGTTTTACCAAAGCGTGGACACAGGATCTGTATTTTAAGCAGATAGAAAAAAGGGACTCATAAATTAAGATCAAGCGAAGTAGTCAAATAAAACACAAGTATTACACATAGCACTTATCGGACTCCATACGCCGGACTCCAAACAAGTGATACTGGCATTCCCTATTAGAGAATGACCAGCTGAGCAGCTCAATATTCCTGTGCTTCCAACATATCGTTCCCTTGTGGCAGCAGTTATGTTCCAGTGATCACAGGTGCTGGGTAAATGGTCTGGACACTCGACTACAGATACAAATAAAAATATACATTGCATTTAAAAGATACGTTGATGTGACGTCCATGTTCATTTAGTTTAGGAGGGCAACTGAAGGCCGCCTCCGGGTACAGGGTTTTTTCTCGCTGTGTTGAAGATACATTTATGGCTTATGGCTGTTTTCTGCTCTTTGGTCGGACTATTGTCTCTTGAATTCATTCCCCATTTCCATTCTCAATTCATACATTAATAAAAAGATAAAATGAATTGCTGGTCCTCGTTGCTCTTCAACTTTATTTGTCCTTTTTTAATTATTTTAAATTAGAGCGTCGCTGATGGTGCTTTTGCAGACAAAGCACGCGTCTGGTGTATATAATTTTAATTCTGTCATGAGTTTATACACGATTGCAATATTAATATCTGATTACACATCAGTTAACATAGTAGAGCAGTTTTCTATTCTTTTATATAGATTGATTTACCTACTTTCTAAAATATAATTTTAGAAAACATCTATTCGGATTAATCACGAAACAACTTTTATACAGAAACTAGTTTACACTCCCGAATGCAATCAAACACGTCAAATTGAGAAAATGTCTTTTTGTTTGTTATAAAAATGAATAAAAAGGTAAAATAAGAAAAATAATTAACTCTGTGGAAAATTCAAAACGGAAAGTCCCAACGCTAATGGCAAAATCAAAAACTCAAACACATCAAACAAATGGATAACAACCGTGATATATCTGACTTGGTACAGGCATTTTCGTATGTAGAAAATGGTGGATTAATCCAGGTTTTATTGGTAGCTAAACCTCTCACTTGTATGACAGTCATATACAATTATAGTATTTCGACAACGGTAACAAACAGATATTATAGGTAAACATGTAAAAAAATAGGGATACAGCAGTGAATACTGTGTTATAATCTTAATCCCTTAATATAATTCACCGTGCAAAGCTCTTGGGATTATATTGGTGTCTCGGGTTGATACGGATGTGATTTTGAAAGGGCTATATGATATTCTCTATATATATTCCTCTCATTTAAAACATGATATTACATGTACAACTTTAATATATGTTTACAAATCAGTTAAGAGGGTGGTAAAGGGTTACTTTCGTGCAACGTGTTTTGCCATCTTTATTTCACGTGCAGCCGTGAAAAAAGTTCGTTATTCACCGTGTTTCGTGAAATCGGTAAAAAGATCAACGTGCAAGAAATTTTAATTGTTCGTTTATTGTGAAATGGCAATTTTATTTCGCGTTCTTCCGTGCAGATACCCCCTTTACGCCCCTCAGTTAACATAGTAGAAGTTCGCTACACTTTCATATAGTATAATTAAACCTACTTTCTATAATTCATATTTAGAAAAAAATCAATGACGTCTTCAGGTGAGGTGAACCTGGTTTTATAGCTAACTTAACTTCCAATATGTATGACAGTTGTTTATAGTTCTGATATATTTACAACATTGGATAAGCATTGAAAATATGTGAAAACGTACCTACAGTTGGTCTTTTGTGACATCTTTTTCTTTTCACTGCAATTATTTTTATGTTTATCAATTATAAAGTAACTAAAGCTTATTTTCAAGCGTGTCATGTGAAAACATTATTTATTGTTTTATTTTTATCTAAACAATATGAAATTGTGCAATCAAGGTACTATTTCTTTATAATTTTTTGAAAAAATGAAAGATAATGTTTAAATAAGAAATATTTCACTAACCATGTTCTTCGGGAACATTTGGTAAAATCAAGAGCATCCCATTTCATCAAAGTATGCTAATGAATAGTGTTCACGTGTCATTACGTTAGCAGCTTGTAGACAAGTTGTATTAATGTTTTTTTTTTTTTTTTTTTCATTTAAGAAAGTTAAAAAAGAAACATGACGATCAGAAGTAAAATTTGTTAAGCGGTGATTTTTTTTTTTTTTTTTTTTTTAATTGCTTTGAATTCCGTATAGATAAATAATCATCCAACTGTTTAGTAAAAAGCAAAATCACAAAAATACTGAACTCCGAGGAAAATTCAAAACGGAAAGTCCCTAATCAAATGGCAAAATCAAAAGCTCAAATACATCATACGAAAGGATAACAAATATGACATTCCTGACTTGGTACAGGCATTTTTTTATGCAGAAAATGGTGGATTAAACCTGCTTTAAATCACTGAAACTGTTTAGTCAATATGAGATTGTTGTTTCTTTAGATTATCATGTTAATAGCAAATAATTCAAGTGTTCAACGAGTTGGGATATATACACACCGTATGATGGAGCCAAAGGAACATCGCCGTCTAAAAAAGGAAAATTAACAATAGGGAATGAAAAATCGTCTCTTTTGTCGTAAATTTTCGTATGGAGTTTTCCTTTAGAGATTGAAATGTCCAAGTCCAGAAAAGGACAACTACTGCTGTTTATGTTAGATTTAGTTAAAGTAAGTTCTATTGGGTAAATTTCGGTAGTATATTTAGAGAACTCTGGATTATTTAACGAAAAATATCATCTAGATAACGGAAGGTATTGTTGAAAGTATCTGAAAGTGTTTAAGCTGAGGAAAATATACTTTGAAAGTCCCTACTATGTACTGGTTACCTTAATTGCACAAAAACCATTTAAATTCCGTTTCATCTCCGCATCTAGTAAGTGTTCTACTACCAATCTATCAGTTCTTCTAACTACCTCCTTACTACTATCAAAGTCCCTACTATGTACTGGTTACCTTAATTGCACAAAACCATTTAAATTCCGAACTTGTTATTAACTTCTGTAATAAAGCTTATGAAAATAATGGTATTAATTATTTTGGAGTGTTAAACATTCTTTAGAGGTTTTAGATAAAATACATGCTTTTGATGGTCCTTTTAATTCTGTTGACAGTTATGATTTTTCTACTCTCTATACTACACTTCCACACAATCTTATCAAGAAAAAGTTTTCATATTTAATTAAATGGTCTTTTGAAAATCTCATTACAAATTTATTTGCTGTAACTTGTTTAAAGCCTTTTCTGTAACGAAAAGGAAAGTATGCTAGATACACTTACTGGAAATGTGAAGATATGATTGAAGCTTTAATTTTCTCCTGGACAACATATATGTACGTTTCGGCGATAAAGTGTATCGACAAGTAGTAGGTATTCCTATGGGCACTAACTGCGCCCTTTAATAGCAGATTTATTCCTGTATTGCTATGAATCTCAGTTTATGACCAAACTCAGTAAAGACACGTCATTGTTACATTTGGTTGATACTTTCAACAATACCTTCCGTTATCTAGATGATATTTTTCGTTAAATAATCCAGAGTTCTCTAAATATACTACCGAAATTTACCCAATAGAACTTACTTTAACTAAATCTAACATAAACAGCAGTAGTTGTCCTTTTCTGGACTTGGACATTTCAATCTCTAAAGGAAAACTCCATACGAAAATTTACGACAAAGAGACGATTTTTCATTCCCTATTGTTAATTTTCTTTTTAGACGGCGATGTTCCTTTGGCTCCATCATACGGTGTGTATATATCCCAACTCGTTCGTTATGCCCGTGTGTGTAGTGATGTCATAGATTTTAACGAACGTAATCAATGCATCACTAGTAAATTATTAAGTCAGGTATTTCGTTACCATAAATTACGTAAAACTTTTACTAAGTTCTTTCATAGATACAAAGATTTGATTAGTAAATTTGGCTGTTCCTGTAGAAAACTGATTAAAAACGGTATTTCACATCCTAAATTTTACGGTAATATTGTACTTAAAGCGCGGAAATCACTATATGATCCGTGTAAACTCATCGAACCTTTAAATAAACTTATTAGTTCAGGTTATCTTACCAATGTTGTAATTAGATCTTTGAATATAGTTTACATTGGCACTAATATCGATTTTGTCATCAGCAAATTAAAACATAACTAAATTTGTATTCTTTTCAAACGGGATGTTTAAAGACACACCCACGTTCATTTTGATCTATAAAGAGGTTAAACTCCTAACTATCCTACTGTCTGCCGATACATTTATTTTGGCATTGCACTAGTCATGTCTTCTTTGACTGTCCATGACGTTAAAATACTAAATCCCTGGGATGTGTTTTAGTTGATTTTAGTCTCTGATTCATGATTTTTTATTATTAATTGTTTTGGCTTTTAACTAGCTGTCAGTAACTGCGAGTACTCTCAAATCTTACTTTCTTGTTTATTTGACCTGTTGATACTAATTGTAATGCTTTTTTGTTATTTAATGTTATTCAGGGTTATATCTGGTCTATATACCAGCTTTGATAAGTGTTTGGTACTAATATAAATTTCCACTTCGTACTATGAACATCAAAATTATTTATTTTGTTAAAATATTTCCTTTCTCTATTGTAACTGTATACGTATACCTAACAACAAAATTATTTTATTTACCTGTGTTTAAAGTTATTGCAAATGGCTGATCTTTTGTTCGACCATATTGTTTTTCTTAAATTGTTTAACATTTCATACCGATATAACATGTTACTTTTATTATTCTGCCCTTAGTTTATTTATTTTGAATTTACATTGTATCATAGGTCAAATTTATTTGTTCAGTGTATGTTCAATGGTGTTAATATGTCCTTTGATTGAGTTAAGATATTTCAGTTGATATTTTATAGTGTGTCTTTCTATGTTGTGATGTTACACTATTGTTTCAGAAAAAGGGTGAAGGTTTGGTACCATTAAAACGTTTAAACCCGCTGCATTTGTTTGCACCTGTCCTAAGTCAGGAATCTGATGTTCAGTAGTTGTCGTTTGTTGATGTGGTTCATTAGTGTTTCTCGTTTCTCATTTTTATATAGATTAGACCGTTTGTTTTCCCGTTTGAATGGTTTTACACTAGTAATTTTTGGGGCCCTTTATAGCTTACTGTTCAGTGTGAGCCTAGGCTCCGTGTTGAAGACCGTACTTTGACCTATAATGGTTTACATTTATAAATTTTGACTTGGATGGAGAGTTGTCTCATTGGCACTCATACCACATCTTCTTATATCTATATAGCATAGCAATCATCTGGTTGTTTGTTGTTTGTTATTTGTTATTTGTTGTCAGAGTGACAGTAACTAATATTAGTGTGATATCTTTTTGTAATAGACTATTTTCATGTTACCGAGTCAAAAGTCGGTAATATGAAAATAGTCTATTACTTCTGAAATAAAACAACAAAATAATAAACTGCCATCCTATATGAAATAGTGAAGAAAACATATTTGAAGATTTAAAGAGGGTGTATACAACTCTCTCTCTCTCTCTCTCTCTCTCTCTCTCTCTCTCTCTCTCTCTCTCTCTCTCTCTATTAATGAAATTCTACAAAACAGCATGAGGTGCATATTTACAACAGTACACTCACTATGTATTACTTTATTAATTGTATAAGAAAGTGAATCCCTTTTGACATAATATTCTAGAATTTTTTACCAATTCGACAAATAAGTTTAAAGATGAAAACAATACTGATAGTATGGCCAAATCCATATTGTTTAACCAAACATAAAAAAAAGATGGCATGGTAATCTTGAAGCTTAAATATTGAAAACTGTGGAAATTTTATTTTCCCGAACTGGTGTAAGAAAATAATTCATTATTTTCACATGAAAAATTAAAAAATAAATAAAATATGAGTACTTGTCTCGTTGCCTTTTATAGTTAAGATAAGAAGTTAGCAATATCCTTTAACTCTACGTTCCGCTATACAGATGATGTTCTCTCACTAAATAATACAAAATTTGGTGACTATGTTGAACGAATCTATCCCATCGAACTAGAGATAAAGGATACTACAGATACAGTTAAGTATGCCTCATATCTTGACTTACATCTAGAAATTGACAATGAGGGTCGGTTGAAAACAAAACTTTATTGTTACGATTTTCCCGGGCTTGTGTTTCCTATCATGATTTCCTTGATAGAGGATTGCTGCTCACAAGGAAGCTATTAAACCAAGAGTTCCAAATGGTGAAGTTGAATCATCCTTCGTAAATTTTACGGACGCCATCACGAGTTGGTTGACCGTTATAGAATAACCGTTTCACAGATGATATCGGATATGTTCCTTATGTCGTAACTACAATACCCTTCCCTTTTCACGAATGTGACTTACCGAATTAGACTATTTACCGGATTTGTAATAACATAAGCAACACGACGGGTGCCACATGTGGAGCAGGATCTGCTTACCCTTCCGGAGCACCTGAGATCATCCCATGTTTTTGGTGGGGTTCGTGTTGCTTAGTCTTTAGTTTTCTATGTTGTGTCATCTGTACTATTATTTGTCTGTTTGTCTTTTTATTTTTGGCCATGGCGTTGTCAGTTTGTTTTCGATCTATGAGTTTGACTGTCCCTCTGGTATCTTTCGTCCCTCTTTTGTATTAGTGCAATAAAAAATGAAAAAAGTTTGATAGATGCTAGTACTAAGGCAGACAATATTGAAAACAATTTAGTAAATACATTCAAACAAGAACAAAACCTTGTGATTGTTTTTTTTATAAATTCTTTTGGAAGATATTTCAGTTTTGGTGGTTCTATCTTCCAGTATTAAGTGGGATATAGATATAAATATGCAAATTAAATATTAGAATACTCCATGCCTTTCATTACTTCCAGAAACTAATTTGATACAAAATTTCCATTTGAAGATGTTCATAGTATTCTACCATGTTATCATCTTTATTCAAATGCAGGTATAAAAAAAACTGGACTTTGAACTTTTTGTTCAGGAATCAGAGAATAAATGTTTAACATATTGTGGGAATGTACATGTTATGTTGCAAAACATTTCTGGCTATCCTTTACATACTGTACTAGACATAATGACATTTCTGCTCTTTTATCGCAAAAGAAGTATAGTAATTGTTCGGTTTGTCTGGTGATTTTGTTAACAATAAAATAAGTATATTGTGTGTCTTTTCAAATGCTATGCATACAAATGTAAATATCAGAACTCGTTGCCTCGAAAACATCGTTGGATAGAATATTCCAAATATTGGATAAGTATTGAAAAACTCTATGTTTGTTTCTTAATCCAGGCACGAAAAGTTAAAATAGATTTGAAGCGGCAATTGTTTGAAGAAGTATTCCATTAACCATATCAGCATTAATTTATTTTCTTATATCCTGATAATTTAATCAATTTTATAATTCGTGTCTCATACTATATTTTGTAATTTCACAAGTTTCATCTTTAACAAACATATGAGATTTTTTTAAGTGTTTTTCGTCGTGCTGACTATCTATAAGAAACAATTGCAAATTTGTTACGTTGAGTTTAATTTTAGTAATGCTTTTCAAGTGGTTTTGCTTCAAATGTAAATTAACAAATCAAAAACTTACTTTCAATGGCTGGAACAAGTAACAATCCCAAAAGAACTGTTATGGTGAGAACTAATGACTTCATCGTTGACGCTTTTACTGATTCAATTTAAAACGTTTATGTGTTGTACATATTACCAACTGACAGCAGTATATATAGTCATATCATTTAGTACATGACGTATTGATTTAGGAAATTTTATAACAATCACATCACGACCAATCAGAGAATTACATGTTATGCATATTATCAGACCCTTGAAATCTTATTTGTTGTTGAGCTAAAAACGATTTTAGAATTTTGTGCAATCTTTATTCAAGTGAAACACTACTCTTTCTATCGTTAACGTAGACAAAGTAGAAGTAAAAACAGTTTAACACGTGACTGAAAATATTGAAAAGAAACTAAATTATAATAAAATCTTGAAATAGAAATGGAAACATCAGATCATACGGTTTGAGTCACTATACAATAGAAGGAAATATGGTATGATTGTCAATGAGACAACTCTCCATAAAAGATTCCGTGTGATTTACTTTCGACTACACATATTTGCAAATATTTATTGATTGATTGGTGTTTAATGCCACTTACAGCACTATTGTGCTATTTCGTGACGGTCAGTTTGTTATTGGTGGGGGATGCGGGAGTTCTCGGAGAGAACCAACGACCTTCGGTAGGAAAACTGACAATCATAGTCAATTAAGATTGGAGTCGAGCGCACTTGCCACGTGCGGGAAGCGAACTCATAACCTCAGAGTCAAAAGTATTTGCAAAGAAAGATCAAAGGTAAATTTGACAGCAAAATAAAAAATGTTCATAAAAATATGTTAACCGCCATCTTTTCAATGTGTTTCTCTATAATAAACGCAATAGTTATAGTAACATATAACTTCGGTATAAAAAGAACACATGGTGATGCCATGATTTTCAAAGTATAATGCTATTTTTAATTAAATATTATGATTTTTTTGTTTTCAGAAATATATCTGCAAACACTATGTCGATTTCGATGAGTTAAATTTGAAACAAAAATACAGAGTTTCAAATTTTCAGTAGTTTGGACAAACACCAAATACAACATGATTGATTTGCAGTAAAATATTGCTTTTGGTCAAATACTCTTGTCAGTGTTTAAGTGTTATTAGGTTTATTAGTGTATCATTTTCAAATGTATGATACTACTATACACTTTTATAAGGTTTCCATAACCTTGCTAGAAATTAAATTTCAACCTGTTTAGCAAGTTGTCTAGCTGGCAGATACAAACTTTCCTATTGTGTATCCATATTATAACACATACGTATGGTTAAAAAAAATTGGACTTAAAAAAGGGGGGACAACATTCTCAAAAAAGGGACATATCTTAACTCTTGCTAAGATCACAAATACCTGTTTTGTAATATATTACACGTCCAGGGAACCAGTGTGATTTAATATGCAAAGGGTTGTTCAATGTTTTATCACATGCACGGAAAATGTATAGATTTGAATGGAAGTGATTGTCAATTCATCTAAACTTTAAAAACATCTTACTATGAATGCTTGAAATTGTAGAAATGTACACACATTGATGAGTTTGTCCATATGTCTCATATTAGTGATAGAAAGATTGTGTATATGGAAATATTGAATAATCTAGAATAAAGATGCACAGGCTTCCCAGTAGGAATTTTGATTTTATTGGTCAATTTTCACACTTCCTAGATATGTTTGTAAAAACTGTTTTCACAAACTTTTATCCCTAGGTTAAAATTATTTTACTTAAATTAAAATATTTATGACAAGAAATAAATATAAGATGATTTTGGCAGGTTTTACTGCTTTGCACAAAATGTAAGAAGTTTGAAGCCTTAATGGCAATTTAACAGACAAAATTCAAAAATATAGATACTGATGTTCGACAGATTTATGAACATATGAAGGATGCCATTGCAATGTATTAGCTACATTTATAATACATTTTGATTTTAAGGCCATAACTTCCCCTTCGGTATATGACTTAAACATTATCGGATCACCCATGATTTTTTTCGTATACTCGCTGTCTTGTACATTGTAGTCAACGTCCTTGTCCCGCTACTTTTCTCGGTAATTTTATATTATTCAAGTTTTCTTTTTCTATGGGGTGGTTATTCCAATTATGCCGAAATTTCCAATGAAACAACTATTCACAGAGCCAAATTAATTGACTTGGATCTATGTCGTTGTGTCATATATCCGTCGATTCATGGTAACCAATACTTCCCTGGTGTCAAAGGAGATAACAAGTATAAAACTATACATTAGTCTCTGATGCATGATTTTTTATTATTAATTGTTTTGGCTTTTAACTAGCTGTCAGTAACTGCGAGTACTCTCAAATCGTACTTTCTTGTTGGTTTGACTTGTTGATACTATTGCTTTTTTTTTTATTTGATGTTAACATGGATCTTGTCTATATACCAGCTTTGATTATTTGGAATTACTACAAATTTTCACTTCTTCGTACCATGAACATCAAAATTATTTCATTTCTCCTTAAATACTGTTCTTGCACCTGTACAGGAAGTTTTATCTAGCACTAATTGTATAGTTTTATTGTTGATATTCACCCGATATGTAACAAGTGTTAGATTAGTTTTATTGATATTGAAGAAATTTCTTGGTATTCCTAAACGGAAGATTTTATACACACAGAAGAAGAAGTATACTTAACAACAAAATTATTTTCATTTACCTGTGTATAATTTGACGCAGGCTTTTTGAAAAGTGATGATTTTCTAAATATTGTTTAACATTTCACAGTGGTATCATACTTTAACTTTGTTTAAACCTGTTAATTACTTTTGACCTTAATTATTTATCCCTTATAATTTTATTAACTATATATTTCCATTCAGGTATCACAGATCAACTTTATTCGTTCATTGTGTGTTAATTTGCGTTGTTTGATTGAGTTAAGCCTTCCAATTGATATTTTATAGTATGTCTTTCTATGTTGTGATGTTATACTATTGTTTCAGAAAAGGGAGAAGGTTTGGTACCATTAAAACGTTTAATCCCGCTGCAAATGTTTGCACCTGTCCTAAGTCAGGAATCTGATGTACAGTAGTTGTCGGCTGTTTATGTAGTTCATACGTGTTTCTCATTTCTCGTTTTTATATAGATAAGACCGCTGGTTTTCCCGTTTGAATGGTTTTACACTAGTAATTTTTGGAGCCCTTTATAGCTTGCTGTTCGGTGTGAGCCAAGGCTCCGTGTTGAAGGCCGTACCTTGACCTATAATGGTTTACTTTTATAAATTTTGACTTGGATGGAGAGTTGTCTCATTGGCACTCATACCACATCTTCCTATATCTATTGTCAGCACCATTGTGTTGAAATGACTTATCTTTGATATGGTCATATTAATGAATTACCAGTAACTGTTAACATAACTTATAATTTTTCAAAGTACCTTTTTTGTATACTCGCTGTCTTGTAGTCTACGTCCTTGTCCCGCTACTTTTCGCAGTAATTTCATATTATTCGAGTTTTCTTTTTAAGGGGAGGGGTATTTTTAACAGTCTTTATTTGCGTTGATTTCCAATGAAATACTATTCACAGAGCAGTATTTTGACGAAGATCTATGTCATTTTGTCATATATCCGTCGTTTCGTGGTAGCACAACTTCCCTGGTGTCAAATGAGAGAACAAGACTATTATAAAACTAGACATATAGACCTTATGCTTTCAGAGATAAAATATCCATTTTCTGATGTATATACGTAGTAATAGATAGATGCTTAATAAAAGTTGAATAACTTACCAAAGGTTGTAGCTTCCTTGTACTTTTAATGATTTAATTAGTCAATCTTAAAACATCCCAGACACTTTTGTAACAGCTTTTCGATAACAACTTAATACTTATATTATTTTCATTTTCATCCTTGACGAGAAAGTCAATCAATAAGACCTTTAATATCCATTGTCTGATGTTTGTACGTAGTAATAGATAGATGCATACATAAAAGTTGAATAAGTTACCAATAGGTTGTAGCTTCCTTGTACTTTTAATGATTTAATTAATCAATCTTCACACTTTTGTAACAAATGTTAAATCATTTTTATTTTTATCTTTGATGAGAAAGTCAATCAATAAGATCTATAATTTAAACAATAATAAGATGTTGTTAGACACAAACATGAAAAAGTGCGCAAATACGTCAACAACGTGACAGAAAGAGTTAGAAGTGTAAAAGCAATGTTAAAATGTGTACCAAGTCAGGAAGATGACAGTTGTTTTCCATTCGTTTGATGTGTTTGAACATGTGAATTTGCCATTTGATAATGAACTTTCCGTTTGAATTTTCCTTGGAGTTCGGTATTTTTGTTATTTTACTTTTTTTCCGATTGAGAACATAGAAAACAAATGATAACCTTGTATATAATGACAGAGTAAATATAATATTACAATCTGATACATGACTAAAACTTAATCTGCTCATCCATGGATTTTAATTTTAGTGCCTAGAGCAAACTGTTGTTGTATGTTCAATGTCTAGATACGCATCTGCATATTGATTATGTAGAATAGAGAATTGAAACAACCAGATCAAAGAGCAGAAAACAGTTCAACGGGTCTTCAACTTTGCGAGAAAATCCTGCACCCGGAGTCGGGCTTCAGCTGGCCCCTAAACAATAATGTATACTTGTTCAGCGATTGTGTACCAAAACTATTGCTTCGCTCGGTAATTCCATGTAATTCAATTTTATTTTTTTTCTAATTTTATTTATTCGAGCGTCACTAATGAGTCTTTTTAAGACAAAACGCGCTTCTGGCGTACAAAATTTTAATCCTGATATCTATGATGAGTTTATCTTTAGAACCGTGAAGAATGTGAAATGCTCCCAATAATTTTTGATAGTACGTAGTTATATAAAAAAATAATATTAGAATATGAGGTATGGATACTAATGAGACAGCTACATGTATCCAACGTGGATTGATGTTCGGTCTTCCTTTTTTCATCAAATCGCAATAAAATAACTTTCCAGGCCCTTCGGTCATAAAACTTTTAGCTCAAAAAGCCTAACCCAGTATTTTCATTGGTCGATATCAGAGTCTCAGTACTAAAACTGTACTCGAAAGTTTTATGACCGTAAGCCCTGTTGTCAAAGGATGGACAAGATTAGGATATAGATTTACCATGTATTGATATTGATTTTATTCAGTTGGATATATACATGATATATTATCCCGATGTCTAATGTTTGTAGTAACAAATGTTTAACAAAACATTGAATAACTTAAAGATTTATACAATTGATTCCTTGCATATATTATAATTTGATTGCCCATCTTTAAACGTGCAAGACATTGTTGGAACAATAATTTGGTAACATCTTCATCTTAAAATTAAATATCTTTCCTTTCCTCTTTTTGCATATACGTCAATCTCTAAGAGCGACAATTTAACACTCATTAGCTGTTATGTAACACAACAATGGACAAGAGTCGTGATATATTATGACTGAAAGAGAGATGAAAGTGAAAAGAAAATGTATTCCCATTGAGGGCATGATAACAAAATACACGATTACACGATTGTGAATATTTCTATAATGACAGAGCAAACAATAATGTACACACGACTTAAAACAACGGGTTGATATTAAGTAAATAGTTCAAGACGCTTTTCAAATGCTCATTCACTGGATGTAAATCGTCGTATTATTCATGCTTTATTATTGGTTTTTTTTTTCTTTTTTTTTATTCAATTAAGGGGCCTTGTTGGTCGAGTGGTTTAAGTATTGTGGAATCATTATTATTCCTTGGATACCAATTTTCGTGGATTTCGTGGGTACAGGGGAACCACAAAAGTTCAACGAAACACAAAATTTCTATAAGAATATATGCAGACTTTGGCAAAACCACGAAGTCAGATATCCACGAAATTGCAAGTTTACCTCAAACCACGAAAATTGGTAACCACGAAGATAAATGAATCCACAGTAGTCCAACTACTGTATCACTAGGCTGACAACACTGAGGTTGTGAGTTCGAATCCCTCACATAGGAGGTGCATTCGACTCTAATCTCTTAATCTCTATTGCAAAATATTGTCAGTTCACCTACTGAAGGTCAGTGGTTCTTTCCGGGCACTCCGGCTCCCTCCACCAATAATAACTGACCACAAAATATCAAATAGCGCTGAAAGAGGCGTTTAACAGCAAAGAATCAATCTATCAGTCAATTTTTGTTTGTTAAGTATTTACATATTTTTTTAAGCAGCCCCTTACAAGCATTTACAACTGTATTTTGTCATTGAATGTTATTTACACATTTTAAACCTGGTGTTTGCTTATTTACACATTTTTAACCTGGTGTCTGCTTATTTACACATTTTAAACCTGGTGTCTGCTTATTTACACATTTTAAACCTGGTGTCTGCTTATTTACACATTTTTAACCTGGTGTCTGCTTATTTACACATTTTAAACCTGGTGTCTGCTTATTTACACATTTTAAACCTGGTGTCTGCTTATTTACACATTTTAAACCTGGTTTTTGCTGATTTACACTGTCAAGGAATGTGCTTATTAAATGAGTAAGAAACAATTGATGAAATTTAGGATACAACAATAAATGAACCGTTCATGCCACTTACTGAAGATTACAAGTGGGATGTCAATGAAGTAAACATAGAAATGCTACACCAAATATTTATCTATTTATATTCTAATATTCTGCGTGGATTACATACGTTTTAATGACATTAATTAAAAAGTTAAATGTTAATTAAACATTGAGCAGTCTTATCAATGTAATTGCAGATACAACCGTTCAGATAATTTACGTTTCTGTTGCATGAAGGTTTGCTTATACTAAATCGAATATTTCCATATGTAAAACAGCAAAACTGGTTTCGCTGTACAATAAACTTCCTTCTGCGGTTACATATATAAATGGTTTCGGAAACAAAATGCATTGAAATGTAGTGGTCAGCATGTCGAATCATATATGACAATGTTGATTCCTTTCAATATACCTTATCGCTTTTTAGTCCATTGCGGAAAAACAGTCACTTAGACAACTTACTGTTTTGGTGAAGTGTCGCAAAAACAAAGATAATCAGTAATGAGCTGAGGGAGGGAAAAGTTAAGAAAGCAGAAGAGTTTCAGGCTTCTGATTTGGGACAGGCACATACAGAATGTGGTGGGGTTAGACATGTTTGAAGGCACCAACCCTCCCCGTGACCTGAGACAGTGGTGTAACAGCACAACATAGGAAATAAAGAGCTGCCCCATGAGTGCATGATACGCCCGTCGCTTTTCAAAAATTAAGTTCCATAACTCCTCAATGTTATATCAGAAATTTATAAAAAAAAAATAACGGAAGCTTATTTTCGTAGATATAAACCAGTCACCAAAGTTTCATGAAAACTGCTCGAATCATTTTGAGTTATTGTCCGAAAACTGAAAAATCCTTTTTTATTAATAAAATCCCATAACTCGTAAAAGAAAAATCGAAAGGGCGCTTACGTCAATAAATAAAAACAATACACCAAAGTTTCATGAAAATTGAGTAAAGCGTATTTGAGTTATTGTGCGACATGTTAACGGACGGACGGACAACGGTATACCATAATACGTGTCGTAATCGGGCGTATAAAACTATGAAAACCAGTTGAAAAGGGAAGAACGCATCAGATTGATACAAAGCAGAAGAACATCTAACAAAAACACAAGCTGGACGAGGCAGGGTATTTATACATCCCTCATAACAAAATGACACAAAGTACAGATCTGTGAATACTAGCAGTTACATGTAAGGACAGCTAGTTCAAAGCCAACAACTTATAAAAAAACATGTATCTAAGACTAAAATATTAATCAGTACACATCCAACATCCAATGGATTTAGTCTAAAGACGTCATTAACAATAAAAGAAAAACACGACCTTGTGCAATGCCAAAATATAGGTATCGACCGATTGTAGTACGTGAATATGCATATGTGTATAATAATAATATATAGTACGGTTTCAATTTACTGAAAACAAAATTAATGTCAATAAAAACAATGTTCAAAATTAAAGATATAATTAAAGTGTTGAATTGGTAACCTTTTAGAATAAGTTTATTTAAAGGATTGATAAGTTTACCCGGATCGTATAAAAATTCTAAGTAAACAACATCACCGTATAAATTAGGATGTTCTATTCTGATTGAATTGAGGTACAACCAAACTTCCAAACCAAATCTTTGTATCTATGGAAGAATTTAGTAAATGTTTTAAGTAATTTGTGGTAACGAAATCCCTGACTTAATAATTTACCAGTAATACATAGTTTGCGCTCATTGAAAGCTAAAAGGTCCCTACAGACACTGGAATTGCGAACGAGTTTGGATATATAAACACCGTAAGACGGTGCAATAGGAACATCACCGTCAATAAAAAAAATGGAAAATTAATAATCGGGAAAGAAAAAAAAACGTCCTTTTTGTCGAAATTTTTGTGTAGAGTTTCTCATGTAAAACTGAAATATTTGGATCTTGGAACGAAAGCTTATAACTTTTAATATTTGATTTTTTTTTAAAAAGTAAGTTCTTTTGGGTAAATGTCGGCCGTATATTTATAGAATTCTTGATTAACTTACAAAAAAACATATCATCAAGATAATAATGTCTGCTCACATCTCAAAACCGTGATGAGAGAATTAATGAGCGACTGAGTAGGAGATATAGGTGAAGGGAAGGACGGTAGGTAATATTCTACATTATGTAAGAGGACTCAGGTGTATGTATCGTTAACTTTTATGTGTATCTAAAAGTAAAATAACAAAAAATACCGAACTCGAACGAAAATTCAAATCGGAATGTCCCTTATCAAATGGCAAAATCAAAAGCTCTAACACATCAAATGAATGGAAAACAACTGTCATATTCCTGACTTGGTACAGACATTTCCTAATGTAGAAAATGGTGGATTAAACCTGGTTTTATAGCTAGCTAAACCTCTCACTTGTATGACAGTCGCCTAAAATTTCCATTATATTGACAACAATGTGTGAACAAAACAAACAGACATAATAGGTAAATGTCAAAATAGGGTACAGCAGTCAACATTGTGTTATAATCTTAATCACTATAAAAACAAACACATATCATGAGTATGTCAACAAAAAAATACAAAATGGCATATAGACAAAGCACATCATATTGTTCCAAAGATAGTTTTAGCAATTTATTTCAAATATTGTTTGTTGAAAGCAATTGAGTATTTAACTTATCTTTTAAGACTTTTAATACTAGCAAAAACGAAAAATCGCAATTTTTAATAATTCATGAGCATTTCCTAGTACAGTAAAACCTGTATAAACCGGCCGGCTATGGGACTATGAAAAAGGGCCGGTTTAGACAGTGGGTCGGTTTATTCAGGTTTCCGTTTTGACAGGAAGTTATTGACTTGTGACGTCAGAAATTTTGTATGTAACTGTTCTGTCTCATTGTAAATTGTAAACTAATAGATACAAATACAGTAATAATCTATTTATTAAATTAGTTATGTCATGATTTGTGTGAAAATATTGTGACATGAACATTACAAGTCTTCCCTGCCTTATCACCATTTAACTACGCACGATCTTTGTTTTGAGTCTTCGTATTAATTGGCTTTAGAAATTTCAGAAATTGGTTGTCCTCGTATGTCAAATCGACTTCAGTAGTATCAGTCGCTGACTCGTCGGATTTCATTTGTATCAGAATCCTCGCATTGTTTAGATTGTTCAACGAGAGTTTCGTTTTACATCCATCGTTCATTGTTTACGTTGGTATAGCCGATTAAAAAAACATAAATTTTATCAAACTAATTTTCATCATGATCGAAACATTGTCGTACAATGTACGATACCCATAAACTCGACAATGGAATGTCGTCATCCGGGTCTTTTTCATTATCAGGGTCATTGGTTTCGGGGTTCACAACAGGGAACCCAGCATTTCGAAAACACGATATAAATTTCTTACTCCGCGATATGAAAAATTTATCAAAGTTACAACGTAAGTTCTATCCAAGATATATTCGGCGTTTATTTTATTTTGTTTTAATTAAAACTTAATAGTGCTTCAACAATAAAGCTCATTACTCATTCACGGTTTAACACCTTGCTAATTCATAATCCCGAAAAACCATCTTGTATAAACAATTATGTTTTGATTGGATATCGATCAATACTGTTTCGTGTTAAATTAATTAAACAAACTGGTTTTGACAGGTAATAATTAATGTAACTAAGAGTATTGGGACTTCATAATTAAACCGGAATTCGGAATACACAGGGTCCGGTTTACAGGGGGTATTTTTTTAAAGACTTTGAAGGGGAAAATATGGGACTTCAATTTACGGTCTGAATGGACAGCAAGCCGGTTTATTTAGGGTCCGGTTTACCCAGGTTTGACTGTATATGCAATGGCTCATATTTAGTCCTTATGAATTTCTTTTAACAGTTCTTGTGTGTATTTAAAACTTTTTTATACTATGAGGGACATTGATCTTGACATGTAAACTTCTATACTGTGGAAAACCATTCGATGGTCTGTAGCTGTCTTTTGATTTTGTCAATGATCTGTTGATTGAAGCATGTAATAAAAGGTTTTCTGGCAGACGATAAAACGCATACCGACAATAGTTTGTACGAAAAAGCTTCAAATATCACTAAATGTATACTGTTTAATACATACAATATTAACGTGATTACATGAAAGAGAAGTTGCTCAGTCGGCTCGACGAGACTTTAAACAACGTTGATATTTTCGCAAATAAGAAAAAGTGGTGGTCAGGGATAGGTCAAAGAAAGCTCTCTTCAGCATGATCATCACAATCAGACTCCTGGTCGTAATCGTTCTGAAAGAATCGCAGGTTCAATTGTATATTTATGGTCTTTACACATTCATAACGTTCCAAAAGTTACTATCTAAGACGAGGCACGTAGTTGATTGCCTGAACATTTTTAATGAAACACTATTCGCCATAAAGCGCTACTACAAGGTACCGATCTCCAGATTTGGTTTTTGATCTGTCAGTTTAAAGGTAAACCAAATCCCTAAAGAAACATCAGGGATCCGACGGTCGGGTTTACTGCAATTGGAAATTTCGCTAGATCCGTGAATTTTTATTTCATGTCAGAAATTGGTTAATGTTCATGAGTAAACTGATTTCTTTGAGTCTATAGTTTGCACTGCCGTAGCCTAGATGGAAGTCTCATGGTAGCAATAACTAACTTAAAGGTATTTTCAGATAAAGGAGACTGATCGTGTTCTTTACGAAGTAACTCGTTTTCAAGCTCAGCGATATCTTAAATGGCAATTTTATTTTGTTCCGATTTTTGACGCGACCAATTTCAATTGATATGTTTAGCTGCTTTGAATAGGAATCGTCACATAAAGAACAAACATCCGGGGCCTGGTCAAGTCGAACGACAACATTGTGACCGTTTAAAGATTTTAAAGGTATCGATTAGTGTAATAGGCCATCGCGCAAGCTATCCCGCTTTTCGTCTTAGATAACACGTACTTGTGTACGACGTAACTGTTTATCTGACGACCAGAATGAGTTGCTGGTTGCGCTTAAGAATGCGACCATTTAAGATTTAGCAACCAAGTCCGATTATTCTTCTGACGACTGTTCGACGAGGCTCTAAGGTCACCGTTTTAAAGACGCGCACGTGTGACATCAGTCATTGGCCTGTTGGACCACCTTTGCATACTTAGTATATAAAGTGTAAAAGTGTCGTTTTAAGACGAGGTTTAACTGGTGTCTTGACGTATGTTCTAACTTATATATGTCGAGCGGTGAAGAGTCCGTCAAGCACGCTATGTGGAACGATGATCAATTCGATTGGTGGTGCAAGGGGATCACAACTCCAAACAACAGGCAAACCGTCTTCGGCATTTGATGCAACATTCAGGTAACGTTTGAAGTCTTTGATGTTTGTGAGATTTTTGCAGGGCCTAGTGCCTTGTTTTAGATGATGGTGAGTGAGCCTTACAACAGGGCATTCTAATTTGGTCATGAAAGGTAAGCGGCATTCATCACAAAGAACGACTTAAATGTTCACGGCTCTTACGATAGAATCTTCGGTACGCTATGTAAATCAACATACCTGACAGTTGGGCTCTGAACAAAATGAGCGCATTTCTACTTGCGAATTCCGACTGAATTTTTGCGCGATCGAATAAATGGTTTACGCTGACCTGGTACCAGCTGACGACGGAGAGAAACTTTGTAACGCGTAAACTGGTAGAAAATTCGCCACGGCATAGTTTTTAAACCCCTGTATGCTCGGTTTGCTGTCTGTTTACACATAAGCTTGGAGCTGCGACTGAATGATAAAGGGACTGAAATATGTAACACTGGCAGCAGCGTTAACAAATAGCGCTTCGATTTCGCACGGTGGCCATGACACTTGATTTTCACGAAGTTTAGCTGTAACAAAACCCGCTTATGACTCTTTGCGTTTGCGATTAATGTATGATATCGCTCCGATTCCGCGTTTAGTTACCGATCCGTCGGTGACTATCCAAATTTGATCAATATGTTAAGGTTGCATGACAGATTTGCAAGAGTTATGGCAGTTGTTATCACACAGTCGGTTTTTTTGTATGTTGGCGTTTGCTTTTGTTGTAGTTCAGTGTTTCTGTTGTTCCGTTGTTTACCTCTTATAGTTGATGTGTTTCCCTCGGTTTTAGTTTGTTACCCGGATTTGTTTTTGCCTAATCGAATTATGACTATTGAACAGCGGTATACTACTGTTGCCTTTATTTAAGGGACTTCTGTGCTAACACAAAATGCTTTCTTAGTGTATCGGTCCAAATAATTGTATCGCTGCTGATTTCATACAATGTACCACTTATTTTTCGTCTAATGGCGTGACTAAAGTTAGAACAATTATATTTAACGCGGCTTATCATCTTGTAAGTACCAATAACGGATCGAAGACGGCGCACAATACAGTATCAGGCGATGGAAAAGAAGCTAGTGTTGTTACTTTGTGTGGGCTATCGGAATTGAACCTCGCGACCATATCCTCCCTATATGATTGAAAACGATTTTAAACAAATTACGGTCTTGCAAATTCCGAATATGTGAAGTGGTTTGATAAAAATAAATGGAGAATGGAAACGGGGAATGTGTCAAAAAGACAACCCGACCAAAGAGCAGAAAACAGCCCAAGGCCACCAATGGGTCTTCAACATAGCGAGAAAATCCCTTCAGATGGAAGCATACGCTTAAAACATTGAAGAAGTCTTTTTGATCATATTTAAGTGCCCCTAAACAAAAATGTGTACTAGTTCATAGAAAATGGACGTCACAAAAA